>JAVKLA010000073.1:12466165-12491400 GCA_034782735.1 Sagittarius serpentarius
TCATACTGAACTGAAAACACAGCGCTGTACCAGCTGCTAGGAAGACAATTAACTCTATCCCAGCCGAAATCAGGACAATAGGGTAGACTTAACCTGTATGTTTGCAGTCATCTCTTTTCAGCTCCATCGCGTAAAGTAGTGGCTTTAGGGAGACTAACTGCTTTAGGCTAGGTGTAGCCTGAGCGAATACTCCTACAGGGAAAAATGCAAGTTGTTGTAGTTTTTCTCACTGTAGAGGCCAGTTCATCCACATCTTATAAAGACTGTTAAAGACAAAAAAGGTACTCCTATAAAAAATTCTTTTCATAGAGACTACTGGCAGGCATTTCTGCTCAAAGTTTGAGGTCTGTCAGTTGGAAAAGATCCTGGAAGATAAAGATGTGGTTGTAAGCATGGTCAGCCATAGGATGGATCATACTGTGATTGATTATTAGTAACTAGTATTTAAAAAACCTGTAAGAGAGGCAAATGTGACACTAGGAGGTATCAGACAACCAGAGGTATTGCCAGAGAGACAGAGTAGTTGTACTGGCCTGTGTAGGACATATCTGTAACATCGTGGTGCATTTCTGTTCAGGAATGCTGAACTTCTGCTAAAATAGATGCAGAAAACAGCAACTAGATGTGGTGAATGAAGAAGTTTTCTTGCAACGAGAAACTCAACGTCCCTTCTTTGTTCAGTCCAGAAGAAAGAAGACCAAGCTGAGATACGACTTCCCTGCAGAAATACTTAGGAGAGAGAGAAGAACCATTTAGGGCAATGCTGGTGAAAGAACACTTGATCAGAAGTTGCCAAGTGTAAGTTTAGGCTAGTTAAATCAGAGTTTCTCTCAGAGAAGTAAGTTTCAAAAGCAGGCTTGAGAAAGAAGAATGAGCAAAATTCTTAAGTAACTTTAATGCATATATAAGCAGGATATTACAGTGTGGCTGCCTCCAGGAGAGGAGGACAGCACTTCATGACTCAGTCCTGTGTTTCTGTCTGTCTCCTATTAATCCTTGGCTTTAAAAAAGCAACAACAAGAAAATACTGTAGCTAGAAGCAAATCTGAAGCTAAAGATTTTTCTGCATCTACTATGTGGGCTATAAATGCAACAAAAAAATAGCAGAAGGTTATGTTTGGCCAGGCAGAAAATACATTCCAACACTAAAAGCGAACTGTTACTCAGTGGAAGCCAGACTGTGATATTTAACAAGTTTTTAATGGCCATGGAGATAAAGGAAAGCAATACCCAGGCTACCTGTCAACATTTCAAGATTCTCCCATACACTTTTACATATCCCCTGTCTCCATCTCTGCCGCTCTACTCAAAGTGAAATTGTTTTCTATTCAGTAATGCTAACTTCGTCCTGCTTCTCCAGTGTGAATTGTAACAAGATGCCATAGCAAGACATGAAAGTTTTGTTTGTTGGGTTTTTTTAACTTCTGATTCAAGTTTTCTGAATATACTAAATATTCACATACATTATGGGGGGTAATATATGTGAAAGCAGCTTTCTATTTTAGGAATAGGGAAGTCTGTCATCACTTACCTTTCCAGACTGAAAGAAAAGTGCTTCATGTGACAACAACAGGTTGCAGATGAAGGGATGACAGCTCCATGGACTGACCGCAGTAAATGAGCTCAGACTTAGGGTGATGGGTGAGCACCACCAAAGGGGTTAGTCTAGAACACCTTTCTAGCAATTGGCTGCGCCAGGACAGGTTTGCATCAGAAGAGAATCTTGTCTGGCTTCTTTAGGAGAAGCCTTCCTGGAGACTTGCCAGGGACCTCAATGCCATATTCTCTGATCCAGTATAGACACTCGAGAACACGCTTAACTTTAAGCATATGAGTAGGCCTGTGGACATCAATGGGGTTGCTAATGTGCCTGAAGTCAAATAAGCATCAAGTGCTGTGCTGGAATGGGGCCAAGGACTCAAAAACTTGGAGGATCAAGGTTTGGCTGAAGAACAGAGAGTAACAAGGGAGACAAAAGCTGAGAGATACTGAGTTGCTCTCATGCCCTCTTGCGTCAGTCCTTCATGGAAGCAAGCCTTGGGATAAACCCCTTGTTACAGTAAAAGTTAAAGGAATACCTGTGTAGAAATCTTAAAAGCTAAAAGATACTGTAAACACTCTCATTTTACAGCACACAATGTCTTTTGATTTTTAGATGGTATTACATTTTAAAGCAGATACAGTGATGTCACTTGCAGGAAAACATCACAAAAACATTGCAGCAACAGGCATCTCTTTCAACAGAGGCCTGGTTGACTCACTCTCGCAGCTGCAGCAAAGTAGTCCAATGTGTTTCTGGAGAGCATTCTTGCTTGTGAAGTCTTTATTGGGACACTCTGACTGTAGGGGAGTGCAGCCGCTTTTCATTTCTTGTGGCAGTCAGAAAGTTTCATTGAATATTTCTGAGCTCTCAATCTCTTCCAAAACACATGCTGAATTTCCTGGCTCTCTTCCTTAAAATCTGGTCTGGGTTTCTACCCCTCTCCCCTCTCAAATTACTTTATGTATATGTAAATTTAAAAAAAAAAATAGTTAAAAAGCATTCTGATTTTCCAAAATTGATTTTTAACTGTTTTTCCAAACTTTGTGGATTTTTACATGCAATTACATTTATGTTTAAATGATTGGTATTCTGAACTTATCACTGGAATCCAGCAAAGTTAAAATAAAAACCGTTTGTCCTTTTGCTATTAGTAATGCAACACTGCCAACTAGAGGCGTTGGGAATGATCAAATTCTTGTCTTGGGGACCACATCAATAAACTTAAAGGGCTGTATAACTATAAATACTGAAAGATGGTATTTGCTATACAGAAATCCCACCCAAATCCTCCAACTACAGTGGTGGTTGCATTTAACTTTCTTTAGATTTTGATGCTTCATTAAGTCATTTGTTGAATCCACCATATCACATCATCCAGAAACTCAAACATCAGCAAGTCTGATCTCAAATTACTTCAGGTTCCTCAAAGAGTTACTGAGCCATTCTAACAGCTTTTGGAAATATATCTCCACAAGACATTGCAAGTATTAAAAAGTTTAAAAATGTATAACTTTGAGGGCAAAATAAATCCTAGATACCATTTTCTTAATCCATAATTTAAATAAGACTTCATAATCTATTGGAATAAAGAAACCATAGTCTATTCAGGTGGGCTAAAAACTGGTTTCTGTATGTTTTCAGCTCTGTAAGATGGCATGCTTTGAGGAGGAAGGATATTTGTTCACAGCTGAAGCAGTAAGACTGAAAAGAGAGAAAACATGCACTTGACCAGAAAGGCTTGGTTACTGCCTGCTGCATGTGATTCCCTGACGGGTACATGCTTGCTAGAACACTGTATGAGAAGAGACTCAACAAGAAGCTGTCAATGTTGATGCCCAATGCACAGACTGGAGCCTCCTGGGGCCCACTTTGTGGCCCCGGCCCTCTTCCCTGCCATGCCCATGATGGGAGGGCACAGCAGCTGCCCAGTATCCGGCAGTATGGAGCAGAGGAGGACAGGGACCTTCCACAAGTCCTCGTGCCAACCAAGGCCCAACAAAGCCTTGGGGAAAGGCTCATTCCAGCTGTCCCCCTGTCCCACCTCTGCCATATGACCAAATGAAACGCAACCCTGTGGGTAGACAGAGTCTGCTGGTAGGGAGAAAACCGTGAGGCCCAAGGATGCACTATATTGCCAGGCTTAGCCGCTGTGCTCCAGACTTACAGGGTGCCGGACATACAACTCTCGCGTTTTCTAATTAAGGACCATAAACAGAAAACAGCTCGGGGAGCTGTAGCTGTACCAGGTCCCTTTGGAAATGTGTTTCCAAGGGACTCTTCTGAGACGGCAAAATAAAAGCAGGCAGGTGGCAACCCTTCGTGCTTCTTCACAGCAGTCAGGATCTGCCCAGCCACGGGCAGGGGTTGTGCTGTACCCCTCCTCCTGGCTGGCAGTGTGTGCCCTGGGGTGCACCAGGAGCTTGGGAGGCCAGAATGGCTCCCAGGGCTTCCCTCCCCTTGCTATTGCTCTGCACTGGTACTCAGGCGGAGAGACGCCAGGATCTAAAGAAGCACGGCTTTTCTTTAGCTCAAGCCTAGAGGATTGTTTGAAAACTGCACGGCTAGGACCGCAGCGTAACAGGAAGATCTGCTGGTAGAAGGGCAAGCTCTGCCCGTCAGAGCTCACAACCGCGTTACACAAACATACTGTCCAGAACAGTTTGTACTTTTCGACTGAAGGGAGGAGCCAGCAACGTCCAGCGTTGGTTTTCTTTTATTTACCAAAACACATTTATTCTGTAAATCTCAGCAAAATTCATGAAAAATAATAAATTACATTTTTCCCCTGACAGTCTTCAAAGCTTTATCTCTATAAAAGTGTCTGGGAAATCTGAGAAGCCTAGAGGGCAGGAAAATAACCTCGTTGGGAAGCGGAAGCCAATAGACAGTAGTGACTCATGGAGGCACAGAGCTGCAGAGCAGCTGACAGCGAGGTGCCGATTAAGCCTGGAACCAAGTTTTCCAGGGGCTGTACCACAGGGCAGTTTAAGGATGGAGGAGCCAGTTTCCCAAAAATGCAAAGAAAATCCTGGAGGGGGTTGGAGGTGACAGTACTGGAATACGATGAAGGCTTAGAAGTGAAAGCATAGACATTTGCCTGGGAAGCAGAGAACAAGGTTTGCAGCCAGTATAAACCACTGTAAAAACTAATTCAATAAATGTTTTTCCAGTTATATTATTATGCTTATGTTCCATAACAATGTCTTTACAGGAATACAAAGCTAAAAAAGTACAGCGGTCCAGTGGAAGCAAACCACTGGGACTCGGGCAACACAGGAGTAGTTTGTTCACTTGAGCATTACCTAAAGCTCTGCTCTCGGGGGGGCGGGTGGGGGGAAAAGTGCATCTGTTGTGAATCAGCTTGTAATACCAGAAGCGTCATTTCCACAATGGTGACTATTTTGAAAGACACGCAGAAACAAAGCAGCATGTCGTATCTAGATTTCTTTAAATGGCTTTATTGAAATAAACCAGAAATTTTCTAATAATGATTTTTGGCTGTCAGTTAATATCGAAGCCCAACAGACACTTGCAGGGTTTTTCCATTTTATTCATTTTTCTGTTTGGCAGTGAAAGCTGATTATCAGCACTCTGAGCCCGAAGCGTAGTTCTCAGCTCTGATACTAAGTGCTGTTTGACTGAGCCCTGAGGTCCAGACCTACTGCACACCAATTACCTGTATTAGGAGCCAGAAGTACCTCTCAGCCATGTAAATGGGTGCAATGTGAAGCTTTCTCATGTTGATTGGTGTAAAATTTATTTGGTCATTATGTCTGCGTAATCTCCGAATTAGTTTTGTATTGATTTGCAAAGGCACATTGGGCATGCGTGAAAGTCTTTTGCAGAGTTATCAACAGATGTTGCAGGAACGACGCTGAATTACAGCTGTCACAGGAGCTGTGATCTCATCCCTTGCTCAGGCAGGAGCTAAGGCAGAGTTGGACAGAGTGAGAACTTTGTCAGCAACCTCCCTCTCTGGGGAAGCAGATCAAGAGTGAGCGTTTAATCCTCTGAATCAGCCCATGATGATCAGTCTTGTCGCTGGTGAGCACCAGCTGGAGGTACCATCTTTAGGTAAGACAAACCCAAGGGCTCCCCAGCTTCTTGTTGTCTGCACTTTTTAGTCCTAATGTCCTGTTTCAAGGCTTATTATAAACTGCCTATTTATATTCTCCTGAATGGACGTTTCATTTGAGAACCATATTTATATTCACGTACATGCTGTTCCAAATTGTGGAGTTACAAGGCAGATTTCTGCTCAGGATTTAGTCCTCCGTCCTGCAGATACAGCTGGATTTCACTGCCAAAACTTGTACATCATTTGCTAGACAGTGGTCAGGTTTGTATATCACTTGAAGGGGTCATGCAGGTTGAAGGGAAGTACATGGACACAAAGTACCATACCACGTCCTAGAAAGGCAGTATAATAACTGAGCAAGTGTTCCAGAATACTTGCAGCTGGTTATGTCACTCTGTTATCTGCTACCTCCTATTTTTCCATGCTGAACTGAAAAAACTGTCTGTATAACGGTGAATTAATTTATGATCATATATGTACAAAAAGTTTCCTAAAGACAGTTTCAGTAATATACGATTAAATTCACAAAAGGAATTGGTATTTAAAAGTTGTCTGCTCAAGGAAACCCCCACACGCAGGCAGAAAGAATATCCTCCAGTGTCATACTGGCACGTACGTACCTGGGGACCAGGCTGCGAGGGAACAACGGTTGTGAGTCCGTCTGCTTGACGAAGCCGTTTCCCAGACCTGGGCGCAGGCACGCGTGCTGTGGGACCCTTGCTGAGCTCACCCCAAAATCAGTGCAAAGCTGCTCAGCCCTGCCAGGACCACTGCTGGGGGCAACGCCTTGGCTGCCTGAGGCGCTTCGCTGCCACAGCAAAGGCGATTAACTACAGTGCCTCCACCCTCTTCTGGATCTGGGTTTCCCAGTCCTCACGTCTGCTGCTCTGTGGGTTGGTGTCCGTGATCAACTTTTTCCCTTCCCTTTCAATTATTTTATTTTATTGTATTTTATTTAATTCAATTCCATTCCGTTCCATTCCATTCCATTTCATTCCAACAGTTAAAATACATGGCAGTCCCCCTTCACTGCCTCCCACAGCAGCTCTTTGGGGGACCACAGCCATATTCCCACTGCCAAGGGCTGCTGATGTGCCCACCTGTACTGAAGCAGCCTAGTGAGGTAAATTACTCATTGTAATCAGTAGCTTTTATCTGAAATAACACAGCTCGCCTCAATGTTATGACATAAGGGGTCAGAAGTAAATCAGACTTTTAACAGAAGAATTATAACAGGGTGAAAAAAGCTTTCAGGATGGCAGAATAAAATAAAACTGCTTATATTTACACCTATATTGTGCCAGAGAAAACCGACCAGTCTGACTGTCAATGGGCTTTTCCTTCGTATTATTTACAAACAAAAGGCCGCCTGGTGTTTTGAAGAGTTTCTTTTCACAAGGCTTTAAAAAGTGGCACTACGGAAAATCTCTGCTTACTCCGCCATGCACCTGAGTTACACACATTCTTAAGACGGTTATCTTTAGCAGGTTCAAAAACAAAGGTGAAAAATCTATTTACCATTGTGCCCTGGTTAATATCCTTATGAATGAATTGCAGCAGTTTTTAAAAGCAGAACTAGGAACTCTCTGTGATACCAACTTTCCAAAGTAAAAAAATCTAATAGTCAAACATTGCAATGTTGCCCATCATCACTTCTCTCATTATTTTCCACACATGTCTGTGCAATGAAAATTGTAAGCATAATGTAGTAGATGTACATTACAAACTAATTTTCATGCCATCTTAGTTACTGATGCAGTGAAACAAGCAACTGCATTGTCCTCTGCAAGTCTTTGCCCTGGTATTTTTTGGTTTGCTTTTTGCGTTGAGCTTGAGAATTCATCTTATCAGCCTGATATCTTGCCTGATCTTTGCTGGTATCATGCCTCTCCAAGGCAGGAGAGGTGTTCCCCACAGAATGGTTCACTGGGTAGGGTCAAGAACAAGGACAGCTTTTGCAATTGCTGCTTTCCCAAGGCAGACAGGCTCCACCGCACAGGACCACGGCTGAGCTCCACGTGGGCGAATGAGCTGCTGCCACGGGAAGTTCAGCCAACGGGCCTCAGTTTCTGCCTGCCCAGAGGTGGATGCGAGATGGGTGGACGGGCTTTGAGGAGCTTTATGACTTGCACAGGACATACTGTTTTAGCAGGGTGTTATGTTTATTTCTGCCCCCTACCACCACCACTCCAGGGTACCAATGAACCAAAGACTGGCTGGACACATACAATACACTGAGCGTAGACTTCCATAGCAATGGGATTAACCCAACCAAGCTTAGAGTGTCTCAGCTTACTAGCAGGTTCCCAGGTGGCTCAAATGCCTCCTGACAATCAATGCCTAGCACAAGTAGTAACCTATAAAACTCCAGGGGAAAATTTTGGCACCGTCCGAGCAAAAGCCAGCTGACTTCCATGGGGCAGGGAATTCCACTCCCAGCCTTCAGCACAGTGTGGTCCAAGCAAAAACAAGCAGCAGCACTATCAAAAATTCACACCTGTCTTGCTGCTAGGACCTCTGTAGAACAACTCACAAGGAAAAAGAAGGAATTCTTTTATATAGGAGTAACTCACCACCGAAACCTGAATCCTTCTTTCCCATTTCTTTCCTCCATCAGTGATGCTAGTGCATTTTTACTTCTCTTTTTAAACCCAGAGCCTTTTATCTTACTGTCATAAAGGAGGGAGCTAGGCTTACAAAACAAAGTGTCAAGCCATTTTGTTTTCATCTGCTGGAGAAATGCAATCAGGGTTTAATGCGATTGAGCTGGAAACCTTCCCTGGCTTCCCGCAGTGAGACCATCTCACCTGCAGCAGCAGCCAGTGTAGCCAGTGTATCCTTCCAGCGCATTGCACCGGGCCTGTTCCACCCTTCCTTCTTAAGTGATAATGCTTAAAAAATTAGGATAGTTTGACTGATAGACCCAACAAAGTGTCTACATCAGAGATGCTAAAACAGAAAACAGCTCTTTAAAGGGTCTTAATATTCCCTTTTATTACTGTAGTGGAGACATGCTTCACATCATCATACTCTTCATACCTTCTTCTGAGCACAGAAAGAGGCCAGTCCCCGTGGGACCCAAAGAGACAGGAGTAGCAGAGAGGAGGTACCAGACAGGAGTTTTCAGTTCTGCAAGTACTGAAGGAGGAAATTTTTTATAGTCAAAAGCAAAAGCAAAAGTTTTCATTTTCATTTGAATTGAATATACATCATTTTACTTACAACAGGGTTTTCTTCTACCAAGCCTGCTGTAATTCAGGGGATTTCGCACTTAACCTCATGAGAAGCTGTAACCCATGACCAACCACACAGAGTAAAGATGCGTCACTGCGGGATCTTTTTCCCTAGAAATTCTATCAGATGTGGACTTCTTTACCTTCTATTCTCATACTACGAATTTTCATATAGTGCACTCAGCAAATTCAGATTTGTACTCAGCTAAGGGGCTCAAATTAATAAGTTCCAACAGGTTAACAAATCTGATATGGTTATCTGGTTAACTAAGTAAGTCCAGCATTGCCTGCATTCGTACTCATGGCCCACAGAGTTCTTGGAGCTCAGTGGACGCAGAGTAGCTCATTGCACCGTTGTAACTGGATCATGTAAGCAATCTGTACCTGTGCAAACACTGCTGGAAAAGATGTGGTAAGCTGAACTACCCAGCCCACCCTAGGGATCTCTGCAGCCTGGGGTTAGGAAGGACCTTTTAGAGCAGTAGCGATGCTCCATCCTCTGTCACTGACTCGTGCTGCAGACTGCAGCAAGCTACTTCAGTTTGAAGACTGACTTTTCTGTCTGCAGAAACATCACCACGGCATTACTTTTGGCACTGAAGATTTTGGGCACCTTACCCAGGTAAGTACTTTGTCTAGGCTTTGACTTAAAATTTTATGTGAATGAATTTTATTTCTGTTATGCAGTGACTCCATGATCACTTTAATTTAAACTTATGCATAAGTGGGAGCAAATGTCACATGGGGTTGTCCTGTTACACCCCGATAATCTTCTTGTTCCTTACATCAGGGTATCCCCTGCCTTGTGCCAGAACAAACACTCATGAGGCCACAGAAAGGGTGAGATCAGGGAACTGATCAATACAGTGGGATTGGTTTTTTTTTTCTGAATTAGCGTTTGTGCAGCAGTATGTAAAGGAAAATCTAAAAGTCAGTTTGACATTTCATAAATGGGCTATATGTATAGATACATACCTAAATCCACTGCTGCATGACTCACATGAAAGCAGTGGTATGCAATTCCAAATGTCAGTTATTCTGCAAAATCTTTCACTTTCTAAAAGTCTGTCCTCTACACATGCTTTATGCTGCCTTGCTCTGCCCTATATTTAGCTAATTCTTACACTTCCTAATTTTGACCCGGATAAAACTGTATATACACTGTTAACCCATAGTTACTCGTACCTCCAAAATGAGTCTTTTAGAATGTAAGAGAAACATGGAAGCACCTTCCGCCCACTTTACCCTGGAGACTAAGTTGGCCGAGCTCCGTGAACGAGAACACACTAGTTCAATGGATGAGTGCAGAAATGCGTGCTCAGTGCAGGGATTCAATATTTGGCTGGTACCTGCTGCTGCACAGCTCGGTGATTCGAATGTCAGGCAGTGCAGCTGGTGGCTGGGCTGGCCGGCATCTCTGCTAGCATGAGGTCTAGCTTCACACCCAGTTCAGGTGTGGATGCTGAACACATGCAGAAGAAAGCAGGGACAGAGGGCTGATAAGGTCCCACCTAACAAGCAGTGACTGAATAGGTATAGTGCAGGCATCCAGCTTGGATTTATAAAGTATTACAGTAATTTTCTTCCAGTATTAAACCTTGACAAGGTCTCTTTGACCAGAACTGTCACCCTCTCCATGGCAAGACTGACAAAGGCTGAAATTCTGATCTTCAGATATAGAGCACAGAAGACAAATTGCTGAACGTTGTCCTGCCAGAGGGCATGTGCAGTTAGCTGAGCACTAATTTTAATCTATTTGATTGTCTACCCCTTTATTTCTTACAATAAGAAACCTGTACAGTGAAGAACACAGTATCTCAGGGTTGAGCAGCAATACACTTCAGTACACTTGGAAAATTTCTGTATTTCTAACTACTTAATGATCCGTAATTAGTTGAAGAGTAAGAAGAATTGAAGCTTCAGTGCCTGGTATTTCTATGTGAAAACCCAAAGCTTGGATGGAGAAAGGTTCTCTAAATCAGCCTTCATTTGACTTCAGATAGTCTTTTTTACTTGCTTAAAATTTAAATGAATAAATGCAATATAGCACTTTGATTTAAATATCTGCCTGCATTTCTTTTGTAACCAAACTACATTCCTTTCTTTTTCAGCCATTGCAGAAGCTAACCGTATTATGGATTTAAATACAGTTACCATGCTTTTTTAACTGGAAATGCAAGTTTGAACAATCCATTACAAATATTAAAGATGAGTCAGCACTAAAAATACAGAAAGTCACATTTTGCACTTTTTGGTACAAAAACAGTTGATAATACGTCATTCATGATATACATGTCTGACAACGAACATCAGAGATGAAAGCATCAAAGACAAATAAGAATTTGGACTTTATATGAAAAGGAGGAGGAAAAACTGTAACCATACAGTTCTTATAAACAAATACATGGGAGAGAAAGAACCAAAAGAGGATTGCTTCTGATTCTCTTGCAAAAGCTGTCCAAGGAGGAGAGAAAAGGTGATCCAGCTAGTTCCTTCTTTGTGCAAAGACAATGAATAAAGGACTTTCCCTGTATTAGTCAAGTTAGTTCAAAATTATATCAAGCATCATGTCCAAAGAATCAGACCATTTTTAAACTACAACTCACAGAAGCAATGATCAGATACTTGAAACCGTATTCTTTAAATAAGTAATTTTATTTCCCCCTTAAAAAAAAATGTTCGTTTTATTTGTTAATTACAGTCCTCTACACAAAGTAGCCCTTGTGTCTTCCTATTAGGTTCATACCTATCTTCAAGCACCAGTGAACCCAGCCATTCACTGGGAACAAAAGCACCTACAGTTCCAGCTTTCATTGGTGGTTTCTTTTTTCGCTGGACATAAGCCAGACTCAAACTGTTTGAGGGGGGAAGTAGCAGACACACATAAGCCACTATTTATTTCCAGTCCTCATACAAGACACCTGATACAAGCCAAGACGAAGAGAAATCCAGGGATTCAGTGTATAAGCATGGGAACGCACAAGAGCGAAAGTTGGAGGGATGGCAGAAAAGGAAGGGGGAGGGTGGAAACACGTGAACTTGGTTTTCAGCTAAAAGGTTCCTCTCATTTTTTCCCAGGTGAATGTGCTGTTGTTGCACCTGGGCAGCTCAGGTGTTCTGTGCTTAAATCACACTGATTTTTAACTAACCAGTTCCAGAAAAAGGACCTTCCATCAGGAGAACTGATTGCTGCTGGTGAGCAAGTATTTCTCATTCTTAACTTTCCTTTAGTACAGCAGTGAGGGTTGGTTGATAAATGAATTACAAGCTTAGTTATACAAAAAAGACAAATGATAGATGCTTAGAGATTAGCTAGCAAAACGTTTGTTCTGACAGAGAGATGAAGGCAATCTATATAGTGTTGGCTGTCGGTTTTTTTCTCTTAATGAATTAACTAACATTGGATCATGTAACATCAAAAATTCAGAATATTGAATTTAAACTGCCTCCAGCTACAGCTCCCTAAATTATCCTTCCAAAACCCTGTTGGTTTTCAATAGGATGATAATCAATTATTCAAGCTTCAGATAATTAATCCTGTGACTTGAAGAGATGTACACTTTGATTTTTTTTATGAACACATCACAAAAGAAAGAACTGATTCATGCATTCCATACCTGCTTTATAGAGACTTTATCTGGTGTGATTTCAAAGCCATAACTATTTACGTTTAAATAGCATTTTAACATGTTACTGTAAATGCTAGATTTTATTGGTAACATCTAATAGGTAAACTGATTGTAAAAGTAGTTATTAACTTTCACGTAGAGTTGCTACAAATACTCATTCATCAAGAGTATAGCAGTAGGGTGTAATGGTCTGCTTTTGCTGACTGAAGTTAATTGTCTGCACAAAACATGGGGGGAAAATTTGAGTGGAATTTTTATTACCAAAAAATCCTCATCCCCCAGACTTTACTAGAAGTTATAGTCTCTCCTTAGGAAACACTGGAAAACTTCACATTTTCTTATTAAACATTGAAAATCTCCAATCATCAAATTAACGTGCATAATTAGTAAGCTCCAAAGGAGACTCCTTTCTGAAACTCAGTCAACAATAGCCAACATGAGCAAGCCCAAGGAAGTATGTGAAACGATGAACAGCTCTAGGGTTGTGATGCCGGGGCGGGGGGGGGGGAAGGGAACTGTTGTGGACAAGACTGAGGAGAAAAATGTTATAACGAATGTATTAATTATTTTAGAAACCTAGGAAAATTTCTTCAGAAATATAAAATTCTTACTACAAGATGATACTTCATTTTTTTCTAAAATTTTGCACATTTTAACATGCAATTTTTTCTCCAGTCACTTGAATAGAATTCTTTTCTTGTATTGAGACTGCCAGTTACAGGAAGTAGCGTTTGAATTTGTTCACTAGAAATCGAACTGTTAACAGTGATATTAGTGATGTTGAGAGATTCATTAAAGTAAGGATAAAAGCTGCTGCACTTCTTACGCCTCTCTGTCCTAAGAAGCACGAAGCAGCATCTTTTGCCACTGCTCAGGGCTGTATTTCCATACCGGATGTCACTTTTAAATTCAAGTTTGAAATTTTCTGTATCAATACAGGCACAAGTGCTTTGGGGGATTATTTTTTTTTTTGTATTTAAATGTCAAAGCACTTTCTCAGTGGGTCATCCTGGTAATTCCTAAAGCTCAGCCTCTGAAAAGTGGAATCTCCAGTGGGAACTGATAAGCTGACTGGATGGTATCCTGGGCTACATGCATCATATTTTTTAACTTAGTTCATCAGGTATCCACCTGAATATCAGACCTTTAGTGCCTAAAGATGATTATACCGGGGCAGAAAGAAGACTTATCAATTAAAAAATTTTGGTTTTGTAATGCTTTTCCTCAACCATTGCTTTTGTTCTCTGACTTCTATCAAGACCAGGAGTTACTGAATTTCTTATAATGATCTTTGTCAGGAAGAGAAGCACTCAACTTCAGAATACTGAAACAGCCAGGAGCACGGATGGATTGTTTTATTCAGCAGGAGCTGAGCTGCAAATCAGTTTAAAAATGCCATGGAGAATGGGGAAATTTTTCAAGCTTTCATTGTGAGAAACAGCTGGAAATGTCTTTGACATTTATCTCACAGCCTTTAACATCCTGGTTCATGGAGTGCAAGCTAAAAAAATTATGGCATTTCAACATTCTGGAGGGATTTGAGAATTTAAAATGTATTATACCTGGAGGCAAATATTTATCAATTTTCGTATTTTATTAAGGAGGATATCATGAGACATCTTTTGACCAAAAAAACTACTATCCATAAAAAAGATCTTCTGTTATTATGTTTCACTGGCATTAAAAAACTAACAGAACAAACAACTAGTACCGCTGTCCCAAAATTGTCATGATCCAGCATTACAACATTGTACCACTTCATAAGAATCGAACGCTGGGTGACCAGAAATGAACTTTGTTCCCTTGATCACACTGTAGTGAGAACTGTCCCCTGCAGCCTAATTTTGACAGCTGAAAGCAGTGTTGCATGATAAAATTAAGCACCTCCATTTTGCACTTTTCTCACAAAGAAAAGCATTTCTAGAAATAACCAACGCTGTCTCTGTAGTATAGGCTGTTAGGATACCACTAACACATTGCTTTACGCTGTGCCAGGTGACGAATCCACGCAGCTAAAGCTGTTGCTTTGTTTTCCAGTTTCCTTGCTGCATTGAAAGGGAAATAATGCTCCATTCAACATTGGCCTTGTCCCTCCTGCTAATTGCGGTCTCTTCCAACCTGGCGATGGCAATCAAAAAGGAAAAAAGAGCACCTCAGACGCTGTCAAGAGGTACTGTATATTTACTGTATGTAGTTACCTCCTGATCTTACCATATAGGTCAACAAATGTTTTTATTTAGAATGTACATGGAAGCACATACATACTTACTGAGGTGTGTTTCTCTAGTGTTAAGTGACACTCTAAGTAGTGCATCTTCTTATTCCGTGTCGTTGCACTCCGTCAGTTTGTTCTTAAGGATATGGCTGAGGGCCTCATACAACCTGCATAATTTATATAACTCACAGTGACCTAGTAGAAGCAAATAACCTAAACTGCGGCTCTCGAATCAGGATGCACTTGTAGGACTACCAGTGAAAAAATATTCTTTCATATACCATTTAAAAGATATTTTATTACAGTTTCATAACTTCAGTTGCTATGGAACTGTTTTTCTACATACCCATTTTTATACACAGAACAACAGTTTGAGCCACTGGTGGGTTTTTCTGTGTGACTTTTTTTTTTGTTTGTTCGCTAGTCACAGTCATGCTTTGCAATGAATAATTCACTTCCTTGTGGTGCATAACTTTCAACGTGGATGTTAACTAAAGACCCTCTTTTAAGTTATTTATGTCTGATCAATCCTTAGAAATACAAGCAGAGAAATGAGTCACCAATGTCTCTTCCTTTTCTCCATCTTCCCTCTCCTTTTGGGCCTATTCACCCCCCAAAATCTCCAGCTCCCTTCCTGACCTCTTCCGCAAGGTGTGTGCAAAGCCTGCAGACCCTACAGCTCACCTCTGAGGTCTTCCCATACAAAGCACTGACAAAGCCCCACCTGTCACAGAGATCCCATCTGAGCCTAATTGCTCAGGGAGCACTTGACAAAATCATGCAACAGCTGGACTAACCAAGGAGAAATTGTAAATTACTTCTCATAAGTGGTATCCTTGGAGAAAGGTTATAATCAATCCAGTATCTATTGCCTGTCTTGCCTAGATCAGGATTTATTTTTCTCAGTAAGCCTAAATGCATAAAAAGATAATGAAATCCTTCAGTTCTGGCAATTTTGAAAAAAAACAGTCACAGAAAACAAGTGTCAGTTTTCTAATTCTGATTTCAGGCCTTTTGGGATGCCTTGAGTGCTTTACCTGTAATTTTCACAGATCACAGGGGAATACTTAAACCTGCAGCAAAATGACCCTTGCTGACTCCTCTGTGCAATTACCTACGTCAGCGGTTGACTTCAGCCAGGGCTGGGAACATGCTGGGAACATCATGCCAGAATCCCACCATCAGCCAGACTGACCTGTAACCGAAATCACTCTCCTGAAAGAAGAGATGACCAAGTAGCATCACAAGCAATTGTTCTGTGAGAAAGCTAACAGCAAATCTCCGCATATCCAGGGCTGGTCCAAGCACTGACCAGACAGCACAGAAGAAACAGAGCCTTAACCTGGTCCAGATCCAGAAGCTGTTCTACAGTTCCCATGAGGGCTGTCATGAATGGAGCAACGCTGCCTGGGAGGCAGGAATCTATTACGCAGGGGCTGGCGTCTCGGGATCTGAAGGCGTGAAACCAACTGGACAATTTGCTTTTTGAGATCAGTGTATCACCAACTATGCATGAGCTATGAAGCTGATGATTCATTAGGATGTTGTTTCAGTGGAGATTTTTATTTAACAGCCATTCTTTTATTAAATTATTTAATTAAATGAAGTACTTGCAACTCCAGGGACTGAAATTCATTACTTGGGAGTTCAGTTTACAACCCAAGAGTGTTCTAACGACATTCATATTAAAGTTGATCTTATTTGAGCTGTCATATCTTATTTTTCTCTCTTTTATAAGCCAACTTCCTCTTTAAGCCCCAGGGTCTATATGAAATATGGAGCAGACAATATAAAGATATAAAGGATGTCAGTGCTGATTTAGGGACCTCTGAGTATTTAAAAAGGTATCTAAGAGTTTTGCCAAAGGGCTTGAACTGGATATGCAACCAGCTGAGGGTTTGGCGGCGGGGGTTGGTTGGTTTTATTTCTTTCGATCTTCCAGTGCACCTATCAGGAGATGTAGAATTAGCATATACTCAGTGTTGGGGAACCTTTGACTAAAAAACCCAAATCCTATTTGTGTACAACCACTGATCACAGAATCATAGAACTGCCTAGATTGGATTTTGATAAATATAAAAAAAAGTAATTTGTTATGAGTTACTTGCCTGGCCACCAGTTAATCCTTTTGTTGTATCTCTAGGGTGGGGAGATGAAATTACCTGGGTACAAACTTATGAAGAAGGGCTTTATCAAGCAAAAAAGAGGTAAGAGATTAAAAAATAGTTTGAAAAACAAAGTTGTTAATCAGTCATGCCTGAGTACACGATAATGAAACAGAACAAAGAAACACCATGACAGATGATCTGCAGACCACCCGGTTAAAAAAAAACAGATTTTGTGCCTGTAAATAAAAGCCACTGTAGGGGTCTTAAGGCTCTGAAGCAACATCATTGGCTGACACTTTAACACTGTCCTTTCTTTGTCACAACAGCAGTGTTGTCATTTGAATAAGCAATGATAAACAGATATTAAAATTTTAAAAATACATCTGTTTTGTTTTTTTTAATATCATGTACCTCTGATCACTTCCTTAATCAACAGCTGGAAATCAATTACATTTGCTCTTACATGGTGATCTACGGCCTCTGATGTTTTCCCCAACACTTTATTAGTTGGCATATGTGCACGATGTACTCACCGTTTCTCACTATCTTGGCAGAAAAGGAAGTTCCAATCCGAACCTTCTCTGGGACTCAGCTGAAAATGTATCTTAGAATTCTCAGCAATTCTTATTTAAATCTCTTTTAGAGTTCATTTTAGATCGTAATAGTATATGTAGCACGAGTTATTGTTAAATTGATCGTAAATTATTTTTAAAATAAAAGGCAATTAATATCATGTACCCTATGTGAAAATGGCCAGGAACTGAACAATTTGTGACAGTGACAGCAGATCAAGCATTAGTAACTGATTTGCTGAGCAGTAACAGTAGTTTAAAAAAAAAAAAAATTATGTTTTGACATCCAAAAATATAAAATGTTGATATTTTACCAAACTATTTACAGAAAAAAATAATTTACTGTGTAGCTGTTCAAGAAAACTTAAAAAACATGGATCTTTTAATGGGAAGTATTTGATGAGAAACCCAATGTTATAAAAATTATTTTATTCCAGTTCATACAGATTTTTTTTTTTATTTTCTTAATCATGGAGAACTTCACACCTAAGCAATATTAAATACCTCTTCAGTTTGATTATATACTAACTGGGAACGCAATGATGATGGCTCTGTTGTTTCTTTCTTCTAGAATCTCTTACTTTAGAAAACCTATTTAGATACAGAAACTCCATTTCTCTATTTCCTTCTTTTACAAAGGAATTATGTTCTTTTCCCTTGTTCAGAAATGTTTGTAATTCTTTACAGAATGCCTGTATGGTTTTACTGCGGGTTAATATAAGATTAAATGTAATTTGCCTTTTCCAGTCTGCTAGTAAAAGCACACATTTGCTTACTTGTCAAATGATCTAACTACCTGTTTTATTATTGTTAATAAAGTAACAAGCCACTGATGGTGATTCATCATTTGGAAGACTGTCAATACTGCCAAGGTAATTTTGATTTTTTTGAGTGTTAAAATTTTGTGAATATTTTTATAAGAGACTACACCTGTCTGTATATTTACCTTGCACTTACTGAAGGTCATTTAAAGAAACAGTATTTGACAAGCTAAAGATTTATTACTGTTATTTACAAAAACTCCACTATAAAACTACCGAACAAATAGCACAAAAAATACTCAGTGCTGCTGTGCTGCTATCCCTAATGCAGCGCTCGTCAGTTTAAATTCAGAGACAGAGATTTGCTACTGACTCATTGAACAGATTTAATATTGTTTGGCTCTCCTGAACTGGTAACTGAAGAAGGAGACGAGGACAGGGCTGCTGAAATCGATCTAATAAAAATTCTCTGGGAATAATGCACTTTTGTCAAGCTGAGACATGGTGTCCGTTGAGACGACAGGCTTCATAAATAACAGAAAAGAGCTTCCATTTTCATAGCCGGGAGGTTATGCTGACGTGGGTCAAAAAAACAAAAAGCAGTGATAGAGCCCTTAAGTGTCTCCTCAGGAATGTGAATCAGCAGAGACAGGAACAATGTGGCCAGTCTCTGGTCAACGTGGTGCCCAAACAGAGACGCAAAGGCAGAGTTTGAGATGGACTTCAACACGATCATGTCTTTTCTAGCCCTGAAGAAAGCTTTTGCAGAAAATGAAGAGATACAGGAAATGGCCCAAAATAACTTCGTTATGCTGAATCTCATGGTATGAAGGGTTTGGGGCGATTTGACTGGTATCTTTTTTTTGGCCTATGTTTTCTCTTTCTTTGTCTTGCTTTTTTGTGTCATATTAGCTAAATATGTCTGGCATTTCAGTTACATGTAAGCACAGGCATTTGTGCGTGTGTCTCCACACACAAGTAGTACCTTTTTTGGTTTTGTCCTCAAGTACAAGACTATTCACAGGTGGTACTACTTCAGCAAAATTTACAGAAATATTTTAATAACTAGCTTTAATTTCTCTGCCAGCATGAAACCACAGATAAAAACCTGTCACCTGATGGACAATACGTGCCTCGAATCATGTTTGTAGGTATGTACAATATTTATGTATCCTCAAAGATGAGATATCTGAATCTATGCCAGCGTCCTCCTTTGCGGACATCAAAATGATTCATTTTGCAAAAAGAAAATAGCTAAAATTTATCATTACCATGGCATTAGTCTGCAACTTGGCAGATCTGAGTTCAGTTCTCCCGCTGTTGCAGGCTTTGATCCTCATAAACTTCCTCAGGTTACAGATATGTTCTGGAGGGTACCTAATTTGTGCTTGGGGGCAGGATGCTTAAATATCTGTTAGCATCTGAGCTTTTCCTCTCCATGCTTCTTGCTAGTGCTGTTATCAGACAAAGTTTACTAAAGACAGTCAAATATCTGACTGAATGTAGATGTCTACAGTGCTGACATTACCACAGAGCAAGTCAATAGTCAGTGGCATCTAACGAATGATTTATCCCATCGTAAAGTTGCCTTCTGGGATAGATCGAATGAATCATGCCCCAGCCTGCCTGTTGCTTTTCACTGACTGTACAGGGAGCCTAGAGCGACTAGCTCCGTGGTGGCATCCAAAGTTAGGCGAGATGAAGCCCACACTCAGATACTGAGAGCAATGTAGTAACAGGAGTCAGATAATTAACAAGAAGCTTGGAAGGGGAACTGGGAGAAGAGATGTGCACATCAACTTGCTCCCATGATGGGAACTTTAAGGATCACAAGATTTTCATTCTGAAGGCTCTAGGTAGGTCATGCTAATACTGCATTAGAGATACATGACCCCTCGCTATGTGTGCATCCAGTCAAATTGTCCTCTCCTGATGTAACCCCAGAGCCTGTAAAACAGGATGTTTTTCTTTAGTGAAATACATGTGTAATCCATCACTTAAATATAGCTGCATAATATAAAAATAAGCATTAGCTTTTGTTCAGGATTTCTCCAAGTAAAGAGCAGTTGGTTGGAACAGAGCGTAACGGCCTAGTAATTGCCTCGTTGATGAGATCAGAACACCTCAGAAACAAGGCTGTCAAAGTAGTGCCACAGCCATCGCCCTCAGCTGTTGTGGGAATGGAAAGCAGTGTTGAACACAACTACTTTTTCAGACCCATCTCTCACAGTAAGAGCTGATATCACGGGAAGATACTCCAACCGGCTTTACACTTATGAACCACAAGACATACCATTCTGTAAGTGCCCTCTTTGTTGTGTTACTTTGCATTTCACATTGTAAGCGGCCAGATACACCCCATCCTAATCATTTGTGCTTGAGAATCTGTTAAGATCTCAAAGTAGTGAAAAAAGACTCTGTGTGAGCATTTGCAATAAATTATAATAGTCTAACCTGTTCTAGCAAAACACTTAACAACTAAACAACCATTGTCCCATTGAGTTTATTGGGACTAGTCAGGTAAGAAGAATGGAAAGATCATGGCTGAGAACTTTCAGGATCGAGACCTGAGCAGTTTGCTGGAGAACCGTGAACGTCACTATGCTCAAAGGTATCCAGCTGAGCAATGTAAACAGCCAGTGGTGGGAGGGAATCTGTAAAGAAATGCTGGTGGTTACCTGAGTACCACCTAACACCCATATTTCAGCAAGGAATGTGATTTTTCAGGTTGAGCTAGTCCTTACTCTATCTGACACCAGTGCAGTATCTCACCACAAATATGCACGTCACATCTGATTACCAGGCTTGCTGTTGAGAAATGAGGGAGCTGAAAGGAGTCTTGTCAAATCCCTTTAAGTTAAACATTTTGATTCATGAAACTTTTTACCTTCTACTTTAATATCAATGCCAGAATTTTCACAATAGAAGGCTCTAAAATACAATGTGTGACCATAAATTAATGTCAGCGTGAACAATTTACTAGTTAAACTAGGTGGGTTTTTTAGTTGTACAAATGCATTTAAAGTACATTTTTACAGTTCTTATTCATTTTTCTTTCAGTAATAGAGAACATGAAGAAAGCACTACGCCTCATTCAGACAGAACTGTAACCAGCAACAGTGAAATGACCATAGCCTCTACGAGGTGAAGCTGCACTAGGAAACATAACTTTTTAAAATATTTTAGTTAACCTCTCTGTCTCTACTAGCATTTTGAACTCTTACCAAGCAGCTTTGGTATGGCAGATTTCATAAGGAATTTATATGTAAAATTTGAAGAACAAACATAGAAAGACTATTGCATCCATTTGGAAAATAAGAAGAGAAATCTATTAAACACTTTGAAATTAGTTATCTGAATAACTGAAAGTCATGGTTTATGGTGCAGCAACTTTGAGCTGTATTTTATCAGTCCAGCTATGACTTTAAGTCAGCTATGACTTCTGACCAAGAGCTATAACCATTCTTTTTTTTGTCTATTTGCAATTTATTATATAAGTTAGTTGCTGGATCTCGGCTCCTAATTTTTATTTTTATTGCAAGAAGCTTGTAAGTCGTTAGTGTACCTCTGCTTTATGCACTTGTTTCTCATTAAAGGAAAAGAAACTTCACTGGCAAATCAGACAGGAAGGCTCTTCCTATAGATTTTTGGAATAGCTTAAATAGAAAAAAACAGTGACCTGGGCTTAGCTTTCTTCTGTATAATTCTTTAACTGTCACTCTGATAGCTGAAAGCAGAACAGACATTTCGCACTGAGCATGTGGTCTCAGTGAGGTGATAATCATCAAATAGCAACTACAGGTTTTGCTATGATAAAGATACAGTGAAGCAAGAGAGATGGAAGGAGATAGTCCCAGAACTCCACTCCTGAGGCTACGTGGTACTTGTGAAGTCTGGTATGGGAAAAATGAGCAAGCTTGTCCTAGCTCTTTTCATTTAAATGGCACTTGAGTCACGTGAAGCTCATCCCAGGTCATTCCCTCTCTTTCTGTAGCATGCCAACCCAGACCTCACAGTCGCAGCTTAGTGAGGGGGTCTGTACATACAAGGTCTTCACAAAATTTTCCCAGGATCACCATACGGAAGGGAGGACACCGTTTGAGTAAAAAGCTGAGTCAGTTGAAATAGTTTGTTATCCTAGCAATGTGCTTCTTCATTAGAGCAAGATATTAAACAATTTATCTGCAGTAAGAGCATGTATGTTATGTTACGTGCAAAGCACCAGTGTCGCTTGTTTGTGCTACCTGCCATTTTCTATGATGCTGCCTGTATACACACATAAAAGATGAAGGAAGGATCTTTGCAGGACTCCTTTGCTAACTCACAATACCTAGTATTAATTTGTCATGAATGAGTTATATTGCACCTATCTATGTCTTCAAAATAATGTAAAATTTGGATATAAGCATAAATTCCAACGGAATGGTGATGACCTGTACACTAGGAGGAAAAAAAATCTTGTGTTAGTCATTAACAATATATTGTCTTCATAATCAGTTAAATGATTTTTTAACCTATGGGAAAATGCTAGAACAAAATTAAACTGGTACTCACATTCCTTTGAGTTGTGTTTGGCTCTACTCGTTTATGTTTGTATCTGTTCCAGATCTGGCAACGTTTCCCAGTCTGTGGGCATACCCTCTTCCGAGCATGCCAGAGATGTTCAGGAGAAAGGGATGTGAGCTCACTGCCAGAGTGCCACAGGATAGCCGTGGCAGCTCTTTCAAAGTAGGGTCAAGAGAAGATTTACTTCGGAGAGAAGCACAGCACAAAATAAGTTTGGAAATGCTTAAGTAAGGTAGATTCAAAATATTACCCAAAAGAGTAGGTGGAAAGTGGTGGGTCTTTGCTGTCACATTGCAGGGAAATTTTTCCCTCCATACATTCACTTTCAACATCAGCCCAAAATCACAGGCGACATTGGCTTGAAACAACCTCTGCTCTAACTCAGGCGGGAAATAAAATATGGGATAGTTACACTAGCAGCCAAAGCCTGCTTCACCTACTTATGATTCAGAAGACTAAGGCTGCAAGCTCTTGATGGGTATTTGAGGGAAGGCCGCACTTGTGGAAGTATTTGCATGGCTATGCTTTCATTGCAGCGTGAAACAAGAACTTTCCATTTCAGATCCGGAAAGCAGCCGCAAAACAAACCTGTTGTCCTCCCTTCAACTCTAGTAACTACATCTTTGTCCATGGTATTTTTGTTTCCTTGCCTACCACTACTATTCCGTCAATTGCAAAGATGACAGTGTCTGCCATAAAAGACTACTGTCATCGATTACCCTAGTCAGTCCAGATATTCCATCAGCCTTTCAGTAAAGGAAGGCCATCCTTCCTTCAGCATACAAATGCTGAAGACTGTAACTACGCTGAGGAATCCTTTGGGGTTACACAGTGGATGAGCACTTTACCTCTTCCCTGTTAAGCAGATACATGCACGTATATACAGCCCAAACCCAAAGGGATGAGGCCCTTTTTGTGCTGATCGCTGTCACTCCTCACACTGAAATGTTAATACGTTTGTATACCAGAGGGAAGCCAGAAACACAGTGTGAGGTCACACCACTGTAACTCTGTAAAAGAAAGCTCAGTGGGGATCCTAACGTATATAAATACCTGAAGGGAGGGTGAAAAGAGGCTGGAGCCAGGCTCTTTTCAGTGGTGCCCAGTGCCAGGACCAGAGGCAATGGGCACAAACCAAAAGACAGGAGGTTCCCTCTGAACATCAGGAAACACTTTTTTACGGTGAAGGTGACTGAGCACTGGCACAGGTTGCCCAGGGAGGTTGTGGACTCTCCGTCCTTGGGGATATTCAAAAGCCGGCTGGACATGGACCTGGGCAACTGGCTGTAGGTGGCCCTGCTTGAGCAGGGCATTGGACCAGATGACCTCCAGAGGTACCTTCCAACCTCAATCATTTTGTGAAGTCAGCAGTCCAAACTCAGTGGGTTTATTTAGCTAGATTTATAACTTAGCTGCTTTTAGAGAATCATCAGCTAAAAATACAAGTCACTACTTTCAGCCAATAGAAAACAAGACCTGCTTGTTTAACTGATGGGAGCAAAATTGCAAAAGCAACATGATTCATAGCAACAGGGTCTTACTTCACTTTTGCAATTTAAACTGTCAGGGTTATAGACATGAGAGGTGGCCCTCACAGCGAATGAACAGCTAATGCCCAAGAGCTATTCCTAAATACAAGGACACACTGCGGTCGCTCGGAGATAAGTTTACCAAACTCAACCCACATCTCATGCCTGTGGTTTCCCTCAGTGAATTTACTGTACTGAGAAATCCTGATGTGTAGCCTTTGCTTTGGTTCCTCTGGAGACAGCACATATTGGCTACCTCCACTCAGTCAAAATCAGGTTTATTCATTTTTCACTGCTGGCAACAATTCCTAATAAGATACACACTTGTATATATTTACATTGGCTGGTGAAGGTATATAGTGAAATGGATAGTATTGTCATGCTTCCCTTTTAGCATCTATGATGCAGCAGGTAGGGTATCAAGTTAAGAGATGAGATACTCAAATCAAATACATCTCGGTCCTTATAGAAACATTGAACTCCTCAATATAACCTACACTCAACTATGAGCAGATGGGTGTCAACTTGATCTGAAAGTTATATGATGTTTATTATTTTACACAAACATCTGCATGCTTAGGGATTACATTTTGGCCACTTAGAATCGTAGAATCATAGAATCAATTAGGCTGGAAAAGACCTTCAAGATCATCAAGTCTGACTGTAAACCTAACACTACCAAGTCCATCACTAAACCATGTCTCTAAGCTCCACATCTACATGCCTTTTAAATACCTCCAGGGATAGTGACTCAACCACTTCCCTGAGCAGCCTGTTCCAATGCTTGACAACCATATCGGCACAGAAATTGTTCCTAATATCCAATTTAAACCTCCCCTGGCACAACTTGAGGCCGTTTCCTCTTGTCCTATCACACATTACTCGGGAGAAGAGACCGACCCCCACCTCTCTACAGCCTCTTTTCAGGTAGTTGCAGAGCGCAATAAGGTCTCCCCTCAGCCTCCTTTTCTCCAGGCTAAACAACCCCAGTTCCCTCAGCC
>JAVKLA010000073.1:12500196-12555106 GCA_034782735.1 Sagittarius serpentarius
TTGGGAATTAAAATATTTCACGGTATCATATCACATAAGCTAAGATTTCCCACTCGAAAGCAGAAGCTTTTCCAAACACTGATGTAGCTATGCCGTGACCTGCTGATTCCTTCACTGCTGTGTGCATTTACAGCATCGCCTTGCTCCGGTAGCTCTGACATAGGTGACACCACCATCAGCCTCACAAGCATTCTGTGCTCACTGCACTTGAAGGAGCACTTAAATTCTCTGTTTTACTCCACAAGGCAAAATTTCACTATCCAATTTTCTACAAAGAGCGGAAGACTTCTGTGAAGAACTACTTATTTCATCTGTCATGACACATTTTTCCCCATCATCTTCTTATAACTTAACCTATTTCTTCTCGCCAATCTCTCACCAGACTGTCCACCTGGTTAAATCCTTTCTAAAACGCAGACTCTGTAACCAGTTAAGCTTTCACTTAAAGAATTCTTCACACTGCCAGTTCTTACTGGATCTCCACAAATTAGAGGCAGCACAGGCAATTCTCTGCAATGCCATTTCGTTTTGAGAAGTGAAGCCAATAATTACTTTGTCTAAACAATTTTTATTTCTTTTGCATGAGAAGTTTTGAAAAAGTCTTACTTTTCATTCCCAGATTATTATATTTTTCCAAAATGACAGTTTGACACAACAAAAATCATATTCTTTGATCAAGCACTCAAGTATTAGGCACAAAAATATTAGCATTTCCCAAAATGTTTTAGTGATACCACTGTAAAGCTGTTATGCTTCAGACTGGAGTTCTACAGTGTGAATTAAGTAGTGGAAAGCTTCACTAGGATTTTTTTACTAGCAGTTTTTTTAAAGGTGTTTTATTGACAGCAAGTAACCCTCTGGATCTCCAGTCTGCCCTTTCAAAAAGGTTGCCTAAGTCATAGTTTTGACCCCTCTGCAAAAGTTTGAACCAAATGAAAAAAATGAATGAATGAAAGAAAGTGCTCTGAATCTGACTCCACTCTTATTTTGAAGTTGTACATGGTGCAGAAGCTATGAATAGGCCATGGGGCAGGGGGTATCTTCACTAAAACAAAGAACTAGTGCTATTATTACAGTCTCCAAATATGCATTTATTTTCCAAAATATCAACACTGGCACCTGCAGCTAATGGGGAAAGAAATGTTGCTGGCTCTTTCATTACTGTCTTTGACATTGACTTAACATGAACCGGAGAATAATGCCGTCTTAAAAATGGAGAATGATACACCAAAAAAACAAAATTGTAGGATGGAGCTTTTATTTGCATTTAGTTTTATATCCAATTCACTTCCTGTTAGTAAAACTGCAGTAACATTCTTTGTACAATTTAGCTGCAAGCTATTGTTTAACCAGCACAATAAACCCAACATTAACTTTTAGCCATCTCAGATTTGCTGACCGAGAACTGCATTCCTGCATTAGGATGCCCTCTCCAGTACGTTCAGAATGCAATACTGTCCTGCATAAAACACGCAAAGAGAAAGAAAAAGGGTATCATCCTTCATGGACAGAAAAAAACTTTGCCATTTATCTGCCCTAATATTTAAACCTCATTACTGTGACAAGCCACAGGTGTGCTCTCCCCACCACCACAACCCCCCCCACCCCCCCACCCCCCCACCTTCCCTAATAAAACTAAAGGCAGCAAGTAGAGTATTTTGATTATTAATTAAACAAAGCCACTCCCAAATTGCTATGGTGCTACAGAGCAGAGCGCCCACACCCTGGGCTGCTGCTGTTAGAGATTCCTGCTCGCCAGCCCTGCGAGTCGTCCTGGGTGAGACTCGCTCACCAGGCAGAATTCAGTGAAAGAAAATTGGAAAGCAGCTTTTTCATGCAACTGGCTAGAAGGTTTTACAGAATTCAGCTCCTGCTACAATGTATCTTCTACTTGCAACCAAAGCATTTTATCAAGCAGGATTTCTCTACAAACAAGTTTGTAAGGAGAGGTGAATTAATTAGACCAGCTGATGCAGTCAGACAAAGCAAGGGGTGTTCGGTTTGAGGTTCACTTGACAAGAGCTGACCTGTAAAAATGGAGACGTTTTCAAGCTCAGTTTCTCTAACAGACCATCACATTGCTTTAGAAAAGTGATCTTTCAGCAAGTGGTCAAGAATGGAGCTTGGCTTTAACCTAACAGTTTTTAAAAATTGTGTTAAGATAGATTTAAGAGAGTCGCATAGAGAAGTTGGAAGCTTAAGCCTCTCTGCTTAGTACGAACCGGATCACTGAATGAACTCGCAGAAGGTTTGTTTGCCTACCAAACAGGCAACAGAAAAAAACCCTGGCAAAGTGTGGCTTTCCTGGAGGGGTCCTTGCTAATAGATTTACCTGATGGTGCTGCAGAGCAAAAGGAGTCATTCTGCTTTACGTGAGCAGTATTAGTGACTGGCAGAAAATCTTACGATTATGCAGTAAAAATAATACCCCTGGAATATTTTTTCTCTTCAGTTTAAATTATCTGTAAGCACAAAGCACCAGATTCAGTTTCCCCACGCTCCGTGAATTTAACGCTTCTTCCCTTAAATTAACTTCTTTAATCTTTTAACATGAACATCTTCAAGTATCTTTACTCTTCCAAGGCACATCTTGGTTATCTGGAAAACACTTGTTAAATTAAACTCTTTTTTCTTCCTCATTTCCCAAATCAGAAGGAACTAAAAAGCCTGTGAGTAATTCAGCCCCTAGCTCCGCTAGCCAAATGTGCATGCAGCAAACGGCCCCATTGACTTCACTGGAGCACCTCACAGCGTATGTAGTACAACACATTTTCACAGCACAGGCTCTGGCAGTCCAAGCTCATACGGATAGATTCAAACAATATGGCAGTCCCAGAAACCCTTACAATCTGCACTGAAATAGTGAAAAGGTAGAGCTACTTGCATTAGGAGTTTCATATTCCTGTATTTCCTGCATTTTATGGAAGAAATGGGGTGGGTTTATTTCAAAACCAATCTGACTGCCTCAGAGAGACAGTTGGAAAACTCCCGTTATTACGGTGCACTCATGCTTAAGTTTCATTGATATAGCAGTGTCAATCACCAAAAGGAAGGCCTCATAGTTCAAGATGCAGCTTGCTACTGCTCACATCAGTTCTTAGGCTTTTATGATGACTCTTCTTTAATTAAACAGCTATAAGAATGTTAGTTATTTTTTGGGCTGAGCCAGGACAGTAAGAGCAGAAAGCTCTACACCTACATGAGAAACAAAGGCAAGGAAAGTAGATGCTGATATATTGCACGCATCAACCAGGAAGCTTGCAAGGAAATACAGGTGTGACAATCTTATTGGTCGAGAGAAAGAAGAAACCTGAGTATAGCAAATACCTCTCATAAAAGCATCCTTAGCTGGATCCACTGTCTGATAGACTGTCATTTTCTTCTAAAAGAGGAGAAGAGAAACCACACTAAAGTTCCTGACTCCTAACCATAGAGAACAGATTCGCACGTACACAGGCATGACATTTGCAACATCCAAGTGTCCACATGAAGCTCATCTAAAGCTGCAAATCATTTTAGCTTTTAGATGACATCTCTGCCTATTCCTTTCAGGATTTTAAAACAGAAAGTATAGGGAGCTAGAACAGATGGTGAAGCCTACCAGCTGTTTGCAGGTTATTATTTGATCATCATATAAGACAAGTGAAAGTAACCTCTATCATATAAACTTTTAATGAAAATAATAGTAGCACTTATGGGCTTCCATGCCTACGGTCTGGTGGCATAGTTGCACATTACTGAAGAGTATAGCATAGGGTATTTGCTTCTCCCCAGGTAACTGACATAATTTGCCTGACTCTGCTATTCATTACCTTCAGTTTGTTTAGCTTTTTTGCTTGTTAACAAGATACTTGACATTTATAACTTACGGTCAGTGGAGGGAGCAGCACTTGGACCTCAGCACTGCTAGCTGATACACCAAAGCTTCACACTAACCAAGCAAAGACCAAGCATAGATGGTCATTTCCCCCATTCCTATTGTGCTGTTGATTTATATCCCCCCCACGCCAGAAAGCAGGTGGGTGCTACGAATTGGCTCCAGGTTATTTCTGCCCAGCAACACCTGCAGAACGCAGCAGGCTGCTGGTTGCAGGCAGCTCTCCGTCAGCTGCCTGTTTGCTCTGCAGCTCCAGCAGCTGCACGGTATGAAATAGGAGTACAGGAACTGAAGCCCCAGCCTGCTGGCATTTGTAATGACTCAGTGCATTCAACTCTGAAAAGCTGGCTAGTCAAAGTAGGATAGCAACAGGTCTTCCAACAGAAAACAAGAAGTGACACCTTATTTCATCTTTTCTTTCAGACATGTTAAAAGCGTAAGTGGCTCCTAACAGACCATTGACATTGCAACTCTAGGATGTGCAATTTTACACATATATAACTCCTCACAAAGTTTTAAGTGCTCTGCTTTCACATCACGCTCCCATCTCTATCTTTCCCACCCCATTTTATTGGCATGTAGAGATCAGACCACCTGTGACTTGACTATGTGGGAATTCCCTGCCTCCCAGGGAATCTCCAAGTGATACGGCTGGATACAGGGAACAGCCGGATGCAAAAAGACCACATTGCCTAAGCTCACTTCTATTTCAGCCATTCTCAGCTGCCACAGTAACCTTATGGGGAGGGATGGGAAATGAGAGCTAGCTGCTCTGTCCCAGCTTCTGAGTCTCTGTGCTAAGCATAGCTGAAACACATCTCAGCCCTTGGACCACTATAAACTAAGTATTTCACAAGATTTGGGATAGTGTTGCTTATGCCAGCTACAAAAAATGAATTTTTAAAGGAGCATTGTGCATTTGAATGCCAAGATAAAGCCACGTTATCGTCACACCACCAGCTGGAACGGGGCCAGCAGGAAAGCGGGAACACCCATCCTCCTATCAGCTCCCTGTGACTGATACTGCTTATTTAGTGTCACCACCTGCGGGAGTGTGCTTGCCATTTCCAGGCCATAACGTTTAAACAAGCCTTTAAGTACACGTTGCCTTAAGTCACTCTAATTGGCTTAAACAGCCAGCTAACTATTCCGATAGGGATATTACAACTGTATTTATACAGTGTATGACCCACAAGGTGGTGAAACATGAGCACCTCATGGGTAAAAGTTAATAACCATCCACTACTGTTCCAGCAATAATAACCTAATCTGTGTCCACTGTATGGCATCTTTCCATTTAGTTTTTATGTGGCAACAGGTCAGATGTAGCTGAGAGTGGGATATGTCTGGGTTCAATTATAAGTTCGCCTTTGTACTATTTATATTTTTGTATATGCTACGTATGTAGAATCAGAAAAATAACAGAATTGTTGGATTTGGAAGGCATCTTTGGAGATAGTCTAGTCCAAGACTGCTGCTCAAAGCAGGGTCCCCTACAGCAGGTTACTCTGGACCATATTCAGTTGGGTTTTGAATATGTACAAGGATGCAGATTCCACAACTTTTCTGGGCAGCCTGGTCTTCTATCATCCTCACATTAAAAAAAAAAAAAAGTTTTACCTTACATTTGCATGGAAGAATTTCCTGAATTTCAATTTGGGCCCATTGCATCTCATCCTGTCACTTCATGTCACAGAGGAGAGGCTGGCTCTGTCTTCTTTACTCCCTTCTCATCGGATATTTATACAAATTGACGAGAGCCCCCCAAGCCAACTCTTCTCCAGGCTGAATAGTTCCAGCTCCCTCAGTCTCTACTTGAATGGCAGATGTTCCATCCCTTCATCATCTTTAAAGCCCTTTGCTGGACTTGCTCCAGTATGTCCATGTCTCTCCCGTACTGGGGAGCTCAGAACTCGACCCAGCACTCCAGATGTGGCCTCAGCTTCTTTGCCTTGCTGGCAATGCTTTGCCTAATGCAGCTCTGGGAGGCTACTGGTCACCTTTGCCGGGGCACGCTGCTCACTCACGTCCAACTTGCTGTCCACCAGGAATCCTAGGTCATTTTCTGCAAAGCTGCCTTCCAGCTGGTTGAACCTCAGCATGTGCTGGTGCCTCTGCAGGTGCAGGGCTTTACATAGTCCTTCGTTGAAGTTCACGAAGTTCCTGTCGGCTCATTTCTCCAATCTGTCAAGGTCCCCCTGCACGGTATCACAACCACCTGGTCTATCAACCACTCCTCCCAGTTTGTATCACCTGCAGACTTGTTGAGGGTGCACTCTTTCCATCCATTAATAAAGATGTTAAATAATATTGGTCCCTGTATTGGCCCCTGGGATACACCACTAGTGACTGGCCTCCAGCTTGTGTGTCACCAGTCACAACCCTTTGAGCCTGGCAGTTCAGCTGGTTTTCAGTCCCTCTCACTCTCCTCTTGCTTAGTCTATACATTATCAGGTTTTCTGTGGGGATGTTATGGGAGACGTATCTTCTGTCATCCAAGGTCACTGCATTGTGATATGTTCTCCCACCAAGAAAACAGCTCAGTTCCTTCATGACAGATGATCTTTGAGGAGCCACCATCATTGATCCTGCTCCTGTGCCAGCTTTCTGCACACACTCTTTAGCAGGAAACTCAGGGTAGTGTACTGGTAAGGTGTGCTAAGAGATTATTAGCAGTAAAATGTTATTCTTCAACGAAATAGGGGGAAAGACTTATCCCTGTGAGATGGGCTATTTTTGCAGTAAGCGACGTTTAGGCAGGAGGAACATTGAAAATTAAGCAAAACTTTATACTCGCACAGTCAGGGAATGCAAAAAGAGGAGGAATTCTGTCCTGGGACTATTTGGGTATTTGTAGCTCTACAGAGATTTTTAAAGGTGACCTTGGTTAAGACCTTTTAAAGGTATATGTCCCTAACATTTCTGTCATATTGGCAAATAAGAGATTGGTTTTGGAGCCAGAATATCAGTGTAGCATAGAATATAGGCAACCTAAAACTAAAAAACTAAGGAAAATGTGACGCTTGAGGCATTCTACAATAGAATGGCTTTATTCAATGGGAAGACAAACCAGTGGTCTATAACACATCATTAAGATACTGTGTAAGAAAAGGAACTATATTATGTCAATATTTGCAGACAAGAATTGTAGTGAGAAGCCTTCAGAAGCACATTCAGCGATCTGCATTAGGAACTACCTCATAGCATGAACCAGCTGGAACAAGCTGCTGTATTACTTCAAAGTTCTTGTTACAAACTCCTGAACAGTTGAAGGTCAGGCACAGGATGAAGATACTCTTTCCAACCCCATCCCCCTGCATGATCACTGAATAATGATATTAAGAGTCAAACCTTGTTGAACCAGCTCTTAGAAACCTGAGAGCAGAGTTGTCCCTTCACCTCTCTGGGTAACTTGTGCCAGTGCTACACTGTCCTCCTCATGAAGGTGGCTTTCCTATGAACCTCCCAAGCCACAGCTCAAGGTCCTCAAACTGATGGAATACTTTGGATCCTTCATCTTTGTAGCACCCGTTCAAGTAGTTGCAGGCTGCTATTAGGTAGTCTCTTATCCTCCTCTTTGACAGATTAGACAAGCCTAGCCTCTTCCAGAATTTTAGCAGAGGAGGTCAGTTGTGAAATTAGACAGAAATTTACAGTAGTACTGCACGCTGGTGCGGGGCACGGGAGAACACCCCCTCCAAAAAAAAAAGAAAAAGAAAAAGAAAAAAAAAAAGAAGGTAAGAGGGGAAAAACAGAGGAGTTTATCACTGATCTAAATCTAGAGAGTCAGCTTTCCAATTTTGCAGATAAAAAACATTATATTCAGGATCTGGGAAACCTGACTCAGAAGATAAGACTGCTAAATCCCAGATTTAACCTTGGCAACGCGACTGGAATTGTCCAAGCAAAGACCCTTATCCAGTTCAGACTGAAGCAGAGGGAGAAAAAAATGGTACTGTGATGTGGCCATGGTGGGGACACGGTGGGATATCTAAGACATGACAACTGTGAGACCTGCTGCAGGAGGGCAGCTGCACCTCAAAGCTGGAGGCCCTTAAAACTGTAAAGTCTGTGTGACTGACTGGAACTGCACGTTCTGTGACAAACACACAAGCCAAGGCAATGTCAAGGATTTGGGAGAAGACTGAGGGTGCTGCAGAGCGCATCATGCCAGCCAGAAGGTGCCAACACCACTTGAGCCTGCACAGCTTGGAGAAAAAGACCAACACTACCAGTGACAGAGACAAACTCGGCAGGACAAATAAGCTTCATTGCAGTAGTGACGCTGATTAGGATATTGGCCCAAAAGTAAAAGAAACGTTTAGTAAAGCAAGATTAGAGCACAAGCAGCAGTGGGGCAAAGAAAGCAGCTGTGCCAGCAGGTTCAGCTGGAATTTCACTGAGGAGATGTACTTACTGCTCAATGACAAAAAATAAAAAATTATACAAAACCCAACAAAACAACAAAAAATGAGCAGGATTTTTGTAAACCTTCAGATAACTTAGTAAGAATAAAGAGAATAAAGAAAATCCCATCCCTTACTACTTAGGGACCAATTCTGGGAGTCAGAGCTGACATCACGCCACTGATACTCACTAGAAGCCAAAGTCTTCTGAACTTTGAGGTAAAGCACTAGGAAAACAGAGAGGGTCTGGGCTACAGATAACCAAGCATAAATTCAAAATAAGGACAATGAATACAAGGAGGCACACAGAGAGATGACAATAAGGTGGCAGCTCCGGGAAACTCCCTGAATTACGGACATTGTGGCTCAGCTACTTGCTGGTAATAGAGCTTACCATCCAAGGACCAGGGGAGGCCGGTTTTATAAACAAGTTAGATTAACAGAAAGGGGTTAATTAAAAACTTTCCCTATGATACTAAGTACAAAACTAAGCTGTCGAAAACACAAAGGTCTTCCCACCATCCTCATGTATTACAGTATAATAAAAATAGGAAACTGCTAGCTTACAGATTTCGAGCAGTGCTGAAAATTGAACTTCAGTTGCTCAGACAGGGGAGGAGTCATTGACTTTAATGTTGGACCACAGCAGATTTTCTGGTTTTAAACACAGCTAGTTATTTCAATTAATTAGAATGCATTTACTTAAACTTAAGTACAAGAATTTCAGGCATGAAGCCTTGCCAATTGTAACCAACTTGCCCAGTTGAGAAGACTGGATAAACAGTTGTCTCTGCAGGCTGTGGTACACCCCCAGCTGCCCAACCCCTCCCATCAAAAGTCCCTCTTCGCTCGTTCACTGCCTGCCTGTGGGACTGAACAAAACATTTCAAAGTTGAATCTAAATGTTGTCAGAATCAGGCTTTGTCTTACCAAACACAAGCTGAGCAATTAAGTCCTGCATAAGCTGAAAACCTTGAGACTCCTTGCTGTAACAGATCATGATAGTTTCCTTACTGTTGTGGAAAAGGGCATTAAACAACACAAGAGCATGTATATCTACTATGGGTGTTCAAATGACTTACTGATTTTAAAACATGACAATCAGCAATGCCTTCCAGACATCCCAGTACTTCACAGCCCAAACCAGAGTACAATATAAGAACTGGTTACATGATAAATCCCCACTTTTATCTAAAGCTATGTAAAGGATGCTCCATGCCTGCATTCCAGCTTGCCAATTTATATTGTGGTGGCGATTTGTATTATAAACGTGGACATGCAAGTCGGAAAGAATGTCTTCAGAGATACCACAATCCTGATGGATTGGTCTTTTGTTTTGAAAGCAGTGATCAAAGTGTCAGAATGTCATATTTTAATCCTAACCATCTCTTCTGCTATCCAGTTTGAAAAATACTACCAATAAACTGTAGGTACTGTAAGTTGAGTAATTAATTCAACAAAAAAAAGAGGAAGGTGTTAGGCTGACATATTTTGGGAAATCATCCTCCTTCAAGACAAATCATCAGTTCCTAGCAGATATCTACCTGAACTCCAGTTACCGGCTTTAAGTGTTCAGCAGTAGAAATCTGCTGAACTTTTGACTTTCCAGCTCTGTGTTGAAACGCAGCTTTGTACTGACTACAAAGTAAACAGGAGAATGGTTGAACCATGGTCTTCCAATGCTCAGGGGAATGTCTGGACCACTTCGAAGACACCAAGTCCTTCCTAGTCTCTCCTTTAGTAATGCGCTTCACGTTCGCACGTGTTAGCCAAAAGTTTCCTGAGCCAATGTGAGAAAAATCACTTTCTTGCCTAACAGACCGACAGCTACGCTGGGAAGTGGGGTATGATACCTGCTCCAGCATAAATGACTGTTATACAAAAAGAAACAGTCTTGACATGAGTGACTGGGAACATAGATCATCATGCCATATCCCAATCCAGAAAGCACCTACCTATAATCCTCAAGATAAGGCTTTGAATTATTTTGAGGGGGAGGGAAATAGAATGGGAACTGCATCTGCCATAGGTATCAGAGGTGTCTCAGCTCCCAAGCTTTGGGGTGAAAGGCTTTCCAGAAAAATTATCAGGCAAATTTCATCCAAGGAGCTTTCAGGTGATAAAAAATTACTATTCGGTTCATGTGACTAAAGCATTGACAAAAGAAGTTTGCCCAGTTCTCCGGTGAATTTATTCTACTTTCAATCACCTTGTTTTACAATATACTACTACTTTAACAGCCCTGGAAGCTCACCGACTCACAGATGTGGCTGTCTCTGGCTCTGACTCAGAACATTTCTGGTGTGGTAGTGACTATATATTTCATCCATCACTTTTATTCTTCCAACATAAAGTTTTGCTATTTATTTTGAGCAGCACATCACAAGAGTTGGAAGCATGTGTTTGTTATGAAATTAGGAGGAGTGGCTGAATGTCCTGTGCTTCTGGGAATGCTAACTTATGTATTACAAAACACAAGCAAAAATGAAGCGCTTCAGAAAACACCTTTAAAAAGGCCATAACATCAGTCACCAAAACTGTGCTGATTTCTGTGTAACGCAATGAACAAGGGTACCTTCAGACCAGAGAAACGAAAAACAAAGGAAAAGTCCAATGACTAGTTTTGTAAAGATGTTAAATATTAACGGTAATTGGGTCTACCGGATCTTTACAGCAAAAGAAAAACCATCTGGGATAGACCTATTTTGTTCCAAGCTCTCCTGGGGCAATTCCTGCAAGATTTTATCACTGAGGCAGAGAAAGTAGTCCCTGAAAAGTGGCCAGAAGCTAACTCAGTGGCTGGGTGCAGCGTCAGGTCCTAAGCAGGGAGGTGTGGGGAAGGCTGAGCTCGCCTCTCTCTTCATTAACGAGGCACAAGGATGGTTTAGAGACATGTTCAACTAGCTCCCTTGAGATCACTGGCTTTGAGCTGACAGGGAAGTCCCTGCAAGTAGCTGTATTTCAGTTACGGAGTTGCTTACAGAGCGGCACAAATCTATGTGGAAATAGGTTAAGGTAAGCGCATCCCCTGAAAACAGGAGAAAGCAAAGGTGCATATTAAATGGAAATTCATCTGAGGCAGGAGCCAAGGAGCAGGTGGGGGCTTAGTTTTGAAAATGCATTTTCAGACAAAACGCAATTTAAAAAAATGCGCGTGAGCGGGAGCCTATCTGCTCATTGTCTCTTCACATAACCAGAGAGCAGCTAGAACTTCTGTTACAGGCTTTAAAACTACCAAATGTTATTAGGTGTGACCTGAGAAGATAGTCAACAAGAGCGTATGAAATTACAATTACGAATTGCCTGTGCTGAGACCAAGATTTCAGAAACAAGTACCTAATTTTTGACTTGTACGTCTGCACTGAAGTGGATTAAGAATGTAACCCGATTGTCCAAAGTGAGCGCTCACACGTCCAAATACGGATCTTGGAAACTTATTTTGGTATATGTTTTAGAAAAAAATCTGAGTGGATGTGATTTGAAGCTAACAAAATGCATCTCTGAATCTTTGAGGAGAAGTGCTGGAGGAGGAGCACAGATTGATATGCAATCTCTTTCTCTCATTTCATTTCTTAATCAGGCTATAGATGACATGAAACATACAGAAAGGGCAGTTACAATGACTGGTCTCGCCAGGAGGTTTCGTTTCACCCTTCTAATAAGTAAACATCTAAGCGAAGCACAGTACTACTGTACATTTGTAAGGAATAGCAATATTTTTTTTCCCTTGAGTTCGCCATCTTGCTTCTGCAGCTCATTTTCCTAATTACTATTTACAAGAGATTAAAACAAAACAGAAACCAAACTGTGATCCAAAGCATTACATTAAGTATGTTCAGAAAAAAATGGGTGCTGTTAGCAGCCGTCAGAGAGCACTGTGAATTTCAAAGACAAAAATACGTCTCTGATGGATTTCATCTACCCAGCTGAGTAGCTAGGTGTTCACTGCCCGTGAACATGTGATTTTAATCTCACTGAAATATATGAGGCATGCACCAAGGAGAACATGCTGTAGTTCCAACATACATTGCTGAGGACAGAATTGCATTGACCTCTGAGGAAGGACCATCTGCAGTCACTGCAACACCAGGGATGGCCTTCCAGCCACCTGAAAAGGTGTCGTTTTCCTAAGCAGCAGCGTACCGTGTTAGACCTGTATCCAAAACCAAAAATGGTTGCTTTTCATGTTGTAGTTAAAAATAATTGTCCACACAACTACTTAAACATGGAATTTAAATTAAGCGTTTATTCAGACCTCCGCTTATGAACATAGTTTATTGTTACAGCTTCCAAATATATTTTTGTGGAGATCTTTACAAACTTTCTTTTGGGTTTTATTACGAGTTTCCTATGTGGTGTTTTACATGCATGTGTACACACATATGTGTATAATGTGCATAGCTAATTATCTAATTAACATCTAAAGTTCCGAGTCATCAAATTAACTTTTTCAGAGGACTAAAAGAACAGCAACCCCTATTGATTTTCCAGCCAATCAAAAAAAGACAAATCACTCTTCAGGCAAATCAGGAGTCTTCACTTAAGCTTACCTGGACTTGGATCTTTGCCAGCCTTTTGAAATCACCTTTCAAAAAATGACCCAAAAGCCTACAGAAAGATCTCTGGACTTTAGATACAGCGTCTGACAGGAAATTGTAACGTTATTTAATTACAAACTTAACCCTGAGTGTTTTGGTGGGGAAAAAAACTGGAAAGTTAGCTCTTTGGAAGCAGTATTCAAATTCAAAGCTTGTGGGTGGAGTCGGGTGTGCGAAGGTGCATAAATAGGCAGTAGGAACAGCAGCGTTCACACTGGGACTGGGAACACCTTGGCACCCTGGCAGGACTCTGGGAGGAGTAAACAAGGTAAGGCACGGCGGGCTTGCTGCTCCAGAGGGTCCCTGGGGGAGATGTCAGCCCCGGTTACCTGGGGCTGGGGCAGCTGGTCAAGGCAAAGAAAAGACTGCAGCAAAGTGGGCACAGTTCAGCACAGCTTGCTATGGAGAAAAACAAATTGGGTAGAGAAATGCTGGCGTCGCAGGTTAAAAGAGCCGGGGTGGGGGGTGGAAAACTTACCAAAAGTGCACGTAGCCGTCCAGAGGTGAAGATTTGAAAGAGCAGGTTTCACGTTCCTCTGTCTTTGCTTTCTGCATCAGCAACAGCATACAATTTGCATGGTCTTTAACTTCCTGGTTGTCCCATACCTTTTTTTGTGTGGGGGTGGGGGGTGTTCTTTTAAAGAAGCATTACTTCTGCTGTACAGCTCTAGCCAAAACAACTCTTGAAGCAACCCTGAAAGTCCACCGGGTTTAATTTAACTTCGTGCAATATTTTTCTTTGCCAAGGAGACTCTTCTTAGGTCAGAAAGGCAGTCTGCTGCAAAAGTCCTGTATCATGCCCTTGAAACAGAGACTTTTTGGATGTTTGAGGTCTGTTAGACATCCCAGTAGCAAAGAGCACTGTACCACTGATGAAAATTGAGCTGATGTCTCCTCCTGCAGTTCCTACCCAGAAAAATGCTTCTGGAGTTTGATTTTCATTGTCTGAATTTTTAAAAACTGTCAGCCTGTTGTAATTTTCGCATTAATCTTTTGAATTTTCTGTAGTGCTTTTGGAATATTGTAGATTTCCTTACTGTACCCATTACACTGGTGTTCTAGTTTCTAGGAGGAAATTTAATGAGAAAACATAGGATCATGTTGCTGAAGTGTTTTACCCCTTCAAAGAAGCATCCCAGCTGAAAGGCTGAGAAGCTTCCCAACAGCTGCGCCTCATCTCCATCTCCATGCCCCAGAGTCCAGCTCAGGAAAGGCCCTCTGCTTTGCGGTGCTTAAACCAGCAGACTGCATTTCAATTCTTACCGTTCTACACAGCAACTCCTCCCCACCTGTTTTATTATAGATTCTACTGGTTTTAAGGATTAGCTGATACTTTTAAGGGAGAAGACAGGATCGGAAGTTTCAACAACAGCATTAAGCTGTGCCGATGCCAATGGCTCACAGTAAAGCCTAGCTTAACAGTCTGACCTGTCATTTGAGCTGCTCCCACTGCAAAACGGAGGAAGAGCCAAGACAAGTTAATTTTTCAGCACCTGCTGCTAGGTTACCGTAAGACTGGAAGATCGAGGTAGAACCGTGAACTTACTAGGACTTGCACTTACTTTTGGAATTGCCAAAACTTGGTTGGCTTACTGAGCAAATTCAACATACGAAAAAAGAGAGAGAAACCAACACGTGCGCATCTTAAAAGGACCACAGCCCAACAGCATGAACAGAGCAGTAGAAAGCAGCCAGGGCCTTCATGGCAATTTGCTAAGCAAACCTCACACGTCCGTCCCCGTCCCTGACATTCCCCAAGCCCAGGCCCCTGCCTGGAGCAGTTCCTTTCAGCCCTGACTCACCCTGCTGCATACTTGTGGCTGCTCTACACCTCAGAGCAAGCACCAGCCTGGGAGGCACGACAACCTGAAGTTTCTCTCCTCTCTTCCAGGAGCAGCCATGGAGAAGAGTTACATGTCCGTGTTCCTGCTGCTTGTTGCCATCTCCTGTGCTCTGGCAAAGGATGTGGGCAAGAAGGAGACAAAGGAGACAAAGGAGACTACCACTAAACCAAAACTGCCTCAGACACTCTCCAGAGGTAAAAAAAAAAAAAAAAAAACCAAACAAAAAACAAAACACAAAAACAAAAAGCCCCAACCCCAAATTAAAAAAAAAAAAGTGCAATCTGCTAAAGTTTTGACTACCATGCTGTTCTAATAAACTAATTTTCTTGCAACTCATTCTGCAAATACATTTGCTAGTATTTCCTAGCACACCCACACCCTTTATTCCTGATTTAAGGCCCCCTGGCAGCGCGGCTGCTCAAAGCCCTTTCCCGCAGAGGTGGGCAGGGGGCAGGGGGTGGGATGCGAACCCGCGGCCGCCGGCCCCGCTTATAACGCGGGGTCGGTCCTTCCCCCCTCCCCGCAGGCTGGGGAGATCAGCTCATCTGGACGCAGACCTACGAGGAAGCCCTCTTCCGCTCCAAGCACAGGTACCGCACCCCACCCCGCACCCCACCCTGTGCCCCACCCTCCCTAACGCCTCCCTGGCCCCTAATGAGGACCCTTCTTTTCCAGCAACAAACCCCTGATGATTATCCACCACTTGGACGACTGCCCGCACAGCCAAGGTAATCCCTTTGCGCTGGGCGGGGCGGGGAATAAAAATAAAGAAATCACCGGGTTTTCAGTTTCTGGAGAAAAGCTGCTTAAAAAAAAAAAAAATCAGCCGCCATTCTGCTTGCTGAGTAAGGCTTCGTGAAATACTCACTTGCACCAGCACGCAGAGTGTTCTTCAAGTAGCTGTCACATGGAGGTATTTTCCAATGTGCAGCAATAAAATAAAACCGGTAGTTCAGTATTACACGATACAAAACGGATACAGAAGTGAGCAGAGGTCAGCAGGTTTTGACCTGTGGCGAATCTGCCTTTGGTTCACGTCACAATTGGCCAAAACCAACAGCAAGACCAGGAGTAGTGAAAAACAGTAGTAATTCATTGGAAAGGACGTGTTCAGCTTTCAGTATCACTGATGATCGAGACCTAAGTCCCTGGCCAGGGACTCGGTCAAACTAGGCTGAAACTAAGCTTTGCTGGGATTTCTGGTAACTGGGACTGCTCTTTTCCCAGCGTTTCTTCATTTACCCAAGGGCCCTTCCTCCTGCAAGCCGACCCACACGGCAAGAGCTTTGCGTCCATCCATAGCTCCAGTAACTCCAGAGTAATCTCTGTACAAGCATCAAAATCCTCTCAGACACCTCAGGCTGAAGTCCTACACCCCCATACTGAATTTTCTGTGCCTTAAGAACTGGAGCCAGGAACTGCGACAGCAGACTAGGAGGTTTAAAGGGTCAAACGCTCACATTCAAGCTTGAGCAGACAAATTTGAGAGCTGCACTGTCTGAAGGAAGGACAGACAGACATTTTTTACCATTATACTTACTCTTTACCACAGAATATAAATGAGTTGATCATCTTCCAGAGGAATGAACTTAAAATCTTCATTTGCTGCAACTGTAAAGGGGGAATTCTGAATTTCATTCTACTTTCATTCCCATTTATTTCCACTCTAGCACTCAAGAAGGCCTTTGCTGAACATAAAGATATACAGCAACTGGCTGAAAAATTCATTCTCCTGAACCTTGTGGTAAGTTTCCCAGTTACACTTCATTAAGTGAAAGCAATAAAGTTCTACTTTTAATTATGGCTTCTCCAGCCCCAATTAGCGTCACTTTAATAGCTAAGGTTGGCTAGGAAAATGGCCAGTGCTGAAGCATAATCGATTTAGTAATAAGTGTCTTTCATCTGTAGCTATCATAACCTCAAAATATGAGGGAACTTAAAGTTTAATAATAACATTAACTGTTGTTATAAATTGCAGCTCCAGCTGTTAAAAGACTGCATCCTAGACAGTGAATTTCTTAAACTGCAAAATTTATTATTTAAACTCTATTTCATAACACAAAGTACAATGAAGAAAAAAAAAATTACGTAACATGCCCTCCTTGACTGGGAACCTTCTCTGTTTTCTTTAAGTATGAAACCACAGACAAGAATCTTTCACCTGATGGCCAGTACGTCCCTCGGATTTTGTTCATAGGTGAGTACCTCAAGCATCAAAGCTGATCTCGGATCAAAGCCCCTGCTGCGCCACGCATCTCAAATCCTCGGGCTTATTAACAGGAACTTATTCCATGTGAAATATAAAATTTCTAGTTGGTTTTGGATGCAATTTCAAAGCAACCCCAGCCAGCTCATTAGCTTCACAGGTCCAGCATTCCTCCCTCATGGATTCCACGAATGATGCAATTCCTTCCATCGTGCCATCAAAATGACATGATGCCACAGTCACTGGAATGGGTAGGCGCTGGCTCAGCCTTGCTCATCCTCCTGTCTCTAGGAATACTGTAAACCCATCCGGTTTCGGTTTGTAACACAGTCTCGGACATCGCGGGAACAGCAGTGACCCTGGATGCTTCAGGGGCGGACTTCCAAAGCTCAGTACTCAGTTCTGTGCTCCCCTCACCTGCACACCTCCCCCCCCACCCCAAAACGTTTGCGTTTTGGAGACGTGTTAGAGGCCACACATGCATGCAGGTATTCCCTCTCCCAGAACAGATATGTAGCCTCGCATACTGCACATGTGCGTCATTAACACGTAATTAACTTCATAAATCTAGGTCACGATGAACATTTTCAAGAGACCAAGGCAACTGCCATGTTATCTCTGCCGTTATTATTACCTTTTTAATAACATTTGTAGCCAGAAAGCAGGCCCAGCTCGTAGAGTTAATTCAGGTATTATGCAGTGGCACAGGGTGCAAGGCTGATCAACATTGATCAGAATTAAAGCTATCCCCTTCTTAATAAACCTGCAAATACAACACTTGAAATGTCAGCGACTGTGCAGAAGAATGACCTCTTGGATGTTAGCGGGAGTAGATGTGTCCTGCAGAAACATTCAGGAAGCAAGCAGAAACGCAGAAAGGTTTCCTTCTGCTTGGAGGTTAGTCCTGTCCTCTACAGCTTCTCCCATACTTTTTTTTCAGATCCCTCCCTGACTGTCAGAGCAGACATTACTGGAAGATACTCAAACCGTCTCTATGCATACGAGCCCTCTGACGTTTCATTGTGTAAGTAGTGTATTCTGAAATATTCTGATAATACTCTGAAAAGTCACATTTTTCACGTGACAACGAATAACACCAGGCATTACAGACTCTTGCCATCAGTACTTGCTGAAAGACAGTTAACCAGGATTAAAATTAAACAGGATGCTAGACTTAAACTCAGTGAGGTGAAGAGAGTGATGGCAGAGCCCTGGAGCCTTAAACATCCATCTGTTTTAAAAGAAAGCATACATCAGTAGGAACTTGCATAATTCAGCAGTATTCAGTGTAAGCAACGGTGAGAACTCTTGCACACAAGCCCTGGTGCGCCAGGTCAGGAAACCTTCTGGGAGCAGGGGAGGGCTGTTCGCTACAGCCCTCCCTCACCGCTGCTCAGCTCCCGCCTCTGCCCTGCGAATGCCTACGCATTTGTGTTAACGGACGGAAGTTCTTGCCAGTCAAAATTAAACAGATGGTGTTCACAAAATGCTTGGAAGAGCACAGTGCATCAGACTCTGCATAGCAAGAGGCACGTGAGCAAAAGCTTTAAGAATAATGACATTTTCTCTGCAGTGTGTGTAGTCGCTGGAAGAGGAAGTTGCAACAAAAATAACGTGTGTGAATATTTCATTTCCAGTGTATTCAAATATGCAGAAAGCACTGAAGCTCCTGAAGACTGAACTGTAAGGGGAAGAAGGAAGCCCCTAAATACTATGAAGTGTGATCTTCCATCTCTTCTCCACTCATTGAAACTGGTGAAGAGACTATTTAGAGTGATATTTAGCAATGTGTAATGCTGGTTTGTATACACGAACACTACAGTTTTACATTAGCACTTTTGTACTGGGCAGCATTTTTAAAAGCTGGAGGCTTTTAATTTAAGGCGTACAGAAGAATACTGTATGATCAATTGTAAAAATGATTTTTTAAAAATAAATCCATTTCAAGTGTTTACATACAAAATGTTGCTGTGTTTTCTATTTTTTCTTTATTATCACCTATCATTATTAGAAAGAATAAAATCAGTGTTACTTGAAACCACAGCTTGCAATTTCACATCTAAGCACTTTGGAAGGAAAAGGGCTGTTGTGGGTTAACCCCAGCCAGCAGCTCAGCCCCACACAGCTGCTCACTCCCTCCCCTCCAGAGGGATGGGGGAGAGAATCAGAAGAGCAAAAGTGAGAGAACTCGTGGGTTGAGATAAAGGCAGTTCACTAAGTAAAGCAAAAGCCGTGCACACAAGCAAAGCAAACCAAGGAATTCAGTCACCACTTCCCATGGGCAGGCAGGGGTTCAGCCATCGCCAGGAAAGCCGGGCTCCATCACGCGTAACCGCTACTTGGGGAGACAAATGCCATCGCTCTGAATGTCCCCTGCTTCCTCCTTCTTTCCCCAGCTGTACATGCTGAGCATGACGTCATACAGTCTGGGATACCCCTTGGGTCAGTCGGGGTCAGCTGTCCCGGCTGTGTCCCCTCCCAGCTCCTTGTCCCCCCCCCAGCCCACTCGCTGGTGGGGTGGGGTGAGAAGCAGAAAAGGCCTTGGCTCGGTGTGACCCCTGCTCAGCAGTAACCAAAACCATCCCTGTGTTGTCAACACTCTTCAGCACAAATCCAAACCATAGCCCCATACCAGCTACTGTGAAGAAAACTAACTCTACCCAGCCAAACCCCATACAGGAAAACAGCTTTTTGTCTCTGGTTTCAGCAGCTAGCTAAGCTCTGCAGTGGCTCACCCTGCTTTATCTCCATTTATTTTCCTGTAGCAGCAACCCATGTCAAGCTCTCATTATCAGCCCTTTCTTTACAGTCAGGTAACAAGAAGCACAAACCTGTTGTAGAAGAGTACTTGCAACTAGAAGATGGGAATGTTTACACATGGCAGGGGATATTGTTTCTTTTTTAAACTGGCTGCATTCTGAAGTTGTCCGAGGATCACCTTACCTACATGGAAGATTTTTTTCTTTTTTAAAGACAAAAACTGCTTCCCTTCAAAGATTCCTGCTTACATCAGAATGCAGTAAAGCCCTACCTTCTCAGCTTTTTGGCAATGTCAGCCACTATTACCACCACTGCTACCGTTACTCCCACTACCAGTCATGATGAGAACCATGAGAGATGAATACACCTCAGAAGGTAAGACAGGCAAGAGGAGCAAGGGTTTCAGCTCAAGGGAAGTTCTCAGTAAAATCAGAAGCAAGGCACCTGCTAGTATGTCTTTGGCAAATTACGTGAACCCTACCAACCAGAAAATCTCAAGTGGTACCTGGGAACAGCCCCAGAGATGCAGTTCACTATTGCTTCAGCAGTTCAGTTAAGATGTTGCTTTCTATCGCAGCATCCTTTAACCGTGATGAGGAAATTCTTTGCTGCAGGCGGTCTTTGCCTTCCAAGCTTCTTACACCCCTGAGCAGAGGGACAGCACAGAGGAAGGCTGGAGCAATTGGTTACCAGAATTATCTTTATCTACTTGACCCAAAGTACACTTGCTAGAATTCTGTATCTGAGACAAAACAAAAGCTGCCCATGCCATCCCATTTTAAAAGTCTGCTTTTATAACTCTACTAAGTAGCACCATTTTCTTAAGCAGAGGTACTGATGCTGTGGATAATATTCAGCAAATGGATGTAAGGCATATTCTACAAGAGGCTAGTAGTCCATGTGCTATAGATGCAAATATACAAGCTAGTTCAGCCTGGAAGTATCAAGAAACTAATTTTTAAAATAAATTACTTTTACTCTCAAGGGTGTGCTTTTGTAGTTTGCTTTTGACTTCAGCCAAATTTTCAAGAATCTTAACACATAACTGATAACTTAATTCTGCTCTTTTCATCCTCTCCTCTAAATACAGATTATTTAGGTTTACAGAGGCATCAAGCCAGGCTGAGGTACCTAAAAAAAAAAAAACCAGCCAGCCTTCTGCATTTCTTTGGAAAACCTAGGAAATCATTTCTGCAGTGTATACGCTCAGTAACTTAAAAGCGCACAGGATGGATGGGGTTTCCAGAACCCCACTAGCATTCAGACAATCTGTAAATAATTAGGCCTAAAAATGATAATGCAAGCTAACAATACCAGCACGCTCCTATTCCCTTATCAGCTATAGGTTTTAAGGTACATTTTTACAGGTATCAATTCAAGTTACACAAGCTTTTTCTTTTTGTAATAGTTATTTTCGTGTGAAAGGAAGCAGATGCTGTACAGTGGTATCAGTATGTTAATTAAGATCTGGATTCACTTTCTTACACAGATGCAGACGAACTGTGTTTTATTATTTTACAGCCAGTTATTTTTATGTGATAAAAATGTGTAGGTGTCTTAAAAGAAGTCAAGACAGGTTTCCACATTTTCCAGAATAACAAACTTTAAGAAACCATTTCAACATAACTAGGGTGAAAAGACATGTAATGTAAACATTAATGCTCCAAGTTAAACCACGTTATTTTGATACTCTGCTGCTGTAAATAGCTTCTAGAAAATCTGGTTACAATTAAGTCCAATTCTCAAGCAGTCAGATAAAAATTAAAATGCCTCCCTAGAAACCAAACACACAAAAAAAAAAACTTTATATGACCAAAACCATTTTCTCAGGAGGAAAGACAATGCAATGAACAAAGAAAACTTCAAAGACAAAACCTACCAAGAATAGGTATAAATACTTTTAAAAAATGCTCTATTTCAAAACATCAGAACAGTACAACATTTCTTGTGCACTGACATGCGACTCAGACCTCTCCTGAGGAAGGGTGCTCTCTTCCCCCAAAACCAAAGCGAGGCGCATGTGTTTTACTGCCTCCCTGAAGAACTAGGTTCTGAAAGTGAATCCACATCTCTGATGTGAATTTCAAGCTTTGTGTTGGTTGGGTTTTTTTAATAAATCACAATCTTTTAAATCACCATCTTGAAGGGACAAAGTATTATTATTAATATGATAGAAAAACTTTAATCAAACCATACGAGTCCACATTTGACTACTAAAACAAATTTACATGTTATGAGACATAAGAGTTTCTGAAGTAACATTTTCACTGTTTTCTCAGTGATGCACATTTACGCTCCAATATCACCTACCACAGTTTTGGGTGGGTCTGATTTCATAAATAAGCATTAAAAACAATTAAGAAAAAGTCAAAATTGAAGCAGCAATGTGGTATTGTAAGCTTCATACACCCTCTCCGTAAGGTATCTCCTTTAATTTATTATAGTAACGCACAAAATACAGAGCCTGTCTAGACTAGGAGAATTAACTGTTGCTAAAGACAGCCACAAGCTGTTCACTGTCCTCTTGACACATACTGAGAATGGCTGGTTAGGTGCTTAAACAGGACAGCACTTGGGGGAAGGGGGGAAAAAAAAAAAAAAAAAAAAAGAAAAAAAGAGCTGCATACATTTACGTTATTCAGTAATAGCCTGAAGGCTCTTAAGGTCTTTCAGTACGTGAGTGGTCTCTTACACTGAATGTGTAAGTATATGCTTGAAACCGACACCAATAAGCAGCAATTCACAGACCAAACACCAGGAGATGGCGCTGACAGCAGATGTTGAAGAATCAGCTACACCTGAAGAGAAGCCGTCTTCAACAAATACTTGACATCCCTCTGCATTCAGGTTCAACTCCTCCCACTTAAATCCTCAAGACAATTCCTTCTTTAAGAGCACTGGGCACATGAAAGTCAGTGTTCTGACAGGCATGTATTTCAACTTCTTTTTGCCTCCTTTGCAAAGAGGAAGGAGGCATCTCCCTAGCAAAGGGAGATTGTATGAGAACCCACTTCTGTCTGCCCTCACTGTGTTCATTTCCACCTCACTCAGCTGCTGGATTCCTTGGCAGATGGTCTTGATACTCTTCCCCTTTTCTTCCTGCAGAGCTGCCTTTCAGGCTACAGCAGCTACCTACCACACCAGAAGCAGCAACTGAATGAAGGAAAGGTGCAGTGCAGGTCTGCAATTCAGTGCGACTAGAAACAAACGGAACATTATGCATCTCGGGTGTTTTAGGTGTCTCATGTTCCATCACTTACTACAGGTTGGAAGAGGGACCATGCTTTTCTTCAGCTCTGACAACACTTACTATATGGACAATGTACTGTTCTAACTTTTAATTCTTTTCTTTTTTAAAAAAAAAAAAAAACAAACTACTGGAAACCATTTTTTTTAACCTTTTTTTTTTTTCTTTCTTTCTTTTTTACACATCATTCAATCTCTCATGAAATCAAGACTGTTAGCTGGATGACAGAGGAATATACACTGCTGAGTTATTACAACAATGATTTTACATCATCTGAAAAAATAGCTGTACAACAACTTTCCAGGCATCAAGTTTCTTACATTAAACATGACAGACCACTATTGACTCTGATGTGCAAATACCAAACTTCATTCACTTGTCAAAGAAAAAAAAGTTTCAAGGTAATCAGCCACAGATCACATTCTCCTCGTTTTCTTCATTCATTGTTCTCATAGTGAAGTTATCCATTAAAAAGTAAAAGAATTATTTTTATTCTCAACAAAATTCTAAAGCTATCAGAAAACCAAAACAAACAGGGAAGGGGAGGGGTGAAGACTACAGTAGTCATTAACATACACTTATGTGCACTACAGAAAATAAAACACCTTTAGCTTCTATTTTTACCTTAACAGGAAAATGGGAGACCATTATTAAGACAAAAAAAGTTGACTAGAGTTAATCCTAAAGCCTAATCAAATCATACAGTCCAACCACCCACCATGTTTTTTTATCATTTTAATGAGAAATCATGTAAATTTTTGTTATCAACGAATACAGCAGAAAATACTTCGGACTTTTTTTTGAGAAGCCAGTAGTGCTATAAAACTCACTGTACAGAGTTCACCACATCAATTACCAAAGTCTTAAGAGAGTTACTTAATCAGCTCAAAGCAGCAGTCTGACTTCTACCCAGCTACTCAATGCACCAGCCTACTTCAAGACAGAGATTCTTAGAAGAAAAACAGTGGGAAATTAAATATGAAAACTACAAATTTCTTACGGAAATTAAAGTTTTCTTTTGGGTACATACAGAATCCCTATTATGGAGAAATACCAAACTAAGGAGAATCAGTATTTTGAAGTAGAGGGTGCAGAGAGAAGATTCCGTCCTTTATAAACTTATCAAAGAAATGCACTAGGGTTTGCACGGGGATCCTTTTGGTTCCTGTATCTATACGTCAGCCAGACTCCCAGGATCTGAAAACAAAACCCAAAGATATTATTAAGCAGAGGGTCTTCCATCTTCCCTATCTTTCATCAGTTCTACAAAACGTGTTTTGAACATAAAATTCTGACAATGAATTTCCAGCACACAAGTTTAGGATATTTTACTATTGCTAAAATTGCACAACCACACACCAGCTTTCTTAAATAGAAAAAATGCACCTTCTCAGAAAGAATCCATACCTAGCAACAGAAAAAAAAAAAAAAAGGCCAAAATTGTGTCCACAATGCAAAGTATCTTCCATAGGCATGTCTAGTGTTAAATTATTCCTCCCAGTTCCCAAACGATAAATATTTAGAAATCTGGTTTTAGTGTAATGATAAACAAATCCTCTAAATTATTTCCCTTTACAGTTACCACTTAACTATAAGGCTATATTTTCAAATTCTGTCACTCCCCCCAATCACCTTCTCCCCCTCCCAGCAGCTTCACATTTTCCATAGAGCTACTGAGGGCAGATGTCAGAGCGATTCTGTTTAAGTTGCTGTGTCTCTCTTGTTGCTATAATATCTACAAACCTTCTGAAAACTGCACTAAGCAGCAGGAGGAGGGAATATTTTCACATGCTCTGCTGTGGGGTTATGAAAGACCTGCTCTGAGGATTTTTATTCACCGATCAATAAAGCAAGTATATGTATCATCTGGATACCAAAACAAAGAGTCAAAGACCTTTTTAACCTGATACATGTTAAAATACAGTTCACTCATCATGAAACTATACCTTTGCACTACCAGAGGCACAAAAAAAAAAAAAAAAAAAAATCCCCAAACCAGGAAACCCCAAAGACTATGCGTGTGTGCGCGCTCGAGTCGAGGAGGTAGGAAGAACAGGGGAACGAGGTAAAGCAACAGCACTTTTTTATTACTTTTGGAGAATGGTAAACCTGAATAGCTATCTTTCTGCAAAACTTAAACTTTACAGCACTACATTTTAATGTGGTATCTAGTTGCGGTTTGTAGCCCAAATAACATAAAGCTGCAAGAACTTGCAGTGCTGAATAAAGACAGTCCCTCCTTTTGACAGACTTAAGCAAGCTGATACCCTGGAAAAATCTAACCTAATGAATTATTTGACTCCTGAGATAGTACTGAAAGTTCCTGTAATAAACCCCCTAAAATTAATTGTTTCATAAAACAAAGTCTTAAAAGTGGGGAAAAAGCACTTCATTTTCTAACCTCCTACTCACTTACCTCTGTGAAACTGAAAAAGAGTCCTATGCCTCCAACAAATCTCAGCACCATTCCAGAATATTCTTCTATTATTGGTGCACATGGTTGACACTGGCGACTTCTAAAACAATCCTGTAGCAAATAAAAACAGATAATTGCACTCCATTTTCTGATGATACCTCATTGATTGAAAGCATCTAATTAGGTCTATAAAAGACTGCCAGCCATGGACAAAACTCTAGTAGTTTTAAGACTCAAAAAAAGCAAGTATGTAAATGACAATGGAGTACAATCTTTGCAGGATGCTCTGTGATTGTGTTTCCAGTAAGTTAACTAAAGAGCTTAGTATCACTGTAACAACTACCATAAACATTTCTTAAAACACTCTGCTTTCTGCAATTATAAAAACAATTGTACATATTTGAACAAACACTATGAAGTTTTAAGTTTTTTCATGCTTGAAGAACTTACAGAGGAGCAGGTTTCATTCAGATCAAAAACTCTGAATCCACAACAATTCAGATTTCTCTCGATATCTGTTCTCGCACTGTTAGTGTTATTCCATCCCACCTCTAGAAGTTGACTCTAGAAGGCATAAGCAAATATTGTGTTAATTGAATTGTTTTGCATTTCATTGGAAACCAATATACTAAGCCGAACTCATAATCCCCTAACTAAAACCTTCAGATCCTGAAGTCTAACAGGATAATATATTAAAGAATGACCTGAAAGTTCAAACAGCGTGTATAGCTAATGAAATGGCAGCAGGCAGCAGCAGCACATTCATGGTTATAATTTTCTTCCTTTCTTTTTCCTAAACCCGATAAGAGCACTAGTAATGGGACATACAACTAATCTAACAGACACTGCTCAGACTTTAAACAAAAAGTGCACTTACATGTAAGAAACTGATTATTTAGTCACTGTACCCTTGCCTGCTTCTTACGCAGTAAGAATTAGTCTCCATATACTATGGAAGCTGGTTTTGCTTTCTCACTTAAGGGTCGCCTCTGTTCCTAATGTAGTCGTGACCTAATGTAGTCGTGACCTTTTCAGTTACACACGAACAATTCAGTGGCTTTATCAACTTTACATTATAATTACTGTAGATTTCATCAGCTTATCTGGAGTTGCTGAACACATGATATAGTCAAAATATCCTGCTGCTACACTTGTGACCATAAACCTACACAGGAAGCTCAGAAACACAAAAATTAAAAGATAGCTAAAAGTAATTTTAGAACCCAGATGTATGTCTTTCTAGCTACCACAGCCAAGCACTTCCCAAGGTCTAGTCCTTATTTAAAAGAATAATGCTGATTTTCTTAAAATATGCTCTCCCCATTTTGTGGAAGACTGTATGTATGTGTATGTGTGTGTATACAAAAATACGCGTGCGTACGTACATACAGATTTACAGTAGTATGCTATAGATTAACTGACAAGTCAAGAAACCTTTCTTACCTGCTGTTCCTTGTTTAGTGCCAAACAGGCACAGGAGACAGAAAACTGGACAATAAATACTAGCAAAAGAATAATCATGTACTGGAAATATTAGTTAAGGATACACTCTCAAATTAATTTTGCTTTTATAACACATATGCCTAATGGCATTACTTTTTTCATTGGATAACAATAGGTCCTTTAAAACAAAATAACTGTAGAAGTAAATTCTGACTGGATATGGAAAAGATGACCCAAATAATGTTCCCAGAACTCAATCACCATATATTATCACTTTTTGGCTACTACTATACATAGCTGGTATTTATGGGTTAGATGTTTCTTGCTTAGCACAACAACATGAGCAGAGAAGTTAGTAAGAGGAGCTTTGAGAGAGAAAAATCTACAGCCAGTTTCTCCAGCTTTAGGGACTCATGTTGTCATTCCAAGATACTTCACTTAAATAGAGTAGTAAAGAAAATACTTTTCTGGGTATTGCATATTCAGAATTTTTTTTTCCTTCAATGACATAGTCTTGTAGTTAATTACAAAAGGTTACTTTAGCCTAGATTTAAAAAAAAAGCGAGAGTTGCTTTTGGAACACAGCCTCACACACTTTGGACTAACGCATCTGAAAACAGTATAAAACAAAAAGAAAAAACTTTGATACTGAAGATCACATTTTGAAAGTCAGCCACTGTCTGCACAATCTGGCTGCTGTGTTCAGAGGCAGATACATGTCTCACAGAATTAAACCATTTGTAAAGTGCACATCCCCACTTATTCATAGGCCATAACCAGAAAAGAACGAACTTCATCTGATGAATCTCTTTTCTCATCAAAGCATATCAATTTTGTTATGCAAGGCAGCACAACAGACTGTTTACACAGCGTCAGTAAGCATAAAGGGGCAGCAAAGCACACTGAGAAGGCCTGTGCTAACTTCTAGTCTGGGTTCGTAGTTAAAGACTAGGTATGAAAAGAAAGTGCTTCTTGACAGCCTGTATTACCCACAATGTTCCCCTGCCAGCTACAACCAGCTTGCTATCTGGAAGTATCACCTTTCTCTATCGTTAAACATTAATAGTTCACATATTCTAGCTTAGTATAGGGTTGAGCACACAGTAAGAGGCACCTGTTACACTGACCCACCATAAAAAGCTCTCAAAAAATAAAAATATTTTCATTTTTAAGAGGAGTCATGAATACTTCTGTCTTCAGAGCACAAACAAGGGACAAAAAAGGAAGCTGGAATAAAGTCAAACAGGAAGTAAGTTTACTTTGGACTGCACTTCACCAAAATAAGACTGAATTTCTCTTCTGTTTCTGAAGCACCTTCCACATCAGTCTCAGCTGACAGAGCACGTTGTTTACATTGCTTGAACCAAGCTGCAATCCGTGTATGCATCAGAAGGATACAAAGAATAGCAATACTTGATGATGTTTCACTGCACCAATCAATCCGACCAAGGCAATAAGGAAGAGGAAGATTCCTACTGCAATTGCCACTCCAACAACTCTGAAACTAGAGATGAGGCCAAAGCCGATGCCCCATGCCGCAATTCCAATCAGCAGCAGGCTTACCAGCTAGAGGGAAGAGAAAACAAAAAGTTAGTCTGCATATTAAAAGAGTCTTAACCTATACACAGCTACATTCTTTACATTAAAGTTATTATTAGAAAGGTACAATTTTTCTTTCCAGTGCAAAGAGAAGCAGCACAACCCCAAACAAACCAACCCTCCACTTCATCGTAAAAGTAACTTGAGTTCCAGATGTTTTAAGGCACACATATTCTTCAACACTGTCAATGCGGAGCTGTTACAACTTCAATCTACCTACAAGTCAAGCCATGTCATCTGTGACTGACTAGAGACACTAAACTGAAGTGTAGGTTATAACAGAATTGACAAATAAGCTAAGAATCATCGAATTTTAATTCACAGAACGGAAGAACAATGAAAATTCCAGACGTTTTCTGAAACAGAGGCAGTGTATTTACAGAAAATAGGATATACAGCTCCACAGCCCTGAACATGTAAAAAAGCGCCCTTTGCCAAAACTTTCTGTAATCAGGAATACAGCTGTATTAACTCATTAGAGGGGCTTCTACATAGTTGATGATACAACACAACAGTTAACAAGGTCACACAAAAATACTTTTTGATTCATATCTCAAGGACTTCATGTAGTGAAACATTAAAGGTGCCCTGTCTCCGCTATGTATTTCTTCAAGAAAATAGCTCTACTATGAAATCAATCCTATTTAAATACCCAAAACACTCTTACGCTGTTTCCTTCCTTTTGAAGATGGTATTCAGGGAAGGCAGGCAGAATTTGTCCCATTTAGTTTACTGGGATTTACTGTTTACATGAGCAGGAAGCTCCAGCCTTTCCTGTTTCCATGCCAAAAACACAGAACAAAAAAAAAAATTCCAACATGAAAAGCTGCAGAGAAATCTCTAATGAGGTACAGCAGAAGGGAAGCAGCAGACAAAGCCACCCCAGATGTCCAATACACAAGATGCCTAACATTCTCTTGTTTGAAACAGAGTTAGACCTATGTGTAACGTATCACCCATTACATTCTCTGTTAAATAACACCAATTCAACATTCAAGTTTTAACTTTCCAAAACCCTGACCTCACCAAAAAATACGCAGATGTTGTATTACTATTAAAAAAAACCCCAACAAAACAAAACAGTAAGCACTTTGTCTAGTCCAACTACTTGGCTTTATTTGACAGCAAGTATAGAGCAAGCCGTTACACTTGCTCACCAGTTTCCATTCAAACAAGACATATCTCATGACCTTTTACTGCTTATCCAGAGGGGTGGGGTGGGAGGGAAAGAGAAGATTTCCAACATACCATTTCAGTATACTTACCCCAAAGCAAGGCATTTTTGCTGGTTTTATGTCTGTACTTAAGTACCTTTTAGAAGACTGACCTATGTAATGCTGCTTTGAAACATGGAAATCTAAGATAACAAAAAGTTAGTAAAACAAGTAGTGATGCTCATCAAGATCAAAACACAGTGGGTGGTTTTTTTCATGTGTTCACACAGGAACACATCTCAAAAACATTTTTACCAAAAGCCAGTAATCCACACGAGAAATGTAAAGACAGTCTGCAAGAAAAAGAGGATATTTGTCATACCTACACCTCTCTCACACCACATGAAGAGACAAAAGAATGATATAAAATTCAAAGGAATTGTTCAATACCAGTAGAGTTTTAGGATTAATGCCTTTGCCTTTGTTTCTCCTAAACAACAACAAAAAAAAGCCTAAATCACCATGATTATTTAAAATCAACACTGGGCCAAGATGTTGTGAATCTAAACTGGGGGGGGGGGAATAAAACAAACCAAAAACCCTTGGCTCTGCCACAGACAGATTTTCTGAATGCATGCTGCACAAGGCTATAAACTTCCTGATGTTATTACGTTAAAAATTAGCCTCGCTAATGAGACAGTTAAGTGCAAGACCTACCTCTTGTGATCTATGCCCATTCACTTTACTTCATTGTCTCGTACCACTGGGAAGATTTATTCTTCCATGTAAGCGTCAGAAACGAACAACAAAAGAAATGCTATAATCCAATTTCCAATCAGAAAATGCTGGCTGACTTCCCAGGCTCTGCATCAACTTGTAAGCACCGCACTCACGCTGCCACTACACAGCTCTTCAAAGTGTTAACTCATAAAAAAATCTCTAACGCAATGTCAAATTTCAATTTATTTCACAAAGAAAAGCAGAAGAAACTTTGCTCCTAAGGATTTTCACCAATACTTCTTTCTTCTGCCTGAACTATGACTGCAAAACTTTATTTTCATCAATCTGCCTCCAGGATACCAAAATGTGTATTTGTTCAGCTCTTTGGTCGTTCATAAGATCTAAAACAGTTAGATGAAATGAGTTTTATTCTTTAAGTATCAAAATCAAAAGAAGATACCTAACAAAATCTGTGCCTAAAACACCTACTGGATAAACACGGTGTCTGAGCTGCAGGCTACCAGTTACTTCTTGCTGCTGTTACTTGTCTCAGCTTCCATTATTCTGATGATATGTACATGAAATTAGTGTATATGACATTAGATGTTATTGCCATGCCCCCCTGGCCCAAAAAGCTTTTCTGGTAGAAACAGACACGTACTGATCTAGAACTGCTATGGTTTCCAAGTGGAAAAAAAGCCTCTCTGGCTTATAAACCCATTATTGAACCCCAGATGTTCAGGAATCAAGTGACTGGCTTTGAAAAAATAATAACATAAAATAATTATTTTCTCTTTTGATCACATTCTAGTTTTATAGCCAGTAGTCTCACTTTCAAGCTTTATATCCCTAATACCAAGGCTGTATTTTCTCTTCTTTCACATGACAAAGTTGTCCATTGTCTAATTCCTTAAAATATCTGGAAATTCAGTATGATCATAGATCCTTGCTACCAGGCTCTGGTTGGCAAGCTATGTGAAAATGCTGTATCCAGTCAGGCAGATGCACAACCTGGATCAAAGTAAGTATTGGCTACTCCAACTTAGTCCACTTAAAATTGTGGAAAACTGACTTTGTGTTTCAAAACTGAAATGGAAACTGCAGGTTTACAAACCATTCCAGAAACAGATTTAGTATTAAGTTCCTGACTCCTCTGCATGTTGGTTGAAAATGAAATTATGGTTATTCCTTCATTTTCAGGTTTGGATTGGACTATCTGAATGCTGAGCAATAAAACTATATATATACACATACAGTTTTATAGTGCCATATTGTGAAAAACTAAAGTAAATGCACACTACTACAAACAAACAGAAAAAATAACAAGCCATTTTAGGAGAAGGTTTTACAAGTCTGTAAAACAATGCAAAGCTCATAGCGTTCGGTACTGTTTAGCCGCTAGAAATGACTATTCAACAGTGCTTATTCCAGTGTTTTGAAACAAAAGGATTTAGATGCAATTTTCTAAAACTGAAGCTGCTAAGACTTGGATTGTAAAATGTACTCGAAACAAAATTACTTAGTGACCCTAACTACTTTTAAATGATTAATCTCTACATTCTAAACGTACAAGCTTTATTTACTTACAAAAAAGTCACCTATTTCTGTTAAATAAAGGAAAAAGGACTCTCTATGGAGCTTCTGAATGTCACATTTTATTTTACTGAAACCACTTTTCACAGCACCAGAACTCCCCCAAAGAAAACAGACTGAAGTACATGTGAAACTCCATTTTACCTATGAGTTTACTTACTTAAAGCTAGCCTTGGTTACTAACACTTCAGATATTTGCTTGATAAATCTACCAGAAAGATATGAAACAGGCTGGACTGCTGAGCTTAAAGGGTAGTAATAGATGGCCCAGCATCCAACTGGTAGTGGGTAAGAGGCACCACAAAGGCCGATACTGGGGCCAGTATTATACAGTAACAATTATACATCAACAACCTGGGCGATAAGACAGAATGAATCCTCAGAAAATTTGTGGATAATACTAAACAAGAAAGAATACTTGACTCTCCAAATAGATTCAAATCAGATGGACCTTGATAAACTTGAGGAATAAGCCAACAGGAACCTCATGAAGTGCGAAGTTGTGCTGCTGGGGTGCTTCAGTGGAGGCTGGGAACAGACCAGTTGAACAGCCTTACTGAGACAGGCAGATCTGGAGATTAAACTGGTTGCCAAGTGTCCGCTCTCACTGCAAACAGGGAAAGCCAAGAGGAGTGCAATCAAAGGAAACTCAACACTGGTGAGGCTGCAGCTCAAAGACTGTGTCCTATTTCAAGCCCCCTAGGTCAAAAAGGTATTTCAAAACCTGGAAATAGTCACCGAAATGGCCTGGAGCCTGGAAGATCATGTTTGAGAAGCAGGTGATGGAGCTGGGTTTGTTTAGTCTGACAAAGAGGCAGCCTAGGGATAATTTACTAGCAACTGAAGCTGAAGCCACGTTACAACAACTATGGAGGCAAACTCTTCTTAGTGGCACAAGTAACAGCTTGGGAGGTTCAGACTGGAAAAACTTAGAAAAAACATCTGCAAGGTGGTTGGGTGCTGTACTCAGACAGGTCATAATCTTTGTTCTCAGAGGTTTTGAAGACTCAGTAGACAAAACCACAGCTGGCAAACAAGTGTTACTTGTAATCCTGCTTCAAGCAGGAGCCTGGACAGATGAGCCCCACAAGTCCCTTCCAACCAACACTCCCACACACCACAGACAGCTCTTCCACCATGGAAACTTCACTGCTTTCCACACCAAAAATCAAAGTTTTAACAGGTAGAGAACAGACAGATTTAGCACTGACCAAGGACTCTTCTGTACCATCTAGTTCATTCAATAGCTCCTAAACCCCATATCAACACAAGACCTTCTTACAAGCAGTAAGGTCTCTCAGTAAAAGAGGAATGAATGATTCTTCAGAAGTACTTACACAGCTTCAAAAACACAAGTACAAGTCTTGTTCTCAGAAGTGATTTAAAAGGTCCCATTCACTTAAGGCATTTTTACATAGAAAGCCAATAGGCATTAAGATCCAAAGAATTTATTACCATGTCAAGTTGGAGCAACTTGTCTCAGAAAGATGCTACAAGCAGACACTGTCCACAAACTAGGAAAGAAACACAGCCATGGGAAGTGTGTGTGTGTGTGGGAGTTGTGACAGTATTTTAAATTTAATATCCTCATTTACTATATACTATCTTCTCCATCAATACAAACTGTAGCAACGTTATTTAAAAACCACACATGCAAACACAGGCTTAGCATAACCCAATATATAACCTCATCAATTTGAACTTAAGTAAATGCTTTACTGGAACAAACCTATAGGTAGCACAAATCCTAAGATCAGTAGTTTTCACTATAAGATCAAGTACTTTATCTACGGAGTCAAAAAAAGGGAAATCAAGCATATTGCCAATAGACAAAATGTTACTCCCATGTCAGCCTCTCTATAGAAAAGCTTTTAGGGACTTAAGTTCAAGGATCAGTGGAATGGATCAGACTCCACTTTTAAGTAACTTCCATTATATTTTTTTAAACATACACATACACAAACATTTGAACTTCAGACATTTTTCAAAAATAACAATTTCTAGACAAAGAAGAATTTGTCACAGAGGTAAAGTTATCACAAGTTTGATTGTCCTGTTCTCCAGTTAACTTATTACTAACATAATTAAAGCAGTAGCCTTTACAGTACTTATCAGGGTTCTCTTTCCCCTTACTGCTGCATAAATTACTACCTCCCCTACAAAAAAAAGAATCTCCTAATTTGCTCTGTTCTTTAAATCCAAGTTCTCCTGTGCACATAGCTGCTCATTTCCCTCACTCCTGTACTGGAAAAATGTACTTCTCTTCACACTTACCCCTTGTGTACTTATCCACAAGCTTATAGTCTACATTACAAAAAAGAAACAGATACTGACAAATTATTTCTCTAGACAATGCCACTGAGAAACAATTCAAATGCCAAAACCAGTTCCTCCTTCCTTCAACAGCAAGCCACAAACAAATCTGCTGTTTTGACTAACTTGCAACTTTTCAGTATTTCAACTAGCTTAGACTGCTTGCTAGGAAGGAAGTCATATGCAGAAGTTAGTGTTCCCACCATTTTCCTGTAGCCTCAGCCCAAAAAGGAGTTTGCAAAAACTGCATTTCAGAACGTAATTTTCAAGAAATACAGCCTCACCATTCCCAGGTAAATAGATTAAACAGCATTTACACTGGTAGCAGCAAAGGAAATACTTACAGAATAGCTGTCAGGCTGGATATGGAACAGGAACTAAAACGAGAGAGATTACACGCATGATGAAACACATCCTCCCTAACCTCGCTCTCCACATGTAAGTTCATATTCCACTTCTTTTAAGGGGGTTTTAAATTTTAAAACTCAAATGGTATATATTTTGAGGGTAGAGATTTCCACCACTCTCCCTTCAACCCTTGGCCAACCATCTCTGCACAGCCATAGACAATCTAGAAGACAATTCTTCTGGTTCCCTGCACTTCATCTAAAAACACAATGTTAAAACAACAGGCAGTACATAGTGGTGCATCTTTAGAAAGTTAAGACTAAGCTAAACTGATTTCTATCACAGCTGTAAACTAGCCAACCTGTAGGCAACTGTATCTCCTTACAGTATTTCTTCAGCTTTACTGAAAGCAAAGTAAAGGCTGAGAAGTAAGGAAAACTCTGGGTACCTCCAACGGATTTCTAACAGAAAGCAAAATCTTCCACCTTTAGGTGACTTATTTAAATGAAGCGTGATCAGCTGTCTGGTTACTGAACAGCCTTGAGACACATGATGTGGAACAAGCAATTCATGTGAAAGGTAGCATTCCTGTCTCTTATCACAAAAGCCAGTTCTTTCAGGTTCAGGCCTAGTTCAGAGTTCTTCATATTATTGGCCAATAATTAGGATCAAATTGGTTTTGACCATATAACAAGCTTCTTTCACGTTAAAATAGCAGTGAGATTTAACTCCTGTTTTATACTCCCTGGTCTTTGGAAATGCAAGCTTTCTGCTGTGTAGCAGAAAGCACTATCTTCTGAAACATTTACTTTTGCTTGCTTGTTTGTTTATTGTTTTTTAAGAAGTTGCTAAATGTTTTCAGAAAGTCCGGTGATCCCACAGATCCTTCTTCCACACATGTATCTCACTCAACACGAAAACAACAGTAGAAAGAACACAATGATTTAAGCTACAAGGCTACTACAGGGCATTCAAAGGGCTTCTCGATAATTGTGCTGGTTTTAAAGTGTCCATCTGCACTGCTAGGATGGCTGAAAACTTCAGCAGTATCAAAACATACCATGCTCCGCTCCACACAGCCGCCTCCTTCTGTGCCTTCTTCTGTTCTCCAGTTCTTTCACTAAATAGTCTGCCTTCCTAGCTCTAAATGCCACTATGCACTCTGCACATGGCAAGTGAAAAAACAAAACCCTCTCGTACCTCGTCTACAGACCCAGCACGTCTCAATTCTGACCTGCTACCAGAAACTGCTGTCACTTTGACTACAAACTGACACACAGTATAGCTGAGGGCATTTCCAAACACTGACAAAACGTCTTAAAATATATATCTATATTTTTGTGGTAGTCATTCTCTGTGTTCTCAAGTGTGAGCATAGAAACCTTCCCAAAAAGCCAATAAAAACAAAAACAAAAACAAACCAAGACTACACTGACATGACCAACATTAACCTTCCCTCCCGCATACCTGGGAGCTTCTGTACCACTGTTTTATTTACACGTCAAGACTAGATAGCACAGCTTATACTGCCGCCTTCAAAATGTCTTTGAGAATGACAGAAACAGCTACAAGGCAACCTGCCCCATCTGCTGAGCATCCAGTCAGGACGATGACCAACCCAGCACAGGCTGGTGCTCGGGCAAACTCTTGACACTGTACTCCTAAATGCTGACCATAAACTGTCAGACGCAGCAAACAGCAGGCTCTTTACTGGTCACTTCTTACAGCTGAAAACAAGCTTATACAAACAAAAATAGAACTGAACTCAGAGATCACAGGTTCATTTACCACTGTGAAAGAAACTGGCACATGATGCAGGAACTGTGTTCCTCTTAATTCCTGTCTGCTAGTACCTGGGTCCACATAGCCACTGCAGCAGTCAAGAATTATCAGAAAACACAGAAAACAGTCACTTTCCCTAGGAAAATCCAGATGTTCACGCTGCCTCAAACACCAGGTTTCCCCTATGCAGAGAGAAGAGAGATGGAGCTAGCTGCATGGAAGATGCAACGTGCTCACCCCTCTGCATCGGGAATGCTGCAACTAAGACAAACACTATTAAAAACCCTACCATGCCAAACACATGCTGTCCAAATCTGAGAATTTCTGTACTCATCTTTGTATACTTCCATAATACAGTAAAAGCAATTTTCATAGAGGGCAGAAATGCACTACTTACACCTTAAAAAAATACAACAGGCAGCAATAGAAAAAAAAAATGCTTTCAAATACAATGCTTTGGAAACTGATGCAAAACCCAGGATAGTCTAGAAAACAAGGCCAGAGAGCAAAGTATTATAAAAAGTAAATTATTTTGATAAAAGTACTTTCTAGTGTTAAGAGGAAACATAGATGCTTTTGTGGAATGAACTCTGTGCTACTAAAAAATACACACTTTTAATCGTAAAGGTACCATATGTTTTACTTTAAATCAAATGGCCACTCTAGGTATAAGAAAAACTGAAAGTCTGCTTATCAAAACAAAAGCAAGATGTTTACATACTGACAACAAATAGTTCATGTTTGCTGTTGCAGCAATAATTAAGTAACTGCTTGGGTGACAAAAACAGCATGCAGCATCCAAATGAACTGACTGCCAGTATTTTTTTTTTTTTTAATTTGAATATTTACTCTTGGGGCCCAGCTACCACTTCAGTCTTTCATCACTAGCTAGGACTTAGGAATTTCCCTTTCCTTTCTCAGAATCTGATTTGAGTAAGGCATCAACTGTTCACACTTCAACACGATTACTTAAGACTTCCTTGGAAGGAACACTGTCTACCTAAGGAAATCGTTGTCTGGTTAAAGCGAGCAAATATTGGTGGAGCCAGCCTCTAGGGTTCTCATACCTGGAAGATTAGAAGTCTTGAGTTACGTACATATCCCTGAATTTGGCTGAACTCTGTGGACAGGCATTTTAAACAGTTTGTATGGGTTTGCCATTCCATAGGAAATGTAAATATGACTGAATAAAGACAAAATTGGTCAGATACCCAAAACTAGTACTTTAAAGGTCCTTGTATGCAGACAGTTCTTCCATGTAAGACTTTATTCCAGCAATATATGTCACTATATACACACTGAGTAGACAAGTAGCCTCCATTATTTTTCCCTACTCTTCCAATACCCATAAGGAACCATACTGAAGTCAGCAAGACTTCATGGCATAGATGCCACGTTACTCACATAAAATAAATTTAAAAATAGAGTCAAGGTCTAAGGACATTAACTTAGTCCACAGAAGAACTAAAAGTCATCAGCAAAGTACCATCTGAAAAGAATGTTAAGCGAATAGTCAGCTTAACAGGTTTCTGGTTTCTTGCCTTAAACTAGTAACTGATTTATTACTGCCAGGACATGTATTTTTCTTGGTGTATTACTGTAAAAAGTAAAACAAGACAGCATTAAAAAAACAACAAAAAAAATCAAGCTCCAATTTCCTATTCTAGAAGTGTTTCAAAGAAAAGCAGAATATAAACTGTAACTCCCAATACAGAGTTCTGAGGGTTAACTCATTCCAAGCATGTGATAAAGACACATCAATGCTAGCTAGAAAAACATTCAAAAAGTGTTACCTATTTGACCTTATATCCCTTCTTACCCCTACTACTCCTTTCCCACTAATTATTATTTTGAATTAACATTGTTCAAAAAGATGATGATGATGATGAAGTTCTTACTCTGGTCATCTTCTGCATTTTCTTCCAGCTGGGAAAAAATAAGCCCATCATTTATTGTGCTGTTGCAACCCAAGTCTTGTATGGTCAGGTTTTTGTCTAACCAAGGAGCAGAGAAGCCCACACACTTTGCTAGGTCAACTCCATCAGGCCAACTAAACACCTTAAATATTATTTCTGCAACTCAGAATTTAAAAGCGTTAGTCTTGTAACTTGCCCGTAATTAATAAGCAACACAAGCAATAACCATCAGATATTCCAGTTACTATAATTCAAAGAAGTCATTCCTTCCCTTTAGCAAAAAGGCATGCTCTGCATAGGTCAGATGAAAGAATACCAAGTGACACCCACAAAGTAAATTCTACTCAAGGAGACATCAGAGCAAGATTAAGGTCATAGGTGCATTGTACAGGTACCACAAATAGAACTACAGAGGTCCCAAAGATCAACCCACCCTTGCTGAGGCCAAATATGACCAAAAGACCTACCAGACCCCTTACACCTGGTTAATATATGGCTGTAGGAATAAGTGATGATGCCTTCAGAAAAAACACCTGCTGTCCACATAACATCAAAGCAAGATTTGTGCATATATTATGTTAGAAAGATCCAGACTTCTCTCACTCTTCTGTCATTCAAGAAATAATAATTGTAACAACAATAACAAAAAGAAGTCTTGCGTTAACATCTGGTTTACTGGAAAGAGAAATCAGGATGGGACAATTCACCTATAACCCATCCGCTGGGATGGGGCAATCCCATGGAAAGGTGGCCAAGACGATCTTTTGAGGTCCCTTCCAACCTGGGCTATTCTATGATTCTAACTTACCTTCATCATGACAGTCTACATACACTAAACTTACCTCCAACTACAAATGCCAAACGCCAAACGAGACAATGCCTACCTCCTCCCCTCTATTCTGGCTAGGGGTAGCATGGGCAACCCACAGCATCACAAGGATCCCGGGTGACTTTCACAGCGGGTAGGTGGGGCTCCCTAAGCATGCTCCAGAGACTTTTTCAGGGATATACTCCACGCTGCAAGCTCCTCCAAGGAAGCACGTGCGATAGCACAGCTTCTCCTATAATAAAGTTTTTGTTTGGCTCTTTTCTGAGGGAACGGGGGTCACCTCATACACCAAAGAATATAATGACAAACAACTATGGCTTCAGCACAGGCACCTCTACATCCATTCATGCTCCGTCCTGGCGATTACCATCAGGTCCAGTAAGCGCCAGCTCCGAGAACCGTTTGTTCTGATCAACAGAGTTAGACCTGTTTGTTCTCCTGTCTCGCCTTCAGTCGAAATCAGGCAGCGCTTTCAGAAAAGCACTGACACAACTGCCGGCAAGCACTGCCTGACCCCAATTTCAGTCTGCCGAAAGTCATCCCCAAGCACGGTTGTTAACATGAAACATTAGAGGACATGCTACCTCTCCAGAAGTCCTGGGAGAGGAAGCCATTACATGTAGTCCTGTTTCTTGCTATTTCTGTGTCATTTTAAAACAGATAATGAGGAGAAAAACCCACAGCTATGCCACAATTGGAGATGTTATTGTTCTCTGTGGAAAATACGTCCTTCAACTTGCCCAAACAAAAGCAGGCACCTGCCTGGAGCTCCCCAGCAAGTCTGTTACTTCAGTTTAACATACTACTTTCCTTTCCCCTCACGCGTGTTCCCACCACCCCAAAGCAGCCAGACTTTGTAACTCACTCGTCCATCCCAGGGGAGGGCAGGGAAGCCCGCTTACCAGGGGGCTGGGGGCTTCCCCGGCACACCCCACCCCCACTCCCACCCCCAATGTGCTTCGGGTCCGTACGGGTCTCGTTGGGCCCAAGACACCGACACGGCACTTGTCACTCACCGAGCTGCCCTTATTTCGGTGCTGCTCCTCGGCTGAGGAAAAAAACAAAATAAAGCCTTCCTCGTTCACGCTTGGGTTGGCGCAGCGACCTTTCCAGAAAGGGAAAAAAGGCACCGGCGGGCCGGGCCGGGCCTTCCCTCAGCAGGGGGCCGCCCCCTCCCCTGCCCGGCCCGCCGAGGGGCCCAGGAGATGAGACAGCCCCCCGCCCCGGGCGGACAACTCTCGCCGTGCCGCCCGCTCCCGCACCACCCTCGATTTTGATGCCGGGGAGCCACGTCCCCGCGGTGACAAAGCCCGGCCCGACCCGTGCTACTTCCCCTCGCCAGCCGGAGGCCGCGACCGAGCGACGGGCCCGGCTCCGAGCTTCCCCCCGCCCGCCGAGAGGAGGCCGCCTCAGGCCAGAGCGAGAGCCCCGCCGCTTCCCCTCCCCAGCCGGCGGCGGAACCCGCAGGGCGAGGGCCACGCACCGTGTAGAGCAGGTTGAGGGCGCAGAGACAGTTCTTGGAGCAGGCGAAGCCCCCGCACACCATCGCGCCGCCACTGACCGCCACCGCCGCCGGGGAACCGCGCAGCAGGAGGCCGCCGCCCCACCCCCCGCCGGCCACCAGCAAGCGGGCGCGGCCGCAGCAGGTGAGCGGCCCTCGCCGTCCGCCGCCGAGCCCGCTGATTGGTCGCTCCCGGGCACAAAGGTAAAAGTATGCAAATGAGGAGGCGCGGAGGGGGCTGGGAGGGCTGGCGGCGGCTCTGCCCGCCGGCCCCGTCACCCCGTCACCCGCGGGCTGGGCTTGCCCCCGGCCTCGCCGCAGGGACCCCGCCCGGCCTCCCGGACAGTTCTGGAGCGGCGGCGGAGTCGGCCCCAACGCCCCTTGCTTCCCCCTCTATCGTTAGGAAGGCCGTCGGCGCCTCGCCCCGCTCCGCCTCAGCCGCCCCCGCCCCGGGGCGGTGGAACGCGGCCAAGCCCGCTGGGAGCTGCCCGCCCCCGCCAGGCCCAGGGCAGCGGCCCCCGTCCCCGCGGCTGACAGAGCCCCCGGCCGGCGGGTGGTCCCTGGCTGTGTGTGCGCTGCCTGCGGGAGGAGCTGGGGAGAGGGAAACCTGCTGAGGCCTCACCTAGGGCCGGCTGGGGGAGGTTTGGCATCTCCTCGGCCATTTTGTTGTTCAGGGAACGGGAGGTTCCTCCCTGCCCCTTCCATGGTGGTACGTGTCTGTCATCGATGGCCTCATCCCCCGCCTAATCGAAAGGAAACGTCCGGGGCTTTACTTTTCCGGGGCATTAAAGTATTTGGAGCACTGTGGGAGTTCTACCAGCTATTCATCTGCATATTTATTGCTCTTTTTAAAGTCCTTATTAAAAATGTTTATTAACAGCCGTGTTTCCACTGTGCCTCTTGTTACGTATTTACGTCTGTCTGTTTCCTTAGTTTGAGGGTTAAATATTTTTATTTACAGGCAGTCAAACAAAATCCTCCACCTCTATCAATAATTTCCTACTAGTCAGTACCAAGTTTTTGTTACTGTTTTTAACTGGCTTGAATGGTGTCCCAGTTCACTAGTACCCTCCAAAATCCTGTCTCCACAGCCACCATGGGCTGGACTCTGCTGTGTGATGCTTTATAATACAACAAATCCAGTAACCGCCAGCTGCTTCAGTGTGTACCCGTGTTGCAGGATTAGTGTCCGAGATACTTTCTTATCTTTTTGCTGGGCTTCACAAAGAGACGAGGAGACACACGTTCCTCCCGCGGGATGCCTGCAAGGGCACATAGCGCCGTAGTTTTACTTCGTCAGGGTTTGGTGCCAGAGAAGAAGTTGTGATGGTCGGTTCCTAGTAAGCAGAGGAAGCTGCATCTACTGTCTGATGAATTCACAACAATTCTTAATAGGAACTTGTCATCAAAACAATTTAAGAAGGAAATTCCAAAAGCATTTTGTTTTATGTAATTTGGCTGGCCTTCGTCTGCTAAGGGAAGCCACAGCAGGCTAACAATCCTTGCCAGCAGTGAGACAGAAAGAGGCTGAACAGCAGCAGGCTTTGTCTTTCCTGGTCTGTCACTCAGATCTTTTTTCTTTCTTCCTCTTTTTTTTTTTTTAAACATCTTTTTTCCATATTCTTTGGTATTTTGCCAGACTTCTGCAATTAAATATAATACATTTTTTTCTCATGGAATGACAAAGACTCATTGCTTTTTTACTGATGTATATCTACCTCTCAGCTGCTAGCCAGGCAACAAATTAAAATTCTCCAATATTTGTGACCACAAATTAAAACTGCTCAACAGCTGCTGAAGCTTTCTGTTTGTTTGTTTCTAAACTTGACAGACACAGACTATCCCTGCTGCTGGAGCTTTGTGAAATGACAGGACAAGTGAAAATCTGTTGCGTTTTTTTTCCCCTTGCTAATTAAACTGACTTGATGTTGTGGCTAACTTGGCCAATTGGGAATGCAGAGTTACTGACTGGAGCTACTGCCTTTACTGGGCCATGCTTCTGATCTTTTGGGCCCAAGTCTGGCAGAGCATAAGCCCAGTATAAAGACATCTGCTTGAGCATAGTTTTACCAGCTGCTTTTAACTTTGTTGTGAAGACGTGTGTCAGAAATTGTTTGATGCCTACTAGAGAGGAAAGAGTATCTTGAATGTATACCCTTTCCTGAACACAAGAAGCCATCAGCATATCAAATGTGTTTGTTGGATTTTGTTGCAAATGCTCACATCTAATGTTACTGTGCCACTGTTCCTTTGGTTAGAGTGCTGAATTATTCAATGTTATCATCCACACCCTTTTTCTTAGATCTTTTTCACTATTAATTATTAAAAGGTGTACCTCCACTTTCTTAATTAATGCTGGTGTTTCTTATTAAGGGACCCAGCTCCTATAGCCCTTTGTGGGTGGGAAGTACCTATTACAGGTTTACTTCTTCAGGTTCAGGTAGGCATCTAACTGCGTCTAATGCAACTTGGTTTGTACCCACCTCTGACCATAGTTCAGCTGGTGTAAATAATCAAAGGCTCCAATTAAGTAAATAGAGCTATGACAAATGAATGTAGCTGGGGTCTAATTCTCCCTCCCACCCCCGCCTCCTCCCCTCTTCCCCTGCTCCAGTTCTGTTCACAAGTTATAGTACAAACTTGGAATTATATGGTTTGGATTTAGAATAATGCTTTTGCTGTTACAGCACTGGGCTGTGCTGACTGCTGTAATTTCTGGTGGTGGTCAGGAGCACGCCTGTGCTCCTATTCCACATCAGGCTGCAGAACTTAGCTTGTATTCTGGCTACAACTAAATTGGCTTAATTCTTTTAAATGGATAATTACAAATTGTTAGTTATAAAAAGACTCTCTTGCAGTTGGGGGGAAATCTTTCCTTCTCTGTAGGAAAAACAAAGATAGTGTTTATTTGATGATTTTTTTTAAAGGTTTTCTAAATAGCTGGTCCAAGTGAGGATCCTAAGTATTTATTTGTCTCCTCACTCTTTGTCTCTATAGGGGACAAATTCTGCACTCCCATCTGTTACATGAATCCAGAGCTGCCAGACATAACCAAGAGCAGAATATGCTGGTTCCTTTTCTTCCTTCATTTTTTTCTGATGCTTATTCTCCGCTTCCTTGCACAGTCTTTGTTCTTCTGCCCTTCTTTGGTGTCTTTCAATGGCACTGCTGGCAACAGGAGGAGCTATGAACAGCCTGAATTAGTCGTTCTTTCATGGGAAACTGCGATGGGGGGAGAGTACACTGGGCACTTGTAATGCTGCTGACGTGCACATACAGATTGTACAAAAGTACGCAAGGAAACACTCCTGCAAGGAGAGCGGGGAGTGAAACCACAGAGTTACTGGGGCTCGATGCCGGCACGCTTCTTTCTCATCAGAAGAGCTTCAAATGGAGCCGTTTGGGTAGCTTACTCTTCCTTTCCCTGTAAAGCTCACATCAGCTGGGTCGTTTTCAAGAGGTTTTCCGCATGGGGCCTTCTGCTGAAACACTCAGAATGCAAACTCAGCTTGTAGGCAAATCCGTTTCTGTAGGGATCTGTGCGATCCCACATTATTGCTGCTGCTTTATGTTATTTATTATGTGCCTGAAATCTAAAGGTCTGTGTCACTTGAGGCACAAATTTGAAATGTGAGGGCTCAAGTATATACAAAGTTCTCTTAAAGCATATACTATTGTCTTAAAACTAAGACAGTGTGACCTTTTTTCTTATTCTCTACTATTACAGAGTGTCTAAAACATTGTAAGTGAAACATTGTTTGCAGAAAATGATTTTTATCACTTTGTTTTTCCCAGGTTTACAAAGAGCCATTGACAGCACTCTGAGTATTTCATTTCACTCTTTGTCTTGTAAAGTTATTTTTCTTCCCCTGTTGTTTGTATAAAGTCTCTCATGCACATCAAAATCGGGGAGGGGAAAAACAGGGTTAAAAAAAGCCAGGTGTTTCCAGGAGTAGGAGTGCCACATGCAATCTCTGTACTTAAAGTTAGACTTTAATCTGACTTTCTCTTCTTAAATGTATAAGCAAAATAGTTGTGATAGTAGGAAAAATAAACATGCGTCTAAATTGTATGAACTCCATTGCAAGACAATCAGGTGTGTTAAAACCAGTGCTAATTCCATCAGAATTTTAAAGAAACTTGGAATGCACCTGGCACAATTTTCTTCTCTGGCTACATTTGTCATGGTATTTCTGTTTTGTTGTTGTTTGTTTGAAGTCTACCATCAGTCTTTTTGCTTCCTTTAAGACACTATAGGAAAACTGCAAATGACAGTGTTAAAAATCAGTAATTTCATACTTGTTGCTATGATGCAGCAGCATCTAGGGAATTTCTCATTTTCTTTTTATATAAGTAAAAAGGTCCCATAGGATTGTTTTTAAAGCTTACTGCGTCAGCCCTAAAAAACAAGCCAAGCATCTGCTGTCTGTATAAATTGTTTTCAAAGTATTTATTGTATACAGTTGACATTTTTAGATGTTAGCATTGAGGTGAATAGTGTATATGCACAAAGGGACAGGGTTTCGGCTAGCTTAACTTGGAGTAAATAAAGGGCTCATCCTACCTTGGCAGTTGACCATTAAAGCGTGTTCCTGTGCTTGGACTCTTAAGTGTGACTGAAGTTTGATGATGGCTGTAGGATCTGCGTAACTGTCAACAAAGTCTGTGAAGTAAAATGCTGTTTATAATCTGTGTATGATCAACTGTGCCTCTCCATGGAAAGTAGGTTCCAGCATCCAGCTATTTCTTGTGTCGCTGAAAAGGGAAATCTGAGTCATCTCGGTCACCTGAACTACCTCACTTACTCAGTCATGTCAATTAGTCATCTTAGTTATCAGTAACACAGCAGGTAGAATATATGGAGTCAATAAAACATACGCTTAAAATGTTATCTGCGGTACCAATCGAGATTTTTTTTTTTTTTTAAAAGCTGAATTCAGTGCAAATGTCCTGTGGACATACCCCAGTTATTTACTGGCTTGTTTAATAATGACTTGGCAGTGCCATAGTGTTTGCATGCAGTCATAAATTTCTCTCCACTTCCCGGAACAAAACCCGGTCCCCAGCAGGGCTATTGCCCTCGTGCCATTCCACCCCCAACCTGAAGGCAGCCCTTTGTGGCCCCAGGCGGTGAGGAATAGCATGGGTAGGCGTGGCTGTTGCATGGATCTTTGCTGTCTTAGGGGTAGACACATAAGGTGTGGTGGTGGTGTCTCATGTTGATGATCACTACGAGCCGGACACGAGGGAAGAGACGATCCTGGCATACAGAATAAACTTGCCTGTATTGTTTGGATCGGAGGTTCTTCTCTGCAGAGAAGGAAAAAAATGTACAAAACTGTTTGGCATTTTTATTTATTTATTTATTTGTGAAGTGGAGCACTCTAGATTAAGAAAGGGAAATCAGGACAGGAAAACAGGCCATTTAAGTACAGTGGCTAGAGCAACCCACAACTAGGTCAGAATTTAGCTCCTCCAAAAGCACAAAGACATAGCAAATACTCAGTTTAATAAATCTAACAAGTGGTTACGAATGACTACTGATGAAATAACGGTTCGTTCATCTTTGCTCTTGGAAAAACAGATGCTGAATATATTCGCTGAAAACTTTCTGACCAAAATCAAAATGGCATGACGTTCTTCTATTAAGCCTGGGAAGTTAAATCTCTGTTAGTACCTAGAAGAGAGACTCTTTTCAAGCAAAAGCAGCTACAGGCAAGCATGAAGCCATTGTTCTGGATGGAGCAGCTGGATGTCCAGCCTCACTTTTTAAGCCATTCTTTATAATTCCCACCGGATCTACCATGCAGTGGGTTAATTGTTAATTCATTTTATGCCCATGTCTTTTGAATCATCCCATGAATAATGCTTGCCAGACAAAAGACAGACTTGGTGAAGTTTGTCCCTCTAATGTTTATAGACAAGTAAGGGAAAAAAAAACAACAAAGAACTAAAATAGGATCAGGACACTGACTTTAAAGGGAAAGTATATTTCAGAGGTCAGCCTTCTAAAAATAGTAAAAGAGGCAAATACTCATTTTATAGGTTCAGAAGCTAGTTCTTGGGATTTTCTGAAGATCTTATCTTAATTGTAAGAATCACCTTTTGGCATATTTAAAATCCATTTGGAATTAAGCTGATAGAGGATTAGAATAAGGAGAGTGTGATGCATCTAATGTATTAAAGAAACAACTGGAGGCTGAAAATAGCAGTATAACGATATTTTGAATAGCAGCATGTGAAAGGCTTGACCCAAAGCCCAATCCTTCTGTTCAAGACCAGGATTCGGGGATGTGCCGGAATTGGGCTGGTTTTAGTTAAGTCTGAAAGAGAAACAGGCAGAATTCTAGATCCAGGCAACAAAGTGGTCTAATGCTTCCTGCAGCCAAATCCAAACTTACTTGTGCTGTTGTGTATAAGGCATTTGCCGGTCTTTCTGGAGAGGTGGATAACTCCTGGGAAGGTAGTCTCTCGGAGACGGTGTTATCATATCCTGTTCTTGCGGGAAGCCTATCAGTGCAGTCACTGTCACATCTGTTCTTCAGGTCTGAAATAAACCCAGCAAACTTCAACAGTAAATATAAGTTGAGACAGTAACTCTGTGATTAACAGGACATGTTAATGCCTGTGGACTAACAGTGGGGTGTAAGCAGTGGGAGAGTAAATAGTTTTCAGATTAGCTGCAGGTTTTATTGGTGTTATACTATGTCTGCTGCAGGTTCTCATTACCATCGCATCCCAGAGATTTCCTCTTCATCAGGTTCAGGTGGAAACAATCACCATTTGGTTTTGATTTGAAAGGAAAATGGATACCATCTGCTGAACACTCTCCCAGGTGATTCCCTGGGAGAGTTCCAAGAAATCCTGAAGTAATCAGGCATCATATGCTAAGAAGCAGAAATCCAAAGTGTTTACAAGTACGTAGAAGAACAGTAAAGGATGGTCTGAGCAAGACCTTGTACTGTGGGAGCGGAAGGGTGGGGAGAAAAGCTGTGCATCACAAAGGAAGTTCAAGCACCAAGGTTCTGATGTAAGCTGCTTAGCTAAGTGCTCGTCACTGGGTCTGTCTGTTGACTGTGTTGCTGTTCACGCTGTGCATGTGAGCTGTGTGACAAGTTGTGTTGTGCCTGTCACAGAACCACGGAGAACACAGGTTGGAAGGAGGTTGTCTGATCCAGCCTTCTGCTCAAAGTAGGGCTAACTCCTGAGCCAAAGCAGTTTGCTCAGGGAGACGTCCAGTCAAGTTTTGAAGGTCTCCGAGGATGTAGGGCTACAGCCTGTTGGGCAGCTTGTTCCAGTGCCTGTGTACTCTGTGAAAACTTTTCTGTTACCAGAATTAACCTTTTTGCAACTTGCGGCTATCGCCTTGTTCTTTTGCTGTGTCCCTCTGAGAAGAGTTTGACTCTGTCTTGCCCTAACTCCTTTTAGAGAGTGGAAGACTGCAGTCAGATCTGCCCCCAGCCTTCTTTTATCCAGGTTGAATAAGCACGGTTCCATTGTCATTCCTACATCATTCGTGCAGGAGCCAGAGCCCTCCTTTTTTCCCTGCGACATCATGAGCTGGTATGTTCCTTTGACTTCCTCTTAAAGTAGGATAGATCACTTGCCAGAGAATAGAGACGTTTGGTCATCGCCAGGTGAAAGAAATTCACAGGAAGAAGAGAAAGACAGAATGCCAAATTTTGGTGTATCTGTGGCTGCTTTCTGTGGTTTCTGTAAAGCGCAGTCAGTATGCTCACCCTGCTCCATCAGCATGGCTTATCTGTAGTAAAGTTAGCTGCTGTGGTCCTGTGATGATGTGAGAATCTTTCAGAAATGGACCACTTAGTTGTGAGCAAAACCTTGAAAACATGAGCAGTAAATGGCTCAAAATTCAGAAGGTAAATTTAAAGAACCCAATTTCTTTCCTAATGTCAAACCAGCGTCATAACTCATTTAGACACCTGACATACTTTTTGAAGCAGTTGGTTCAGTAATAATGCTATGTGCCCCTAGCAAGTCATCTTTCTTTAAAATATCTCATTATTAGGACAGCCTAGCTTCTTTTCTTGCAAAGAAAAGACCTACAGCCATGAGCTGCTAGTAATGTGAATGCAGTACTTCTGAGCGTGCATGAGGAGCATACAGAAAAAGCTATGACTCTTTCCTCTAGTTAGGAAAACAACCTGCTGCTGCCAGCCAGTTCTGCTGCATCACCACCATCATCTGTGCACAAGCTGGGGGCAAGCTGGGAAGCGGTTTCATCATTTGGTCTTTTCCCTTGGAAGCACTGAAAGAGTATCAGGCCCTCACATAAAAATGTAAAGCAACATGAGTGCTCAGGAGTATGTTCATCTATGAGCACAGCTCTTTATTTTCCAGTAGTCTTCTTGCAAGCCGATGACACTAACAGTGGAACAGGTGTGTAGTAACTGTGAAATAGAAGAATCAAACCTTGTTTGTTTCTTGCAGCATCTGATGATATCCAGAGTTTGACAGCAAAACCCTGAAGTCTCCTGCTTATTCCGAATTTACTGCTTTGCTCTTGAGCTATACGTCCAGCTCCAGTACAGCAGCAGGCATATCGCTGTGAAAATCAGCCCGTTTGTCTTGGTGTGGAGTGCATTTCTGTCTTTATGCAAGCTAAGCAATGTATGGGCTTACACATTTAAACTTAGCTTCATATTTTATCCTACAGGTTAGCTGATTATCAAGTCTATTGTCAGTGCTTTCTCCTACCAGTGCCCGAACATCTGCATTAGGGACATTACACAAGCTGACAGTCAGATACTGATATCTGCAATAAGTAATTAATCCCTTGAGCACACAGGAGTCTTCTGTCAGTTGAATTTGCTTGGTACAAGTTCCCTGAAAGAAAGGTAAAGGCGATAGGGCATGGCTTATCTTTCACCAAAGTTTCTTCTCAGAGTCCCAAGACTTGCCTCTTTCCATTGTCTGGCTTGCCAGTCTGAATTCCCAGTTTAGGGTTTGCCCTATTGAAGCTGTGGTTTTTCATGCTGGTGCTGGTCAAGACAGCCATCAGCTGAAAATGGCTTGATATGAATTGGCCAGGTATTAACTTTGGTATGTTCATTTTTTCTGTGCAGTTCCTTTTTTCTATACAGTTTACACAGTCAAAGAGAAGAGTGTTCTGCCAGTGCACTAGTACAGTTTCCATTTGACTATGTACTTTCACATGGGTCAAGAACCCTTGTGCAAGAGAGTAAGAGAAGCAAACAGTAAGGGATGAAGGAAGGACATATACTGTTCTATTTTCTTTTCTCTTTTTTTAGAAAATGAATGAGTGAAGAATCCCAAAATGAGAGCAAATTTGCAGTGACTGCTTTACAGAAAGTACACTGAATGCCAAACAAATGTAAAGGTAAATCTAAACTTAATTCTGCAGAGAATTTTAAATGATGGTGGATTTTTAAGTTAAAAATAATTAGTTTACTTCACAGTATGAGCTAGAAAGTGTTTCTGACACCATCTTGTGTTTTATTTCCACCTTCTATTTATGAGTGAGAGATGTCAGCTCTGGAAGGTGCCAGCCTGTCACCACAGGAGTGGCTTTTCTTCTAGGGGTATATTGAAACTCGATGGCACAGTTTCCCTAGAGCAGCCCAGGTCATGGCAGCTGGCGGTATACTTGGTGCTGCTTGCCTTGTTGATGCCACTGAGAGAGACACAGGGGTGGACAAAGCAATAACTGGGATGCTGCTGAAAAACAAGGCTGCTTCAGCAGTAGCAAACCATTTTAAATATGAACCTATCTTTTTCAAGGACCCAGCCTTAAATGGATATGATGTACTCAGAGTGCTCTTGAAGGCTGCTTTTCCCCAGGAAATATTTCTTCATGTAATTTAGGTAGAGCAAGCAATCAGTCGTATTGGAACAGACAGATCTGGAGCACTGACCACCTGGTGAGTGCACTGCGATGCTTCTTTGCAGCCGTTCAGTGGGATTGCTGGCATGAGTAATGATAGGTATTACGAGTGCTATCAGCTCTTACAAGTGATATTGCAATAGAAGCAGGCCAATAAAAGTCAGGTGGACTTTATGGCACTCTCCTTGTCAACAGCAGGCCAGTGTTTGTGCCCAGTCGCAATTCTGACTATTGGTGCTAAGGAGTTTTTCTCTGAGATGACCATCAGGAGTGGACTCCAGGTCTCTTTCATCTGCTTCTCATTGCTGTATCTGTGTTGGGGCTGGGACTGCACCACTCCACCACTTCATCCCCATAAGTCTCTGCTGTCAGAATTCATGCAGTATTTCCCGGGATCTTGATGTCTGCCTTGAGTGTCATCTCCGTCTCTGAGCCAAAGGACAGGAAGGTCACAGGTCTGACAGAACAAAGTAGAAGATCCCTCAAAAGTACAGGATTTACTCCAAACATTGGGTAAATCCTTAATTGCAGAAGCTGCTAAGACAGTTGTTCTTTTAAATTGTATGCTTGTTTTAGTTGACATTCCTGTGTCAAGGGCGTGTGCCCTGCACTACCCAAATGCTGTAGGCACCTCTGCATTTGGGCAGTAGAGCACATTTGATATTTTTATTCAATAGTTGGGTTTTTTTCACAGTGCTTTATCAGATCTGTTTAATATTATTTTACTGAGGTGGGTGATTTCTGTTTATTTTGTTTGCCTCCGAAGAATCTATTTCTGCACGTTGCAGGCTAGCACAGCAGTGAAAGATGGCTGGTGAGAGGTGGTGGGTCAGTAACACAATTACACTTTCTCCAGATACCTTCTCCAAAACGGGGAGGAGTTTCTGGTTCTGATGCCTGCATCTTGGGGGAATATATGGATTTTCAGTGCTTCCATTTTATGGGATGGAGTAAGAACCCTTGGGAATTCCAGAATATATCTGGGTTCCTGATATTTTAAGTGACTTCTTGTGAGAAGAGTTAGCATGAATTTCATCATGGAAACAAAATTCCAGACTAAAGGTCATCTACAGCATGGTTCAGACCCTCCCACGGTTGCGGGACTTCAACTGACAGGTTGTTGCTCTGCTGTCACTCTCTCATTTACGTTTGTAGAAGGCAATGCTTTTGTGCTTTTCCTCTAGTTTACTTTTAGGTTCCCATCTATACTATTAAAGTTGTCCCTAGCGGATTCTTCCCTTGATATGGGAAGAAGTTGTTCTTTTTCTTCTTCTCTGAGAATTAGTATTCCCAAGAAGACCACACTTTTCCTCTGTGCTTTTTTCATGTTAAAAATTCAGGGTTGCTTGGCAACATCAGCACCACCGTGTGTTCCTCTTCTGTCAGTTATCCATATATCCACTTACAGCTTTCAGACCTCTCCCAGACCCTGTGGAAACCATTTGGGGTTTAGGGTCGTAAGAACCAGTTGCTTTAGAACTTCTTTAGTAGATATATTCATGTATCTTTGATTTATCCATGCTGATTTTCCTTGCCTGCATCTGATTCTTGCATTCATCTGTCCTACTCAGTTTAGTAATGTATAAAGGTGAGTTTGCACACAGGCAGAGCATAAACAAGTGGCTCTTTGCTCTTCTGGTTCTTGAAGGGAGGGTTGTGTTATTCAAGTTTAAATAAATCATCCAGATGTGTGCCTGTATCATTTGAGCTGCATTTTGCCCTAAGAATTGTTCAGTTAAAGGAGCACCATCAGCTGCTCTTTCAGGAAGTTTTCTTTAAAAAAAAGTCATTTCAGTTCCTGTAACAGCCACTAAATTATAACATAAATATAATGACATAGGTGCTACATAAATCACTAAGCTATAACCAGTTGTTATAAAAATATTAAAACTCACCCACACAAACAAATCTAAGAAAACATGTAAAGGAAACTGTGAATGTGATTATGCACAAAATGCAGTTGAAAGCTGCAAGTAAAAGGAAAAAAATCTCTGCTCATTGGTAACAGGGACCTGGGTGTGACTGTAAGAGGAGCAGCACGCGAGCGAGCAGTACGTACGTGCTGTTTGGTGCAGAAGTGACAGCACATGACCTTGATTTATGCAGTTATTCTGAGTTATCTTCCTGTCCTGTTTTTTGTATCCTGTACTCCTCTCAGGACTGCTACTTTTCTCTCTGCCTTTGCAGTATTTCCAGGTGCTGGCACTTCCCCTGACAAGCTACTGGCCTATTTGGGATCTCTGGAGGCTGCATCCCTGTGAATCTGGGCGCTGCGATTATTTTAGCACTCGACGCAGATTTCCCTGAGGAACAGAGGAATTGTGCCAGCAGATGTGGTTCATGCGCTCTGCTTCCCCGGGGCCCGGCAGGGAGGCTGTGCGCAGGCTGGAGGGGCACCAAGGCGGGGTCCGAAGCAATGGCGCTTGGTCCCTGCCCTGGCCCCTGGGGCAGGGGGGATCCCCCTTCCTTCCCCCAGGTGAGGGGCCGCAGGAGGTGCCGCTGCACTGGCGCTTCAGCGGCCAGCAGCGCGGGAGGACAGACGACTCTCATTGCAGGTCCAGAAGTTGAGCCGGGGGCGACAAAATGTTTTCCCAGGCTTTTTGGAAACCTGGGCCAACCTGGGAGGTGAGATACCGTGGTGAGTGAGAGGTGATCTGTCTGGGAGCAGAAAGCGTTTCCATGTTGGATTTACTGAATTACGTGTGTTTTCTGAGGGGAGAGAGCATTCAGGACGTTCTCAGCTGGGTACAGGATGAGATACCCTTTGATTAGAAATCAGCCTTAATGGTTTCTTCTGGAACAGCTTTACAGGTTCAGAGGTTTCTGGATTAAGTAATGTCTTAAGCTCAAAGCAAAATGCAGGAGGTAAGAAGTCTGTGATAGCAAGAAGAAATAACATTGTTTCTGTTAACCCCAGAATCCCACTGCCTTGATAAAACCACAGAAAAATGTTTTTCTTTTCAAAAGGTGGGAAAAGTGTTATCTTCCAGGTCTGTCCATACACTGCTTCCATCTCTTGACACAAGAGAAATTTCTGGTTGTGGAAGTACAATCTCATCTCCAGGCACTTTCAGAAGATGCTTTTGCATTGGCATTATCCCAAGGGCCTGGATCGTAGGGACAGAAAGGGACAGACTTGAGGCAGGGATGGGCACCCAGACATGTGGTAAATACCATTTTTTTCCCAGCTAGTATAGTGCTGTCTGTGACCCTTGAGCAAAGGTGGAAAAGTCTGAATCTCCTGTATTTGAACTTCCTTAGGTCATCAACACAGTAAAAGAGAGAGATTCTGTGACATCTTTTAACCTTTTCTTCCACTGACATGTCCTACTTATTCCACAAACTGTAAATTATCTGCCTGCCCACTACCCCTTAGAATATCCTTCAGTATCACAGATACCATCTGTTTTCTCTTGGGTGGTCTTATTGATATAAATCTAGCTAAATTTTAGAGCAGTTTTTCTCAATTGGTTTTTATTTTTTCAAGGCTGCTGCTTCTATTTTGAAGCTGCAGAAGGACTGATGTACTTGAAAGCTTATTGATTTTTCCCAGCTAGACTACTGGGTCTAATAACAGGTCTGCCTACAAACCTTATTTTGGTCATATCCTTTGATACATCAACAATACTGTTTTGTTATTTCTTCTGGAGTAATTTATGGCTGTCAGTGTTATGCAAATATCCCAGCAATAACTAGTAATGATACGGAGAGAGTTATGTTGGCCTGTCAGCAATGTTCCTAGACTTCATCAGGGAAAAATAAACAGAAAAAACTCAGGCAACTGATGTACTGGAAGAGACTGCAACGGAAATGCATCTTATCATTATGAAGTTGCCATGATAGTCATTTGTTCATTCTGGGTCGAGTCTTTCTTTTTTTATTCCTGTGTTCCTAAATGAGAGAAATTTGGTGTTCACGTGTGTGTTTCTCCCTGTTAGTGGAGTTCCAGAGCAGTTTGCGGTTTCCCTGCAGACCCGTAGGGTGAAGGGTGCTGGACAGTACGGAAGTAGACACTCAAGTCTCGTAATGCCGTCAGTAGAAGTGCTGGTGATGAGTGTCGGACACAGTGGCAGTCGTTAACGTTGAACTGTTAAATGAGACACTTGGACTCAGGTAATTGAGTTTCTGGCAGCCAGCAGCCATGGGAGTGACAGATCCAAGTACCAAAATGTTACCTGTCAGTCTGCAGCTGTGTCATATTAGCAGTTCCAGCACTGGCCTCTTTCCTCGTGGTGACTGGGAGAAGATGGTGAATCTTGGCGTATCCAGCCCAGCAACGCCTCTCCACTGGGTATCTGCATGTCTGTGTGTGGGGTTGACCCTGGCTGGATGCCAGGTACCCACCCACCAAAGCCGCTCTATCACTCCCCCTCCTCGACTGGACAGGGGAGGGAGAATATAACAAAAGGCTTGTGGGTCGAGATAAGGACAGGGAGAGATCACTTAACCAATGGCCTTCACGGGCAAAACAGACTCAGCTGGAGGAAAATTAA
>JAVKLA010000073.1:12566260-12576925 GCA_034782735.1 Sagittarius serpentarius
AAGCTTCTAGCAACTTTTAAAGAAGTCACCCCTGTGGCCCCCCCACTACCAAAACCTTGCCACGTAAACCCATTACACCAAGACATCCAGCAGTTCCTGAATATGAAGTCTTCCTGAAAATTTGGAATCTAGTGAGCGCATGGTGACTGGAAGTTACTTTGCCTCTCGGACACTTTTCCAAAATAAGACCCCTTCTGCAGTTTGCTGCAACTGACAGTAAGCTGAAAACGCAGGGAAAACAGGACTGCACTGGCTCTGGGCTTTTCTTCAGTACATATAAAGTTGCACTTGGTAAACCCTACAAGTGGCACATAAAGCTGTATCCTCCTGAATCACAACCCACCACAATGAACTTTTTCTCCAATGTAACAAACGCTGGAGCTAAGGAAGAGGTTTCAAACGTTGCATTAAACACTTGCCAGTAGTCTTTAGCAGCAGCTCAAAGGCATTACAGCATTTAACAAATCAGGATTTTCATTTAGCAAACATGAAATTATTTCACGTGGACTCTCATGAAACTGCAGTTTAATCCCTGCATGTAAAAAGCTTACATTCACCACAGAGTCCTGAAGTTCACACAACTACATCTGCAGAGTTACTCAGGGTGTGACATGTATTACGATCCTTAGGGACAGGCAAAGAAAATCAAGAGAGATTTCAGGGGGAGAGTAGAGCAACCCCCTCCTCCTGGTGCTCAAGCTAGCTCTTGGGCACCGTGGACATTTAAAAATAGGAAGCTGCTGTATAGAAGAAGCTGCAGAAGCCCGTTGCTGCATTACAGTCCATATTCTATATTACAACACTGTACAAGGAAGCACCTCCAGGTTTGTGCGTATCTCAGACCAAGAGTAATAGGATTTAAGTTTATTTTTTTGATTTGCAGACTGTAAGCTCAGTGGATTTGTTGCCAAAGAGGAAAGGGAAATTCTCCCTCCCTCCCTCCCCAAAACCCCAAACACCTGGTAACAGCAGCGTGCAGTCTCACTGTGTGCCTCAAAGATTAAAACATTCTCAAGTTAGGTGGATAAAAAATTTGCCTGTATATAACTCCATAGCAGTAAGCCTCCTACACTAACACTGAAGAAAAAAATGCATTCAACTGCAAAAAGGACTACTGCAACTCTCCTTTCATTTCTGAGCAATATTATTTGTAATACATTCAACGCCTCCAGTGCTCATAAGAGATGATATCCTCCTGTCAGCACAGACATGCTCAATTAAACAATCATGCAGGACAGGGTGTAGTTAAATCATACCTCTAGGTTGCTTTGAAGCAATGGGAACACGGGGTGGGGGGGGGTGGGGGGAAGAACAGGAGGAGGAAGGGAATGATTCATTTTGTATATACATAGTTATTCTTCATTAAAGTTGATTACAGATATGTTTTAACAGCTGAAGCTGAACACTCTGGTTTGTGGGCGTGTGCACATCATTTTCACTGCAGTCCCAGGTGATGTCAGCCTGAGAGAGCTGGTTTTCCTGCAGGTGCAGCCAACTGCCACTCAAACCACCCACGGCCAGAGCCTCTAGGGATGTCCCTCATGAAAGGGAGAAGCTGCAGAGCAGAGAGACTGAAGAGCCCAGTGTCTTTACTCTAGGGTTGACTGGAAAGTTACTTGAAGTTCTGGTCTCAGCTTTGTACCAAATCACCCAGTTCGGATGAATTTCTGCTTTCAACTCAAGCTGCATAGCCTTTGGCAGTAAAGGGGAGAAAAAGCACACCCTGTCAGCTGCCATCACAGTCAATCAATCTGCAAAATTCAACCCTATTGCAGCTAACTCTGTTGGGAGGACAGAGCCTTAAGGCAAGGGCTCTTTCAACGCAAGGAATGTCACCCTCAGTACAGTTACTGTCTTTATGGTTTTTTGGTTTTTGGTTTCCCCCCCCGCCCCCGGGAAAATTTTGCATCCAGTACCATAAGAACGAACCTGAATAATCAAGATAATTTGTGTTCCACCAGAAAACAAAACCTGTGTATCAAGTGGGACTTGAAGATTCAGTTCTCATAAGTGCAGGATTCCTGCAGCATTTGAGAAGACACTCTGCATCGTTTGGTCACACCACCTCCACACTGCAGAAGAGTATCTCTGAGGCCTAATTATGCTGCTGCAAACCAGAGTACTACTTCACGTGTACTTTTGATTTATTTTTTGGGGTATTTTCTAAATGTTGTATTGAATTCTAATGCAAAAGTACACAAAGGCTTTCTGCCTGCTAAGGGTGTTTGCTGTTCAAAGGGTGAAATTCTGAACCTCATGAAAGGAATGGTTATTAATTTCAATAGCGTCAAGATTTCACATTTGACATTTCCAGGTTGGACCCAAACTAAAAAGAAAGGTGATTCTGCAAGTGAATACAATATACAGCATGTAATCCAATAACAATGCTTATTTTACCCACAGTTAAGGGATACACTACAACATGGAATGGACTAAAGACGAACGTACATCTTACAATGCACACATAACTAGCAAGGAGGCTGGCAAACTTATTAGGAGTCACTCAGGAGAATTCAGTTATTCTTATTCTGCAATTGGCTTTTAGATTATTGGTCAAAATGCAGCTGACAGATTTACAATTGCACTGGATTTAAGTGATAACTAGAGAAGCAACATCATAGCCAGGGACTGATAAATAACTGTACAGCTTATTTTACTCTATACTGTACAAGGAACACAATGATATACTACTAATAATAATACTAATACTAATAATGATAATAATAATAATAGCAACAAGCTTTAACTGACTACAGAACTGCTTTTGCAGATTATACCTATAAACTGGTAAGAACCTGCTACCACGTAAGGAAAAACAAGGCTTGGGCTTTCATTGGGGGAAAGTGGATATTCCTCCTTGTTTAGAGACGGGATTAAAAAAAACCCCACCCACAGGCTTTCAAGACCTTCTAGGTGCTAATGAGCCCCACCATTCCGTTCCTGTTAATATGTTTAGGTATTTCCAGGTAATTCTCAGGAAAGTAATCCAAGGGCTATTTTATGATGGAAATATGGGAAGGATTTAAATGCAAGGTGTTGGACATGCTGGTGAGAGTAGTCATAGAACTAAATTTATCGAAGCATGAGCGGCATTTGATGCCTACCATCACTGATGACTATCTTCATGCCCAGGAAGCACTCCCTCATAATGAGTAATAAGCAATAAACTGACCACATTCATGCTGGTAGCTAGCTGCATTTCTGTCTGCCCATCCACAGATACTTTGGATGTCTTTACTTGTCACTAGAAAATGTTCATTAGGTACCCTGAAACCTCTCCAGATCCTGTGCAGCTTACATTTGAAGCACAACAGAAAGGGGAACATGGGCGTCTGCTGTTCCCTCACCACCGACATAGCCAGTAATAGCTTTTGGGGGCTGTTTTCCTTGACTATTTAGGAAACAGAAGATAATGCTGTGATCAGCAACTTGTCTACAGTAAAGTGTATGTCTCTAAAAAGCCTTGACGGCTTGTTTCTAGTGGATAGAGGTGAACTGGGGAGAAGGAGAGGGTGAGATCTACCAGCACTGAAATGAAGCAGAGGCAGGCAGCATGGTTCCGGACAAGCCAAAGCCATGAGCTGTTAAAGCTCAATAAATCACATGGGAGAAACAGGAACTGGAGGACTAGTGCTCCCAGAATCTTCCCTGGTTAACACAGTAGCATGTCCTTACCTAATGGACACTGCTTAACTCCAAAGCTGCCTTAAATAGATGGAGATGATGACTCCCTTACTGTGTCCAGCACCCAGAAGGGCCCTACTGCTAGTGGCCGTTAAGTCAGGCGAGCAGTTGCCAGTAGGCAGCAGTAAGTTTGCCAAACGGGACATCCAGCTTCAGCCTAAACAGGGCCCGGAAGCGCTGGCAGCTGTGCCACTGCGTGACTGCATCAGACGGCAGAGAGACAGGTGCTCCGGCACGCCTACCCGAGATATTCTGGGCACGAATACAGGCACGGCGAGCATTGCACATGCTGGACACGCTGAACTCACAGCTTCCACCAACAGGCCATACGGTAGCTCCAAACACTCTTCTAGACGTCATGAAAATCCTGAACAGTATTATGGTACCTCTAGCGTTGAAGCAAAAGTCTTCTCACCCTTCCTAACAAGCCTGCCCGAGTACCTCTCCAGAGTCGGAACAAGAGCATGCAGGGCGAGCAGAGTAGATGGGAACTCGGTTCCTGGAGCATGTTAACTTTAACGCACAATTTAGTGATTTATTTTCTTTTTTTTTTTTAAATACTTTGGAACGTCAGGGTTCCTCTTGCAGACTAACACAGTAATGAATTTACAAAAATTTTGAAGGGAATCCTACACAAGACTGTTTCTGATTTAACCATCACTTATGGTCTGAGTGCACAGCAGTTACGGCACTCGTTCACCATGTCCAAAGTGAATTTTCTTTTCCAAAGAAAACTGAATGAAGTGCTTGCTGCAGGTTGCAGTTTCAAGTTTGTCCTCACTCATTAATAGTGTTTACAAATTGCAGAATTTGAGGGCAGAGGGACAAGGCGTATTGCTTTTTGGTTTGATCATTGAGGCCACACTATATTGACACAAGGATGGAAATAAATCCACATGATTCACTTACTTCTGCCTTCTGAAGCCATGAAATTATTTTAACAGTCTGAACTTGTTTGCCTTGAACATGTACCTGGGCACAATAGGGTGAACAAAGATCAATATTGGGTTTCTACTGCTGCTGATTTTACTCCTTCAACTATTTATAGCAAGAATGTCAGAACAAACTGTTTGGCACCCACCCATCACATGCAGTGCAAGACCATTAGTCTCTATGACAACCCAATCAGAATAAACTTGCAAAGAAGTCAACTTTACAATAAAAATTAAATCCTTCATCTATGGCACCTGCAAGAAATTGGCAGGGAAAGGAAAAGGGAAAGAATAAGAAAAGCTCTTTCTGGCAGGGAGGGAATATAACAAAACAAACAAAAAAACCCCACAACCCTGAAAAATCTTCCTGCTAAGAGGGTCTACTCTACTTTTTAAATCTGCCAGGAATTTATAGAAATGTCTTCCTAGAACTGGTTTTATACAAGAACTAAACTGCACTTGAACAGACTGCGGATGGTGCTTGGATCCTGCTTGTGCTTCCTGACTACAGGATAAATGCAACAGAAAGAAGGGCTTGTTTCAGCTTTTCCTGCTGCCACATGCTCCTTTGAACTATCAAAGCATAAAGTATTTCAGAGTTCAACTCCAATACAACTTTCTTATATGCAATACCCAGAGAATGTCTGTTTCCTGTTACATCATAGGTGAGTGGTTGGCATAGAGAATCCATGCACAATATAAAACAGTGGATATAGACTTTTACCTTTATAAAAGAGTACCACTATCTTCTGAAAGGCTTTCATGAAGTGGATGTTGTCGTAACAGTATTCCTGCACCTTCTGGAGAAGAATCAGCTCTGACTGGCCTTGAGTGCTGAACACAGCAAGCAGGGGGGCATATTGCTGAAAGGAAGAGAGAATTAGAAACAAAATGCATGTCACTATACTGAAAATAAAAATAAACAAATAACATTTTTTAATGTATGCATCATTAATTTAATCCCTGAAAATGTTTCATTGAAACCTTAGATTTACTTGCCAATTGCATTTACTTGAACACATACAATGCATATAACAAATATCCATGTGCCTTTGTAAGATGTGCTGCATGCTGTGAGCTAAAATTCAGTACCACTTAGAGATACTGAATTTTGTAAAATCAATTTATAAAGTCCACATCTTGGAATACTGCTGTTCATACTTTTCACAAGGTAGTATGCTGCCGATTCAGGAGTGATGCTTTATTGATGTTCGTAACATAAGACACCCAAGGATGAAGTGCATGAAAATACAAGTCTCTAATTTCACATGGGTTTCAGAAGTCCCAGGAAACTGAATTGAATTAAATTAAATTAAATTATTCCAGGTTAACTGTGATCAAGCATCATTATTTTTTCTCATTATCACCATCAGAGCATCATAACAACCTTTGCTTTGGTAAACAGAACATTTTCAAAGCACAGTATTAACTGCTAATGTTATTCTGACAAGACAGCAGCAGTACATTTCCTTGTCTTTTTCCGGAGTTCATTAATGTAATAAAAGATAAAATAACCACTTCTTTGTTATGCAATTTTTCTCCTCTTATTTCAGATCTTCAAATTAAAAATTACATTAAAGGACCATATCCTGTTCACTCTTCCGTTAAAAACTACAGTGTTCATATCCATATCTCCAATTTCCTTTCCTCTTAGCCTGTGACAAGTCCAGCTAAGACTGCAATCTTAAATTTAAGGTAATATTAAGAGCATTTTTCAGAGCTGAAGGGCAGATGAATTACCATTGATCTTCAGAGCCCCATGCCAAATATACATTAAGGTTACTATTTAAATTGTTCTTGCACTGATCAGCTCAGCCTTTCTACACTGTTTTCAGCAACACTCTCAGTTTGGCATTTTTCAGCTGGATTTGCAATGGCCTGATATTGCAGAGTTCTGGCCTGTGCAACCAGGGCTGCCAACGGATGTGGCCAGGTAACAAACCCATCCAGCACCAGCACCACTGATGGACATGTTCAAAAGTACATACATTTCAGGACTTCTCTACAAGAGGCTAAATCCTGAGGTTTTTACTCAACGTGATCCATGGAAAAAAACTATTAAAAAGCATGAAAATCAACTGAAATTTGAAAGGTTGGTCCAGAATGTCTTTTGCAAAATAATTATCAGCTATTAATTTAAAGAAAGGGCAAGAAATCACACAGTATCTGTAACAAGAGCAGCTACGCAGGCAGGCAGTATCCTTACTTTTGAAAGAAATTTCCTAACAAAGTAACTATGAGAAATGACTAGATGTAGGTAACACCAGAGGTTGAGTTTTCCCACTTCTGGCTGGTACAGCCACAAGTTTAGAAACACTGTTACTGTTTTGGTAAAAATACTGCAAAACTTGCGCAGGCTTTGGGTAGCAAGACTCACTCTTTCCCCCTTTTGGCTCTTGAAGCATCCAGCTGGTACGTAGGCAAGTTGCATGGAGGCAGGGCAATATACACTGCAGTTCATTTACTTAATAGCCTCACCAGAATCCACTCCCATCCACAGGTTTGTGAAGTGCTGCTGTCTATAAGCGCCAAGTAATTTATCATAAAAACCCTATATTTTCAGTTTAGAAGTAAGATACCTTCATTTTGCCACATCTGACTGACTCCCTTTGCATTCCTCTCTCGCTCCTCAACTGGTACAGAATTATAATTTTAAGTTTCACAAGTGTCTAACTGACTAAGGAACCATAAAATTAGCTTCCTCTCATTGCTGGCTGAGCTAAGTGGCATTATTTTCCATTTGCCTCAGGTCAGGTAGCAGCAGGTCAGCAGCCGCAATGTCATAAAGCTCACACCACAGCCTTGCCTGCAGTGTCAACTGTCTGAAGGATTCTCCCCACCCACGGGGAATGTCTCTTCTCTGCGCTGGAGGAGGCCGAGGGGCTAAGCCCTGGTGTCATAGTGAGGTTACTGGGACAATGAGGAGCTTATCTTGTAAGATTCAGCATTTAACAGCTTGCCCTGTCTGATCCAGAGTTCAGCTCCTGCCAGTCCTGCCACGCAGATGGCACACGTGGCATTTACTGGTGCATGGCTGCCCACCCAGTAAAGCTTGTTAAGAACTGTAAACTAGGTCAATATTCTGTGCCTTGACATGCCTTTTCAGGGGTCTCTAGTATACAGCTTACTAAAAGAAATCTAATAAATTCAAGAGACTGCTACCCCGACAGCAAAGCTTTAGGAACTGTGCTTTGTGAAAGTTACCTGTCAGGTACAGCCATACAAGAATAAATCCCACCACCTGGCATGTCCCATGTCAAGTATGTATTCGGATGCATCCTGACTCACACAACAACTCAAACAACTCCATGACTGTTTCAGGGCATGTCAACACACGGGAGGGCACAGGAACTAGGCTGTGTGTCACGCTAGCAGCGTTAATCTGATTTCTGGAGTTGGCTCACACATTCGGTCAGCTGAGAGCCCAAAGAGAGGAATCCAAGATCTGTCTCTACCTATCCATAGAGGAAGGATGTGAAACAAATGCTGTTCATTTTTGAACACTGAAATGTAAAGAAGCAGCTAGCAAAGTCTAGATTTCTAGTTCTACTGCTTCTGTTTAAATCTTACCTGTAAGTGCAAATAGTAAATACCCCATACAAATTTGTCCTCTGTTTTCAGACAGTGGATGTAGCTAGAAAGATTCCTATCTTACATAGGCAAGATACCTTACCTAATTTAGTGGGGTTACATACATAGCTGATGGCTTGGGTCAATGAGATGCATAGACATAAGCATCCAGTCAACAATATTTGTGCAAAGCCAGCTATATTTCTCTTTTCCCAGTGTTCAAATATTCCAAAATGTGTTTGTTAATTTGCCCTGCAGTACTAGGCAATAAGTGTCAATGGATACTCTGTTACAACTCAAAGAGATCTGATCAATTTTTACATCAAAAGAACAAGAAAAACAGTGTCTCTCCTCCTGGAAACCATCTCATCTTTCTACTGCTATTTGGGTCACTTGAGAAGACTTCAAGGCATTCAATTTTACCATCAAAGACTACACAAGATCCCAAGCAACTACATTTCTAGGATGACGGACTGGGAAACCAAATTCAGATGAAAGGACAGCAGTAGTAGGAGCTAAACCAACGTGGGAACTCCAAGTATGGAGAGGCATCCAATATGAAGAAGAAAGGAATTCAGATCAAGCTTAAGATCCATTTTACCATAAAGTACAGATTGCTTCTGCCCTAGGGCAAATCTTTGCAGCCCTGGCTATGAGGGAGTATTCTCTTGCTCATGGTTTACCAGCTTAAAAGGACTAATCCTTCTGAAAAGCCTCTCCGCCTCTGTTGTCAGTTCAAGCGTCCTGCACTCCACAACTCCTTCAGACTCAGATGAGGAATACCAACTACAGAAATGACTCCGATGCCTCTGGATTGTTCTGAGGTTTTGGGGTTTTTTTCCACTCCAAGGTCATAAGAGTTTTTGTACCAACATGCAACTGTTACACTGCAATCAGTCATCACTTCGCAAACTGCAGCCCGTCTTTCTATGCATTCAGTTCTCTCATCCACAAGGACAGTACCTGGATCAGAGAGTAACCACACTATACAGTGCACATACTCTCAAGCCAGCTCCTGGCTTACTAGTTGACAAGTTGCCGACTATCCAGCTCCCAACAGTCAACATCGTCAACAACCATTTCACAGATCCTGAGCTCAGCAGTCCTGCCTGGATCTAATCAGCTGTATGCAAAGCCAGCACAGGTGCTGCCTCACCACGTTCTCAAAACTTCCTTGCTTCTGGCAAAGACATTGCAAAGGCAGTTCCTGCAGGCTTACTAGTCAGGTCTGAGCAGAGCTGAGTCTCAGCGTTTGCTTAGCATTGTCCCCAATGCAAGGAACCTCCCAGGATCCGGCACACTGAGAAGACACAACACAGAGGTGCTCAGGCTGTGGCTGCCTGAGTTTGCCCTGGCTCTCTGCACTGTATGCCTCAGGGCATTCAATAATCTGAACTACCTCAATTTTGCATTCATTTGACTAAAGTAGAAGGGACTATGCACAATGCTTGGTGCGCTCAGCGTCAGCCCTCAAAACTCTAAATCTCCTGGATTTAAACAGGTAAAAACTTGACAGCTATAGAATGTATTCTGTCAATTCATAGCAGCCCTTCCTCTCTTCACCCATGCACGCACCTTTAGATGTTTGAGGGCTTGCTCTGCAACCAGCTCTTCTTTCTTGTTCCATTCCACAGCATTCATGACACAGGTCCACAGGAGACCGATCACTGCTGGCTCTGGTAGCTCATTTCTTTTCATTTCCTCTTTTACATAAAGCACTACCTGGAGCAGGAAATAAACTCCAATCACCCAGAAACGATGCTGGCTTACCAAATACTTGCAGTCATTTACAAATAACACCATGGTGTAGAAGTAATAAGAAACAAAATTAGAACAAGAATAATAAAAAGGAATCATTTAGCATGTTTTTATTTAGCAACATTAGTATTACTTGACTACAAATTTTGTCCCTCCCCTCCAACCTAGCAGTTAATGTAGTTAAATGAAATACATTCTTATCAAGTATAACTGAACAAAAAAAAAAACCCCAAACCCCATGGCCAGCTGCAATTGCAAATCCAGAGGTTGTTTTGTTGCTTTAGTCTTAAGCACTAAGTGAACCGATGAATAAATTATTTAAAGAAAAACAGAGGAAATCTATGAGGTGCTCATATCTGTTCCTCTGTACCTACTGCTGATTCAAGTCTTTGACTATTATTACATAAACAGAAGTTGTGAAAAAAACACTTTACCTCTTTAATTGGGCATTCCTGAGAGAGACGTTCTTGTAGCTCTTTTTGAAGTTCCTTACGGGTCCCCAGTGACTGCTGAACTCTAAGGAAATCTGAGAGCTCTTTTAGACCTGCTTCAGTAAAATACTTGGCAAAATGGTCCACATTCTGCCGGTTGGCTGGAAAAAGTTCCTAAAAAGACAAGAATTCTCTCCGTGAAATAAATAACTGTCCTGGTTTTGGCTGGGATAGAGTTAACTGTCTTCCTAGTAGCTGGTACAGTGCTGTGTTTTCAGTGTGGTATGAGA
>JAVKLA010000073.1:12577025-12598564 GCA_034782735.1 Sagittarius serpentarius
CCCCCCCCCCCGGGCGCGGGGGGGGGGGGGGGGGAGCAAGTGAGCGGCTGCATGGTGCTGAGTTGCTGGCTGGGGTTAAACCACGACAATAACCAACTATGACTTTTGACAGAACTGAAGGAACATTTTTTAAGAATGAACAGTACATGTTTTTTAAGAATGAACAGTGAATGAACACCTGGTATTACACTTAAAAAATAGCCAATGCCTGTATTAACACTGGGAAAGACAACACTTCATTCATAATGTTGTGTTTCATTATAGTGGAGGGAAAAATGATGGCCAGTTACGCAAAAATCCTAACACCCTCTCCACATGAAGTGCGTGTACTTATGAATAGCTGTGAGCTTAAGATGTCGCTCAAAACAGTCCTCAGAGAAACCATACCGTTTCCAGATTCCAAGAGTCTTGTAGGGAAAGTACAAAGGAATAGATGGTAAAGCCATTATATGCAAAGCACATTTACCATGCCCTCCCAGTGCGTCCATACATTTACCTCTTAAGAAAAATACACTTAGCAATACATATATGGCCCAGGCACCGTGGCCTGATGTCACTAATCTGCTGAGCAATGATAACCCCTAATGCATCATTTAACAAAAATCACAAAATCCTCTATGCACTGTTAACATTAACTCCTGTAGGCATTTCTAATTCAAAGACACAGTCAATCTATGATTTATGAAAGTCCAGCTACTTAGAAAAGTCAAAATTAATTCTTAAAAATTGCTACAGCAAATGCCCCTTCTTGGCAAGAATTCAACGGCATTTGCTTACCATCCAGTTCTTGGTGTCTAACAGTGATTTGTGGGATGGATAGCACTATTTTTTTTTTTTTTACAAAGAAGCTAGAGACCCTCAATCTGCTTACTTACTGAAAATGAGATTAAGAAGAAACTATCATGAAGGCATCTATGCTAGGCAACATCATCTGATACTTTATAGTTCTTTAATATAGCAGCATAATGAGAGCCAACAGCTGAAAACTTAAGCCAGTCAAGTTTGAAATAGAAGTAAGATGCAGTTTGCTCTTCTCCCCTTTAATAAAAAGTGTAATTAGCCCATTTTCCAGCTTTATGGCAAATTATTTATGACTTGGACTCTTAAAATCAAATACAAATCAAAGAGATTAAGGGGTGTGGGATGTTGCTTCACTTTGGAAAGATTCTTGTCTAATCACAAATTACCGAGGTAGAAACAGGAAGTACTGCTGAAATTCTCCATGCAGTGCTACACAGGATGTAGAGCACTTGATTGGATTATCGCAGCAGCAGTGTTTTTGAGGATTAAAAAAAACCCTCTTGATCTTCATAAAGTCACTGGGAGAGAAAGTCACATGACGTTGTTGCACATTCACATATACTGTAAATATCTCAGGCCATTGCTACAAACCAGAACACAGGTTTTGAGTCCAAAGGCTGAAAGCCTTCCCACGTTGCTCCTAGTAGCTCTGCTGTCATCACTGCAGGACCATTTATGCTACCCAGATGGCTATTGCTGCAGAAAATTAGCTTACTGTGCTTTTGCTATACTATTTAAACATTGCCGCTTTGGAAATTTACATTCTAATCATAAACCTTTATACTTATTTATCATTTACAAAAGTAAAACATATTTCAAAAAAATAAAAGTCCTCATGCACAGTTGCTGGTGGTGTGTGTTTTGTTAGCAGTGGTTAGAAAAAAACCACATTTAATTAATTCCCAAGCCCCCTATATACAGTTTTTCAGAAGGCATTTCACAACAGGAAAAAGAGAGACAGAATGTAAAAACATGTATTTAATATTCCTGAACCTATATCAGTGCTACAGCCATAACAATATTGCTGTAATTCAAAATATTTAAAAAATGCTAAGAGAGTCTGAGGGGGAGTTAACATGCTTACAACAAACTACCATCTGCATCTTACTTCCTTCCCTTTCCCAAGGAGAGACAAGGATTATTGAAAATATATTGTACTTACTAGCAATCTCTTATCGAGGTTGGCTTTTCTTAAAGCAGAGGTAACAGAATTGGCATCTTTCTCTGCCATCCATGCTTTAAAAAGCTTTACAGCGAAAGAGGCTGCAATCCCTGTTTGAGAAAAAACACAAAACGTGCTTCAGCAATTTTCAACATGAATTAGAGATGGCTGTAAGAATTACAGGGTTACAAAATGGTTACAAGGATATTGAATGAAAATACATTTATGACAACGGGACCAAACACGTAGAGCTGAAATGCTCATTTTTTTTTTTTTAATGCAGTATTAATTTTCTGAAGTATGCTAGATTGTTTGAAAATCTTTCATTCTGTGTCACCCATCTCCATTCAATTGTTCAAAGATTTTCTTTGCAATTATTTTTCGTACCTCTCCAATTTACAGACCAAGTCCAACGCCAAAGGAAAAATTATGCGTTAAATCGGTGAGGAAATGAAGGCACAAAAAATAGAGGATAGTCAGGAAAAGAACTGAAAACACGCATCTTCAGAGGGGTTTTTAGCAAGTCCTGGAACAGGGTTAAATAACTTTTCAATTTCAAGGTAACTGATGGTACCCCATCCTCCTACAAGGCATTTAGTAGCTGGTAGGACCAGGCACAAATAACTACTGTAAGTGGCAAAATTCATTCCTCAAGGCACAACTTAGGATTTTGTGCATTAAATCAAACGAGCTCTACCTCCGCTAGCTGTAGCTTTCCTAGGGGAGCTAGGAAGCCATTAGCCCCACTCCTCCTATTTCCTGAAGCAGCACCACCGCGGCTCTGCTCCAGCTTCTCGGCTGCGAGTGGCAAGTGCAGGAAGCTGAAGGAAGCCAAAAGGTCTCAAGAGATGGAGACGCAGCTCATCTTTGAGGAAGGTCCTCTGCAGGCCAGTTACTCTTCTCCATACTACTCTCATATCAGCTTTCGCAGCGCTATTGAGGGTGGTCATAATGATAATGGTATACTATGCTACAGCTAGTCATTACAGTTTTCTGTTTCACCTCCAAACAGCCCTGAAGCTCTGAGAGCTAGATGGGACCTACTGGTAGGAAGTAGCTCCATCATTCTTAGCCACTTTATAGACAGATATCCATTCTTTTTATTTCTAGGATACATAAGACTAAATGAGTCATCAAACAAGAACAGAAGAGATTATTCCCAGAGCAGCGTGAACTTCATTAACATTCATTACAGATCTTGACTGTTATGACAGTTTTGGCAACCTTATTTCAAGAGCTTAGTTGTAAGGCATGATCCTTAGTGAAGTACTATATGGAGTCATGAAAGCACAATGCCACACCAAGAGAGGCCTACAAATACTACTTTGGGCTTGTTTACATGTTGTACAGCAGGTTCCAAGTGAAACCAGCATGATGCAGTGATCCTGAGTACTGCAGGCTGACTAGTCAAGACTAACAAAGCCTCGTTAACCAACGGGGGAGCTAGGCATAACTTCCACCTGTAATTTCTGAACCAGCAAACACAGTTCAGCATATCCAACGTGTGCTTATGTGTTCAATACCAAAACTGAACGGAATGGCTTCGGTCACTAAGACCTGTCCCAATAGCCACGTCCTAAACCCTTTTTCAAGTTTTAGCTTAAAATAAAACAAGTTTTATGCCAGTACCAACATTAGGGGAGGTTGTTCTAGGGTTTCACTACCCACATATGTTTTCAAAAGTACTTCTAATTTACAGCCCAAACTTATCACAGGCCAGTTCCTATACTCTATTCATGTGCTACCACTGTCTTTTCCTTTAAATAGCTTTTATTTTTCTAGGTTTTTCCCTATTTGCAGGAAGTAACTTCAGCCATTCGTTTTATTGATTAACCCCATTAGTGGCTCTTTGCATTTGCACTGTTTTTTCAGCATGGGTGACAAAAAGGGTACACTTAACCCTGACGAGGTTCCACCACTGCCTAGATCTTTCTGTCTCTGCTAGAAGTACATCAGCCATCCCCAAAAGACTTTTTTTTTTTTCCATCTGTACATCACACTATAAGTAATGACAACACTGAAAAAGGGTAATCCTAAAATTAATTAGGTATTTGCCCTCAAACTTGATAGATCTCCTGTCCACACAATCTACCCTTCTCTCACTTTCAGCCAATTCTTTGCCAGTGTTACAATTCAATACAAACATGCTGATCAACTTCCTCAGGCCACCTAATTGTTTTCTCATGTATTTTAACCTCACCTGTTTGCAGCACTGTTTTTTGTAAACCAAAGAAAGTATCAAGTTTATTTTTATATGATCTACTTGTTTTAAGCCTTGCTTTTTTTCCTGTTTTTCAATTATCTTCGCATCCTTAATTATCCTTCCATAACACATCTATTCCAGAACACTGATTGAACAATCTTTTCCCCAAATGCTGATACAGGTGCATTTTTAGTATACATAAACCAAGAACCAAAAGTATATGTTGGCTCCTGACAAAAGCTTAGGGCTCCTAGAAACATAAATTCATAATGCAAATGGAATTTGCATAACAACTGTATTCCTAAAATGTAAAATTTAAAATATAACAAATTACTTGAGTTTTAAAAATCTGAATTTTCAGATGCCTTTTGTCTTCCCATAACTAGGAACAGACTTCAATTTAAAAACATTTCAGGCAATCACCCTAAGACATGGGTTAGTGCATTTGTTTGAATCTTCTCCTAGTTTAATTCTGATTCCGAAAGCTGTGGGTGATGACAGAGCAAAGCTGCAGCTGTGGCTTTTCTTTCTGCAGCATTTAGAAAACAAATGTAATGGTTACCATGCTGCAAATGAGAACATGAAGTTAGAATACTTTTTTTTTAAATGAAAGTTAAATACATTTTCACTAAAATACAGCTCTTCAACAAAACCGAAAAGATTTCATGAAAACTGTTCAACACTGACAGTGCATTTGCAATTATTCCAGGTAATCAGTAACCGGCAGAGAAAGACATTGTTGATCCTGATTTGAAAAATCAGGACTGCAAGGTAGACGGCTATAAATAAATAACTAAATAAAAACTCTCTCAAAAAAAATAAAAAAGTTATCTCAAAAAGTCATTATACCCTAAGACTGAAAGAACAGTTACTCATCATATAGTAAATACAAGTCCATGGGAAAGCGTATCAATCATTGATCACTACTGGCATGAACGTAAAATGAAGGTTTGAATTTTTTTTTTTTTAATTCTGCAATACCCATTTGGCCTGCATGTGCTCTCTGTCCCACTTCACACTCATATGCACAAGATACTGGCAACACTTGAAAAAATGCTAGTAGACATATCTCAGGAATAGATGCTATACTTCACACTTTTACAGTATCACAGTACTACATATATTCTACAATTTTGCACATACATGTATAACTTCCAAAAAACAAAAACCTTTGGGGTTTGTTTTTGCTTTTTGTTGCTTTTTTCCTATGTTTTACTGTCTTCTTATTAGATTTCACTAAGTACGTTGGCCATCGCTGCCTGTATATGCCCCCACTTTAAAATACTGATTTCTGTTGTACAGTCACAAGCTTCCAACATATAAAATATATTGCAATAAAATACACCTCCTATTAAAACTAATGTAAGAAAAAAGATCATACAGAAAATTACCTTCTTTGACTATATTGTCAGTGAAGAGGCTTGTTAAAATTGTAGCAGGAAGAGTCCCGTTGGCTAACAGGATGCCAGAAAGCATTGCCAGCTTTGTCTGTTCCGTCTCAGTAAAGGCTTTAAGAAACAGCAGAAGCTGTGGGTCAGACAGGAAAGAAAAAAAAAAAAAAAGATATATTTGAGCCACAGGCAACAATAACAGGTAGAGGCAAATATTAGCAGACATTTTAATTTCTTATTGCTCAGAAGTCCCACTATAATGAACAGCAATCATGTCAAAATCTGTCCTGAAGCACGGCAGTGACATCTCAATGATTGCTTGTAATTTCACTTTCCGTAAGGATGCAAGCAGGTGGATTATGGCCTTACTCAGGAAGACAGGGCTTGTCTTCTCCCAAAATACATATACATGTGTAAAAATAAAAGTGCTTGTTAAAGGCTTGAGACCCACAGAAATTACAGGATCACAGACTTGCCGATTTCAACAGGCTGACAGGAGCCTGCCCTTTCACATCTTCGGACTTAATACCCATGCAGTTGCAGTTCATTTTCTAGCTTACAAATCTATTACTCGCGCAAACAATAAAAGGATGAGAAGGATTCCTGTTTTCCTTTTGGGGAAGGGAACACAGCACAATTACAACAGATTTTCTGTTGGCTAAAAGAAGAAATATATTTCAAATTCAGACGTTCTCGATAAAGCTGGCAAAGGACAGACAGGAATAAAAGCTGCTTCAAGACCTTGTCATTCCCACTACTAATTACAAGAGGAAACAAACAGCTTGAGAAAAAAATTACAAATCTCACCATCTTAAGTGCTAGTTGATCTGAACTACATATTTACCTCTTAAAAGTCTAAAAATGGCAATTAAGTCTATTTTAAATATCTTAATTTCGTATGTTAAAATGAATGACTTGAAAGCATACTGATGAAGTACATTACACCTCTTTACATCATGAAAAAAGTGCAAAATGAGATTTTGTCAATAGCATTACTGTTAACAATAACGTTTGCTTAACATGTTGTTAGCAATCACAAGAGGGGCGATGGGAAAAAGGAGGCTAGACAGCAAAGGGCAGCTTCATTCATTGCAAAAAGCTGCAGACTCCATCAGAAGCTAGCTTACAAATTTACTGTCATGACAAAAAAAAAAAAAAAAAAAGAGAGGGGAAAAAAAAACCTGCAGACATCCATTTCTGGAGTTAAAAAGGAATTCTCATTTAATTCTGCTACCAGCACTTTCCTCAGCTACGTTCTGCTGTCATGACACCCTTTTTCCGTCTCCAAATGAGAAACAGATAAAATTAAAGCAGAACAGCTCATTCTGATAGAAAATTCCCACCTGGTTTCCAAACTAAGGGTATTTCTTAATTACCAGATCCCACCCATACAAAGGGACAGAATATCACACATGTCCTTGCGCTTGTTTGTTACCACGGACGGTGAGAGCTCTTCTCCAAGATATCTAAACAGCTAATAATTAAGTGTAAAGCTTTCTGTGTAATACTTTAAGAATCCAGATAACTAATGAAGTTATTAAAACTCATGCAGTATTTTATGAATAGCTCTGCTCTGTATCAGTGAACAGAAGTGAAAAAAACCTCATTTATACAGTAGGACTTACATAATAACATCAGCTTTAAATTACAGCTTACACAGGCCTGAATGATTCAGCCACAAACAAATCATTTGGGTTTTTTTAGTGGGCTTCAGCAAAATGATTGCAACGTGCAGTTTTAGCTTAAAAGAAAAATTATGAAACTATAAAATCTCAAGGTGTAATTTTATTTCAGCAAACTGTGACTCACAACCAAAAAATGTATGAAAATCTGGGATGCAGATGAATGGAATTATTATTTCTAAATATATGGATGAGAAACAAATGATGTGCTGTATTTCCAAATGCAGCAATTAACTGGTATACATAATGGTGCAGGTAAAGGAACTCCAGGGCCACATTTAATCAGAAAAATGAAAACATTTTTACAGAATTTCAATATAAGCCTAGTGTAAAATGGAGGCCTGGGGATTTAAAGCTGTCTTTATACAAGCTTTATCAACAATACTGTACCAAAATGAGATCTGCACAAGAAAAAAATTCGGAATTAGACTTTTTGCTCTTTACTGAGACTGAGACTGTTAACGAAGAGGAAACAGCTTTAGATTGCTGTGTAGCCTCCTTAATTCTTTTTCCGTCTGCTCCCATATAAGCAGCAGATGAGGAGTTTGATTAGAAAGTGGTCATACTGACTACTTCAGCATGACCGACCAGGTTTTGACAAACTTCTGAGCTGTAACCTCCACCGGGTTTTGTCAGTATTGAGTAGATCATGAACAGTTACAACCATTCACATCAGATTTGAGTCATGAAAGCAACAACAGCAGGAGATACAGCTGCAAAGCCAGAGTTAGTCAGTCCAAGGTGGAGAAGGATTCTAAAAGAAGGACATCCAAATAATTATCAACTCTAGTTCTGAGAAATCTGTATTTGTTCAAATGTTTTGGAAGGTCTGAAATCACATATCTATGAAGTTCACAGCCTCATCCTCTTCCCTTTCCTTTGAAACATTCTTCTTGCAAGTCTCTTAGCATGACTCTGAATTATAGTGTTCTTGAACTGTACCCCACTGCAGTATTTTTTGAGCAGGAACCTCATCTTCTACACATCTCTCACTACTTAAAGTGCTGTTGATGCTACTAGCATAATTTTTATTTTCCTAATATTTTTGAAAAGCAGCTCAAAAACCTATACATGTCATTTTCTGCTGTTCAAGGATGCTATTCTATACTTCCAAGCAATTGTGAAACATAGTCTAATTTAGGGGGAGACTGGGTAATAGGAAGAATCAAAACCTTTAATAAACCCACTTAAAAACAATCAAAAAGAACAAAACATTCAGTTCAAAGCTGTTGTTTCGGATTTTTATTGCCGATTACTTTAAGAGTTCTTTTACCATCACAATTACAAACCTCAGCAGGGAAGTCACAAAATGTCCAAGTCACTTCAGAATAGTACGAAACCACCCACAGAAAGTTCTCCAAGCTGATGCTTCCCTGCTGTTAGCCAAGCACGGGCATTACTGCTTTTGTTACAGATACAGACTGATTCCAGGCATAAAAGGAGCAGTTCTGGTTCACAATTTTGTATTTCTATCATAGCTATAAGAACTCCCACTTATTTAAGTGGGAGTTCAGAATGCCTAATAAGCACAAGACCAGACCTAATGTGCTGTTCCATGCTATTTTTGTCTTTAAGGAAAAAGTCTTTTAGGCACAAATTCTGGCCATAAAAGATACTCACAAGTAAAGACATGCACACAACATTAAAAAGCATACAAGAAAAACGAATGCTTCTGCTCTCTCCTCTTGCGATCTGGAAACCTTAATAGTGAAAATTAAGGAATTTCATCCGCACAGGGAGTGTGGTGTCTTTTTATATCTTCATTATCTGAAAAGGTCTGTTGCTTTAGGATCTGACAGTTTGTCACATCTGTAGACAGCACTGAATTGTCAGCAATGGAAAAGGCAGCTAACATAACAATGGATACCTGCTGACTGATTCTTGCTTTTCATTTAGGTCACTTAAAGCATCTCTGTTTACTCCCCATTTGCTCTTGGATTGTTAATCTCCTCTTATTTCATAATTCCCATCTTGATTTAGAGTTCTTTCATTAGGAAAATAGGAACACGAACAAAGGACCTCATAACATATCCCAGTACTTCAGATGTTCTCCTATGACTCAGTAAAATTTACCCCTTAAGACCAAAAATATACTTACCTGTACTTTATCCCAACTTTGATAATTAAAAAACCCTATACAGAATGCTACTTAAACGTGCAAACACACTATATAGACAGCTAATATTGCATTCTTCGTTCACTGACCTGAACAGAAATACATATGCAAGAAAGATGAACGCAAAGTTGGAACTGAGAATTTTACTGAAATTATTGCAAAATGTTGTCATAGGTCTATGCCAGTACACTGGGCAGTGTTCATATGAACTTAAGCTGCCTATATAAAAAACCAGCAGGTTAGCAATGCACTTAAACATCTTTGTCTTCTGTTAAATTGCTTGCACAAAATAATTTAGGTGTAAAAACTTAGATGTATGCTTTGCTTATGTCACTAGAAGAATAACTGGCAATTTTGGTGGGAGAGAGTTAAGAAATAAAACATTTGAAAGCCAGGAGCAGACAAAAAAAGGGAAAGGTGTTGGGAAATAATAATGTCCTAATGACAAAATTATGAACTAGAAGACATAAAGCAAATACTTGTACAAATACTGCCATTTAAGACAATCTCTTGAAAGAGATGTCCCACTGACACCATCTGCTTCTTTAGAGTGAAACTGCTGGTATTGCCTTGGCTTTTTTAGCATGACTTTTTCTGTGAGAAGAGCTAATTTTCCCCCAAGTGCTCTAGCTGCCTAATGAATCTGCCAGAAAAAAGTCACTTTCATTGCTGGGACAGTGACACATGAAACAACATCAAGGAGTTGCTCTCTTGCTTTTCTAACCACTGACTAACTGCAGTAGGCTTTGAACTACTAAATCTTTCAGAAACACCTTCTAGAAATACTAATGTATCTATCTTCTGACCCTCTATAAGCAGCTACTCTCATACAAGTTACTGCACACAGGGATTAAAGCATTAAATAGTCAAAAACCCAGCAGCCTCATCAGCGAGAAGACAGTCACTTGGTGGGTTCACACAAGCAGGGGGAGGGAGAAGGTAAGCAAAAGGCATCTATGAATAGTCCTCAAGGGTTTTAAGGCAACGACAGTGCAGGTACGATACATCGGCCCAAACACCTTCACAACCACGTTTCTAGTTTCTAATTCTCAGATAAACTGCACTAACCGAGGAAGAGAGCACATCTGGCACCCACACCAAAAGGCCAGGTCCCCAGGAGCCACACCAAGATTCGCACCAGCACTAAGGGTGGCAATGGAAGGGCAGATAGAAAAATTTCCCCTCAGCCTAGGACCGCTATGCAAACCTAATCTCACGATTTTTATGATAAAAGATGGCTTTAAATGAGCAGCATGACTCCAGTCACACTGTACCTCAAATCACTGCTTTCTCTCAAGCTAGCATATGGCTAAACTTCACATCAGAGGCACTTGTTCCTCAGCTGAAGAGTTAAATTATTATATATTAATCATAGTCTCATTTTGTCACTAAGTGTGCGAAGTGAATTCTTAGAGACTTAGAGGATTCAAAATCAAGCAAGTTACAGAAGAGAGAGGAGGCGGCTTGAATTGACATGGCATTTGCTTAATATGCTGAACACTCTCTGAAACTTGAATGCTATGAGTCAGCGCTTCTCATGTCAATGATTATAGTAATTAACAGCAAGAACATTAGATTTGTGTGGGGACAGAGGTAAATTTAGGTCTTCAGAATGATGTATTGAGCAATCAGCATCAGTTAATAGGCATGCTGGCCAGAAGTGCAAAAATAATTTCCTATATGAGCAAGAATCTATAAATCAGAGCCAAATTTATTCAGCCACAAGAGGTGGTGATGAGGCTTCGTGCTCCAGACTTACCCTCACTTGACCGTTGCAGCAATCTTTCTGATTTTTACATAATACAGAAACACACTTTTGCTTTTAACAAACATGGTATTTTAGTCACAGGACAGGTTTTGCCATTATCAGCATGCCAGTTAACTTACAGCACAGCACAGTGTTTATTACTTATTCAGGCCATTAGAAAAAGATATTTATGTCTGTTACTAGGAACTCAAAACAGACAAAATAAATCTGTATTTTGTTTTTCAAAAATTTCTAGCCAGGTTTCTCCTGTATCCTTAGAATTCAGTATCACAAAACAGTATCCACAAATATCCACTACAGTCTAACAGGCAAATCCCGAGCACTCTGCCAGTGGTGATTACTTTCTCTTGCACATATCTATGGCCTCAAATACAAAACCATGTGGTTAGGATTCATTCCACAATGCAGGAGTAGTTTAATACTCATACATCAAGTGACATTCTGCACATCAGATTTGCATTTATTCTATGGAAAAACCACACAGAGCTGTTCTATTAGCAGGACAGTAACACCACCTCTCATTAAGAGCTACACCCCAAAGCACAAAAAAACATGAGATAAGAAGGTGAGTTTGGTCAAAGCAACCAAAGGAAGCATTAATTCAGAATTACTCTACATCAAGTGCTGCCAGCAGTATTCCCACAGAGCTAAATTTGCAGACTAAAGCTGCCACCTGTAGGTTCCATCCTCTTTTCCAGTAGAGCTAAATAAAATACGTAACAGCACCACATTTGTACATATACAATTATATTAGACATAGGATAAAAAATATTAACGCTCAAGAGGAGACTGCCACCAACATTACCTTTTTGATTTCATCTTCAAATGCTTTCTCCAGATATTTGTATCTCCTGATAAGTTTATTGAAGACCTAAAGATAAACACAGATTATCTTAAAAAACGTAACAACTGCAGCCATCCTTCTTTACAAAAAACGCAAAGGGAAACAAGACTGCTACTACCGAATCCATAAAAAAAATCTTTGACTAATCCATGATAAGACAGTTTTTCTTTTTATTATCTCCACAGCAGGAAATAAAAAGTAGGAAGAACTGCTGGCTTCTCACACTCTAATATTCCACTGCACAGTTTTCCTTTAGACATTGTTTCCAGGAAATAAGCAGCCAGCAGAATGATATTTCTGCAGTTATCTGTTGTGTTTTCTGCCTCATGGCAGACCATGAAACACCCTTCTCTATTAGTTTGTTCACAAGTGGAAAAATACAAGCTTCGCAATTCTTGCTTCATAGTGCAATGTTTGAATCAGAGAATTTGCTGCAGTTCGAGAGCCATCTTTTTTGTATTTCTCAGAATTTTATTCCTACTCTACTTTTCACCCTATCCATAGATTAAGAGCAGGGGAAAGGAGAAGGAGGTTAAGTCTGCACCCTTCCCCTGGTAATGCAGCTCTCTATCGACGTTGTCAGGTGTAAGCTGACGGAGTAAGGCAGTCAGGTAGCACTGCTGGGCATCTTCAGTAGATGGAGGATCTTTGTCAAATCCACTAACATGAATGCTTACAACAAAACACACTACTGCCAGGGAAAGAGAAAGAACATTTGACAAAGCTTTTATAACAAGTATGTTCTTGGAAACACTTTTCTCCAGTCTTCACTGTTTGTTTCCCATCGTGTGACCACAGACTATGAAAGCAGAAGCAGCACAGGCACAGGGTGTGTTCAGACAGAAGACGGGAGAGATAAGAAATGAAATAAATAAATCGCTGCTCTCACTACTGTACAAAGGGCACAAAGCATATGACTCACTGTCACAGGTAAAAAGGTTTATATAGGGAACAAATGACATTATTGTCAGGCTCAATGGTGGTGGGGGCAGAAATTAAGTTTAGAAAGTTTCAATTCACTTTTCAGAGAACATAAAATACATCCAAACATCCTAAATGGTAGTATTTTGGCTCAGAACACGTGAAAAACCAAGCTGTGGCCACACTGAGAGGCAGAAACACACAGAATTCTAATAAAATAAGGTGTAAAATAAGGTCTAAGACGAAAATGCAAGCTAACATCCTGTTCATATTTCCAAACAAAATTTTGTATATTTTTGTAAGTCCCTGTAAATAACAGAAGTACACTTCATGAGCAAATAATCTGCTAAAATATCAACACTAGCTTTAGTCTTTTTTCTTGAAGACTTTTAACTGTTTGAATTGTTTCCATGACTAAAACCACAAAAAATAGCCATACTAGTGGGTTCATTTGGGAGCCAGAGTAAGAAATTACCTAGAAGATAAGGAAGCTCTAAACACTATTTTAGCCTAACTCCACTTTTTTCTAATACAGTTAAGAGCTCTCTTTCCCATTAAGCATGAAAAAAAACTGGTAAGGTCTATAAAAGGATACATCTCTTCAGGCATTAACTACAAAATGCTGGTACTGCCAATTCTTATTATCAAAACGGTAAAATAGTAAAATTCAAGACAACAGAATCAATGCTTTTACCAGTACCAGAGATGGTTAAGTAGAATACCCTGTTTTTAAGAGATGATAGAGCTGATATACAAGATACAATGACTCCCTTTCCAGAAATAAGTATATTTCACTTCTTTGGATTATCAAAGATTCATTTTTAAAGGAGCTTTCTACTATTCAGCAAACATCTGTTACCGATGCAAATTCTGATCCCAGCACCCTTTAAATCAGCCATGCACCCTTCCAGCAACTGACCACCCTCAACACCTGAGCAGGGACAGTGGCTTTTATGCTTTCACTTACTGTCTCCAGCATTCCAACAATAACTAGTTATTTAAAAAGATAAATATGTTATGTAGTTAGCAATAGACTTTTGATATATGGGAGTTTCAATGGTATTGCATTTTTATGCAGTCCTACTTGTATCCAGAACTGCACGGTGGCTTTGAACTTTCATTACAATTCTTACTGTATTTTCTCATATAATTATTATCTTCCATTAAGGAGTTACGCAACATTAGCTTCTCTTCAATAATGTTTTAGGCTTCATTGCATTTTTGTGTTAATTTCACATAGGCCTATTTGTGTTGAGCCTTATTATATATCATATACGTCGGAGAAATGAAAGCTCTTGGAATATACGCCCAATTCCTAACTAGTTATGCAACTAAAGGTTAGAGGTGTGAGCTTTATATTTTTTGTCATTCATATACTTCATGTGTTTCTAAAAATATGTTCATACAAATCTTTCAGGCTGCATACAGAAAAGGTCAACAAAAATAATAAGGATTGTGGCTAAAAATATACTGAAACAACAGACTGAAATAAGTAAGACTGCTTTCTGCAAAAGCAAGCACTGCCAGCTGAGATCAGATTATCTTAGACTTCCTCTCTTCTTACCTAAAATTTACAGGTTAGGGCAGATTACTGGTTAACTGGATTTTCAATTGCCCTGTAACTAGCCTATTGCAGCCTAGACAGTCTACAGATGTTCCACTGTAATCCCTTTTGATACGTAAACGGAAAACAGTCACCAACCACGCCTTTACTGACCTGAGCGTAATTTCGGATGGCATCATGATCTTCATCTGCAAAAAATACACAGTGGTTGGTCATCTTGGTCTTGTCATTGTCATCTATGCGTGTGCCTCCAGGAGCTAAAAGAAGAAAAGAAAAAAATAAGGGCAAGAAAGAATTTCTCACTTTAAAGAATGTTCTATAAGATTTAATAAGTCTAGTAAGTCTTAACTTGGTATCACTGAGGTAAAAGGCAAGGGTACGAGTTAGCAGGGGAGAGGGGGTAGGTAACAGAGAGAGACGGAGCTTTGTGAGGCTGTGGTGGCAACTGACAGAAGGCTGATATGCGGCACCTTAGATCACACAGACCTCACAGGATTCAGTGATTCAGTTCACACTAAGGAATCTTAGCTGGTTTTGAGAGCACTGAGTGAGATCAAATAAGTATGGGTTGGAGCATAACCCTTGCATGTATTTTAACTACTACTTTTAAATGCCACAATAACATAAATCCTTTCCAAAAAGAAGTATTAGCACTCTGTTACTAATTTGAGGACTTGGAACATCCTCCTAACCCCTCTAATGCTTACCAGGCCCACATAAACATTCAAAACATGGCTGCCAAAGTTTTCTCCTGGCTTATTTTGTTGAGAGCTTTTTTACTAGATATTTCCATTGGCTTTTGTTTCCTGTATTACCTCAAGTCTTACAAAAACATCTTTTCTTCCTACAGATCAAAGAGCAGGAAGCAGAAATCAAACCAACATGACCAGTAAAAAGAGCCAACTTGTTCAAAATACAGAGGAAGGCGAAAGGCATGTTTTTGCCCAGGCTGCCACTGATACCTGGGAGAAATGCCCCATGAACATCCACAAAGCACTCCTCATTATCCTCTACTTCTCCTCTTAGCTAGCCTTTGTTGCAATGTCTACAAAACAAGCTTTGCAACAGCTAATAATCTGGAGTGCTGTATTACACCTTTTTATGCTAATAAATTCCTGTTTCCCCTAGTAAGCATCTCTCTCATTTTCTTTGCTGTTGCATTCATGTGCTGTTTCAGCTCAGACTGAAGGCTTCTCAGAACAGTATCCATTTTTTGTAATATCTGCAGAATGCCTCACACAATCGGGTCCCTAGGTATTACTATACTACAAACAATAAACAATGCTATGATATGAGATGCAAGAAGTATCTAGATAAGCAAAACTGTAATACAGTTTATAATTTCCATGTTGTAAAGGAAAACAGCATCTTAAAAGCAGCAAGGTTGATCATCAAAATTCTGTATCAAGTACACTGCAGGTTACCTAGCATGCTGCCAGCTACCAAAATATCAAAGAGTGTGTCGGCATAGCGGCGATAATCAAGACGTGAGCCTGTTGCATCCAGAAACTTGGCTATAGCCTCCAGGTCACTCCCAGCTTCATTGAGGCCTTGGACAATTGTATCCCTGAAGACTGTGGGTTCAAATTTCTCCTTTTCATCTAGAACAGAGATAAAGAAGGAAAAGAAGAATAAGTCAGTTTTTAAACTTTCTGTTAAAATCCCAGCAATTGAAATGACCATGGCACCTAAACACACTCTTCCCATTGTGGTCAACACACTGAAAGTTTGTTTGTTTGGCTTTTATGGCCTCTGGAAATTTTGCAGTGTTTACCCTTGCTTCCCTCTCCTCCTAACCCCCCTAACACTGAAAGACACAGAAACATATGGGAATAAATAAAAGGGACGAGAAGCAACTATTGAAATTGTTTTCAAATTTCATACTCTTACTTCTCTTTTTGAAGATATTATTGAATGTGTGTATCATTAGGCATTGCTAATCTGATAGCAGAGTAAAGGGAATGTCAGTTATGTGTACCTAACCTCACTGTAGGGGCACACCATTTTTCATTTCTTGGTATTTTTCTTTAAAGAACTATGGTCACATATCTAAAATGTTTTCAAAAAGACAAGTCTTCAGGAAAAGAGTAGATCAAGGCATTAACAAAAATAGTTTTTGTGTGAACGTTTAGGACCAGGCAACATAGTGTAACCAAGAATTTATCTTTCATATTCACAGACCTAAGCAGCACTAGGAACACAGAAATGCAGTGCTCAAATTGCATTTTCTACAGCTGTCCCTGGTTGAACTCAGTTAAGGTACAGTCTGACCCCCAGACAACACCCCTGTGTCAAGGCCATTAGCCACGACAGCTGCAACTGCAACCTCCACAGAAAGCTAGGTAGATTTACCCATACCTCCTGCTGTTCTTTCTTGCAGGCTGTTAACAACTTACCACAGACACTCGAAGCTTCTTAACAAAACAAGTCTTGGCTTTATACAAGGGCATGTATGAAACGCTTGTTACTGTCAAAATAACTCTGAACTTCAGAAAAAAACCTGCGAGCTGTTCTGTGGCACTCAAAAAGCAAAGCTAGTTTGTTATCCCCTGCTGACACAAATGTTGATACAAGTTCTTAAAAAACCTGCATGTATTATACCCAGAGGATAAATCCAGAGATTTTTAGTTACCAAGATGAACAAGGTTTGGTAAAACTCCTGTCTAAACATGTGCTAATGCAGTCTGAAACATGCCAGCTGCAACTCTGTCAGACCTTTTGGGAGAAGAGGTTCTGGACTTTACACATCCTCTGGCTGCAGGTTTTCTTTCCCTGCAACTCATAGTGCAGCTTTTTATCCCAGTCACTAACCAGAAAACCTTGGTTTCTGATAGCCTTTCTTCCCCTAATCTCTTTCCTCCTGCCACAACAGTCTTATGGCAATTAAGTAACTATTTTACACACAATGCCTACTTTTACTAGCTTTATTATTTCTAATATATAAAAGTTTCTCTCTCTTCTTATTCCCCTGCATGTACCTGTGGTACACTTATTGTACCATCTTCAGTGCCTCACTTGCACGTCCTCCCCCTCTTCCGACGCATCCCCTTCCCCCGTAACAATCGGATCTGGGAGGCACAAAGCAGTCCCTTCCACTCAGTGTCCCATGCCACTGGGAAGCTCAGGGGACTAGTCAACCGGTCCTTCCAAGAAGCCTGGCAGCACACAGCCAACAGCAGCTCCGGGGCTGTCTGTCAAGCGCTCAGAAGCACTGGAAAAATGAAGCACCACCTTACTCGCCAGCAATCCCCTGCTGCACCTAGCTTTTAGTGGCTTGTTGACTCTATTACCCATCTCCACATGGCTTGCTGCCCCATCCCCCAAAACTGACCTCCTCAGACCAAAGCTGAGGATTACTCAAGTCCATGGATACCCCTATATATGCTCGTGAAACCACCTGCTCCCAACGCCAGCTCGTCCGGAAGCAATGCACACAACCACAGCGCCAGCCTAGCTTCTCCCCTACCACCCTCCTGTACTCCAATCAGCTACTCAATATGCCCCTTCTCTGGGCTGCAAGCAACTTCTTCCCAGGCTTTTACTTCACCCTAGACCTTGGAGGTGTTCAGGCTCTCAGCTGTGTTACCTCGACTTTCAGCTGCGATGAAGACCTGGAGTCCGCCATTTGAGTAACCATCGCTCCTACCTGCAGGGCATGCCTGTGGTGGACAAACCAGAGAGGGTGAAGTGGGGAAACTAAAGAACGTGCCTTTGCTCTGGGGAAATGCCTACAGAGACGCATACTACTGGAATCCCACCTGAGTATCAGATTGGTTACCAAATACTCAGTTGCAGCTCTCTTCCAACTTGAAGGACTAAAACAACCTGAAACAAGCAACAAACCAACCAACCCACAGACAAACAAGCCTTTTACTGAGGTGAGCGTGAGTACTTCAGTATGTGTACTTCAGGCAGTTTTATCTGCGCACAAGAAACCCAGCTCCACCCATAAACAAGTATCTGAGTATAATTATTCTCTTTCGGGTTACCAAATAAATATGTATTATTTGTGGGGTAAAAAAAAAAAAAAATAAATGGTTGAAGACTCATTAACCAGTAAGAAGACAGAGTTGTTTTGAGAGGAGTTAAAAAAATAATCCTATTTTACTTTTTCAAATGTATTTTGTCTAAAAATTTAAGATGTTTACATCTAAACTGAAAGGTGCTATATGCTTGGTATCATGGGTACACAGTGCTCAGTACAAACACCATGATTAAAATTTCTTAGCTATTTTAAAGAGATTCTTCTCCTGCCCCAGAAGTCCTCCTCTCATCTGGAGTACCCTACTATTTTCTTGTCTATCACAATCTAAAAATTTACACAGGAAGAGGAAGTGAACTCATTGCATGAAAAATTATTTATAATTTTATTGAAACATTTTCCTACCAAGCTAATGTACTGAAGAGGAATATGCTGATGTCGTACAACAGGGTGAGTAAGAAGCCATCATCAAGAAGTGGTGACAGTATGTTGAGCTGTCAAGTACACAATTACTAAACAAGCGTCAAGTACACAATTACTAAACAAGCACAGTTTCAATCACAGGCTAGCAGAGGCAGGTGTAGCTTGCAGATGTGATGCACGCAATATCCAGTGCAGCAGTGCTATACAGAGCTTTTCATTTTCATCATGTTCCCAGATCCTTGTTTCCTTTCTTTTGCTTCTAAGGAACTCACAAAGTACATTTATACCCCTTCTCCATAAGAGTTAATCTTAACTCCTCAACAGAAGGCCCACAACTGTATTTCTGTGAATGAAAAATGAAATGCCCTGTTTGGCCCCTCTTCTAACTTAATGTTAATGTAAACGTGTTAATACTGACATTTTACTAGATAATTTTCTTCCTGAAAGTAATACGCATCATTTTACTTAGCTTCTTTTTATGCTGCCATTTACCTTTTTGTACCAGTTTTTTAGCAGATATTAACCCTGTGTTATCTATACCACGGGAGCAAACTTGGATCTCAGGTATTACCTGTCAGCTTACTTTAAGGGATATACATACACTGTTTGTTCCTGTTAATGCTTCAGGAAGCTTTTTGTACTGTAGGTATTTGTCAGCCATCTGGATACATAAATTTTCCTTACTACCTAATGGCATTTTTGCTACTCCTATTTCTTCCTCTTCCGTTTCAGAACACTCAAAGACATCAGTTTGCATGCATGCAACCAACACAATCCACATCCCACATATCTGCATCATAAGCACAAATACTGGCCAGATGCCAATCAGCCAGTTGTGTCCAGGGTGCTGATCTTCACCAAAAAAGCAGTATTCAACAGGTACAGACATTGTACTAAGAACTAACCATACTATCTTCTTTGCCCAGATTGCTAAAATGTTGATACGGAACTGTGAAATGCCTCCTTCTCTCAGAAGGTTCTTCCCTTTACAACATCGGTTTTCTTCCTTCAAAACTTTTTAAAGTGATTTTAATGCCTGCCACTATATACGCTGGAGATAAGGTTTATACCTTATATTAGGTCAACTAATAGAACTGGAAGGAGTGGGATTTACAAGTTCCTCTTTCATAGTCCTCTCTCAAAAATATTTTAGACACTAAACACACTTTAAAACTTTAAAGAAAAAAAAATTGTCATCTTCCTTTTTAGCTCTCTGAAAGCTCAGAAATTGTTGACATTCAGAGATTCGTTGCAGCTAGCTGACCAGTGATAAGAGTTCATATGGACAACTGTTTTTATTAGATGCCTGACTGCCATGTCACACCTTGCTGTCTCCTCAGATGGCAGTGCTCTCAGCAGCTGCAGAAGGGGAAAAAGAGTATCATGGGACACAAATCAACTGGTAAGAACAAGCAGTCAGCTCTCAACCAGCTCACTCCCCCCAGCTTTTGCACGTTTCAGACCTCCCCACCTGCCTGCCTGTTACACACAACAGAATACTCTCCAACAACTGAAATGCCACGGTCAAACCACAGCCACTGCATTCTGTCCTACCTGGGTGAAATTTCATGACTCCCTGATATACTGAAAGTCATCATAAAAAACTCTAGTAGTATCTTCTAGTCTAAGTCCAAGACATTAGCAGTCTGTGCCACTGCTAAGATACAAAAAGTATACACAAACAGAAGGGAATAAACATGCTAGGAAGCCATTTCTCTTCCTCAGGCCCTCTGCCTCTAGAAAGAAAACAGGTATCTGCAATTTTCTAAGCAGGATCCTCAAATATAAAGGCAACCAGGATCGCACCATATTTGAAGAGATTTTATGCTTTAAGCACAGAAAGAAGTGTTTGCATGTTAAAATTTCCATATTAAAGCAATTTAATAACCCCAATCCCATTTAATCCCATTTAATCTCATGGTTTAGATCGATATGCTCTTTTCTGGGCTAAAAACTGGCTGGAAGGCGGGGCCCAGAGAGTGGTGGTAAATGGAGTTAATTCCAGTTGGCGGCCAGTCACGAGTGGTGTTCCCCAGGGCTCAGTATTGGGGCCGGTCCTGTTTAACATCTTTATCAATGATCTGGACGAGGGGATCGAGTGCCCCCTCAGTCAGTTTGCAGACGACACCAAGTTGGGTGGAAGCGTTGGTCTGCTTGAGGGTCGGGAGGCTCTGCAGAGGGAGCTGGACAGACTAGAGCGATGGGCCAAGACTAACTGTACGAGTTTCAATAAGGCCAAATGCCGGGTTCTGCACTTTCGCCACAAAAATCCCCGGCAACGCTACAGGCTTGGGGAGGGGTGGCTGGAAAGCTGCACAGCAGAGAGGGACCTGGGGGTGTTCACTGACAGCGAGCTTAGCACAAGCCAGCAGCGTGTGCAGGTGGCCAAGAAGGCCAATGCCATCCTGACCTGTATCAGGAATAGTGTAAGCCAGTAGGACCAGGGAAGTCATTTTACCCCTGTACTCATCACTGGTGAGGCCACACCTCGAATACTGTGTTCAGTTTGGGGCCCCTCACCACAAGAAGGACACTGCGGTGCTGGAGCGTGTCCAGAGAAGAGCAACGAAGCTGCTGAGGGGTCTGGAGCACAAGTCTTATGAGGAGCGGCTGAGGGAGCTGGGGGTGTTTAGCCTGGAGAAAAGGAGGCTGAGGGGAGACCTTATCGCTCTCTACAACTAC
>JAVKLA010000073.1:12598664-12609025 GCA_034782735.1 Sagittarius serpentarius
GAGGGAGCTGGGGCTGTTTAGCCTGGAGAAAAGGAGGCTGAGGGGAGACCTTATCGCTCTCTACAGCTACCTGAAAGTGGGTCGGTCTCTCCCTCCCAAGTAACAAGCAACAGGACAAGAGGAAACGGCCTCGAGTTGACCCAGGGGAGATTTAGATTGTGTCTTAGGAAGAATTTCGTTACTGAAAGGGTCGTCAGGCATTGGAATGGGTTGCCCATGGCAGTGGTGGAGGCCCCATACCTGGATGTTTTTAAAAGTTGTGTAGATGTAGTGCTTGGGGACATGGTTTACTGGTGGACTTGTCAGTGCTAGGTTAACAACTGGGCTAGATGATCTTATAGGTCTCTACCAAAAAAAAAAAAGAAAAAAGAAAAAAGAAAAAAAAAGTAATCTCTCACAAAAACCAAAAAACCACCCCCCTAATCTTCCAGACCCTCCCCAAGCCTTCTCCTTCTTCCATGTAGTCGTGTTATATAGTGCCACTTCCAATCACTGTAACAGAAATTCAAGAGATAGGCACAGAATTACAAATAAAATATCTTTCTTTATTCTGATCATCACTTCTATTAAACAGGAGTCAAAGATCAAATCTGTATTAGGACCCATTATGCCAAATACAGTGCAAAACATGGACTGAAAAGAGTCTTTGAGAGACAGGACGTTTTCTGAGACAATTTAATCAAATAACATATGTACCATACCTGACTGACATAGACTGAATAATACATTGGATTAATGCAGCAGTATGCATATCTGATTGCTTTTATTGGTTGATCTAACAGAGGTATTTCCTTAGGGATTGCTAATTCCACTCCTCTAGCTACATCTATGCTGTTGCTAGTTAAGGCAGTGTACAGCTCCTACTGCATAATGTTCTGGACCATGGTGAAAGAAAGTTAATCCCACTAATTACTGGAGCATCATGACATTTAATTGCAAACAATATCAGTTTCTTTTTTTTAATCAGTTATACCTACAAATGTTGCATGAGCATCATAGAACAGACATTTTCCATTTAAGAGACCGCACCAGTCAAACGAACTGAGGAAGTGATGTGTGCAAGGGAGGAAAGACGAGAGAAAGCTGGCACTGCTTTTTAACGTGACTGAAAAACTATTTTGCAATTCTCATCCAAGCTTCGTGATCATCCTAGATCCTAAGACTAGACTCGTGACAGAATTTGTAATTTTCTGAGAAAGATCACCAACTCTTTTTGTTTCTTTCATCCACACTGAGAAAATGTTCTTATTTACATTTTCTGTCACAAGACTTTAAGACCAGGTGTTAGCTTTTGATCAGAAACAGGAAAGTCAAGATGGAAAAAGTCTGTGACATTACAGAGAGGAACCCCACCTGTGTGCGCTATAATAATCTGCTATTGCAATAGGAAAAATCTAAGCCTTCTTTTCACAGACCACTTTTTTCGGGGGCGGGGGGGGGGAATCATTACATGTGGTTTTGCTTTCTGCCTCAACATGTTGGGCATTCATCTCAAGACACCTAAACCATGACAAATGAACTCTGAGTATAGTATGAGCAATCACGTAATTGTTTTATGTTAACAATAAAAAAAAAACTAAACTACACTAACACAGCAGAAATAAATATTTGTGAAAAAGGAGCTTTCTGACCTCTATTGTCACAGAAAGCAGGGCCAATGAGATGACCTGACCACCTCATGGAGAAAGAAAGTGAGAGAATACCTTTTTAGATGTGAAAGGTTAATTTATAGAGATGGCATTGATTTGGGTCAAAGAACTAAAAACAAAAACCAAAACTACGAAAGCCAGGTAATTTTCTTTACACAACCTTTAAATAAAAGCTCATATTTTGCTTTCTTAATTGAAAAGGACATTTTAAGAAACACCTGAAACAGACATCTAGTAAGTTTTTTTCCTCATATGTAAATATACTATAAGCTCAGTTAGAATCTATTTTTTTAACTGAGGCTTCTACAAGACTTAATAGCTAGTAAACCCAAATTTTACAGAAAGTCCTAAGATATACAGCAAAAATAATAAAATTTGTAGAGCTTAGTTAAAAATAACATCTGCACCCTTAACATGGCTGAAGATAAGGGTAGAAAAACCTTAATACTATTGAACTTTCAGTTATTTCACCTGCCCTGTTTCTAGTCATTTTAACAAAGAGGAAAGTAAAGTAAAAAGCGTAATGTAACCTACCCCTCTTCCTAGTTTTGAACCGCTGGCCTGTTAGCACCGGCTTCTGATTCTTATTCATAAAATTTCTGGAGGGGAAAAAAAAAAAAGATAAATATATTTTTACTATGGCATTTACAGACAACAGTTTAACCTAAAGGCAAAATAAACATTCAGTGTAGTAAAATCCCAACATGTGAAAGGGAAAGAAAGTTCAAAGAATATTTATTATTATCTTAAAGATGAAGAGCACTACAATCCAAGAATAACTTCAATGAGATACACTTCTCTCAAAACCTGGCTCTTGGCATCCCCATAAAAACCCCTGAAGGTTCCAACCCGAGCGGGAAGGTGACGGAGGCTCTGCCCTTACTGCTGGGGCAGGGGTACAGCGGCACCAGCCACACAGCTCATGGGGATGCTCTGGGGCACAGAAGCCAGTAGGGCACAGGACTGGGAACCATCCTGGTGGGGCTCGGCACAGGTCTGGCCCTCTGGCACGTTCACCAGGCAGATGGACTCCCAGGGCTACACACCGTCCCGCTGAAGACATGACTGTGGGCTAACAACAAAGACAATGTTTTAAGCACCAAATCCCACTCAAATGTTTCTTCCAATCATCGCTATATCTTAATAACTTTCAGTTCCTAAAAACATGTAGGTGCTGTAAAAATAAAAGATAACCAAATCCCTCCCCCCTGTCAAATCTGTGTATAAATACATAGTCAGACCTACATTGCACATTATATAATAACAACAGTAAAAAATATTGGGCTTACGCTACTTCAAACCTTAACGGCAAATCTCAATGCAACATTAAAAAATTTGGGAAGTGATCATATATTAATGCCATTTTATCTAAAAAAAAAACCAACTATTTTTCAGCTTTGGATATAATTAGTTTAATCACACGAGACACAGCTTGCGCAACGAGCGGCTAAACCGACAGCTGAATGCAAACAGCAGCAAATACAAGGAAGCTTTACAGCATGTGGCAATCATCACGGGTCATCCCCCTCTCCCCTCCCGGCCGTCCTGCCAACAGCAAGTGCCAGCCCTAAGACTTACAGGCCACCTATTTCACACCCTGCAGGTCATTAGGTCACTGTTACATAAGATTTGCTCATCCAGAATTAACCCTTACCATGCAGGAAGCTTTGTCCTTTGGGAATGTTCTAATAACACCAGTTTTACAAAAACTTGTATTACTTGTATTTCTTCATTGTGGACTCTCCAGGTCTAGTTTAAAACTACATACGTTTGCCATGAGCAAAGAGAAACTCAAGCTCCATGACTAGAAAGATGCCATCAATCACACGTAACTATCCAAGTAATGCTCTCTCTAGCCCTGCAAGTTCATTTAACAACTCTGTTAACAATGCTCCAGCTACACAACATATTCCCATTCACCAGACTATCTCTCCTAGTTGCAGCATTGCTAGCTGGCCAGTTCTGCAGCATTTCAAATGTTTAACTTGGCAAACCACTGCTTTCTAGACTAGATCTACCACTTATCCACAGTCAAAAACTGCCCACATGCACTGGAAATAGCCGGTAAAGTTCAGAGTCAAGACTGGTTTCACTTCCTGCAAGTCATAAAAAATACAAAGATGCAACAAGCAGTTAAACTGAGAGGTTCACATTCATCACTGAGATTTAAAGCTACAGTTTTAACAGACCAAGGAGTATTTCAAAACAACTGCAACACTAAATAGGCTTCTGGAAAAACGATTTGCCCATCTGCAAAGAGAGTTAAAAATGGCAAACCATAATATCACAGGACCTTTTAAGGCACTGTAGGATCCAAGCCTCCCTTCACAGCAGAGCTCAAAAGTCTTTTTCCCTCACTTAGCTGTCTGTGTGGCAGAGGAACAGGAGGTGCTTTACAAGTTAATTAGGCAGATAATCTAGCAGTCAGCAGGGATAAGCAACAGCCCAGCCTCTAGCCAGTGACTGGCTAGATTTGATGTATTTATCTGGTTTGTCTTTCTGATCTTCAGTTATTTGTAAGAGACTGGCCTATAATATATAACATTTGCCCAGGTATTTCTGATTGGTTTTATGCTTGGCCCTGATACCTTATGCCTTGTTCTGGGTCTAAAAATATTCATCTTAAGAGATTGCAGGAGGAGCCCATGAGGTTTGGAAAGAAAGTGTCAAGCAAGCCACGCAGCAGGTAAGAATTAATCCTGTCACAGTTCTTTCCAAGCACAAACATGCCATTCGGCTGGGATCGACACTGCCTGCTTCCTTCATGAACACACAGAAGCCTTGGGGCAATGAAACGAATGACACCTGACCTTCAACCCAGCCATACTGGTACAGTTTCCCAGCTGCTATAGAAGATATAAACGCATATGCTAAGCTTCTAGCTCTAGACTTCTCCTTTCCTTTGATGCAGTGTCTTTTTAAACTGCAAGAAGAGTTGCACACACCTGAAGCTCGGCTACCAGATTTTAAAACCATTTCCTGTGAATATAAAATATGCCCTTTAACACAGCTCAGAACAAGATTAAAAAAAAAAAAAGCAGCAGTTAACGTAAGACTCACCACTTCTGGCAAATTTAATGACTAGAAGTTCAGTGCAACAGAACAGACTCTTGAACAGTTAATTATTAGGAACACAGGATCTGCCTTCTTCTATATTTAGCTTTAAATGCACTGCGCTCTAATCTGCTTGAGTGAGGGTCAGGCTTTATACGGCACTCCCTCAAGCACTGGCCCAGGGAGAACACCAGCACTTTCATCAAGAAACTGCAGCATAAGCCTGAGCAAAACCAACCCAGTGATCTATACTACAAATGACACTACCTACTGCAAATGATATTTTTAAAGTGCTGTTGCCACCACAACAGGTGCCTGGATGATAGTTCAAAATTTACAAAAATGAGTGCAATGCGTTGGTTTTTTTTTTAACCAAGAACACACCGACAAGAGCACAAAAGCAATGGCTGAAGGTTGTAAATTCAGGGTGGCAGCACATAAACTTGCACAGTATGTTTGACTGCATCACAGTGCAGCCTGCCTCTCAGGAGTCATGTATCTATAAAGCCTTGAAATCATAGAAGCCCTTGAACTATTATATGTATTCTCCATTTTGAAAGATACAGGATCTGGGTAGATCAAAGCCAAAGGCAAATTCTGAAATGCCAGCTAGAGAAGTCATAATTGTTTCAGGGGATTAAAGATCTTAAGGATGGGTACGGGTCGGAAGGAAAGAGCCTCAAAAAGAAAACCCAAACCACCAGTCAAACTTGTATCTTGCAGCCCAACATCCTCCAGGATTCATACGAATTGCCAGCAGGATAGAGAGCAAGAGATGTGGAAAGGATAGCTCCTTAGCACGCTCCTTTCACAGACTCCACTCTTCTACAGAAGATGGGAGAGGCTCAGCAACAGATGCTGTACTCTTGATTCTCCCTTTACTATCCAGAAAACCTATTGCAGAAAACTCATGTGTTCAAATTCCATACCCAAAACCTCTTTATTTCATATGCAGGTAAGTCAGAAGCTGGGCTGGGCTTACTCAAGCAGGAGATGTCAGAAAGCAGCACAGAACCAGGCACCACACTCCAGAATGGGCTCATTTTCCATACAAACCTCAAAATGTCTAAGCCTGCTGATAACTAACTTGCAGATACAGAATTCATCAGAAAAATTAAAAAATGCATGACTTAAACCAGTTTCCTAAATTCTACTCCCAGTCTTGTTAACAGGCTTCTACAAGACAGATTCATACTTAAATATGTAAGCTGTTGAGCTGGTACAGTCTCCTAAAACTGCTTGAGGTCCACAAGCTCAGCTTTCTCTATAGCTGCTTCTCATTTACATGCTAAAGACCTTAAACAGTTAAAATAAAACTGACACATCTGCAGTTGTCGGTATTTAGACATATATGATATAGCAGTTTCTATAATTGACCAACCCTTCCCAAACAATTTTAAAAAATTGTAATAGAATTAATTAATAAAACCACATTAATTAATAGAATTAATTTATAAAACCAGCAACAGATGAAGTAAAAGTTACTTCAGAGCTTCTGCAAGTTTGAACTTGCTTAACAAGTTAGAAAAATGCAGTCTTTTATCCATACCACAGGGAAATTCTTACAATGATTAACTCCTAAATTATTTAAAGCCTTGATAAGGCTAAAGTTTCTACCAAGCTAAAATACTGGAAACATTTGTTCTTGGAAACATATTGCTCAAAAAAAAATAAAAATAAACTGAAAACCTTTACCCAAACCAATACTATCTTGCTAAGCATCATTTTACACTTCTTTTAACCGAAACCTCAGAATCATCTGAGGTTCTTCAACCACTAACATGCTCACGATGAATTCAAGAACAGTTGCTTCACAGCAGCCAAACTTCAATGCCCTAGTTACAGAGAGAGGGAAATCAATGCCAGACAACATCAAAAACAGAACAACCGTTTAACAAAACTCCCTACCAAGATTTTATGGCTCTGTGTACGCAGGGCACTGTAACAACAGCAAGGGAACCCACAGGGGCAGGCAGTGACCCTTTGGGCAGCCCACCAGAGAGCTCCAGCAGCACTGCTCCACGGGACGCCGCGATGCCAATGCTGCTGCAGGGACTCGCGCTGATGGCATTTGATTGACAGGGTGCTGGAGAGAAGCTGCCAGAGCAGCAGCAAAACAGCACCACCAGCTTTCACACAAACAGATGCTTGGCAGAAATTATTTCCATCTCCTTCCCTTGCTCAGACATCATGCAAGACAGGAGCACTCATCACAAAATCAATTAAAATAAAAGCATAGATGGGGAGAGTTTCTATGAAGGAAAAACCCCAACTCACATATCAAGGTCAATCTTTTTTCCCCACAAGAAGTGGAACATCCAGGACATTAAAAGGCTTTATTGGGTCTTTTTCATCCAGCAATGTTACTAGGCATTTTCATCCTCTCACTGTTACAGTTCCAGGCTTAGGATGAAAACCTAAAGAGGGTTTTCCTCTTCTTTCATCAGCAAGCCAAAAAGTTATGTTAAAAGCAAATTACCAAACTTGAGCAGCACGGAGGAAGAGCTGTCCCTGCACTTCTGCTGGAGAGGAAACATGTTAGCACACAGCCAGCAGCTGTCTCCGCTCCCCAGGAAGGCAGCAGGCAGCTAGATTACGAGCTAACAAAATCTGTAGGTGGAAAACTCATAAACCATTAGCAGTACAGAGGAACAGAGTGATGTAAGGGGACGACAGGACAGAGCAGACGCAATGCAGCCAACAGTTCTCACCAAATCCTCATCAGGCTTCCCACTTTCCACCAGGACACTGAGTCCCTGCAGGGACTCTCGCAGCTCCTCCTTTTCCACAGGCACTTCCCAACACCCAGGTACAGCGAGAAGCAAGTGACTGCAATGCATATCGGTCATGCAGCCTGCACAGTTGCTGCAGCGTTCACTGCCGTGACAGCTGTGAAACGTTTTCTGCTTTAACACAGTTTTCACACCCTCATAAGGTTATGAAATCCACCTTGGCTGCCGACATTTCCCAGGTTCAGTCAGTGTGAAGGAAAAATGCTTTACTTACACATACTTACACTGAGGCAGTACAATGGCTAGCCCGCAATGTGAAGAGCGCCGGTGATGCTCCCTACCTCCTACTGAAGTTCACTTCAATACTGTTGAAAAAGGAGGAAATAAGAAGCTCTATTTGCTGCTTCCCAGGGTCCCAAGTGCTGAGGACGGGACCAGAGTGGTGCTAAGAAGCCACCTCTCTCCTTCATTGCACATCTGGGGAGCCAGCAAGACCAAGCCCCTACACTTAGTGAGACAGGCCAGGTTTTCTTTACGCAGGTTGACTTGTGCTATTTCATCACCATTTTCCAAATCTTGCCCTCTGTTCCTAAAACACAGGGTTTTTTTTACGAAGTGACTAATAACCTAGAGGTCTACAACTTCCACCATGGTACAAATCAGCAGGAAGGGCAGCACTGGCAGCCACAAGGTTTATCTTGCTATTTTGCCAACAGAAGCCACCAGCAGAGTTACAACATTTATGAAAACTTCATCCCAAAAGTCCCACTCATTACAAACAGTAAAGCCAGAGCCAGGCTCTTGCCACATTAAAATCTCCTCACTAATTTTATTGCACAAACAACCTCAATGGCAACATGCAGGGACTAAGCAGTCACGTAAGGATGTGCAGCGTAAATACAATCAAACTCAAGTTTTAATATTTATGGGAAAAAAGGATACTGCTAATCCACATGTTTACTGCTGAAAAATCCATCTTCTGTTGTAGATTAATTTTGCTCATGACATTACAGTACATGAAGCAACTAGATACTGACCTTTGGTTTCATACTTGGAAGCGTGCCCTAGTCACCAGTGGCTACCATCTTAAGATAGTCTTGTAGCAGGTTTTTGACACACACTCAATACCCTGTCTTTCCCAAAAGAGCCTTCCAGAAGCTCTTTTAGGCACTTAATTTTTTTTTTTTTTTTTAAATCACAGGACAGTGTTTTTCCACAGTAAAGAGTAAGTGTCCACTCCAATAAAAGTGCTTGTCCTTTATGAGTATGCCTAGTGGGAGAGAGAAAACAAAGAGATGAAACAAGTGGAATTGGTTTCATTCTGCAGCAAGTACAAACAAATACCAAAAGAGAATGAAACATACCACACATTAAATAAAAAATAAAAAATAGTGCTCATGCAAGATTCTCCAGCCAAGAATTGTACATGAAATCTGTGAGCAGTTATCCAGCTAAGAAATAAGTAAGCCCCAAAAAAATGAGAAGACAAACTCACCAAAATTTGCAACATAAATCTCATCACCTAACTGCTAAACTGGGATGCATAGGAAGACATTTCTTGAAAAACAGTCAAAAAAACCCACTGCCACCAATTAATGTACAGTCACACACTGCATTAGAGATCCAGCTCACTGCACATGTTTCAGGAGAGTGGGTATTTCTTAGGTCACTAACCAAGAATTTCTGCAGAAGCAGCTCGGCTGAGTAACAAGGTAAAAACAAGACAGAAACCTCCCAAGACCAAAGCACTCCAGGTGCACTTCACAAGATCAAGAGAACTGTAAACTGAACCACCGAGGCAACAGACCTCTGTGTCTCATATCCAGCAACCATATGAAAAACACGAGTCGCGGCACAGTCAGTGAAAAAAAAAAAAAAAAAGAGAAAAAAATTCTTAATCATTGACAGGTGAAAATACAAGTCAAGAAAATGAAACTGTACACTTGGGGTGACACACACAGTTATCTTTCGGTAACAAGGCTTCTTTCAGCAACTAAGAAGAGGAATTAGATGTAACTCTTCAAGGACAAGGTATTACTAGGAGCTTTTCTTAGACTGTTGAGAGCTTTCTTAGGCTGCTGTGCTCCTAACTAGAGTACCCTTAGATAATGGAGATGGTGTATTGCTACAGATCAGTTCATACCCAATTAACATGTATTTTAAGGTGATGGCTAAACATCCAACTCCAAGCTTGCATGCCTTGCCAGCAGGAAAACTTCTTAGAAACAGAAGGGGATAAAAAGGATCAGCAGAGATCAAGGCCGGGTAAACTTAGAAAAAAAGCAGAAGACTGTACTCTTCCAAAGCTAATAAGGTTTTTTTCCTTATACAAGACTCTACTTTCAATGGACTGTGCAGATGTTAGAACAGGATCGTTGAATTCAGAGGGACATTGGATGTGCTGTTTATCCTGAAAAATATAACCATCTCAGCAATCATTGTAAGAGATGATGTTGCCAAAGGAAAACAGGTGTAGCTGAAACTCTGCAAAAATATGATTATAAAGGTACTGCTGCAATTTAGCTCAAGCCTTCATTAAAGTTTGGCAGAGTGTTGTACTAGCCACTGTTCCCAGTGTGCTTGGAAGAAATCAGTAATGGAGTTACTTTATAGGGTCCCCCTGAACCAGGTCTCCAATAAACCAATGAATGCAAGTATTCGGAAGAAAACATGTCAAAAAACTTACCAGAGAGCCTTCATTCCCAGCAATGAAGTCTGTCAGACGTAAGACAACACAAGAACAGCTTAGTAATGAAGGCCAATGCAGGAAGAACAGCTTTCTCATGTGGAGTACCACTCCTCTGCTCAAGTCCACCCTGCTTCTTTTTAATACATCAGCCCACAGAAAGATTTTTACAGTGTTGTAATGGGTTTACGTGGCAAGGTTTTGGTAGTGGGGGGGGGTCACAGGGGTGGCTTCTGTAAA
>JAVKLA010000073.1:12612467-12622646 GCA_034782735.1 Sagittarius serpentarius
ATCCCACTGGGTGGGGGGGGAGCGAGTGAGCGGCTGCGTGGTGCTGTGTTGCTGGCTGGGGTTAAACCACGACATGACCGAACAGCCGACTGTCAGAACCCCAAAATGGGGTGCATTTGACCTAACTTTAAAAATGAATGACAAGAGGTACCTAAACCTGACCCTGTGATCCTTGCCCCTTTTCACCATCAATGGAGAAACAAACATTTCCAGAAAATAGCTTATCTAAAATATTCTGCTTGCCCATCTTAGGGCGAGATCTTAAGGAAGTCTCTTGTGAACAGCTTCACAGCTTCAGGTACTTTTAGATATTTGAACTAGACCAAACTTCCTCCATCAGCTTCTACAACAGAAATTCAACACCTACAGACTGGCAATCTGGGTGAAAGGCTATAGCTCAGTGACACTTAAAAACATCTCTGGCATAGTTAAGAGTATAGGACAATTACTAATGGTATATTATTCAGTTCTATAGTTAATTCAGTAGACCTGCCTGTTTATCTTTTCTGAAACGATTCACAGAATTTCCATTGCTGGCAGAGATGTTTCAAAATCCAGCATACCACAAATGTGCTGAGAGAATAGGTTCAGCGTCAGACCACAACAACCCACCCGCACCCAATCCAGTTTCTGAAGCCAAGCGTTACTGCAGGAGTTACGGATTTCTAACCAGAATAGGTTTAACGTCTTTTTAAATGGGCATAAAACACCACTATGCCAGCCAGCCTGGCTTCTTTCAGCAGAAAAAGCTTACATCTGCTTGGCGGTTGTTTGAGCTGTACCAGTGTTGGCTCGGCACAATGATATTTGACACCATTAATCGGGAAATCTATTTTCTGGTTTACAGCATCATTGTTCATGCACTGGAAAGACCAATATCAGCAACCTACTTCTACAGATAACCTAATAAAAGTTCCACAGGATGTGTATCTGTAGGTGTATGCATACATATGTACATACAAGAGATTAAGAATGCCAATAAAATTGTTAGATTTCTACAACTCCCTTCCTATGAGGATGCAAGATATGAAGAATTTAAAAGATTTACTAATGAGACAGCTAAAGGATTTTTTTTTTCTGGACTGGGAAAACACAATGAAAAGCTTCGTTGGTTTCGCCAGTTATTCTAGGGGTCTTGAATGTGGATCTAGAAAATGGTTCTACAAAATACATTAGCTTTCAGTGAAAAAGAGGCATATACCTTTCAGTGCTACACCTCCTGTCCTTCTGAAAGAAACAGAAGCTCTTCAGTAGCCGAAGAACTGTTAACAGTTATTGCATCCATTATACAATAAGGAAAATAAAAGAATTAATTCTTTCTAATTTTAAGAAGGGAACTGATGCTAAGTCCTAGAATGCAGATCTGTTCAGTCATGGATACAGCCAAACTCTCAAAGTCAATGAAGTGACTGTTAAAGCCCATACAGACCAAAACATTTGCATCCCACCTCAAATGTTTCTCTGCCTAGTTTGATACGCTCTGTAGAGTTGAAGAACTAGAAAACCTGGCGTATGTTCTTTGCCAATGGAAGATAAAATACAAGGGTAGAAGAACTGACAACCTAAGTTTATTTTTTTAAAAATCTAAAATAAAAGAAAGCAGATATTCAACATGACTCTCAATTGGGTTGCTGCAATAGGTGATTTTTTTCCTCTCTTCTTGACAATGCTGCAAAAAGAGTTGATATTTCAGATTAAGAATATGGTGATATGAACCTTTATTACCTTTATTATGTTGAGAACACTAATTAAGGTAGCTATTCAGTAATCTAATAACCTAGTTATTAACAGGAACCAAGTAATTTATACTGGGATTACAAAAAAAAAAAATGTAGCAAGGATATTGAAAATAATAAAAGGGAAACATCTTGGTCTACAGTGGGAAGACAGTGCCCTTTTCCCCATCACCAACATCTTGTTCTCCCTGGGCTTCAAAAGATACTTTTTTTTGTGTTGTCTCCTCATACCATAACACTGCTTTTGCAGCACTGCTATCTGCCAGGTCAGACTGAAAAGGTCAACAACTGTTTAAATTGAAAAGACAAGACAAAGGAAAATGGAGAAAGAATCAGGCCTTCTTATACCCAGGAAACAAAAACTCGGGGAGCTACCTAACTAATCCTAGCATCAAACAGGCTACCCACGAAACGCTTTGGCTTGAAACATTTGGCTTCAGGGAGCTCTGGACCACTGCTTACAGATGAAAGCTCAAGAATCGCACAACTTCATCACAGGAGAGACCTGGCAGTCTGACGCCTAGTTGATTTAGCAGTGTAGGTCACTGAACAGCCAGTCCATTGTCGTAACGAAGGATCTTGGAGGCACAACAGCAATGCAAGCAAATTGACATACTGATGGCCCGGTACACTGGGAAGAAGGCACTTTTCAGCATACACCAATAAACATTTTAACAGGAATAAAACAACTGAAAATATAAAGCCCTTCCCTTGGCTCCTTTGGAAAAGTAAATTACTAGTATGTTTTCCCTTCTCCAATTCCAGGAAAAAGTCTTCTAATAAAGTTCTGCAGAACAAGAGAGCCAAACTCAAAACCTGACAAAAGACCTCATCCACATACTTGACCACAGGAGAAGCAGGTGTTTCCCTGTGCTGGGAAGGGAGCCGAGACTGACACGCAGGACAATCGATGAATCTCAAGGGCAGAGCTGAGGATTCAGGCGGCCCTGGGAACACGCTGACTAGGGCCTCTTTTTCCCATAAAACATAGGAAAAAAACCACCTCAGAATATGAGATTCAACAGCACAACACTGGGGTTCCATAGCACTGGCTGACAGTTTGGGGATCCTCAGGTCTCAGTCACAGCAAACCATGCATTAAGATAATATAGCCAAAGCAGACGTAAGACAAAAAAACCCCAACAGCACAGGCTTCAGAAGCAACCTCAGAGAGGTGCAGAGACACGGGATAAAACCAGCAACAAGACTCTAACCAAACGCATATCAATACTGGTGCATATGGAGAAGGTTGTAGATTGAAAAGAAACTCACCATCCCCTCTTCTTTCTAAAGGGTTGACTTCTTGAGTATTTAAAACAAATAACATACTTTGTTTTTCTAATTTTCTATTGCTTGAGGCATGAAATGGTAGTGAAAATAAATGACAAGCCCTGTATCTGCTAATGCTCAGTAACACATTCCTAAGATTTCACCCCTGTGACTTATCAAAAGAAAAATGACTAACGTATAACTCAAATGCACTGAATCAATTTTCCCTCGTAAAAACATTTATAGGGAAGTAGAGGATTTACGGAAACAAAACCTAAAATGAAAGTATCACTTAAGCTTGCAAATTACAAACTGTTGAACTGCTTAGACTTCTTTTTTTGCATAAAAAGAAAACACATTTAAGGAAAACACATGAAATAGTGGTTACTATAATGAAGTACAACCCCACAGCCATATTTAATTGTTCTGCCTGCAGTAGTTGAAGGAGTCGTGGAAGGATGTAACTTGTTGAGATTCAAGACGCCACAGGAGATGCTTCCTTCCTGTGTCCTAGACCAACCTCTCTGTCACAGACCGCATCTAGCATTTTTCTTGCCTGACCTGTCTTTCCTCAATTCTAATTCTCACTAGAGGGAATCCATCCTTCTTACAAGCTGACTAAAAGCAATAATCTTTGTCCACTACTATGAGTCTGCAATAACTGCAAGCAACCTCTATACAAAACTTTTCCATCTGACCTAAGAATAACTCAGATTTTGCAGAGCAAATCCTTATACAGGACTCCAAAACATGCGTATGTATGAAGTACTCAATGAATTTTAAAATTCCTACAGAAAATTCTATAGTTTCTATACTAGGAAAACCACATTTCTAATTTCAAATGTTCTTCAACACATAGCAACCAACAGTTCTTCCAGACAAAGTCCCTATTACAGTAGGAATTACTACTGATGTACTCTCTGGAAATATTTTCCTGACTTCTGGGAAGTTAAAAACCAAAATACATAATTCAACAAAAAATTACTTGTTTTATATGGCGAGGAAGTTTTTTTACTATATTAAAACATACTTAGTGATAAAAGCATATCTAAAGATAGAGTGGGAACAAGACTGAACAAAAGGAAAAGAAGCTCTTGCCACATGTATCAGCCAGCAGCCAGGTTTCAGCTTCCGCACTCACTCATGACCAGCTTACCTTCTAACTACTTTCCCTTTGCCTAGGAAGTAGGCACCAAGCTCCTCAGAGTCTTGCAATCTGATCTACACGAGCTGCCACTTGCACTTATCCAACCCATTGCAAAACTGTGATCCAAGTCGGAAGGTTTACCAGCAATATGTTGCAAATAAATGATTTCCCTTTATTGTGCTTGCACTATATAATCACACTTTACAGAAGACCAAAGCTGTTAAACCCTGAAACTCAAATGTTTTGTCCTGCTCTCAACTTTACAGCATGTAAGAATCTTGAGGAGCACTACGGTGCTGTAAATATGGCCACCACACCACTGTACCCATCCCTTTGGTCACTGGACTCTCTACTTCGGAATAGCTTTTATTTTGATTTTTGCAGTCTCTTACAACATCTACAGCTAGATTTAAGAAGTGTGGTACAGCAAGTTCAAGAGAGTTTTCAGGCACAGCAGAATATTACTGGACTCCACAGGCTTCTCTCTAGGGAGAAGCAATAGATTTTTTCCATTTGTCAATTTTCCTCTCACACACCAGCATTACCTCTGAGTGATCCTTGAGTATTTGTTATCTTTGTGCAGATAATTACTACTTTAAATTAACAAGTAAGTACTGCTGCAGTTGAGGGGAAGACTCATATTTAATCAACAAGGGATCACATGGAAAGAAAAACAGCATCAGAAATCAAATCCACAGTTTTAACAGGCAACCACGGCAGCTCACAGATGAAATTTATTGCACGAGGTACCAGAACAGAATTGCTTTACCGGTAGGCTCAGGCAGCAAGACAGATATAGGTGACAGCCTATCGCCTTCTGTGCAACACAGACATTAGAATTCTTGAATTTGAACAGGAGGAATGAAGACAGAAAATAAGATGAGGAGTGAAAGATGATGTCTCTTAAAGCAATCTGAACTTAATAGCATATACCCATTCAATGCATAATCTTATTCCTCTGTCCTAAACAATCACCTTAAGCCTGCAAACAGGTACCTAAATCTGTAGATGACTAAGCAGAGTTTAAGTAAACTTGCCTTAGGTTAAGAAATTACTCACAAATTAGATCTAATTAGATATATTTAACCCAACTGCCTCCACCATTCTTTACCAGATAAAAAGTTTATTTGTTACTGACTAACTGCTGCTGACACTCCCAGGGTCTTGATTTTTCCCAGTATCGCAATCACAATTCCCAAAAGGTGCTGCAGGGTCTACATGTGCTGTAAAGTTTTTCAACATCCTTCTACACAGATATGTATTTCCCTTGCAGTTTTATGTCATTTTATTTACTTACATCTCTGAAGTTTTGAATTTATTTTACCACCACCTGTCTAAAAAGCCATTGCAAATCAACTCTTGCAGAAGCCAAGCTAATGCATGATTGGTTTACTGCCACCACTTGCAAAGCTTAAATGAGAAATAACTTAGTCTTGCAAAGGTGCTCTGCCTGCCCTCTGACACATATTGCTCTGCAGTCACTAAACACAACTCAGTCCTTTATCAGCAAAAAGCTGCTTGTATGCCATTTCTTCTATTACACAAAAATTAAAGTACCTGCCTACATGGAATTCATATGCATGAAACAATATGTTTAAAGCTTGGATTTCTCTTAATCAAAAATAATCATAATGACTTAAAGTCTCATATAAAAAGCAAAAAGATGTATTGTCTGAGCAAGTTGTTCATACTAGGACGATCTAGACCAAACAATAAAGAGAATATGAAATCAACCTGCAAAGGAGCAATTTATTTTTTTTCTTGAATTACAGATCCAATGTTGAGTATATAAATGGAACAAGGGGTACACGTATCTGGTTTTGTTATGAAAGTAATGCTGATTTTTTTTAAAAAAAGAAGCTTTTAACCAGGTAGTACAAATGCACGTTTATCTAAGGCACTCACATTGCCCTCATCATTGCAATACCCAAGCGCCTCAAAATTCTTTCTTTGCACTGTTAACCCTCACTGTCTGTGGGAAGATTATGTGGGTCGCCTTTGCATGATTAGCAGTTAAAGACATACACAAAAATAATAGCATATATTCAAAAAGGTACTTTGCAGCCTATACAAAAAACCTGTGAGCAGTCTTCTCTAAAGAAACCTCTATAGATGGCTGCTATGCTGGCTATATTCTGGGTGCAAAACCACCAAAGCTGTCTCTGCTCAGTCAGATCAGGTCTAGGACCAAACCACCAACACTCATGCTAAATCAGACTAAAAAACCCTGTCAGGAGGACCATATGGTTATATGAACCTTCGAGTCCCAAACAGGTACTTTCGCACTGCTCTGTCCTGTACTTCCCACTGGAGAACAATGCTCACCTCAATCCTGCTTACCCAATAGTCTGGACTAGACAATCTTTTGGAGGATACTTCAGTGTCCTTCTGTCCCATACGCTTAGGGAATCCTTCAAGTCAGGGTTCAAGAAAAGATGAAGTGAGCACAGGTCTCACCTTGCCAGACTTCGGGTACAGCTAGAGTCAAGTGCTGGGATTTGCTCTTAAATTTCAAAGTGTAGAGAAAGCCTAACTTTGTGCAAGGTCCCAACAGGGAATTGGTAGCAGATGGAGATCTCCATCCACGTCTCAGATGAGCACCTTGGCTATAGGAATACCCTGTCATTCAAACATACACCTATTGTGTTCAAACATGTACCGTGGTCACCAGTCCCTGGCTGCTTTCAGTTACTCTTTTGCAGTCTTTTTATAATCTACCTTCTGGTACAAAACAAGACTTAGCAATGTTGACAGATCATATCACAGATCCAGTGGCTGTCCCGAGATCCAAAACCAGATGAAACCTAAAAAAAACCCCATTACAATAAAATAAAAATACTTAAGGATGTCAGTTACACAATGTTAATCAACTGGGGGGAAAAAGTAACCTATCCACAGATTAGCATCTGTGAGATCTGAAAGGAAAAACCAGAGGATGTTTCTAGCAATAAAAAACCCTTGAACTTGCATGAACTTGAATTGATCTAAATGAATAATCCTATTAGATACTCCCCACTGTGGCCAGGATATAACTATAAGGATTGGACACAGCAGGACCAAAACCCAGTGGAGGTCAGTCTGAAAGGCTCCGCTCCATGTGAAGGAGATTTATGATAGCCCAGGCCATGCAGAAGACAGAACTATTTTACAAAAACACACTTGAGAACCATATGAAATGGCTTTTATATAGGAATGACTAAATAGACCTAAGACTTCAGCTTGGAAAAGACAGTGGCAGGGGATAACACAGGTCGGTCAAGGCATGACTGCACGTCAAGGGTGAACAGGAAACAATGCTTCATCATCTCCCAAAAGAGGAACTGGGGGTTGGGGGTGGGGAATCAAACGAAACCATGAAGTAGCAGGTTCAAAAACACAAAAAAGAGGTCCTTTTTCAAGCAGCTGTGAAAGTTATAATCATAGGACGCTGCTGACACAGTTTACCTATATTCAAAATCCCACCGCAGGCTATCAAATACAAAGGTAAACACAAATATACCACTTTTTGCCGAGGAAGTCCTTAGCTGTGAACCCAGTGAGATGGAAGCTAGGAGAATAACTCATAGGAACATCAGTCCTTGTTTGACCTATTCTTTTATTTTTCCCTAGATAAAATGTAGTGGGTCAGACCAAGTTTCTGATCATGCGAAGCCTAGTCACAGAAAGACGCTGCAGAATCTTGGCAGCAGAGTACATGGCCATAATTCAAGCAAGCCTCCAAGACACAACTGAAGGTTAGTCATTTGAGAGAAAGCAGCTTGAAACCAGTGAAACCAGTTCAGCATCTCCTTTTCTTCTCTTCCATGTCCAAAGACTGAGAGTTTTATGATGCACTCTCCAAGGCATAAGGCAGTCTCCTTCCCCTAGCCTGACCCAAGAAAAAGCTTATTGTTTTGTACATTCACCAAAAGTGAATGTTACTCAATTAAAGAAATACTTGTTATTTTCTTGCTGAGTCTTGGTCTCAACAACTGCAGAAAATATCAGGTGTTTAGGATCACCTATATATTGATTACAATAGCCATCATAAATTCCCAGGAGCACACCTGCACACACCAGAACCAGCAAACCGCAGGGGAAAAACATCACCCCTGGTACCTGCTTCACAAATCAGAAGTATCAGATGTATCACCTGATGAGGAAATAGAGAATTTTTTATATGTAATACTTATCATTTGAAGTCTAAACAATATATTGAGTCGTAGTGAGGTTAACATTTCCTTCTCCCTCTATAATACCCAAAACTTAAATTATTAATTACCACACAGGAATAACCACAACTGAAATATGTGAAACAGATACAATAGATAAAAGAAAATCCATTAAGGGGCAAGACACAAAGGTACAGAACCTACATTTCCATGTTCCAGTTCCCTGCCCAGACACAGACTCCCTCCGCCACCTTGGAAAAATCACTTGCTGTCTCCATGCTTCAAATTCCATACATAAAATGGAGGCAATGCCACTTCATTACCTCATCGCGATCTCGCGAGGATAAACCACAGACTGTGAAATGTCCACATACTACGGGATTGAAGATCATACAGAAGCCTTCCATAGGTAAGAGTAAGAAACATTTTTAACTAGTGTTAAAATATTTTATTACCCTTGCAGATGGAGCACTCCTGCAGCCTTAGTCACCAAGTGAGCTCCAGCAAGTCTGCCAAAGAAAAATTGTGTTTGCCTGTTCACTCTGTGAACTAGGGTGCAATGACAGTACTGACATTCTCACAGTAAAAAAAAAAAGGATGTAATACGCATACTTTTGTACATTGAATGTCTGACAGGTTTTTTGGGGAATATGAAAGGAAGCTTGCAGACTCTTGTTATTTAATAGTGCCACAGAGATTATCAGCATACTACAATATCACAAAATTTGTTCACAGCAGGTAAAATTCACACCCTACAGCAAACCAACAAAAGACCACTTAAACCCTAATTTCAGCCTTCACGGCTAAGCCAGTGACAGACTTCTGATAGCACTACAAAGGGATGTGTTTCTGGACCAGAATATAAAAAGCACTTTTGTCTTGAGGGCATTTCCTTCAAGGCATTTTTGGTTTCCCACAAAAAAAGTCAAGGGAATCTGTTATAATCTGAAGTCCAAAGCAGTCTCTCTTATTTACACTTGTTGATTCAAGTAAAACTAGATGGTCGTACCTCCCTGTATTTCCATGATTTTTAAAATCAGGAAAACATACAGAACTGGGCTGTTTTGTTAAAATAAAATCGTACCCCTTTTTGGTTTCGTACCCCGATAGTTATGAAGATACACTAAATTCAGACAGCGTGCTCTTCTATGAACCAGGAAGCAAACAACAGGGCTTCACCACAACTGAAAGTCAGTCAAGCAATTAACAAATGTGAAAACAGAGAACAAGATTAGTATTTGAGAGAGAGATTCCAATAAATCAGTAGCCATGAGATGACCTGTAAGTACTAAGGGAACAAAAATATCCACTTGCTGATAAAGCTATGCCTTCAAAAATTAGAGGAAAAAAATAGGTTCCTTAAAAGAAAGGATACAAAAAAATATACACTGAAGAGTAGGACAAAGGAGGGTGAAAGTCAGCACCAAGTACTAGGGTTCTGCTTTTCTCTCTCGTACAAACACACACAGAAATCAAGGATGTTAAACCTCAGCCTCTGTCACTTGCTGGAGATCTGCAGGATCATCCCTGTGCCTACCGAGCTTCAGCCGGAGGAGTGGAAAGTTGGATCCGTAACAAAGATCATTTTTCCACGCCGGTTTAATTTTAGAAAGGCGCTAACAAAAGGCACCGCTCTAAATACCCCAAACGCGTTATTTCCCTTCCCAATTCATCAAAGTCCGCTTCCTTTTGGCGACACGGTGCCGTGACACAACCAGGGCTTTATTCCGCCGCTTTAGCCGCATAAACAGCTTTTCCTGCCTAGAAAAAAAACCACCCCAAACCGACGCCATAAAAAGGCAAGAAAGCAGCCCCCGCGGAAGCACGGGCCGCCGGGCACCAGGGCCGGCCAGCCAGCCGCCCGTCCCGGGGGCCT
>JAVKLA010000073.1:12632236-12672083 GCA_034782735.1 Sagittarius serpentarius
CCCTCCCCCCCCTCTGTTTAGGTAGCTAGTATTCAGACAGGCAATGTCTTGGTGTTCCCCAACACCTGCTGAGGGAGCCGCTGCAGTGTGATCCGCCTTATGTGTGCCACATCTTGGCCAAGTTTCCACGACTGAGAAGAAGAGTGAAGTGAGCATGAGAAGTGTGAAAACTGGGAATGTTGGCACCACTTGGATTCCTCTTTTCTCTTGAGTAGCACAAGTCTATGTGGCTGCTTCAGCAGCGAATCACCAGCATGTTATCCACAAAACAGTGGCTTTTAAAAATATACCTGTGTCATGTTTGTGTTCTTACACAGTCAGCATGACTGTTCGATGCTTGCAACATAGTTTTTCTGCCAGATATGCACAGGTTGCTGGGATGCGAGATGGTCTGTGTGGGTTTTTTGTTTGCTCTGACTCTTCTTCCCTGGCCACCCTGCACTCCTCAATTCTTCTGGTCAACAAAGGCAGAGAAACTGTTGTGGGAAACTTCCTCCGTTGTTTCTAGAAGGCAGAAGGTTGCTTTTTGAGTTTATTATATCTATAAATTTGTTTTTATTGATCCCGTGGATGCACACCTCTCCCGGGTGCTGAAAAGAGAGAGCCTGACCTGCTTTCTTCTTCCCCCGCTTCTGGCAGTGAAGTCCTACCCCTCCCTGGTTCTGGTACCCATCTGCCCCTCCTGCCTCCCCACGCATCCTTTTCTTCCCTTGTTAGCCGATTCAGCCTATTGGCTCCCCCACTGTGGCCGCATTAGGTCAGCTTAGCTCTTGGAATCCCATTCCTCAGTCCACTTCTGGTATATTTTCAACATCAGGAGCTGGGAAGGGTGGTGTGTAATGGCTGGGCTGGCTGTGCCATGAGGCGTAGCTCCGTTGTGCCAGGGAGTCCTTGTTGGCTGATGAGCTGAAGAACCTGGTCGACGGGGGTGCCAAGCAATTTCTAGAAGCACTACAACCTCTATTCCCTGTGTACAGTCAGACATACGGGGAATACTTGTAGCCCTGCAGAAGATGGGAGATGTTAGGTTAGCTCCCTGTAAACCATGTAACATCCCTGCAAAGTCAACAAGAAACTAGGAAAGATATGTGTTTTTTTTTCCTGGGGCATGAGGTTGAAAGACTGGCTTTTTGGTCAGAAGAATGTTACATAGTAGCTGCTCGAAAATGGATTCTTCATCCTATGTTCCATAGTGGAACAATAAATAATTTTTCATCTGTGTGCTTAATAAACTGTCTGCTAGTTTAGTCTTTTAAGTATGTTGTATTGACAATCCAAATGTCATCTGTCAGAAAACAGACTGTTGCTGGACCTGTCTTTTATACTCGGGCTGAGAAGAGTATTTGCAGTCGTTTCAGTTTCTGCATAGAGACAACGCAGGATACCAAATTTTTCCAGTTAAGCTTGTGTCTAGCCTGTCCCTTTTTTGTTTGCTGTGACTGTGAAAGGCTAATATTAGTGTGATTTTTAAATCCAATTTTCTAACAACTGTCCACATGTTTTCTGCTTGATAAGGTTTTTTGATCCACACCACAGCCTGACACTTTCAAACTTTAATCAAAGGCTTTTAAAAAAAGTTTCCCAGAAGGAGAGGATGACAAAAAAATCCCCACCACCCTTTCCTTTGTCCTGTAATCTTCAGACAAAATTTTTTAATTGAAACAGATGGCATTCAAGATATAACCAAACTTAAAGTCATTGTTTTCTTAAAGTTCCTTCTCCAGTCAAAAACCTTACTGTGTTCATATCCCCTTACAGCAGTACTTTTCTGCGCTGCTAAAGGAGGAGAAGCTATACTATGACTCCAGACTGGGACTGGCCCATGAAAATCGCTGTCAATGTAACATAACATAACATAACATATTTTATATATTAGGCTAGAAAGCCTTTACTTAACCTTTATAGGACCACAAATGAAACCCAGCAAAAACAATCACAAATTTGTTTCATGTCTGTGAAGTGATCTCTTCAGGTCTTTTGTTTCTTTAATGGCAGTTGTTTACCAAAATATTTCAGGTTACTAAAATATAATGCATCAAGTAATTGTTTTTTTATTGTTTTCAGTTAGGTCTGGGAATAATGAAGACATAATACTTGAGATTTGTTATTATAATTTTGACTTTCCCAATTTCCCTCACCTTTAGGAATTTTTTGAAAGTTATACTGATAAATTTAACTTAGTTGGGTTTTATTCTATCATAGATTGAAACAAGAAATACATTAAGGCTCAAACTGACAATTACATTATCTTAGAGTATCGCATGACCATGCGTTTACAGAGCTGCAGTAATGGTGTACATGAGTGTGTTCAGGCACACAGCCTTAACTTGCAAAAAAAGGAAGAAAATGCCATTTTGATTTCCTTCTGGGACAAACTAAAGCACGCTCCCTTGTATTCAGTGTTGGAGAATGTTCTTGGGCAATTACTGTGTCTTGGCTGATAACATGAATCCTGACTTGATGTTAAGTGAAAATAAACAGCATATTGGAAAAAGCGTATCAAATTCAAAGAACAGCATGTTAGGCAGTTTTCTCAACAGAAATGTGCTTCTCCCTGTCCTTTGAGAGGGAGAGAGCCTGCACTAACAGCTCACCCTAGTTCTGAAAATTTCCCCTGGGGTTTGTCCAGGTTTGCATTTATAATTACACCAGTGCAACTTTGATAAAAACTCAGTGCCTCCCTTGCTGAAGCTAATCCTTTTTGTACAGGAGCAGTTTATCAAAAGGCAAGGTTTGAGGCTGTGTGGTTACTGAAGTCTAGTTAGAGCTGTGTATCTTTACAAGGGCTTTCAGAGCTCTGGCTGATACAAGATCACAGACACAATACCAAAAGGGTGGGTAAATGGGAGAGAGGAGGATAGCACAATTACTGGTAATCGTGACTAAAAATGAGCAAGATGGGTTTCAGAAACTGTAGATCTTTGTAATGGCCACACCAGCAAGACCATATTTTTCATTTTCTTGTTGCTTACCGTATAATGCTGGGGAGAAAAAAAATAACTTGGGAACCTACAAATTTTCTATAACAAGCTTTTCCTGCTAGCAGAAGCATGAGTTTTTAACACACAGTGTCTTTTACACTAATGTCTTATACAAAAGGCCGATGACAAATTGATGGTAAATCGTTCTCATTTATTCAGCACTGGTCTGTTTTCAAATATATAGCACAGCATAATCGGAAAAGTGTCATGGAAATGGAAAATCTACAGCATGTTAGTAACCATATTTTTTCATGGAGATTTTGTAAGCTTTTTTGTTCTAACTTAAATATTACATGAGGCTTTGGTAGTTATGCTGACTATGTATGTACAAGTAAAAATTATCAATGGTATGAAGATCAAGAGATGTAACTAAGTCTTTTTTATATACTACTTCCTTCTTCTTTCTTTTGTTAGCATGGCATGACCCCTCTAATGCATGCAGCGTACAAAGGGAAAGTAGACATGTGCAGGTTGCTCTTGCGACATGGAGCTGATGTTAACTGCAATGAACATGAGCACGGATATACTGCCTTGATGTTTGCTGGACTTTCAGGTAACTTACTAAACTTAGATCACTGATTTTCATGACATTGATGGGTACAATTTGCCATAAATTAATTATTTAAAGGAAAATGTTGACATGTTTTTATTATTCAGGTTTACTGTCACTTATGTGAACCGTGTGAATATGTCAAGGCAGTAGAGTCATCAGAACATTGGAGCAGGAGCACTACTGTTCAGGCTTGGGAACCTTTTTCACATAAAAATTGATTTTGATCAGCATTTTGAGGCATATAGTCTGTACTTTGTCCTGTTTGTTACAGATCTCAAAATTCAGTGTCTTGTGACAGTTTTCTTGTGCAGTGTTATACATTCTGTTCAATTATACTGTGTTACACTGAAAAAGATGCTGCACCAAACTGCTTTTTTTAGGATTACAAATCAGTTGCTTTTAGTAGTATTTGAGGCATATCAATCCAGTATTTTTTCAAATTTTGCCTTTCTTCTGCATTATTGTTGCACTTATCTTGTGGGCTTTTAAAAATGTATTTAGTAAGTCTTAAAAACATGTTTTCTCACATTAATTTTCCCTCCCCTCTTACACTGTTCTTTTTTTCATGAGAGTGCTTATAGCTTTATATATCTTCTCCTGTCTGACGTGGTGGTTTGCAGCTTTCCTCTTGCTATTCTTTCTCCCTGATGAAAGGAACAATTATGTCCTTGAGTGAGAAAAAGACACTACATAAAAAACATTGTTCCTTCTGGGGAAAAGATTAGATTTGAGAATATTAGGTTATTTTAAGTATCTTCTTTACTAGGCCACTTACATCTTCCCAAAAAGGAGATTCTAGGGAAGTAAGATTTCTTAGCAGGTAGAGTTGAAACTTTGCCTTCTTTCATAGTAAGTATAAAAAAAGAAAGGCATATGCGTATATATGAACTTTAACTGGATCATCAGAACACTTTTCTGCTAAAACTTTGGTAAAAATATTTGGAAATTTCAGCCTTCTGTAGCACTGAGCAATATCAGAGCTGCAGCAGATAGATGGGAACAAACTCTTAGAGGCTCTCAAATGACTCTAGCTTTATGGAATATGCTTAATTTTTACCATTTTCTCACAACTGAGCTTTTAACCTGTCATCCTGGGTTTGAATGCTTCTGAATGTTGACTTTAAGGTCTGTTATCTGTGAGTGCAAAAGGTACATGAGCACTACCGACGCAATGCCTTTGTTTTTACATGAGAAACTTTCATTTCAATCCACCACCCCTTCATTTTTTATATTCACTTTTCTGTATTTAGCATATGCACAAAAACTGATAAAGTAAGAATACTTTTGAAAGCAGAACCAGCACGAGTGGTGGCAAGTGCCCTTATTAGTCTCTGAAGGGCACCAATTAAGTCTTCTAATCTTCCCATCAAATTTTAGCTTCATTTTACTTGGTATTTAGCCCAGTCTGAACACCCAGTTCCTGCTGTGGAAAAAGGAACAATCTGTTCTCTTCTCTATGCTCCTGCTACATAATAGTACTGGGTTTGTTTCTCTTCTTAGAATAGCAAATGTTGTAGTTGCACTGTCAAACTAGATTAGTAGAATTTGCTTCTATACTGCTATCCAGAGAGACCAAGCTTTAGTGTACTTACATCCATATGACTCCCATAAGCTCCACGGGGAGCTGAATGTGCGTTACAGAGAGCAGAGTTATACCCTGCCTAAATTTAGTTTTTACTTTGGTTTGACCTCCTGGAACCACAAATAAGGAGGCAGCACTGTGCCTTTCTCTTAATCCATTCTTAAAATAATGACATTAAGAACATTCATTTCCCTCGGTGTTACTCCTAGTCTTTTAAGAAATTCACTCCTCATTTTTCTACAGCATAAAGAATGACAAGTTCTGGTTTGTTCTCTCTCATTCCCCATATCTTCTCCCCAAATTCAGGAAACAAAGAAATCACCTGGATGATGTTAGAGGCTGGAGCAGAGACTGATGTTGTCAACTCTGTGGGAAGGACAGCAGCTCAGATGGCTGCTTTTGTGGGTAAAGTGAAAGTCTGTTATAATTTCCTAAATTCCTAAAGAAGTGAAATGCTAAATTCTGATGCTTTTTATTGGAGAAACATTATTTAATGACCTGTTCTGAACTGACACAGTTGTTCAGCTTTTTTTCCACATCTCCTCCTGTAACAGAGACAATCGGTGTTCTATTCCCATGCTTTGTTTCATAAAAGCACAAATGATGTTATCTGTAAGAACAGATGCTGCAGTTCTCCAAGGGTGCAACTTTTTGCAGTGTCATCACTTTTCAAATTGTGGGAGGAAGCTGGTAACATCTGAGGTGTCTGAAGTGCAGGCAGGTGCTTCTGCAGTACAAAGTGCGTAAGTGGAGCTTCCTTTGTGGGAAGGAACGAACGTAGCGCTAGGAGTCAGGAACTCTCATCTGAGCTTTGCCATGAGCATGCTGCGTGCTAGCGGTGAGTCACCTCCTGCCCTTCTCCCGCCGCGTCTGGGAGAGGGAGACGTCTCGGAACCTGTTCTGAGGTAGTCAGTACTTACTGACCTGAACTCGACTAGAACAAGAGAAAAGGTTTGTCATGCCAGTCTGCTGTGTGGTCCTGGGCAAAACATGGAGCCAGGCTTTTTTCTGTTGTTATGTTTCTTTTTCTTTACCCATCTTGACAGTGCTGGGAGATTCCTGGATTAACGTTCCCAAATATATGACTTTTTCTTTATGTCTAGCAAGGACATGTGATAAAATATTACCAGAAAAAGTGGAGTCATTTTAATGACTCAGCTATTGCTGTCCAGATGACTTTCCCAACAACCAAAAATGAGGACCTGTATTTTCACTTCAACACAACCTTCTCGTATCGTTTAAATGTCTGAGAACTCCCTTGCAAGTCCATTAGATGTTCTGGATTCAAGAGCCTACCTTGCCATTTAGATTTACTTCCTTGAATAGTGAGTTAGTGCCGTCTCAGTTTCAATCATATCTCATTCTGGTCTTTTAAAGAGGAAAAGATTGGCATTGCTGACTTGATGTTCAAGCAGCAAAACCTTAACTATTCACTTAATATGTCAGAGAAGTCCACTCCTATTAATTATACTTTGGATTTGGAGAGTCTTTTCCAATGTGATGCTGAATTGAGTTACTAGTGAATGGTGAATGTTATCTCCAACATAATTTTGGAGAATTCTTGTTTAAAATCTCATTGCATCACCAAGATAGAATACATATTTTCAGACATACTAAGATATGCTACTCTGTAAAAGTCTGAACATTGGAATCCGTTCCTGTTTTCTTTTTTATTCTCTGTCCAATCAACTTTAATTCATCTGTCTGTGAGTGGGAAGTGAGGATACTTCTTCCCCTGTCATTTGTCTTACACTGTGGTCTATTAGCTTAGAACAGTCTCTTCTAAAACAGTGGAGGGTTTTAAATGCTGCAGTTTGGTTGGCTGTGCCTTCTTCTACTGATTAATAGGATTAGTGCCAAGATAAATCAATCAATTTAAAGAATGCGGTCCTGAACTAGAGAAACTAAATTTTACTTTCCCTTCAGCCAAGTAATCCATCATATTGTCAGATGTAGAAAACAAGAAGGGGGTGTAACTTCTCTCGTCTTGTTCCTTTAATCACAGTACTTTTTCTTGGTAAATTTTAAGCATGTTCTGTTCTTACAATTTCTCCCACTTTAGGTTAATACGCTACTATCTGTTTCAGGTCTGAAAACTTGCAAGTTTCAATGCAAATGTCATTAATTTTTGAAAGTACAAAGTGGAGAGAACTTCTCTTGAAAAATTTTAACACCAATATGAGACTACTAGTATAGCATAACTTTGGGGAGAAATACCTTTTCTCTTAGTTCTGGCTTACCAGGGAGAGAGGATGCAGGAAGGGGACAGAGTTCTCAAAATGAAATTTCATGAAGTCGTTCCCTGCTGAGAATCAGTAAGTTACACTTACTGAACATAAAAGTTACACACAAAAGAACAGCAAGAGTTGCCTGTTACCACTGCAAAGCAGATCATGCTAAGCTCCTTTGTGGGTAATTCTCACCTGTATTGCTTATATTAGATTTGGGTTTAGGTCTTTATTGTTATTATTATTGTTGTTGTTGTTATTGTTGGGTTGTTGTTGTTGTTGTTATAATTATTATCTCATTGGTGATTTTTCTTCTTGTGTGCCTTTAGGTCAACATGACTGTGTGACTGTCATCAACAACTTCTTTCCACGTGAAAGGCTGGACTACTATACTAAACCACAAGGCTTAGATAAAGAACCAAAACTGCCAGTAAAATTAGCTGGGCCTCTACATAAAATTATTACTACTACTAACATGCATCCTGTTAAGGTGGAGTACTATGTAAATTGTATGTGTTTGTTGGCATGGAAGCTGTTTCTTTATGTCAGAAAGCATTCAGTTCTTCTGAGAGTCCAACTGAGATCAAAAGCATTATCCACTAATTCAGATGCTTCTGAAAATGAGAAAGGATCAGGCTCAACATTTAGACGTGATTAAAAAATGAAGCTATTTCAGTGTTTATATACACCAGAATCTTGAACTAACACCTTTAAGTGGGGAGATTCTTATTTGTTACATCAGTAACCATAAATAGCTTTCTTTTTTGGCTTTCTTATTTTTTTCCTAGCTCCACTTGAAGTGGAAACATAAACCACTTCCCTGTCTTAACAGAATCTCATTGTTCTCTCAATACTTGTCTCAGCATGTATCTTCGTACCTTCATCACTGGTTCACCATAGTAACATCTGCTGCTGCTGTTTCTGAAAGTATGTGCACGAGACATTATTTTTACTTCCCAGTATATTTGCTGAAAATAATGTCTTTTACAATTTGCTCCTCCAGTGTAGTCCAGAGAAATGAATACACCTAAATTCAAAGACAAGTTCCCTTGGGCTTGCCATTCAAAGTCAGGAATTTGTCAGCAGTTGCCAAACAGGTATCTGCGGTACATACAAACAGTAATGCACCAGTGGCAGCCAATTTAGTGAGCAGCGTATACAGTTTCCTCTTAAAATGACTAGTTCAGTGCTTTACTAGACTACTTGAAGTACTCCAAGATTATGTGAGGTTGATGTGTTCTGTGAAACTGCTTAAATCACACAAGTCCTATTTATTGTAGGTGTTCAAAAGGAAAGAGATTCTAGGACAGTGTACGGTAGTTCCTGTAACTGTTTCTTTTGAAATGGTTTTGATTCTTCAGGTTCTTATTCTGAAAAAAATCCTTATTATTTTTAATACCAGTCTTAATTTTAAATGTTCCTTGTATGGGAACTGTGAATTACAATATACTTAATAATACTACTAAATAATGACTGAAAAAAGAAGGGGAAGACTGCCTGAGATGGAAGTAGAAGAATATTAGAAACTCCACTGAAATTTAGCTACAATGACGTATATAACCTTTAATGCCAATGCAGAAGTTTAAAAATACTAGTTCCTAATTGTATTACATTTTCTTCAATCTTTCTCATAGATTGTGTTGCTGGTAAAAGAGAACCCTCTATTGGCCGAAGTAGAAGCACTGCAGAAATGTTACAGGGTGCTGGATCTAATTTGTGAGAAATGTATGAAGCAGAAAGATATGAATGAAGTACTTGCTATGAAAATGCACTACATCAGTTGCATCTTCCAGAAATGTATTACTTTTTTAAAAGAGCGAGAGGATAAACTAGATGGGTTTATCAAAAGGTATGTATTTCTGCAGAGAGGTCTGAAGGCATATGTATGAACCAGCTTTACAGATATCAGAAAAAGACAACTGTAATAATAGATTAGATTGTCTTGGATAAAGGCTTTGCCAAGTAAATTTTGAAATAATCCCAGCTGCAGTCACTTCAGGGTGGCAGTGACTCTTTTTTCTGTCTGAAGTGGCATTGTCCTTTCCTGGGGTGCAAAGGAAACATTCCTAGAGTTTCAGCTCCCTGCTGGAACTGGTTAGAGCTTGGCAATCACACATACACTGTGAGGCAGCAGAGAGCAACATGTGGTGGAGAAAAAGGGGAGTGATAGGCTTCAAAAAAGAATTTCTCAATGTCCAATATGGATCATCTGGGAAAATTTCTTTTGCCATTTTGCTCTCCAGAAGTCATACAGGGTGAGATTTTTTTTCAAAAACACTTAAAGCAACTGAGAACTGCAAATCCCAGTGGCTCTGGATGAGACCTGGACTCTTAAATCACTTAGACAGATCTTCAGAACCCACTCAGAGTTAGAAACAGCTGCCTGATCTTAAGTGTCAAAGTAAGTGGCCTGGCTTTTAGAAGGATCATATTCCCCATAGACCTTCACGGATTTCTTCATGATACTGAAAATAAATGCAGTCATCTTTCACATACTGAAATCAAGTAGTTCATCAGTGATCCATATAAAAAAGTAGGAGCCAACCAGATAGATACAGAGGCATCAGGACTGTAACACGTTATTAAACATAAGTAAAGCAGAATTTGTATTTAAAGTATTGTGCATTCTTCAGTGTTTACTTTTACAATGCTCATTTTTAAACACAACAAAGCATTTTGCTACTTTAGTCAGATGTAGATACTAGTCTACCTGTAGATGTTTATTTTTCTCTGTGTGGTTGAATTAGCAAGTAGTAGTTTCAGAGCATACATTTAGTTATTTTATATTTCGTAATGATTGTGCATTAGAATAAAAATAATTTCATTTGCATTTAAACACCTTTACCTATGAAGTTGCTGAATTATTTTGGATTATAATTCTTCTTTATAATTTGAAAGAGGACAGAGTACAGTATGCTGTGTATTTGTTCTTGAACATTTACTATGTGATTTATTTGACATCGATTTTAAAAAATTCAGTCTCTTGAAAGGGAGAGATAAAGATGGTTTCCCTGTATATCAAGAGAAGCTAATTCGAGAAAGTATCCGAAAGTTTCCTTACTGTGAAGCTACGTTGCTCCAGCAGCTTGTGAGAAGTATTGCTCCTGTTGAAATAGTAAGTTTTTCCTATCAAGAAAATACTTTCTAAGCAACTTGCATAGTAAATTCAGTTTCAACTAAGCCATCTTTCCATTTCTCAGCTTCTGCAGTGTATTATATTAAGCAAAGGTTTTTGATGTCCCTGAACCCTCTGGCAAACTGGAATTTTATTTTACATATTGCAGGAAAATGCTCTATAAATATTTCAACTAGTAGTTTTTCCTGTGCCTGTAATGAATGCTTAAATACCTCAGCTTTTAAAGAAAACTGAAATAATTTGTTTCTTGTCTCGGAGCTTTCTTTTCCTACTCTGGGATGTTTCTTCAGTTTTTCTTTGCCAATTTGCTTTTACAAATTGTAGGTTCAGACACAGATGAAACTCATTTTGCACTCTTTTTTCACAATGTCTAAATTCAATTTAAGATCAAATCCTTTCCTAGATTTAATGCATTCATTATTTCTAGTGTACATGAAAAGTTGGTAATACATGATGGTAGAAAAAGAAAAAACATTCTGTGGAGCTCCTGTAATCACAGGGAGAGGCAAGATGATGCAATGTAGAACAAAATGTGTATCTAAATTAGGAAATCGACATTACAAGTAAAAAATGTAATTTCAGTTTTCCTCATATGCATTTGCTAGCACACTTATTATAGTACTATTAATTACTTCATAATATTTCTTACACAAGAGTTACTATTCTTTTTCAAGAATGTTCTTTCTGGTCTCTGAGAGCTAGATGTTACATGCACTGACACTGGGGAAGTGGAACAATTTTGTGACGTTTGGATTATGCTGAGTGAATTAAAAATAGCCTCCATCTTAAGTGGCTCCAAGTCTGCTAAAATGTCCTGAGGCTCAGTGCAATCCCTACTGTTTGTCTAAGCCAGAAAAATAAACAGAGTATGAAAACATAAGCCATCATTATGCATTAAGACTTGCTTTAGAGTAAACATTTTCCTTCCTGTCCTTTTTTTCTTAGAACAGCTTGCAGTCTTTTCTGCCTTTAAAGAAATACAATTTGTTACATTGGATTTCTGTCCATTATGCAGAGTTGTAAAGGAGGAGATGCTATAAATTTTTATTTGTCTGGAAGCCTTTGACCTTTGGCATGCACAATTACTTGGCTTCGGTCTGGGCATCTCAGCATTGTCGTAGTAGTGACGATTGTGCATATTCCATGGTAGTCTAACAGTTTAAGGATTTACTTAGAGCTGGAGCAACTTGGCATTTTTACATCATTGCCCAAAAGAGTAGTCTTAATTTATGGTTACCAGTAAAATATACTAAATCTTACTGCTTGTATTGCATGGGAAAGATACTGCAAATAATATCTGAATAATAATATTCAAATAGTTGTTTTGGAGATTTCGAGTTCTGACCATTTGGTCTGTAGCATCTGAGTACACTGAGCATAATAGTATGCCAGTGACAAGTGAAATATCTTTCTGTGTGTCAGCGCAGAGACTAATCTGCAAAAACCTGCTGCATATGATCTACAAGCGACGGTGTGTAAAGAACACCGAGTTCATTGGTAGTATTAATAATTTATAGAGTAAAAAAATGATAATTTTTATCCTCCCTTCTACAGAAGCTAAGGACTAAGTTAACTTTATATACAAAACTTTATCTAACCATATAGATGTAAAGTTGTGCATGTTAGTTGAAGTTCTGTGTTTTAGTTTTATGTTGTTGCTGCTACAGCATCTTCAGTGAGACTGCAGCTGGCCGGTTGGAAGCTTGCGTCACTCGTTTTGTTTTTCTCTTCCATGTCCCTCTTCATGATAGTGTTGGGTTTTAATCTCATTGGCACCTCTTGTCTTACCTTTCAGGGTTCTGATCCTACAGCTTTTTCTGTACTTACCCAAGCTATTACTGGCCAAGTGGGTTTTGTGGACGCTGAATTCTGTACAACTTGTGGGGGAAAGGGAGCAGACAAAAGATGTTCAGTATGTAAAATGGTAAGAATCCATAAATAGTTATAATGAATCACCAAAAATAGTGCCATTGAGGTGCTGAGGATTTTGAATGCTTCACTATTTACTGTGTAGACTTAGGAGGAATGGCATGTGTGCCTACACTGAAAATGTGCAAGCTGTCTGCTTCCAGGAGAAATGCCTGAAATTCACAAGTACTTGGATTTCCAAGTGTGTATGTATAAGAATGAAGAAAGAGTAACATTTCTGTATGTTCAGTGTTAACAAAACAAACTAGTCTTTATAGATTTTTATATAGGTTAGAATCACTCCAGATGACCTTACAAATTGCTTAAAAATAAATTAGGTACTATACATAGAGAGATTTAACTTGGTACACTAAGAAATGCAAGAATATTGTATGGTTTTTTTAGTACATGAAGATGAATTGATAGCTCTGGTAACTTTCAGGTGATGTACTGTGACCAGAACTGCCAGAAAATACACTGGTTTACCCACAAAAAAGTCTGCAAGACCCTGAAGGAAATTCATGAGAAACAAGAACTAGAAGCTGCCAAAGAAAAAAGGAAGCAAGAAAAAAGGCAAAAGAAAGGTTAGGATCTATGGTTTGCTTGCTGAAATTAATGTTGCATTAACTGTACCACAAGGAACATCAGTAACAGGTCTTAAAATCTGTAACAGCTGAGGTTGAAAGAAAAATCTTTGTTGTAACGTAACAGCATACCTGCATTTGTTGGAATTCTAGTCTTTCAATTTACAAATACTGTGTGCTTTCTACAATCTGGGTTTTAATGCTAGAGTTACACAGGTTTCTACAACTAACTCTGAATGCTGAATTACACTGCACTGTTTCTAAATCCAAATCTTTAATCAAAATCTTGCAGAAGTTTCACGCTACTATGCCTTTCATTGGAGGTCTTAGGGCAAGTTGGATAATAAGCAAGCAGCCCACTCCTTCCGGTTGCAAAGGTTAACATAGATGTTAACTCTCCTGTGATCCTGTGATTATGAAGAAGAAAGTATCAAGTTAATTGTGTTGTGGACTTTGAATGTGAAGAAAAAAGCATTAGTCTTTAAACTGTTAATGGTGTTTTTCTCCCTTCAATAAGCAAATAATTCATAATAGCAGAAAAAACACCGTATCAACCCCCCCCCTTACTCTGATACAGTGTTTTTGTAAGTGAAATAATAGGAAAATTGGGGGTGAAATCACTTTTTCTCTTTTACAACTTAGTAGATTCCCCTTCCCTTGTTTTAAGGATTGTAGAAATGCACTGGAAAAATCACACTTGTCTTAATAATGGTAGTATTCTTCACTTCAGCTGGACTCTAGAAACTATTGCAGGATATAATTAGTAATAAATTAGTAATTATTGAAGTTTTCAACAACTTCCTGTGATGATCCTGTTAAAACAAGAGCTGCTGTTGTGTGGGATCAAGATGACTGTGGAAGTTGGAGGCAAGGATACTAGAAATCCCTAAATATATTGCATACCAATACAGCAAAACATAGTTAGCTGTGAGCAGTGTGACGCCTCACACTGGTGCCAAATACACACACTTGCAAGTTCGTATTAACTGAACAAGTGGGTGGCCAGGTGCTGTCCTCTTCGGAGGGAGAGGCAGGATCTTGGTGGATGGCTTTTCTCCCTCCCTTCCTAAAAAGGGGAGCTGACATTTTTTCACATGTTATTGTTACACTATCTACATGGTAATTGTCATTAACGTCTTCAGATAGATGGCCAACATGCTATAGACCTTATTAGATTAGTGAATTCATCGTAGCTTCAAGTCACCTTGCGAACGGTGGGGTATCAAAGCTCTTCGTATCAACAGCAGCTCTATTTCAGAAAGCTAATAATACCCCCCCTACAAATCCTATACATCGGGGGAGGGGAAAGAAGAAAAAAGAAAATCCCACCGCCGCGACTACAAGCAAAACCAAAAGTTCAAGAGTTTCCACTGTACAAGGGTGAGTGCTAAGGAAGTCTATGCTTCCGCCTGTGATTGAGGCAGGTAGCTCCATAGCCAAATGAGACCTTGGCAGGGCTTTGGCAGTGTTGTGGCTAGCTGTGACAGTGGTCTTACCTGGCTATCAATTGTAACAGAGAATAAGAAACCAAGATAAACTACTTCTGAAGGTGTCTGGGCCCCCAATTAGGCTTTCCCCTCTTTCTTTTCAGAATTGCTAGCACACAACCCCTACTTAGCAGAATCAGGGCAAAAAGTTACTTAACTTTTTGTTTTTTTCTCCAAAAACATTGCTTGAAAAGTAAAGACGCAGTAGCTGATTCTGTTCCACGCAGTCAGGTTATAAATTTTAGGATGACTCACTTCAACCAAAGTTCATTGTGGTCAACTGTTCATTAGCAAGTAATTTCTTCAGTCTGTTATATGCAAAAAATCTTCCTACGTAATCACGTACATGCCTCTTTTTTTTTTTTTTAAATTAAAGAAAAACAAAACCCGGCTGTACTCTCTGTTTAACTGGCCTGCAGCCATTCTTTGAAAAGCTAACTGTAAGAATAGTGTCAATAAAGCATGTTTGAATTGAAAGTTAACACAACTATAGTCTCCTACTCTGCTCCTCTACATATTAAAAAGAAGTACGGCAAAATTGAAGATAAATTAATGAGAGCTTTGTGTAGGGTTAGTTCAGAGTAATCTTACACCAACTTAAGCAGAACTTTAGTGTCTTAGGTCTTTTTTGACAAAACTTGGTTAAATTAATCACTTCCGTAATTGATGCAAAGATTCCTAGTGTTTATTATTCTTCAATAATAAAAATGTTTGCTTGCAGATGAGTTCAGTGTTTACTGATGATGCGATTTCTCTTTTGTTTAGATGAAGTGCAACTAGTAGAGGGTAGTTCTGCAAGTGAAGAACAGTCAGATCCTTGTCCAGATGCTACCAAAGAAGTGGATCTGAATCACGCTGCTGACCAAACAGAAGAACCTGAATTTACCAAAGAGATGGAGGCACTAGCCCTGCACCCTGAAAGTCCACTGGAAAGTGAGACTGGCTTAGCTGACATTGCTCTTCAAAAAATTCAAGATTCTGAGGAGTAAGAAGAGGGTAGGAAGGGACTAAGAGTTCTGGCTACGTCCCTGTACCTCAAGGGTCCTAAGGAATTTTTTAGGCTGACCATGTCCGAGTTCTTAAAGCATGGCTTATGCAAGACTCCCTTTGAAAGACAGCATGTCTCTCTTCATCGTGAGATGAAATACCGGCAAATTTGTCTATAAATACTTCAGGTTCTGTTGTAGATTGTCAAAATAAGTATTTACTATTTGATAAAAACTAGAGTGGCATAGATCCATCTGTATGTATACCAACAGTAAGCATAGTAAAAATCTATGAGTATCTGTGGTTAATCAGCCACTTAGTGAAAAATAAAAAGCATTTTATTTTGATTATTCACGTTTTCAGAACCTAAAATTTATTTTAATTGTAATTTAAATACTTTTTTCTGCAAGTACACAGAACTGTAGTTAAAAGCATTGGGAAGCCAACTGTTAAATTGCTTCTTTACACCACTTTACGAAGCTTTATCTGAAGGAATTCAATAGCAGTTAAGTTTCTGAAGATACTCATCTGAATTCTCAACTTTTCGTGACATTACTATAAATACTTTTGACTAGCGAGTGCACAACAATAGTGTCTATTTTGTGGCAATGTTATTAAATGATACTGCTGTTTCAGATGTCTCAAGCTGACTGTGAAATGTGTGTTTCAACAGAATCATTTCACTGTTGGTTTGGTCAAAAATACTCCAAGTTTATCAAAGTCTAATGAAGGGAAGACCAGAATGACTTAAAATAATTTGACTGACAGGAATAATGGTTTCTAAATCTCAGCTTTCAGGTAAAGATGCCTTAGAGCACACTGGGATGTTGCTTATGAATTATTTTGCAAACATAAAAGGTGCTTAATATTGTTCATGCTGAACCTGGTCACAGTGAATTAGATGGGAAAATTCATGTGTGCGTTGATACAACTGGGATTTCACTTAGGCTTTCAACTAAATACCGTATCTAGAAAATAGCTTCCCTTACCTGTGCTGTTTTCACTCAGATTTACTACCATGTCTCGTGAAATCAAAGGTAATGCCACAACCGAAAATAGCGCTGGCTGCATAAGGATGGCAAAAGTTGAGATTCTCTAACTGTTGGATGAATAACTGGTGTTTTGAACATGGCAATATCCTTCAACTTAGAGGAATAAGGACCATCCTCAAAACAGAGGAAAAATACTATTAATTTTTTTACTATTTAATATATTGAAAGTTTTTGTTTCATATTCTGAAAACTGTAAGAGTGAGGACACGTAAATGCACCTGTGCAGGGAATGCACCTGTGTTTTAATTTCAAGGATTAGTAAATTGTGAAGAATAAAGGGAAGTTTTTTAAAAGAAGGGAGCTGCGTGGCAATTCTGTTTACTGCATCTGTAACGCCTGTTGGGACATATGGTGACATTCTCCTCTGACGTGCATGCGCCTCCTGTAGCTCGGGTATACAAGTTTAATTTCATGACTGTCGGCAAGCAAGGGATGCATGCCTGGGACTTAGACTTGGAGTCACCACGTAGTCACCATCCACTCTTGGATCTGGGAACGCAGAAGTGCTGCTGGTTCCCTATTCTACACGTAGCCTTTGGGGCTCACGGGGACATGTTGCTTTTTAAGGTTTCTCTGGAAAGGCAAGCCCTTTAGGACAAATGATTCAGGCTTTCAGAAGTATGGTAAAATCCACGCACAAATCCTGCTTTCATTCTGCCAGCCAACGCTTTTTCTCGATAAAGAAGAAAAGCCCAAGCAATAGGAGAAGGTATGCACATTGGAAATAGGTGTGAAGTGTGGGACCATTGACACAGATTATGGAGTTGCGTTTGTTCTCATTCTAACTTCAAATGGCTTCAAAGTCATTATGAGCAGCGGCTGCCGCAGGGAGTCTCAGAGGAGAGCAAGCGCAAACCAAGGTAGGGTCCTGGTGCGCACGGACACTCCAGAGCTACCTCTGCCTTCCTCAGCTTGAGCTGGGGACAGCTCTGCTGTTGGAAGATCATGGCTGATAGGTCCTACATAAACTTGGGGTAATGACTAGCTCTTGCATAATCATGAATTGGAGGAAACATCTCCTGACATGTTACTTACAAGGAACTTAAAGTAGAATGCAAATTCATATGCAATTTACTGATTCCTTAAGCAAGTGTTTAAGTGACAAGACAGCAAAGCCAACAGACACACTCTTGCTCCTTCAAGGGTGCATGGTTCAAAAGACTTTTCTCCCCTCCACTAGGAAAAATTGAATTCTCGCTGCTTCTCCAGCTGTTTGCTAGATTAGATAGAAGAACATAGCAGCTGTGAATCTGTCTAGCTGGCTTCATCACAGTTCTTGCTCCCTAGCTTACTTTTAGGCTAAGTGTTTTTTAATATTGACTATCTCTTCATCCTGGGAAATCTGACTGAATTAATAATACATAAAAGATGCTGAAACTACCTGAGCATATCTTCTAGTGAAGTAAATGCTGCACGTTCAAATCACTTAGGATTTTTGATGCAGGTAGATTTTCAAGGTTTTTCTTCATCTAACTAAAGGGAATTCTCAGCAAAATTTGAAAATCCCTTTGTTGAGTATTTCTTTGCATATAAATAGCCAACTTTCCTTTTTCACTAATGACTCTAAAACAGACTCAAACCTTTTGACAAAGCTCAAATGGATGAATATATGGAAAGCATTGCCTTTTAAGTAAGGTGGACATGTTGGCAGGCGGTGATCCTATTGACTTGTGGCTTGTTGGACAGCATCCAACATTTACAAACAACAAATGTGAACAGGTAGCAAACATTGTAACGAAGAGCTTCTGGATGCCATGGTAGGGTTTTTTTGTTTAATCTATGTATTCCTGGGACTCTTGTGTGCAACAGTGGGAAGGCCAAAAAATCTAAGAGGTTTCGATCGACTTTTCACCATCAAAGATGATATATGTACAAATTAACTCACTGCCTTCTCTGACTCCATCTTTATCCTCAAAAAGATTACAAGAAGTCATGTTAAAATTCTTTAACAGTTACTCCTGTAAAATGTATATTTTCTTTTCAAAATCTATAGTCTTTGGTGAAAATGTTAAATTAGTTGTTAGAAAAGATTCTGTAATAAAATTCTTTATGTCGAAACATTGCATGGCAGCAGTCTCTGAGTAGAAAACTGAAACAGTTCTTTACTTCACTTTAATTTTTCCGTAATCAAAAGAAGACAGAGACAGAAAAATACTCCAGGGCAGAAATACTGTGCCTCTAATTTGAAACAATGAAATTTACTCTGAAATGACATTGCTTACTACCTTCGTCTAGCTCCAAGTGGGATACAGTCTGCTTTCAGAGAAAATCTCTTAAACTCAGCCTTTTCTGTGTCTTATTACATGTAAAATCTACAGATCCTGGGATTGTGAAATTGTTGTGATGAAATGATTACTTCATAGACTATGTCCATGAGCATAGTCAGCTGTCAGAGTTCAAAAGACTCCAGGCAAACTGGGGATTACACTTACTAAATCCTAATGGACAGTTACTTAGAGAGGACCTCTTTAACAAAACATGTTAGCTGAAGCTTAGTTTGGTCTAGCTTCTCTGTAGACAGATTCAATTTGAGAAACTGAACGTTCCTGAAACCTAACGGAAACCAAGGTGTTGATCTACCTTTGAAACCACAAAGACGAGGCTAATTTAAGGGCACTTACAAAATGCATGGAACTTTAAGCAAGAAAAATAAGGACGGTGAAATCAAAAAGGAAGAAATCTAACATCAAAACATCAAACAGGTGAAAGGAATTACAAGATGTAACAATGAGAAAGTCCTGTATCTGGGACGGAGTAATCCAAGCAGCAGTACAGGCTGGGATCTGTCTGGGTCTGCTGAAAAGGACCTGGGGGTCCTGGTGGGCAGCAAGCTCCCCTGCAGCCAGCAGCATGCCCTGGCAGCACCGAAGGAAAATGGTGCCACGCATCGGTAAAGACAAAAGTATAGTACAGCCAGCAGATCGAAGGGGTAATTCCTTGCACTTGACTTGGCGGTTGCTAAGCCACATCTGGAATACTGTGTCCAGTTTTGGTCAACTCAGTTCAAGAGAGACATTAAAAAACTAGAGGGTGCCACCGCAATGATCAGTGGGTTGGAGGAGTTTGGTTTTTTTCAGTCCAGAGAAAAGAAGACTCAGCTCTAATCATGGTCTTACAACATCTAGGGGTAGTTATAGGCAAGATGCGGGCTGCACAGTGACAGGACAATAGACAACAGGCCCAAGCTGTTGCAGGTGAAATTCCACCTGAATGTAAGAAAAATGCTCTGGAGTGCGATTAAACACTGAAAGAGATTGCCAAGAAGTGGTGGTACCTCCTTCATTGGAAATACTTGACTCACCTTGACAGGGCACTGGATAACCTAAACTCAGTCCTGCTTTCGGGAGGAAGGTTGCACTAGATACGCTCCAGAGATCTCTGCCAACCTAGACTGTCCTGTGAGTCTGTGCTTAGGAGAGAAAGAAGGAACTCCGAAGACAAGCCACAGGCTGAAGAAAGGCTTTGATATGTCGGATGGCACTGTCTTTAAGCCTCTGGCAGAACGGAGGGAGAAAGATGTGAGGAAATGCAGTATTGTTTTCCATCTACATGCACACCTCCCACTTGTTTCCTCAGTGGTAACAGGCTTTAGAAGCTGAAGTGTCAGGTGTAGTGCTGTGGCACTGTATGACCCATGTGGCTATCAAAGCCAGTGTGTTAAAACCAGGCAGCAGTCCCGGGGCAGTGTGTTGTGCTCGGCCAGGCCTGTCTCTCCAAAAGGACTGGTAAGCAGAGGCCTACATCCTGGGAGAATATTAGCAGACACAGACAAGAGCTAGCTATCAGCACACTTAAGAGCTCATGGTTCCACTGTATTGAGACCAAATAAGTATCCTCAGAAAACTAAGTTTTCAGTGCATTCATGCAGCACGCAAAATAGCAAATTGAAACTTTACTCCCTCTCAGAAATAAGAAAAGCTTAATGGTTGCTTTCTCGCATCTTTATTTTGATGAAGGAAGACAAATTACTGCCAGTGAACACGGTAAGTCTAATTCCCGGGTAGAAACTATAAGGAATGACATTCTTTATCCTTAGTTTCTGAAAAATTAACTTGCAGTTTAGCCTTAATAAATTCTGATAACAAAAGTATGGCAAGGATTGCATTTCGAGCAACTTATATTGTAACACTGCCACTATTTATCATTTGTTTTCTTAATTTCTTCACTCTCTATATCATATATCTGATGATAAAAGGGATGTTACACTAATCTTTTTTTTCTGGAAGTTCATTTAATTAGATGCATGTTTAAGTGTACTTGTTTTATAGAGATATTAACTTACTTAAGGGGCTTATCTCCACACTAGAGAAAGGAATAGGTTTTTTCTTAAGGAAGAAAGCACTCATCTAAATTGGACTGTCAGCTTCTCATGGGGTTGTTCCGCCTTGTTTTCGAGCCGTCTTTCTTGACAGGTGGCTACTTTGTTCCAGTCAACAGAGGAAAATTCCATTAGAGATCTTGTCATTGCCCGTAGTAAAACAGCATCTTCGGGGTTCTCAAATGGTACTCTGCAAAAAGAATAAAGCAAATGCGCATTATCTGAATGTTTCCAAACTACTTTGGAGCTAATTTACTACACGAACTCTGTGTAGAAAGTGAAGTTAGAAGTCATGATGACACTAGCAGTGAGGATTTGAAAATTTAAAATTTTCAGAAGGTTTCCTTTTTTTACCAAATTTAAGAAAGGAAAACAAAATGAGAAAAGGTCAGAATCACAGGATTCTAAGGAAAAAAGTCATGCTATAAATTATCTGAAATACATTTATAGTAAACTTACTTAAAAATGGTTTTTTGTTGTCACTGCTTTTTTTTTCCACAAAAAATACAATTGCACACTTTTAATGCTCTGACTCAGTGGAAATCATGAAACTAATTTTATGATTTCACAGTGATAGGATACCCATTAATTCAAATGCACATTTATTTCACTGAGGATCTTTTAACTAGCCACGACGCACATAACCCTTCTCCAAGCTCTGAATCCAGAACACTGTCAGCTTGTGTTCTTCATGTGTCCTGCCACAGCTGCAGTCTGGGGGAGAAAAGAGGCAGACGCACGCCACCCATGCAGAATTGACAAGGGCTGCACGTCAGACCAAAACGTTCTAACTCAGATACAATATTAAAACCTGATCTTACAAGAACTTATTTCTTACAGAGGTACCTATAGTAACACACACCTAATAGGTGTGGACTACCTATCTCCACCGAGTATTTGTTATGAAAAGGTACCTTGCAAAGCCTAAGCACCTACATCAGTAAGATGGAGAGGAAGCTGTACACCCATTCTGTCAATGAGGACAGCTAACTCCATTGAAAGCAGGTAAGAATTAGTTTCTAAACATAAATTAACTTGATTGTAAAGAGCTGTACTCAAAGTAAGTAGCTATATAAAATCAAATTGTTAAAGGATATCATCATATGTATGTAGGCTTTTATTATTTCCTTTAATAAATTTTTCAGATATTTTCATGTGTAAAGCTAAAAAGTAAAAACAAGCCTGATATCTGAAGTTTGTGAATTTACTCTTACAAAGATAGCATCTAAAATGTCATCACATTGAAATGCAACCTCTATACTGCCTCAATCCAGATACAGAGATAAGAGAGAGAACTTTTACATTTATTTCTGTGATTTTGAAACCAAACAGAATAAAATTGACATCAAGTACAGACTAAAAAGTTTCAGTCTACAAGTCATAGCATTTTTCAGAGAGTATGTATTTTTGAACAGCCGGTCAGGAGAAAGTTTTCTGGGCCATAATACAGAACAGCTATTCTGATGCTCTAATACTTACAGCATGCTTTTTCTAGTGATCAGTATTGGATCTTATAAATAAATAACATTTTTATATACCCATTTCCAAATGTGGAATACCTTTCAATATTGTATTTCAGACAGCAGCAGGTAGGCTGTCTCATCAGAATAGTACAGAGTTGCAACTATGTTAAATACGAAGGCCACAATTTTTTTCAAAAGCTCATTTTTACTGGCGATTGTCTCTGGTTAGGGAATTCCTTAGGCACGAGAAGAGGAAATTAAGTAAATGCTTCAGAGATGCAAAAGAAAAAAAATTCAAAAAATTACTTACTTATTTGTGTGATTTCCAAATTCACAACCTATAACGAAAAGTTCAAATTAAGACATTAATGGCTGTACAGCACTTTGATTAGCTGAGGATTTCCGTCCTGATCCTAAATTACTTGTTCAAATGAACTGAAAACTAGCAGATGATTTGAAATGTTCAAGACCATCTTTTATTAAATTACTGTGGAAACAAGTATGTTGGGGGTTTTTGTAAGTTTATGTAGTTCTTGTATTTTATTTCCCATAGACATACATTTCCATGCTTTTTTTTTCTTCTTTCACAGAAAAATGATGCCACTGTCTGTGTATGTGAATGACTACATGGTAGTGATAAAGGCAATGATAAGTCTTGATAATGATCAGCAAAACAAATGAATTATTAAATATGATTAACTATCCTTTTTTTCTCAGCCTTTTCAAAATTATTGTTAAATACACTGCTTTCAGGTTTACTATTGTGATATATGTATTAAAAAAAAATTCCAGGTATTTTATTACTGTTCCGAACCTCATCTATACTACTGTTTAAAATGCTGCCATTTCAGTCATCTATGCACAATATTGTTTTTCTTATCTTTAAACATCAAAAAAGCAGATGAGATTGTGTGGGTTTTCAAGGTTTGTTCTGGATTGTCATATAGTACAAGTCACAAGATTCCAGGTGGTATTCACCTGCTCTCTTGTGCCAGGATCATGCTGTCTTCCAGATCTGAATGTTTTAAGAACTCTAAAAATTACTTTATATGCTATTATAAGACATCATTAAAATATTCTCAGCGTGGAAAGCATAAAAAGGAATCTGCTTACAAAACTAGGCAAGATATGTAAAATTTAAAACTATTTGGAAAATACTTTCTTCAAGAGATTGTTTTGTAAAAGCACTAGAGGGCATCAGAACTCTATGACGCTGATCACTGTCTGAGCCTAGAAGTGTACCGAGATGTTTTTAATTAAATAAAAGTAAAATACACATACTGAAGGACATATAGTGTAAAAAATGAAATTTTGTTTGCTCGGCTATCTTCAAAGAGAATTCTGTAACTACAGGGACTGACTAGAACTTATTTGCCACAATACTCTTAGTAGAAGGATTCATTTGTTGCCTGTTGCTGCTACTACTACTACTTACTTTATGAAGCGATTTGGTTGAGTTCCTGATGCATTTATACTTTATTACTAAAACCAGTAACTTTTTATCATACGAATGAAAAGAACTTCTTTAATTCAAATCACCTACAAATGTATGCTTTTCCATACATTATTATAAATACCTGAGGGCATCATCAGCCTTCTGGCTGGTTGAGTGCATCTGCCAGATCCCACTGCAGCTCCCAGGGGTGTATTTACTCTCCTTCCAAAAGCTGTTGACTGCAGGACACAAGACCTTTCACGGTTATAAAGATGAAACGCTGACTCCCTTTCTCTTTGTGTAACTGCTGTTAAAGGGGATATAAAAGTTTTATTTTTTCTACCAGCTGAAAACACTGGTATTATCTATCTGCATGCAGAAGGTGATTCACTTCTTTTTGTGCAGAGATTCATAACAATAGCGGTGTAAATCTGCATAATTTCACAACAATTAAAAATGGAAACATGGAGTGATACTTCCTAAGGCTTTGGGTGAAGCCCTGTCCAATAAAATAAAGTTTTTTTCTTCTGAGTGCAGTAGGATCAGAAGTTTTAAACCAAGAAACTAGAAAGCAAGACTTTTCATGCCACTTAAGTGAGATCTACTGCAAAAGTCAGTAAAGATTTGGAAGTTCCTTTATGAATAGCAAAACCAAGTCCTGGTCCAAGGCCAGTTCAATTCCCATTGCTCAGTTACAGAGAAAACCATAGGAGTGCTCTTAAATCAAAAGAAAAGCTTCAAATTTTCCTGTTTTTCACTTTAATTAAAAAATAACTTTAAATTTTAAACAGAGTTTGAGACTGTTAAGCCAAATAGGGGGTGTTAACTTCAGTGATACGAACTGCATACTAATCTAGTACTTCAGCTATGGAACAGAAGTCAGCTAAAGGTTTGGAACAATTAACGCTGGCAGAAGCATTTTGAATTCAGGGAAGTTTTTAAGTCATGGTGTCTAGGGGAACAATTAGGAAGGAACTGCAGTAGCCATACCTGGAGGTATGAGAAGTGTGAGCACATGTCTTGTGTAAAGGAGACAGCCAGGACTATGCTGTGGTAATGTAACACAGATGGTGAAGAAGCTTTGTAACATTAGAGAAATAGTTCACTAAACAGAAAGTCCAGGGTACAGCTGAGTACAAATTAATGCCTCAAGTCTTAATCCAGAACTGATTACAGTATAACTGTATTTAGGAGATCAAGTCCAGAAAGTTTTACGGAAGTGTTTCTAGAGCTGTAAATGCAACACATATTTTCCAGCACATTAAGCTTCAGTCATCGCTCCTTAGTCAAAAATGATTGTTAATAAAACAGTCTGACAGATGTGCTAAGCACAGGTGTAACACAAGACCATATATTCAAGAGACTGGACGTACCAGTGCAAAACGAGTGTGTAAGCAAATGGCCATGTGGTCAGATCCAGCAGCTCCTCATCAACACCTGACACATGCTGCGGCCCATCCACCAGCTTTCCTTCATGACAAGAGCTAGGCAGCCTGCCAGCACCTGCAGACGTCCTGCGGCTGCCTTGCTCAAGTCCTGCATCCTGATTCTCCTAGAGACTGGGAGCAGGTTTTCAAGATGACGTTGTTTTTCCTTACTACTTTCCTATGAGGCAGAGCTGGGGTAGGAATCAACGCCTTTCTCAGTGCTCGCCAGTAATTTTCAGTCCTCCTGCCAATCACGTAGCTCTCCAAACACCAGAGACAAAAATCACCAAAGTTGGTTTTCTGGGTGCTCTGTGGCATGTTTATGGATTGACTCATTTATCATCTGGCTATTCATAAGACAATTATTTTTTTTTTCTGTAGAATTTACAGTAGACAAGCTGTGGAAGATCTCTTGATGATTTATGAAGATTTATATTTGAAAGCTTGGTCAGCATGTACCTCATCAAGAAATGTGCATATACATATTTAAACTGTACAGAAACACATAGATAGCTGAGGATATTATCCATATCTAAGCAAACAGGCTCACCCATGTGAATATACCCGTTTGAATGCACAAATGTAGGTGTATGTTTCTAAGCACAGGCTTTTATCTGTCTCACCAAAAAATATATAGACCAAGATACAAGATAAACATACAGAATTTAAAAATAAAAAGACAAATCAAAAGCATTTGGCAAAGTTAACTGTTTATGCCACGCAAACTCTATCTGCTTGACAAATCTTGCAAAAAATGGGTACCTGTTCATTAGATCTTTTGCTGTATCAACAAATGCATGTAAAAGAACAGCAAGATCAATTCACCTATTTTTCCAAATTGATTAAAATCAAAAGCAACTGTCAATGCTTTCTGAGAAGAGGAAAGAAATCCTTACACTTCCTGTCAAGGAGCTGTACTGAAGGAAGTAAGTATATCACGTAAAGCCGGTAGTCTGAGTCTTGTGCCAGAGGCTTATGGAATAGATCTGCAAAATGTATACAGAAGAAACAAATAACATCACAACCAGCAAAAGAAAAACAACTAACTTAGCAAGGCAGGAAAATTAAAGATCACTAGTAGCCAAAGATTTTGTAAAAAATATTATCAAATTCAAATTGCTGGGTAAACAAAGCACAGTCTATTTACACATGCAGAATTACTCAACTAAACATGGACTGCAAGAATTGGCTTATTGCAGAGTATGCAAAATACCACAGGCAAGATCCGAGTAAAGGTGCCGTCAGGAACTCCAAACCTTTGAAGTTTTTTTCTATTTTTTATGATATACAGACAAAACCACTAAGTGTCTGCCATTGATTTTTTTTAATGTATTGTTAGGGGATGCCTATTTTAAATAATAGTAGTCTTTTAGGTGTGACAGCTTAAAGGTAAGACAGAAAATTTGTAGGGGGAGAGAGTTATTAAAACCAGATGAACTTTAGAACACCTAAGGCTTTATCGTAGCTGATATAAAGTTTTTATCCCATAGACACAATATAAAATGTAAATACCCAGTCTTCTGATGTTTTGACAGATGGAGAGTTTGAAAACTCAAGAAACTTAAACAGCAGAAAGTTTAAAAGGGCCTAAATTCCTGAGAACTAAGCTCCAAAAGCCCATTAGCAACTTGACTAAAATACTTACGTTCAGGCTCACATTACTTGAATAACCAAACCTTTGCAAGACAGAGACAGGTATCCGTCCTGTGCTGCTGCTTCGCCAGATGTGGAACATTTGCCTAGCTGACATGCCAGATTGCTTTGTTTCATGAGAGTGATATCTGAGGTTGATTAAAATAGAAACTGGCTCATTCCCAGGTCAGCTAACAAACAAACAAACAAGTGTTGCTGGGTGGGGTTTTTTTTCCTAAATGAAAAACATAATAATGCTATTTTTATCCTTATACAAATGCTGTTCTTTGGAGACAGCAAAAATAATCAGGAGGCTGCTACCGTGAGATCAGAGCAGAGCAAAAAAAAAATCTTAAATTAATAATTTTGACAACTTCTACCAAGGTCTACACTGGTTTGTTTTTCACTTTTTGAAGAAAGGCTGTGGCTAATACTCACTCTAGAGTAAATAATTCCTGTTATATGTAATTTTAGCAGTTAGGGGGGGAAAGATGTATTACAGACACAAGTAAGAGATACTAGAAGACAAAAAAATTCTAGAAATATTCCACAGATCTGTAAACTACAAGACACCATTTCATGTTCTTCAGGATAAGTATGACAGTCAGAGGGCTCAGTGCTTGACGCAATTTAGCAGATATTTTGAGGGTGCAGTAAGGCTGGAATGGGCATCGCCTCCACAGAAAACACCTGTTCATGTCTACAGAGGAGAACTGAAAATATTTTAATTCTTTAACAAATTTTAAAAAATCACTATACTTAGAAGTAATTAAGAACCCACAAGGTGGCAGCAAAAGAAAGTTCCATTTTTATCAAAGTAGTATATAGCCACTTTTTCTAGAAAGTGCTAATCAGAAATTATATTAGGTATATAGCTGGTAAGTCTGTTCTTGAGTCAAGAAATGATGTGATAGCATTCCAGAGAGAAAAATGCTTCAGAAAGATCTCTAAAAGCAGGTACGTTTGGCAGTGGAATGGAATGAAGATTCAAGAGAGATTTTTCCAAGGCACAAACCAGGGTTGATACTTAGTACTTCTGAATCTGGATGCTACTTGGAGCATATCCCTCCCCATCAACACTGATTTGTAGGTTTGTTTTAGAGTATATGGTTTTTTTCTACTGCTCCTTCTTACAATAAATCCAACCGCTGTATGGATCAAGATGGTCTTATTTTACAAAACATCTGGGATCAATTCTTGGCTCTGCTATCTACTTTCTTGTCAAGGTCATGCAATTTTACTTCTACAAATTAGGGATAATGCTTTCTTCCTCCCCAGTTTTGTCTGTTTTCTCTGTTTGGAATGTAGGAAAACAGTGTGCCTACCCCACGTAGAGCAGAAAGGAACTACTGCGGTAGAAACACAGTGAAGAACAAAGAGAATTTTCTGAGGTCTAGCAGCAAGATGTTATCAGCTGTGGATAATAAATCAGTTGAGGCAATTTACAGAGTACATAACAAAAACCTTGGATTCAAAAGGGAGATGTGAGCACAAGGTGAGCCCATAAAGAAACCCTCCGTATCTCTCAAAAGGCTGCAGTTGTGAGCAACTCATCCAGTAAATCTTCAGAAGCTGAGTGTCTTCCCTAAACAGCTGATAAAGAACAGTGTTACGCTACAAATCCAGTGCAGGGCAGTGGCTAACAATCACAAGAGAGCCTTAAGGAAGAGAAATGCAACATTTTGGCAGCTGGATGCTACTTCTGAAGTGAACAATAATAGTGTATTAGACTGCCCCATTTTAATAGTTCTAATTTCCCCAAGAGCTACAAAATAATAAAATGTTATTATGCATCCAGAAGCTCTGTTGAAGGCTAGCAAGTGTGGGTTTTTTTTAATCGGATTGTCCGGCAATAAAAAAGATCTACCTCACAACAGTGAGGACTCTCAACATTCCCAAAACAGTTTTTATTTTATAAAGGTGAATTATGGGTGCAGCCCTTTTCAAAGCTAAACAGTACAAATTCTGCACCCATTTCACATTTCTTAATATTGCAAGGAGGCATATAAATGATATAGTAATATGATACGATACATAGGATTAAAATTTATTCTGTTCATTTACTGCTGTAATTTACTTCAAACGTGACAGTGCATCTTGTTAAACCAATAGAGTCCTGTTAATTTCAGAACTCGTTATTACGAAATCTCTTTGAAACAAACACACTGACAATTTTTTCATGACTGCAAAGGCCAAAAAAGAATGACTGTAAAGTTAAGGTTATTAAAAGTTTCTTCCACTGATTAGCGTTTACTCTCATATCTGTGAATTAAAGAACAGTTTTATTATCAGGGTAGATTGGTATATTCTATATATTGTTTGACACTTCTCTTAAACACTTGCTTTTTTATGGTGGTGGCCAGTTCAACATGCACCCAATTTTCACTATGTCATTGTGACAGCCATTCATAGTAACTTGCCAGCACTTTAGGTATCTGCTATTTGTCTTCATTTCCCACAGACTGTTGCAACAACTACAACAAACCTCCTGTGCTTGTTGAAGCTCCTTGTTAATTTGTAGGGCTATAACACTAAATTCAAGTGACTACACCATTCATACATAGGATGTCTGTCCAAACTTTGCCTAATCACTTCAAACAACTGCGTTCTTAAATGGACTATTTCTTCAATCTTGCATATAATGAATAAAATCACAATAATTTGGCTGGCATGTTGTCTTTCTAAACACTTGATTTGTTTTTTAATTCTGGCATGGTGTCAAGTTCAATGAACAGTCATATTTTCCTTTCCCACAATCAGACATTCAGTTTTCTGAATGCATAAGGAGGTATGGTTTGACGACATTCACCTCCATTAACTGTGTCACTAGGACGCAAAACTTGTTTCCTGTTTTCTCAAAGTACTGAGCATTTGGCATGACCTATGATGACATTCCTTTAGGAACCAAGTAAGAAGACGGCTTACATTTTCACTTTCAATAGGTTAATAGCATATAATCCTGCTTTCCCTGGAGGCTACTTCTTACATTGTAACTTAGTGGTGCCAACATTGTCTTGTATAACTCAACTTGAAATTTCACAGCCTATGCTACTTTCATTTCCAGCCAGTATATCAAAAAGTACGCTACACTTAATATCTAAAGTATATTTATTCTTAGACCCTACAAATCACAGTCTCCCAAAAAGATGCAGAAAGTAAGTCCTATGAGCAACAGAATTCCCGAGGCAGGAATTTGGGTTCTATAAGCTATCACTCACGCTCTCAACAGCAGTAACACCCGTTTCTCAACTCCCTTCACCTCTGTGATAATCTCACTGTATTCCCATGTTCCCTTACAAAAAGACAGCAGTAAACCACTTTGACTGCCTCCAAGCTACTCATCCAGGAGAATAGGAACCAGCAGCCAAAAAGAGTTAACTTCTGAACTCATTTGGCAGTTTTTCTTAGTTGAGGTACTCTTTGTGGAATTTTCATGTCTTAGAGATCTCTTTCTTCTCCCAAATTTGGTTGAAATTGGTAATTATCTTCAAAAGCCACTGGCAAATGATGCGGAAACGGACAAGAAACATCCTAATAAGAAACACTAAAAAACTACTGCTTACTGTTCTGCAAAATGAAAATAAGGTATTACTTAGGGTCTGCAAGCTTATCATTCCTTTCAATTCCTTCACCGTTTTGCCAAGTTTTTTTAACTGGTTGTTGTGAAGCAACAGAATCTGTAACGCACATAAGTGTTTCAGAGCACCTGAAATAAAAGGAAAAATAGTTAGTTATTCTCACCATACCTGACTGCCTTCATTAAATAATTATTTTGTTACGTTGCACACTGAATTTGATATTCTAGTTACCTGTCTATGCCTGCCTTTTGGTAACACCTTGCATGAAATTAGTGGAAAAAAAAAATGGCTGAGAATTCAGTATCACTTTCCTCTTTCTAGTCACATCCTTTGAACACATGCCTAACTTTCTTCATTCCAGTTCCTTCCATTTATCCCCATCATCCTTGCCTCAACAAATCAACAACTGTATCCTCCCTTCTTCCTCCCTTCCCTCCGCCTATATCCCAGTAATCTTTGATTAATTCATCTTCACTTCCTTTTAACCTGACCTAATATTACCTTTGCCTCACAAGCAATAAATAGTGAATGCCTTAGAAAATAGTTCTATTTCAAATAATTATTAACGTATTAAAAAGTTATTACAAAATATTGTTGTGGCTGACCCAGACTATGTGTTCACATCCTCACACCCCATCAGGCTTAGACACCTCATTTTCCAAATTCTATACAGTATTTCTCATCCACATTTCTCTACCAATGGTACTTGCCCTTCTGTTTACCCATATTTTGTTATCTTCTGTATTGTCGCTTGAACTCATGTTTCTTTCTTTCAAACATTCATTTTTCTCAAAATCTCACAGAAACTATTCAAGATCGTGTATCATCCCAACATTTTATAGGGACAGAGAAAAGTAAAATATTAACATTTAAAATGTCTAAAATATACACAAATTTATTATGCTTTGGCCTCTTCATTCACGAATTCACTAGTCTGGTACAGCCACTTTAATCTACAAGAGCAAGAAAACTGAAATAGAAGTGTAAGACACATGCAATTGTGCAATAAAACAGTTTTGCAGTAACTTTGCAAAATACTTCTGGTTATAAATGCAACTATATCATGAAGAAACTGCAGAACCTCAGTGACTACCTTACAAGCAGGATAACTAATTTATTACCCTTTTATTTTCATGTTAAGTCTGTCAGCACTGTTATCAGTTTTTCATCATATAAACATAAATGGCTCTCAAAAGGTATTTCCATCAGCTTACAGAGTACCTGGTCAGCAAGAGGACTACAAATCATCCTGTAAAAAGAGCTTTGCGTGTTCATTTTCAGTATGAAATATGGTCATGTAAGACCAAAAATATTTTACAATTGCCTGACATCGAAGTGAATGACATTTCATCCCTTGGACCAGGATAAACAGATCACCTTATTGCCACTCAAGTACGCTGAAACAATTAGATCTCTAATAATTAACATGTATTGTTATGCATACATAGGAGCTTTCAACCATGAAGTTACTTGCCGTTGTCCACTTTTGTAAATTTGAATGCCAATACAGAGAAAAGAAAGTATAGGCCTCTGCTCAACAATATAAGAAGGGAAGATTGGTACCTGATATATCTGTCAGTTCGTTATTGTTGAGATAGAGTTCAGTCAAGCAAAAGTTTTTGATCAGGAAAGTTAAATCTTGGATCTGAAATTAGAGACAGGAAAACTGTTATATGTCAGTCTAAATCTAACTTTGGAGAAGTATAAACCTGGCCCCTTGAAAACTGTTTACCTATAGGTAGTTTCTTATATTTCTGTTTAAGACTCTTGGTTTAAGGATTGTCTTGACAGCTGAACCTTCATTAGAAATACTAATTACACATCAAATACAGCCTTACCTAATTTTTTGAACTACAAATTTAATATTTGTATTTGGAAACAGATTTCATTGAATTACTGCTCTTCACATTTCCTTTTACTTCTATTCACATTTGAAATATTTTTTGTTGTGAGAACACCCTTGTAGGATGTAATAATTCTATGTTGATTTTAGAATACTTCTGAAATATATCCTTGGAATCAGCCCAGCATCTAGTTTTAAAATTATTTCTTCATCAGCAGGTCCAAAGAGCATATATTTGTTCTAAATTTCCAAAAATGACATTTACTCAGATTTACAGAATCAACTACATTTGAAGAACGTATGTATGGGTATATACCCAATAGTTATCTTCAGTTCTTATGAAATCTCATCCTCTTGCTTGGAGAAGCTCAGTTCTAATATTGTCTTGACTTCAGCGCAAGGTAAAGTATATGCAATGGGATACCAAGCTGGCCATTATAATAGTTGAGAACTGGGAGTACTAATGGTGCCTAAGTCTTTATTCTACAGTTTAAATGCAAGAACAGCAAACAGAATTTTATTCCTCACACTACTTTGATTTCTGTGATGCCAAGTCATTTGTTAGTGGGGGAGTGATTTCAGCCCTTGAATTGTGCCAGATTTTAAAACAAATGTGCTTTGCTCTGTGTATTAACAGTACCTGAAAGTTGGGAGGAGAATAAGACAGAGGTTTTTCCATTCCTAAAGTTCTCTGAAATCCTCTGAGAAAAGATACTTTAAAGTTCAAAATAACACCATTCTCTGAGTCTTGCTTCACCTCAGAAAAATCTGGTTCAGTGAAAACAGCAATATTCTACAAATAAAAAAATCCTGTTCTTCACAATAATTATTGGATCTTGTATAGCGTAAAGCCCACACATACCTATTGTATATAGTGGTGGTTCTCCTTCTTTGACAAGTTTGAATATTTTAGGATCATCTGAAATTTACTTTTTTGTGATAAAATTATTGTGATACATTTTTAAGGAAAGAAAATGATCTCAGATCTTCTGAGTTCAGAAAAATATGCTCCCCTTATTACAGCATTTAGTTGAGACTTCTCCTAAGAAAAGCCACTGAGTGGCTTCTCCACACAAGTTATATAGAAAATGACATTTCCACACAAATTATATAGAACAACAGAAGAATGCTCTTTGTTACTGCTTAGGTAGGAAAGTGAGATCTGTGCAAAAATCAGATTTCTTTATCTTTTATGGCCGGCAAGATCAGTTCTGCTTAGTCATCAGGACATTTCTTCTTATTCCTTAGTGTCCTTTAGAAATACAAGGGAAGGTCTTATTATTTGGATTTTAGTTCCACCTTTCAGTGTATCCATATTTTTGCTTTTTTTGAAAATAGCTGGATAACCACAGGTCTTTTAGTGAAGTCAACATAAGATGCTATATAATTGATGTTAGCCTGAGGCAGGAGATACACACACACTCCTAAGTGACATGGAATGTAAATTTTTTTTTCTGCTGCTCACAGAGCTACTTATTTACCTGACCAAGCAATTCTGGTGTTTTAAGAACTTGAGCCCATTGTGATAGTCAGGTAAACTACTGTACAGTAAGATATTTAGAAGCTGGTTAGAAATTCGCGGGTTTCATCACTTTTCTTGCTTTTTAATTACCAGTGGCTAATGGTGAAGGTTTGGATTCAATTCAACCATTTAATAATGGTTGGCTATGTATTTGGAGATTTCTAAATCAGGTAATTCTACTGTCAAGTAGATGATTTTGTGTAAGATACAATGTGCTTAGACTTGGCTGGAAACTATAGCGTCTGGAGATTTTGACAGAGCATTGTCTTAAAAACCCTACAGGATATAATAAATACTATAATCTAGATGTGCACAGATGGAGAAAGTAAGGCACGTGGTTTGTGTAACTGATTTAGAACCATACAGCACATTGGAAACGCCGGAAATTAATGCGGCCCAATGTCATACTCGAATCACTCTCCTGGAAATCTCTTAAATCGAACAAGTTTAGGTGACACAATGGCCTGCATAATGGCAGAAGATACCCCACCAACCCTAGCATTGCAGTGCTACCCCCTGTGCACAGGGAGAAGCACATTTGAAAGAGTTGTATGTCACTCGTGTTCATGAGGGCAAAAAGGAGTCTCACCTCAACCACCAGCCTGCCAGGAAATAAACTATGCATGTCTGCAAGGGCATAAAAAAAGAGCTACGCATTTCCTGCAGTCCACTCCTTTCCTGAAAAACTAGGAAGCCCAGAAGTTGTTCTAAGAATACCTTACAGCTGTATCACTCCTCGGTCTGCTCCAAGAGCTGCCCACTCTGGTGGGCAGGGTATACTTGTTATGAGCTACACTGGAAACCGCTATCCCAGACCTCGGGTATCGGTATGCTATCAGGCAATTTTGTCAATAACTTAGTTCTAAATATACTCAATCTTTCTTTTTATTGCTAAGGTATTAGCACAAAACCTCAGTTTCTTAAATACACAAAATTTATAAATGTGATGTGAATCTAAAGGAAAAGATATCAGCTTATACTCTGTAATGTAAAAAAAATACTGTTTCTTCAAATCTGTCATATTTAAATCACATAAATTTGCCTGAAAATTAAAAATAATTTATTAGCTTGACTTTATGTTAGAAAAATTACAAAATAATAATCAGGGAGTCCAGATGCATTGTTCTGCTCTTTAAAGAGATTACCTTATTGTTGTTAATCCACAAATACCTTAATTTATGAAACCGTGATAGACTTGGGACACTTCTTAGTCCTCTGGTGGAAGAAAAAAAAAAAAAAAAAAGAGTAACAAATTTCTTAACATTCATGGTGCTTAATCACTTTATAAACACTTGAATTTTTATAAATATTATACAAGCACTAAAAAGGCACACTTCTGCAGAAAACATAGCAAAGAAAGACACAAAGAACAAGATGGCAGAGACAGTGTAAGCATTCTACACACCTGAAAGCATAACAAAGCAGCAGGTGGTAAAGAAAGGGGAATAAAGTAAAACATTATTTTTTTTTCCATAACAGCATTTATTTTCCCAAAGACTATGAGTCCCATGTAATTTGCAGTTTCTAGAAAACCTGCTCAGAACACAGGAGGAGAATTTTGGCATCCTGGGGACACAAACCTAAAAGGAAAATTGCTTTGAAGGTGCAGTGTGGATTGTTCAGCAACAGTGCCAGGGAAGCCAACAGAAGACAGACACCAAGCACATCAATGTACATTTCTTATTATTTTTCATATTAGTGCATACTGTGAAATCTTTTGCCCTTTTTTCGCCCCTCTTCTCTCCTGTCCTCATATAAACTTAGTATTTACTCATATTCATTAACAGCCTTGTTTTACATCAAACTGCACATCCACTGAGGCTGGAACTATCTCCTGTGTGCTGGTAGGGCTTTTTGTTTAATTGTCTATCTAGCACTTTGAGCTTGCTATTGTACTATAAATAACAGATTACCTAGTAACCAGAGAATATTAGTGAGCTGCCAGGTAATTTTCACTAATTGCTCCTCCTTATTTTTCATTGCTTTAAATAAATGTGCTTGATACATTAGAATACATCAGAATAATTACAGGTGATGTTTAGATGACAAATTTTAATTGGCATAATAAAACTTTCCTCATGGATTTTAACATGTTGCAAGACTGGGGACAGTGTTTCAGAAAGCACTAACAGGATTGATAAAAAACAACCTCACAGCATCAGCCTAAAATGATCTATTAGTTTTCCAGCTGTGAAGCCTAGTCTATAGTTTCCCATGGTTTGTTTTCTTATTTTTTTTCAACAAACCCTCCAGATACAGACAAAGGGGGAGCGGACACCTTTTCTGATCTTGCATTTGAAAAAAAAAAATCTATCCAGCAAATGCTACAAGGTTGAAGCACTGTACTTTTATTCTCCTGTATTTCTGAAAATCAGATTATCCCATGCTGCTAAATTCTTAAACTGTTTATTTGGCTTCCTCAAATAATCCATAAAAACAAACTCTGCAAATATGTATTTATGTGTCTATTGTCATAAGTAACCAGAAAATAACATTACTGCAAGTAGTAAACACGAGCAGATGAGTGTTGACAGGACATACAGAGCTCTTACAGAGCTACTATCTAATTCTTCAGTATAGTTCTACCTGTACACCCCTGAATTACTTTTCAGGTAGCAAAACCAAAATTTCCCTCATATTCTTTGTCACTGCTGTTCTATACATAGTTTACAGGTTTACATTTTAACCGGCTTTACTCCCTCTCTAGTAACAGCCTCATCTTGACTGTCTCCAAGCCTTGATCTGGTTGGTTTTTTTTCTGGTATTAAGGCATTTAATTTGCCCCAGGTAGAGCTTAATTCCTCTAACATTTTAAAGGAGCCTGTCCCTTTCTATATGCCTTCTAGACTTTGCATGTCTCTTACAAACTGATCCTTTCTGGCCTGCAGCACTCTTTTCCTACCTACTGCTAAGTTAATCAGGATGACAGCTTTCAGTGTCCAAAAGTACATTTTTTTCATGTCCCTTTAATAGTAGTGGTTTAAAAATATAAACTTGTTCCCTCTTATTTGATTGACTTTAATTATTATTTTTTCATTTTCTTATTTCAGCCAGCTGAAAATTACATCAGACCAACAGTTAAGGAGGCATGATCTGATACTGAGATTGGCTGAGGTTCAAGGTTCATATAAATTGGTATAGAATAAAAGGAATTCACTTCTCTCCAATCATCAAAGAAGCCAGTTTGCATCATTCTCAAAATGGTTTCATAGAAAGACAGATCACTTCTGTATCTGCCATCTGAACATTTCTTTTTATTTCATACCAAAAAAATGTTTCAAAGCCAGTGAGGGCACACATTTAAGTATTTAAGATCGAAAATGTGCCTATTAAGACTGTCTTAATTCTTTTACACATATGCATTATAATAATTTCCTTATATTGTTTAGAAAATATATATATGCATCTTGTAATTTTCTTTTTATTTAAACTTCTCCCTTAGACTTTATGTATATTTTCTTCTTTCTAAAATACGTATTTCAATAATTTTGACATTTTCTTTTCACAAAGCGTCAAATACTTTCTTGGTGTAAATCAGGAGATGTGCTAAGGAATTTAAAGATACTAGTGGGCACATTTAGATTTTCAAGACCACCTGATTTCCACTAAAAATGGCTAGACAACACTGAAATCCCTTAACACTTTTTTCTTTTTTTCCATTCATAGGACCTAGAGACCTTGAAAACCTTGCCCCGCATTATTAAACTACATTAGTTCTTGATATATGGTATCAACCGTACAAAGAGTAGATGCAGTTGTGAGGCTGCAGACAGGTATGCAACACTTGGAATTATGCCCTGGCCAGAAATTCAAAGTATGCTTTCTGAAAACTTTGAAGTATGCCCTGTCACGTATCCATCATTCTATGGTAGCCTCTCAGCATGTTCATCCTACAACACACACCTCTATCAACCTAGATCACCCACAGGTTCATGAAAGCTTTGCCTTCCTTCACTTAGCATGGTTTCTTCTCTTCATCTGCCCTACATCTTAAGCTGTTTCATAAATCTCTCAGAGGAGATCAGTTCTCTCATCAGTACTGCCAGCCCCAAACAACTGTTCTTGTACTCACTTCATGTTGCCCTGCCCTCCCTTCAATTCTTAACGGCAGAGATGCAGGGAATTTCAAAGGTGCTACCAATGAGTTTTACTGTTGCAATAACAGATTTCTTCAGGGAGGTCAGAAATTTGGCAGTTCTTAGACTGGGCAGGTCCTGTGTTTTTTCATTTGCTTTCTTGATACTCTTTCCACCCAGCCTTGCAAGCCAGTTAGAACAGGTAGAGATCAGCCCATTAAGCCTCACTCCTCTGCTCCCTGTGGTAGAAGTTCATGCACAACACTGTGAACTTACAGACCCTCGAGCAATTCTGGGTTGCTGGAGGATTGTTGTATCTAGGGCTGAGGCAGTTAACTACTTCACTGTGAGTATAGCTCTGCTGTGTATGTCAGTATATCTTCATTTCTTCCTTCACAACATGTATGGGCTAGGTATAAATATGATTTGATGATATTTCACACATAAATGATGTTCAGAGAGTACCTGACACAGAAAGCACTGTGAAAGTTCACCATTTACTGTGTGCTGTACTTTTAGTGAAAGCCAAACGAAGAAACATTTTACTTACTGTCCAGCCAGATACAATGCTACGACATCCACATTCCTCTTAAAGCCACAGATCTTCAGCTGGTTTTCTACTGCCTGACAGTACACAGTACGTTTGTCAGCATAATACACTGCATAATTATAGATTCATTAGATTATAACATATACATATCCAGTATCTAAATTAATATGCACACTGAAATTAATATATGCATCATAGCACCTTGCAAACTATAACGTAGTCTAAGAGAGACAAAGAGATAGTAAATTAGCAGTCTCTGTTTCAAATTGATAAAAATACTCCAACAATTACGTTACACTTACAGTAATATTCTTTTCCTGTGGAGAATCATAGCTTATAGACATGAGGAAAAAAAAAGTCATCTATGTTGACTGGAGAATGGGCTTCTCGCTCAAGTCAGCCAACCCAGTACAGGCGATCAACAAGAAAACTGCTTACCTTGCAATACAGCTGCAACTTTGTTCTATGCAACTTTACTTTATGCACACGACATTTTAAAATTATGCATCCAGAAAACTCTGCTTGTACATTTAATATTGAAAAATGTAAACACAATTTTGATTTGCAGAGTATATTACTGATGTGCTATAATCTGTAAAATCAATGAACCCTAGTAACATACGGATTACGGATCTCAGTTACTAGTGGCTGATAAAAAGTAAAGTATCTATCAGAAAAAAAATGGTTTTGCTACACGAGTTATTATGCCCAACATCAAGATCACCATCATTTAAAACACAAAATTGATGCAACTTTACAAATACAAAATGGCTTGGAAGCACCAACGAGCATGCCGAGCGGCCTGTATTGGCTGCACAACCACTCCAGTGTGTTCCGAGTGTATTGCATATACATAAAATAACTGTGGGCGCACTTGCAAATGCGCCAGACCTGTCTGAACAGAGGAAGCAAGGAGCTTGCGGGACCTGTAGGGCGCACTAGCCACTTACTCCACACAGCTGTTGTTGGGACAGTGGCCATTTGCCCAGGAACTCGGTATGGCCAGCAGCCTGATTGCAGCTGTCAAGTAGGGGAAAAAACTGGGACAAATGGCCGCGTTTTTCTTTCGACACAGGCAAAACCCGCAGATGGAACGAGAAGTGCTATCTGGAGAAAAGCAGCTGTGCGACAACCCCAAGCGTGTTGACGTCTGTCCCTGGGACTGCAGAAGGCGCACAGCTGCCGGACGTACCCATGGGGAATGCACACCTGCTTCAGGGAACAGAAACCGCAGATACTGCGTTCGACAGTCAAGAAGACTGCGCCCCAAGATTTGTATTTCTCAAACTCCATTATCTGAGATCTCACCCTCTCCCCACCCCGGGAGCCCCCTTCCCAGTCAGCCCCGGCCCTCCACCACAGCAGCCCGCCGCCCCGGCAGGGCCCGCAGCCGCTCCCGCAGAGCTCAGGTGTGCGGCTTCTCCCGGCCAAATCCTTCCCAGGAAGGGCAGGCCGTCACGCAGGGGTTGGGGCCGGCTCTCTCGGAGGAGCCGAGCCGAGCCGCC
>JAVKLA010000073.1:12672481-12704141 GCA_034782735.1 Sagittarius serpentarius
CATTTTAGAGTCCCGTTCCTAGGCGGCCGGGGGGAAAGAGCGCGAGCCCGCCGGGGGTGACAGCGGGTGGCCTGGCCTGGCCTGGCCTGGCCTGGCGGGGACAGCACCGTCCCGGCGCTCCCCTAGAAACGGTGGCCTGAGCCTCCGCTGGGCAGTCCGAGCGAGAGGCGCCTCCCCGGAGAGCGCGGGCAGCCGGGGCCCGGCGGGGCGGGTGTCCCTGCGTGGGATCCCGGGACGGCGATGGCTGAGGGAAACCGGGAGAGACCTGCTTTACCTCGGGGAAGTCGTCTGGGTCGCATTCGCGCACAATCCTGAAAAACTGTGGTGCCTTTTTTTTTAAGCTACATTCCTATGTGGGTTTGGGGTTTTGTTGTTTTTTTGGTTTTGGTTTTCTTTTTTTAAAGTACAAAGCCTGTATGTTTGTATGTATATATGTCACTTACAAAGAAAACACTTGCGACTTTATAACTAATCTACACAGTATATATTACTCACTTGCAAGTTGCAAATCACCTTGGTACCTGAGAAAACGCCTTCCATGTCTGCTCCTCGAAAGGGCCACTGCTGCGACAGCCATTTGGTTGAGTTTGGTTGTGAAGTAACACAAAATGTTTATGACATCCACATGTGGAAGCAACTGTTGCCATGTTATTTTTATAACCATTTTACTGCATAGCACAAGCTGAAACACAGAAAAAGCCATTTCCAGTGTGTGTGTGTGCATGTTTGTGTGCATGTGCACGCACACACGGACAATAGAAAACGTTTGATCAAGCTACAACAAAAATATGTCTGAAAACTTGGAGCTTTATTTAGAATTTAATTTACACAGAGTACTGAAGTTAGCAGAAAGAGTCATTGTAAATTATGTGCAACTGATATACAAAGAACAAGAGTTGTGTGCGCAATATATGAATAAGCTGTCCCTCATGGAATTAATTATGTGCATGCCTTTGCTTGTTCAGACCACTGAAACTAGATGTAGTGTGTGTGATGGAGGAATGGAACTACAGTACAAGTATTATATTGCAAATACCTAATTTTCACAGAAAAATTGTGTGGGTGGCTTCCACTTCAGCTAGGTAGCTTTAAACAAATAGAAACCTCAAGTAAGAAAGACTAGGCATCTTAAAAGTACAAAACTGACAACAGAAATGTCTTTAATCACTTATTTTAGCTTCTAAAAATAACTCTAGGGTATTAAAAAAAATAAAAAGAAGAAATGTACTGGAGAAGAAGAAACTGGTAGAGATCTCCATATTTTTTTCATTTTACATTCAACTTCCGTGTTTTCAATCAACAAGATAAAGCTATCAATTTAGAATTGTGAAAGGCGAGATGGTTATTAAAGAAAAAGTCAACTTCAGTAATAAAACTGTCTTATCAACTAATCCAGTTAACACAGTATGACAAGCAAATTCAGTAAAGTATGGAGAGAGAGGGAACCTCTAGAACATACTTTGTTGCATTCCAACACAGAGGTGTGACATACATGGGTTAGGGTTTGGTTTGGTATGTTTTGGTTTTTTGAGGTGCTTGTCTCTATTAATAACTGGTAGCTACAGACTTTCAGTCTGGATGCCTAAACACAGACTGCTTTAAATTCAATACAGTTAATCTCTTTTTCTTTCTGCATCTGCAAGTTGACACTTAAAATCCTCACTAAGTTTAAAGGAACTTGGGCAGAAAATGAGTATTTTTTTATTCAAACTGAACCGTCACCATGTTTTATATTGACTAGGTGTTGTCCTTTTCCAAAATAAGTAACGTATCACCTATTTAATCCTATTCCTGGATTGCTGTGCATAAATGAATAAATGATTGCTTGTCCTTTGGGATATTCAGAGTAATGGCTTACTTGTTATACATGTTTTTCCAGAAAGTTCTCACTGAACTTCTGTGGCAAAAATACTTAATTTGCTTATGCATGGATATGCAGTGGCAACAAGAAAATGTGATCTTCTAGTATGTGATAATAGAACATAAAAATAGGGGAAAGCACACATCTTCCGTTTCCACTGACAAAGGTGGTAGGACAGAACAGGAGATGACGATTCACTTTGGAAACCACCAGGACTGCAGATGCCTGCAGGAGTTCATCTGACCCATGGAGTAAACACCTTTTATTCTCTAAGGTACTTCAGAGGCCTCGTAGTGCCTTTGAGTATGTCCGTGCTTCAGCCGCATGCCATGGGTAGAAGGGATTGTTATTGTATCACTTTAGAGGCCACATTATAGAAATGTATATTTGCTCTGGATAATAAAGTTCAGATTAAACCTGGTTTAAAACGCAACCTGTCTCTGTCCACCTTGCTGAGCCCCTGTATATGGGCTTGGATGCTCTCCATGCCAGGCTCCCACTTTCTCCATCCTCTCTGGGGAAAATACGGTGGGAAGAGTTTTATCACAGTCTAGCCAGTGACACTTGGACAATAATTAGGTGATGGGCTAAATCATTTTACCATTTTTTATTTTGGTGTTTTTGACTTCCCAATGATTTCGTTAGGACTTTACTGCAAAATTAATAGCACAGTGGCTCTTTGTAACGTAACCTATTGTTCAATAGCTGTGAAAGATGCAACATGCTAAAACCAATGTCTAATACATGATATTTTTAATCACCAAAGTTTATAATTTTCAAAATCAAGTTATTTGCCTATGATATTAGACCTATGTTTTTTATTTTTCAGGGTTCATATTCGATTTCTGTTTTTCAAGTCTTGTATAATTTCTAAAAATTAAGAGTTTTCAAGGTCTTAATTTCTCTATGTATTATACTAGTAGGATTTTTGTTTCATGCAATGTCCCGAATATTTTAAGCAAAATCTATTTTCATTTTCATACAGATAATTTAAACTATTTGCATATTAGTCTCACCTTTGTAGTCTTACTGACCCTGACTTAATGTTGAGTGTGTTTCAGTGCATCTCCCTGACAAGGCCTGCATTTTTACAGCATATTTATTTAGTGTAGAAAGAAAAATATTTAACAATGAAAAATAAAATAGTAAGATTGCACTCACCACTTTTTTGAAGAAATGGATACAGTATACACCATTACAGTATGGTGCTTGCACAGTTCTTTCCTTTACTGTCTTCTATAATTAAATACTTATCATCAAAGGTACTGTGCTACATGGCTTTTTCACAAAAGGTATTTTTAAAAATTGCATCTCCATTTTATAGAATCAACTAATTTATGTTGGAAGGGAGGCCATCCAGTCCAACCCCCCAAAGAAAGCATATCCTACTACAGAATTATTTTCCATCTCACATGTTTGTACGGTTCTGCATACTTACAGAACATCCATCAAAAAATAACAGAATTATCTGGGACAAATTTAAAATTGCCTGTGTTATACTAATGCCACATAGAAACTAGTACAATTAACTTGCTTTTGAGGTTGTAAATAAATTTCACTTTGAAAGGTGTGAAGTAAATGCAAAATATTGTAGATAAATGCATATTTCCTTTTTTCTTCTTCTTACCGGAAATATTTTATCAGTGTTTATCAGGTGAAACCCAGAAGCCTGAGGAAAGATCAGTAGGATATCCCACCTGCATTCCAGCTATTGCTCCAGAAGAGTGCAGGTCTCCCGTAGGTCCAGTAGCTGCAAGCCCTGTGCAGATGTTTCAAATACTCCACACTGTCTAAAGCATTCAGACATTTGAATTACTTCTCTTGCTCATACTATTAATCTTCCTGATGGCACTGACGACATCCCAGTGACCCTGACAAGTTCAGGAGTAGGATTTTGGGAGAATGTTTTTTTTCCAATAAATAATGCAAGCTTGACCCTATATTTAAACAGTTCAGCCTATTTTCAATTTGAAGCTAGTGATTAACTTGAATGGTTAGACTACTGTCTGGGATACAAGAGAGATGAATTCTTTCGTTTTTCTAGTATTATGTGTAATATAAATTAATATATGTTACACAGTGGTAAGTGTAAGGGAAGAAGGCAAAATAGTCCACATGCAGCCTATGGCAGAATTGTCCCAGCAGACTGCATCATATGGATGAACTAGCTCATTCAAATCCAGCTTCAGCCTGACTTGCAATCTGAATACTACCCCAGAGAACAAAGACCACCATCACCACAAATGTGACAGGCCTGATGGAAAAGAGTTCCAACAGATATATAAATGCTCAGTCTTATTTTTCCATCAGCACAGTTTGGATGTGTCATTCACTTCAACATAGCCAACTCTTAACTTCATTCTCTGGCCATTCTGTGTGCTGGACTGTTCCTGCAATTCAGCTTCCAAGTCTGATCGACACAAAAGAAATTCTTGTCTGCTGCAGCTCTTTTATGGGTGTATGAACAACATTTTGTCAAATGATGCTATTATTCCAGTCTCAGAAATTTACATCCTAATGTTTCAAAATATTGTATGTGCACTTCTACAATGGTTTGTATGTATCTTACCATACATAAAAAAATAAATCTCCAGTGCTGTGATCACATATGCTTTCCAGAACATGATAACTGGCATTTTTGATCCTCTTTAATGTGTGAGGCTTCATGGGTAGAATAGACAAGTTATTATAGAAGTGTTGCTGTTAATCACATAAGTAAAACCTCTGTATTCAGTACTTGAAGTTACTAACATTGTTGGTAATATTAATAAAAACGTATTATGCATGTTTAAAACTTTTAATACTGCTTCCTAACAAAATCAACCACCTTAGCCTGTAAGTAATAACTGTTTCTAAAAGGATAATGTCTGCAGAGCTCTCTACTTGTAAAAGTCAATACTTTTCTTATTGATGTCTCATGCCAGCATGCCTATTAATTCAGAGAACTGTCACTGGGCCGGTTTCATAATGTGCAGATACTTAAAAAAGACCTTAACTTTTCATTTTCAAATAATTTTTTAATTGTGATGGCTGCCAAAGTAATTTTCCGATGTAAACTTCTGTTATTCTGTCTTCTTAATATGTTGGCAATGAGGCGATGTTTATATGGCAGAGATGCATAGAAGCAGTTCTAAATGAATTACCTTGGGAATTGGAAGGTCTGTATCCATCCATGAGGGTTCAGGGAACATGTTCACAGAGCATAGGCATTCCCAGTAACAACAACAAAAAAAAGTGTAATAACTTAATTGTTCAGTTAATGCCATGAAGGTATAACATGGCAAATACATGTCCTGTGGCGAATTCATTCTGTAATACGTAATATGTGCTAATGATTATATGCAAATACAAAAGAAAACTAAAGTCTGAAGAAGAGTTTGAGTTTATACATGTAAGAACTTGCATGTACATTGATTCAAAGGAAAAGGAGTGAAATCAATACCAGAACTGTTAAAAATATTATCTTAATCATACATAAAGTCTTAATTTAGGTAATACTGATCATGCACCTAAATCTAAATATGGGATAAATTATGTTTACTGGCTACCTGGCACTGAAATTTTTTCTTCATGCCTTCTGCCCTGGGAGAAATCCTGACTCATCTGTCTTCACTGGTTTGATATTTTGGGATCCTGTAACTTCTGTTTAGTCTATCAAAGCTCTACTGACCTAAGCTGTGTGAATGAATTACTTATACACTATGTTACTACTACTATTCTTATTCTCTAATTATTACCATATACTCAGTACTGTACTTAAGCTAAAGGTACTAAAAAGTAGCTAAAGCTAGTAAAAGAGTTAGGATCAAATGACATCCGGACACTGTAGCAGTGTATCAAAGGCAATTAATGGATTAATTCTCAGTTGTCTCTTGAATCTGTGTACATGGCAAAAAAAAAAAGGAACAACAGACCTTCTAGATCAAGTCCACTATTTTCCTCTTACATTCATAGAATCACATTCATAAATTTGTTATGTTATTGCCAATTAGAAGCAGAATGAAGATAGCATAATTAGGTTTCACAGCTGTTTCTGATTCTGTTTATTCTTTCTTGCTCTCATGTTTGGGAGAAAGTGAGCAGGTAACATTGAATGATGAAAGGCTGGAGAAGGTGCTTGAAGAGCACCTTCATGAACTGCAAGATTCTCACAAACTACGTAGTTGTGATTGACTTTAGAGGTTTTTCCACAGCTGGTAGGCATGATGATTTCACTGTCATGTAGAAACAGTTTAATAAGTTTAGATTAAAGTTTTCTTATGCCCATGTTCTCATTTTTCATAGTATTGCAATGATATGTAGAGGCATTGTATGTATACTGGTATGTATTGGCATTATTTAGGCCCATAACTAACAAAGATATGTGTTCAAGTTCACAAAACTGTACTGGGGAGAAAAATACTTGAGACTATGTTTGTAAAAGTGGTAGGGGACTCGAAGAAGTAGCCGTCATCGTAGCAGAGCACAACTGGAATCCAATATGGACTCTTTGGAACTGTCAAATGCGGAGGCATTACTCAAACTACATGAATTACAAAAAGCTTTTAGACAGCTACTTGGACTTCTAGGTACACTGGTACCTTTGAGAGTTTGGCTTTTATGCCTGTCAGCCTGAGTTTGTGATTTCTTTTTAAAAAGACATGTACAGTTATAAAATCACATATGGGTAGAGTGCACTTCCACTTCTACAGAAATATCTGTGTTTTTAAAAAAGTGATAGATGTGTTCTGTAAAGTGTACCAGCAGCCCTTAAAAGGAATTGTCATCTTAGAGAGCTCTTCGACCTTCTTATAGTTCGGTGTATAAACACTGCTTTAATTCATCATACAGCTTTCTCCTCTTCTAAATATATTTGATAATGGCTTCAACACCACAGTAAGCTGACTTCTGGCAAGTTCTAGGGGGGTTTTTTACTAGCAAAGAGTAACACTTCATGATTGTACAATCTCTAAGCACCAGCTGAAGTATTTTCAATCCATTTACTGTATTTATATTTCCCCAGGCTCCCACTAGTTTGATTCTTTCTTAGGCAAACGTTTCCAGTAGTTGCAGGTGTCAGAGCTACCTGATTGTTTGCCTTGACGAAACAGAAGATTTGCTGTTAGTTAAAGGTTATTGATATAAGGAAGCTCCCTGTTTTGTGTGTCTGCTTATCGATTAGTAGGAATAACTTTCCATCAAAAGATGTATGTCTGATGTGATAAAAAAAATTTTAGTCACACACACACATACATAGCATTGGCTTTTGTTACGTTAGCTCATTCAAGGTGATAAGATTTTCACCTAAAAGATATTACTCAAATATATTGTTTTGTTAAAGCCAAACATTTTTAGGAAGTTCTAGTGATCCAGGAAACTTAATGTAACTTCAGAATGGAAAGGAGAATTGTAAGAGCTGAACTTTTGGATTTAAAAAATACTGCTTTGAAACAAAGCATTTCACAAAAGTGTTTCAAATATTCTGTTCAACAAGGACATAGTTCAGAATTTTGAAATACTTTTGCAAAATGGAGTGGATGCCTTCTAGTTTTTTTTTTTCCCTTACTAGATTTCAGTAGTGACGTAAGTTTGATCTTGCTTATTGTAATTCTGTTTTCCAGGACCATCACCATTTTGTCAGATAGTTCAGAATACAGCTGGGGTTTATTTGCCTTCAAATTATTCTATCTCAAAATTCTTTTCCCTGGTTACAAAAAAAAATCATAGATTAAATTTAAGGTGGAATACTGTAATATTTAGTATTGATTCAGTTTAACTGTGTAAGATATATAAAAAACACCCTGGCTAAACTTGTCCATATAATCAAGAAGAAATTAGTGTATGTATATGGATAACCTTAATCTTCGATTTCCCCAATTTTTTAAATCTAAGCAAAGAACATATATTCCATGAAATTCATGCCAAACTATCTGTCACTATATTTACACAGTTTTGGTTCCCAATTTGATGCATTTTAATTTTTCAGATTTTCAGAAAGTAACTGTCCTGGTTTCAGCTGGAATAAAGAATTTTTTTCACAGTAGCTTGTATGGTGCTATGATTTGGATTTGAGACCAAAAGAGTGTTGATAACACAGGGATGTTTTAGTTATTGCTGATGCTTACACAGAGCCAAGGCCTTTTCTGCTTTTTACCCCACCCCATCAGTGAGTGGGCTGGGGTTGCACAAGGAGTTGGGAGGGACACAGCTGGGACAGCTGGCCCCGACTGACCCAAGGGATATCCCAGGCCATATGATGTCATGCTCAGCATGTAAAGTGGGGGGACGTTCGGAGTGACTGCGTTTGTCTTCCCAAGTAACCATTATGCATGATGGAACCCTGCTTTCTTGGAGATGGCTGAGCACCTGCCTGCCAATGGGAATGAGTGAATTAATTCTTTATTTTGCTTTGCTTGCACACGTGGCTTTCGCTTTACCTATTAAACTGTTCTTATCTCAACGCATGAGTTTTATTTGGTTTTGATTCTCCTCCCCATCCCACCAGGGGTGGGGAGAGGAATCGGTGAGCAGCTGTGTGGTGCACACTTCATTGCCCTTCTTTGGATGTGCTCCAGCACCTCAATGTTTTTCTTGTGGTGAGGTGCCCAAAACCAAACATAGTATTGGTGGGACACAGTATTTTGAGGTGAATTCTGTAGGGCCAGGAATAAAACATTGCCTAGTCTGTACTTTTCTACAAGATTTCCTGTGTCTGCCAGTGCATTGTTGGGAATTTACTGGAGTTGGGTGTATATCTTTAAGCTTTTTATACAGTACCATCTTAACTCTCAGAACAGTCTAAACCACATACTATTAGAACATTAATAACTGCCAGTAAATCTTACTTTTTTTAAATGCTAATGCAGTGTAAGCCATGCTGAATATTTAATTCTGGGGTAGATGGGACTGTAGTTAAATACTTTTTTTCTCAAATAATCACTATTAAAAAAACCCCACCACAAATAAGAACAGGTTAAACTGCCATTCATTGCAACTGGCTTTCTGGTTTGGGGGGATTTTTTTGGTTCCCCTCCCCCCATTACTGTGCTAACCACATACATAAACAGCGTTAGCATACAATGTGTGTGCTAAAATTAAACAGCACATCCTGAACAATTTTCTCTGATCTTCTCTCATACTGCCTAAAAGAACCAAGGAAGTCCCAATTAATGTTTTAGAAATAGCTTCCACAAAGGCAGAAAGCAGTTCTGCAGAATTCTCACAGAACTTCAAAAATTATACAAATAAATATCTGGACCTGGTACCTGAGACATCCCACAGTAAAATTCCAAAATGGTGCTCTGTAACTTCAAAGCGTCCTCAGTCACCTCAGCAAGGCAGTCAGACCTCACGGCCCTCACAGAACAGCCAGTGTGGACAAGTGCCTTTGCAGCCCTCCTGACAACCACACAGTGCGACACCTCTATCCCCAATGCTCTGATTGCCTTCAGGACTTCACTGTTGGTCTTTAAAGTTCTTCATTGTGCAGCTTCTCATTATATTCTGACTCTCAGCAGATGCAGTTACATCAGTGATCCAGTATCACATATGCTGTATAGCCCATGCCACTTTGTGTCACAAGGATAGTGGAGGAACGGTAGACAAGAAGAAAGAAAAGGTTTAAGTTGTGGAATCATAGAGACATAAAGGTAAGATTAAAAAAACAGAAATAAGTGCCCTCGTCTTAACAATCTCATTATGAAATGTAACTGCGTGAAAATTAGGGGAAAGCAATGCCTTACTTCAGTGGCATTCTTCACACAGGAAAGATTATCTCCTTTTTATCTAACACTCACAGGCAGAAGACCTTTATCTAGATTTAAAAGGGAGACATATGAGTTATAAAACTTAGTATTGCTGTGCCTGACTCCTGGAAACCCTCTCACTTACAGAAATTCAGAATTCTGAGTGAACTTGCCATATTCCATGCCCTGGAAAAACTAGGTGTCTAGAAGGGAATTAACTGAAATCAGTTGCAGGGCAGATTGTAAACTAAGCTAGCCAACAGAAGATGAAATTTGCAGCTGTGACTTCTGTGGGAGTCAGGTGCCCAAATCAGCCCAGTGCCCTTTTCGTCTGCCTGTAAAGAATGAAGAGAGGTAATTTTGGGGCAGGGGCACTGTACTCAAAGGGATTCTCCTTGCCCCAGAGACAATCCAGCATCAGCACAACATGCCAGTTGCATCAGTCTTTCTGTGTGCACTTTCTTCTGAGAAGGTCTTCTATGCCCCCAATCCAATGAGTACAGAGGGCCCCAAATCACTCCTCTGCCAGATTTGTGGCAGGCATTTCAATCTAAGCCTTCAATGAGCAAAATGTAACTGGTGGTCCACTGGATATACTGCAATGGTGAGGCTATTCCACTTACCTTTTTTTTTTTTTTTTCTTTCAGTTTTGTTGACAACAGAAAGTTCCCTTCAAAAAAGACAAGTGTGGCTGGTGCTCTTTGCCTTGGCTTGGGATAGCCTGTTTGGTTTCCACGCAGGTGAAAGCTTGCTAAACTGTTCCTTTAATGAAAGATCAGTCATTTTAGGTCTTAAAATTCTTCTAACTTACAGCTTTTTGGTAAGCCCAGCAACCAAAATTAGTCTTATTGGTTTGTGTGAAGAGATACTTTCATCAATAAATCCTGAAGCTTTATACCAAGGAAATTATTTTTATCCATGTTTTACTCTCAGAGAATTCAAAGCACAGAATTCTAAAAGCACAGAATGGGAGTGATGGAAATAAAATTAAGATCTGCTGACTCCTAACTCTATGCCCAAATAGCAGGGCTCCGTGCAGTTAGAAGGAAAAAAAAAAGAAAGTGGATTTAAAGATATTTTAATAAAATAGTTTTTAAAACTTTCAAAATACTTAAATGCATGCAGTGATGTTTGAGTCTGAGAAGAATTTTTTGAAGTGCCTGAAAACTGGTGTGTTAAAAATGATCCTACATTCTTGTTTGACTGGGATGCTCACAGAATTTAGTGATTGTTTCCATGTTCCATCAGAAATTTTGAACTAACTTTTTATTCCAAATTTTGGCTGAAAAGTGGGATGTTTTTCAGAGAGAGAACATACTTGCCCTCAGCCTGTGCTTTGTCAAAGTGAATCTGGTCACTCTTCTTGAAAGATGTCTCCATATTTAATACTAACTTTTGAGACAGAATTTTTAAATGGGAACATTGTTTTATTCCCTCAGCCTCACAAACCAAGAACTTCCTTTATATCTCTTTTTGAGAGGGCAGATAGCTTACTAGAAGAACATACAAGAAAAACTGGAAGTTGAATTGAATCCAAGTCCATACTGTGAGAATGTATTTTCATATTTATATGACAAAGACACAACTTATACAAATAAACAATTTTAATTGAAAAATGCTGACAAAATCCTAACTATTTGGACTGTGCAATCTGTTTTTGATTTCAGACATAAAAGAGTCTTAATTTTATAGAAAAGACGTGATGGGACTATTATTATTCAAAGTTCTCAATTGTCGATACAAATATGATCTTGTTCAACAGTGAGGGGATTGTATTCATTTTGGCAATATTCAAAATGCAATCAACCATAGATTATGAATGCTTTTAGACACTGTGCAATGGTGCATAAAACCAATCAATTATCCTTTTTGGCTAGGCTTATCTGGCACTGAGATGGGAAACCTGTTCTATTGTGAATTGTATGCACCTCAAAAATATATACAAACTCTTTTCTTGTTTCTGTTTGCTTAATTAGTATACAAGACATTCCTAGTCGTACTGGGCATGGGAATCTTTACCATCCAATTTTCACATGTGTCCTACTTTTATGAAATTTATCTTGGAATTAAATAAACCCAGTTTATCACTCTTTAGAACTTTGTTGTATGTATCTTCTTGTCGCAGTCTCATGTGGTACCGCACCATGTTATTAATCAACGTGTGCAGCATGGAACTCACAATTTTGCAGCATACCATGAGATTTTGCAGCATTTTGAACTCCACATGAAAGTAAAGGTCTAAATGTGTTTGCAGTACGGTTCCCTGAACAATTACTTGAGTTATTCCACCAGTATAGGTCAGTTTGGGTCTTTGCCACCCCTGCTATTTGTAATACTGATCAGAAATAGAAAATTGTGCCAAACTCTGCATCCTGTCAATCTGCTCATATGAAACTCAGCAGCATCAAGAAATTCCCTTGAATGCTATACAATGGACTCCCACAGAGGAACAAAGGAGCCAGAGAAAGATATTATATTCTCTGAGCTTCCTGCACATCACTCTGCTTTATTCAAAATGTCAAAACCCCTCTCTTCTTAGCTAAATAAGCCATTCGTTTAAGACTTGATTCCAGTCAGTAATCCAGTTCACCATTACATTAAAAATGGCACATCCCATTTTATCACAACTGTAAGGCATGGAAGTTTTTTCCACATTCCTTAGTATATGTCACATTTAGAGGATGCTCTCTTCAATCATACTATTACTGTCTTGACAGTTTAGTCATTGTTATTCATGAAGACTTCTTGATGCTTATCTGCAAGTTGTTCAAAGAAGATCACATAGCGATGACCTTGAAATGAGAATGAATGAGGCCTTTGTGTTCTATAAATCAGTAACAGTCAGCACAATGCTTTTATTTTTCTTCTGGGAGAAAAGAACATAGCTACCTGTGGCCATAAACTTCTGTACTTGTACATAATATTTGTTACCAATGCAAAATTAAACCTCTAACATAAGAGGTGGAAAAACACCCCTCAAATGAAAGTGAAAAGGAAAGTTTTCAAAACCAGTGTTCAGCCTAAGTTGCTAGAGAAGGTGAAATACTGAGTGTCAGAGAAGGCAATGAATGTATATGATTCAGAATCTTTGAGGAAAACTTTAAAGACATTCCAAAAGAGCCTAACATAATTAAAAGAGCTCTAGACAGATAAATGCATTAAAGGAATAACGAAATAGCACATTAGAGGAAAGTGTGTTACTGAAGCACAGCTAAATATATTAGCCTGCTATAGCAAAAATAAGGTACTCCTCAAAATTTTAAATTGAAGTTAATGAATAGCATTACATATAAAATAGTAGGTTGAAATCAGTGAGGTAGAAAATCAAACTATATGCCTCAGAATTAATTTTTTGAACCCTTAGGAATAAGCAATGAGGAAAAGTAACCTGTCTTACTAGAAAAGCAACTATCAGATTGATAATATGGAAACCTTCAGTTTTCTTTTTACCAGTATGGCAATTGGATCTCAGAATTAGCTGAGAAGCTCACAAAAAATTTAAAAATATCTTGGCATTCTGTGTAACAACATGTAGCTCTAAGGGCAGCTTAAGTGAATAAGGTATTGAGCAGCTACCTTATAAGGAGAGACTGAAAAGGTTGGGAGTCTTCAGCTGTGAAAGGAGAAGGCTGGGAAGAAAAGTGATGAAGGGTTAGAGAGTCATGAAAATAGTGGATAAGGTGAAGGTAGAACTTCTGTTCACTCTATCCTGTAATACGAGAACTTAATAAAAATAATAGAACATCAGCTTGAAACAAATAAAACAAAGTATTTCTTTAAACACAAGGTAGTGTACTTCTGGTGCTCGCTATCACATGAGATTGTAGAGACAAACTGTGTCAATAGGTTTGAAAAGGGATTAGACAAATAGATGGAAATTATTGCCATAGGATAGGGAAGTACCTCTGGTATCCCTAATGCAACAATGGTGTATTGTGGGAAGTGAAAGAGGAATGGACCTCTGAAAACAGCTGGGCTTGTTTGTCTCTGTGAATAGCCTCTCCTATTGTCACTGCTGGAGACAGAAAACTGGGCTTGATAGACCATTGGTCTGACCCAGTAAAACCTTTCTTAATTCTTAAAATAAAATTAAGAGCTCTATTTAAATGTAAGCATCAATCTGACAAGCATTACTAATCCTAAAAGTGAATGTAAAGTTTGAATAGTTCAGTTTGTTGTTAAAATAACTTAAGAAATCAGCGTTACTTACCTTAGCCTCATAAAAGTCAAAATTGGGTGTGCCTAGTAAAAACAATGTCAGTGAATGATGTCCTCTCTTTACAAGAATACTGCTGCTTTCTGAATTGTAAGAATTTGTGGTTACTTTGTTTTAAATATACAGCTTATATATTTTAAGATTCTATACTCTATCCTATAAGGTGAAAGTACTACATGGTTGCATGTGCTTACAAATTTTCAGCCAGGCTTAACCTAGAAACCAGCATACAGCAATGTATTATAGCTTGTTAGAAATATAGTGGTGCTGATAACATTTCCGAACACACTGCTTTATTTTTACATTTATGATGTAGAAAAGTCCAGGCTATAAACTCATTTTGTTGGCATAAAAAGGGGATGATTGTGTGAGGTTTTGTTGAGGATGAGCTCACAAAAGTTCTGTAAATTTTCAGCACATCAGCTATAATTATACACAGATGTGATTCTCTGTCTCCATTTTTTAAAAATTTTAAAAAAGACACACTATCTCTCTATTTGCTTGCTTCGTGAGAAATATAAAAGTAGCAGACAAAATGCATTTTTCAAGCAAATGTATAACATACATATCAGTAACGCTGTCTTCAAAATCCTAAGAAATTCAGTAGAATACCCTGCTTTTAAGGAAATCTCCCAAAACATTCATCCTATCACACCAAGGGGAAAAAAAAAAAGCATGTTCTGAAAATTAATTGTTCTGGACTCTGTTTGACTAAGGAGAAAAGTTTTGATCCAGGGGTTTTTACTTAGCCACTATATTACATACCTTAGATCCATGTAACAAATCTTCAAGCATACAGGAGCATGCCCCATCTGTGTTTCCATTTTGACGTTCACTTTGCTGGAGGGACCAAAGTTTCCAGTCAGATTCACACAGCCCATCTAGGTAGTCTCTGCTCTGCAGGTAGGTTCAGGTGAGCCATATGAATGATGTCTGCATTAGTAAGTAGTGCAGGCTAGTGGGAAAGGATTTGTGGCATGAAAGAGTTAGGGCTGAGAGCTTAACGTCGACACCACACATTTCAGGAACGTTTACTTAGGGATATTTCTAGCCTGGTCCCGTGGCTGGAGAGCATTAGGTGTGCTTTTGGAACACCACCTAGTGTGGAATGTCTTCTAGTTTGATCTCATCCAAAAGCAACCTAGTTCCTATGCTTTGAGATCGCTTCATGATGTGAATAAAAGCATGATAAATACTGCAGAAGCACATGCTAAAATGCTAATGGTGAAATGCAGCCATGCGTATCATCAGCAACATTCAAACTTAGTTACATTTCAGTACTTTAAGCTCAAAGCTGTTTCACGGTTTGGGTTACTTAGAGGCTATGCTTGTGAAGGATTTTCATCAGAATAGTACTTCTAACCTTCCTTTAGTATGAGACTAGATAAGGCTAGGGAAACTGTAAGATATCTGAGCAAATACGAACTTCATAGAACAAAAAAAAGAACTCGTTTGTAAATATAAATATTTACTTTAACTACATTTATCCACCAGATGGTGTTCCACAACATATCCTTTAAAAGCTGCCTGAAAGAGCGAGGAATGGTTTTACATCTATTTCACAGATACCAACATTGGATTTTTGAAACTCATAAATATTTTTCACTATTTGAATGCTCAAGGACAAATTCAAATTTTATCAAAATGCTGTATCTGGAAAAAAATCATGGTAAATGGTGCCCTTTATTGCTGCATTACATTTTGCCCATTTTTGGCTTTCAATGAGCCATGGAGGCTTGAACCTCTCAAGTGTCTGTATTTTATTAAAAGTGTACAAAACCTGCATGGTTTAGAGAATATTGACACTAAACCAATCAATTCAAGTTGGTTTAGGAAAAGGTCAGGCTTATATAAATAGAAAACATTCAGTCTACTCAATGACAAAATTTTGAAAAAGGGAAGCCACTAAAAAGAGGAAAAATAGATCCTTTTGATTAATGAATCATAGTGGAAGAATGTTGCCCATACCCATCTGTGACCCAGACAAAGTGAAGGAGATGGTTTATCTCCTGCCAGGACAAAAGCCAGCACAAAAGGAAGATCTTACAATGGAGAATTCTAGTGAATCTTCACTTATGGTACCCCATGGATTCTGTAGTAACAATAGGGAAAGGAAACATAACAGACTAAAAAAAAATCTCACAGAAAGCCAGAAGATGAGAGTTTAAGTTTTTTTACTGAATAGGGCTACAGGTGTGTATCTGAGTGGAATCTGGTTCTGTGTTTATGGAAGTATAGAATATCACTTTAAATTCTCTACTAGCAGAATAGTAAGACAGGAAAAACCAAATAGGAAATAAAACAGAATCTATGGTTCCTGTAGTGTGTCATTGATTATGTGTCTGTTGACTAAACTGAAAGAGCTCATGGCAATAGGCTATATTACTATCGGAACAAAATGCTTCATAAATTCTTGATATTTAAGCCAACACTTCCAATACTTTTTAAAAATTAGGAGTCTAAAACTGGTTCTTAAATCAATGGTCCAATTCTCCATTGTACCAAGTGCCCAACCATATCTCCCGAGTCAGTAAGAACTACAGTGCTGAATGTTTTAATATAACTTACATAGGTTTGCAAACTTTTCCCCTCACCTTTGCCACTGCTCTCACCAAGACATTCTCCCCTGCTGTTTCCTCTGCAGTATGCGAACTGTTGCCAACAGGCAATTTCGCTGCTGGACAAGTAGGTACATAATAATGGGTAAAGAAGGGTTGACCCCATACCATGTAGATCCCACACTCACAGTTGTGAACTGATTCGGTTAGCTTTGAAGAATGTCAGTGTTTCTTTTCCTGGTGTCCTTTCCAGCATCTGCTCTGGATGAGGAGGAAGGTTCTGGAGCTGTCATGGTTCAGGAGGTAGCTTCACTGCTCCATGGCCTCCCTGTGCTCCTGCCCTGTGCATATCAGTCCTTCTCCCAGCAGACATTCCCTCAGCACAGCCCTGTGCCTTGGCCTCATCCATCTTTTAGCCACTTCTCAAGCAGTGTGATTCATGCGGAGTGACCTATGTGGACAACAGGCCTAGAATGACAAGTAAGTAACAGTTACACAAACAGAAAAAAAACCCAAGAATTCAGGCTTCTTTTGGCTTTAAGTCATAGATTTCTATGAAATTGTTGAGGTAGAGCTCATAATTTGATATAAAAGTGATTAGTAATGATGTGCAGCTATTTGGAACCCTATTTAATAGTATGCTTCATCTTTGTATTCACTATATTCTGTCTCCAATTTTCTAATTAGTTTCCAATCTTTGTATTTAATCCTTGTTTATTAGTAGAAGTTTTTTTTTTACTTCTCAGTGACTTCTACAGCACTTACGAAACATGAGGAACAACTATATGTACCCTTAAGTGGTTTAAAATGTCAGCATTCTCTGCCTCTATTCCTTGGTATGCACCTGGACTGGAGCACTTTGCTGGTATGTGCAGCATCAGTATAATTGCTAAGGCCTTCTGCAGATTCAGGAGTTTGCCCTGATGAAATACAGAAAAAATATACCTCTAGGGGATGGAAATTTTGGTCTGAAGCCATAGTACTCGCCTGAACACGTAACTTTGCCCCCAGTTCACACCAAATGACACCAACCTTCATCCCACAAATTCTAGGAACACATTAGTTTCACATCCATGAAAGCACCAATTTCCTGATTTGCGTCTAGCTTTAGATTCAAAGACAATGTTTGTATTCCTTATTCATAAACCAGTACATTTTCATGAAATCAGTCTAATGATTCTGGAATTTCTGCTGTAAGATGTTTCTAGAGAGAATGCATAATTGGACTGTGCAGAGGTACAAATAGCCGGCCTCCAATGAAAAATCATCAGCCACCCTGAAACAAGCACACTTCTTGTTATATGATCTTTATATGTCAAAAAAAAAGGGGCAAGGGGCGTCTGCCTCAACTAATTAATTTTCCAGCAGTACCTATTTGCACGATGAAGCAAAGCTTCTAAAAGGTGGGGACACATATAACTGTTTTTATTAAGGTATTCTTCACTTTGATACTGCTGAGAATTTGACAGCACTATTCTTAAATTAGATTTTTGTCATGAATGCCTTGAAGTTCTGTACTCTATGTATAGTAGGCCTCAGACCATATTCTTAGAGACAAAAATAACTCCTTTGTGTTCAGCTGAGTAGCTTGGTAGCTGTCTGAGAGACTGAACAGTGATAAAAGAGAGAGAAATAGAAGACAATTTAGAGATTACTGAAACCTACTGTGCCTGTACCTTTACAAGGGAAAGTACTGGGTAGTACTGTAGATGAGAAATCTTTTTGCAGCCAGAAAACGAAAGCCTAAACCTTCAGACTACAGATAAGACATACATTCTTAATAGCAAGGGTGAATGTCCAAATTAGCAGAGTAGATGGATTCTGCATCTGCTGAAGTATTTCTTCACATTTCAGAGCCTTTCTGAAACACATTCTTTAGTCAAATGCAGATAATGAAGTTCAGTACAAAAGTACTTGGATATATTGTATATAATCATCTAGCAATCTCCCCTGGCCTTCCAATATTAAAAAAACTTTGGGAAATGCAGAAAAATTGGATCCATGCTCTGTTTATCCTTCCATTTAAAAAAAGGGTAACAAATAACATTTAAATACTTGTCATGTGTGTGTCAAATATTTTGCCATATCTGTAGCCTTTAGAATAAATAATTTGCATGATTTTTGTGGCTTCCATAGTCTCAGATTCTTGGGCTCTAATGAAAAATCATGCCTTGCTTTAGTGGCTGTCTTTTTCAGACAAATGTAAAACTGATAGAAACGAAACCATCCTCATGAATCAGCTAAAGTGGACAGCTGATTTTCTTTGGCTCTTTTAAAGACTTCAACCAAAATCAGTTTTCCTTTTTTTATGTTTCTCCTGCAAATACAGTCTCAGAAACAAGAAACATTTGCATTCCATACACTTACAAAGAAATATTTTCCTTCTGTTTTTCTAAACAGTTATCCTTGAAACAAAGAAGTACTGTATAGAAGACTTTACAGCCTGTGGTGCAGAACAACACACAACTTGGCCAGTAGACCCTATGTGGAAAAGAAAAAAAAAATTTAATGAACAATAGGTCCCAAGAAACAACATCAATTGTTATCATTACTTTCTTTTAAAATTAAAATGGTCCAATTTTAACAGAATTCTTCCAAAAACTCATACAAAAAAAAGGGAAAGTATGTAGATTATAGTTTACAATTAGAAAGGGAAAAAGAAAATGTACATTTAAAAATGTTTTATATACATATTTATTATCTGTACCATATGAGTTGTGCCTTGTCTGTAAGTGTTCTATTGATAATTTACTTAAAATGCTTGGATAAGGACTGGCCCTTTGGCAGGAGTGAGGTAGCATGGAGTACATAAAACAAAAATCAGTGTAATCTGTTTCTTCTGGTGAAATACATTTTTATTTTGTTGAGACTTTTGTCTCAGTGTACAAAAATGCAGTTTCAATTTGATTTAGCGTTTCTAATGTCGCATGCGAAGTCCATTACTCTTCCAGTCTTAACTAACAGCATTTCAGTGAATGGTGCAGCTACTCTTCAGCAAGCTAGATCCTGCCTCGCTTATGCACAATTTCAGTTGAACTCCGTGAGAGTTCTTTCTTCTAAAGAAGTAGACATTTGAGTTCTAACTTGTATCGAGCATTTTTGGATCTTTCAACATGCTTCATGCCAAAATACAATGCTATATGACAGTTTTGTAAGCTAACAAAAGGAGCACTCACTATATCCTCCATTTTATTTCCACTGTAACAAAAAAGCTCATGATCTTAACACACATAGTCACCTAATACTATCACTTGCATTAGTTGCTTGCATGCAGTACCTCTTTTCCTTCTAAATTACTGCTATGTTTAGTATTTTCTAGTTTTAACAGAGCATACCAGTCTGGCAAACAACTGCTAGTAACATTCAGTTCATCACCCTCTTGTAGGAAAGTGCCTTTGCTTGTCTGCAGCCTCGTTAAGGCTTTGTACCCAACAACTGTCTCATCTGCATGCAAAACATAGGGCGCTGGAACTAACATCTATGTATATCTGGCAAGGAAAGGCTAACACTCTAAGCATTAGTTTTAAGACACACTGGCTATTACTATTCCAGTCCCAACCAAATCATTTCACTGTTTCTACCTTCCCAGGTACTTAGTAGACTGGTAAAGTTTACAATCAACTGAGTATTTTGAAAAATCCAGGGTCCTGGTCATTCCATGTAGATAAAAAAGTTATTATTCTTTCAATAGCGATAGAATTTTAGTCTAGTGGTTTTGGCCAAAATTTCCCTGGTCCAAGGTATGTGTTGTGCCTCCATGTCTGGTTGTTGCTCCCCATGCAGTTTAGTCACATTTAGGTGATTTTGAACATATGCAGTTTGCAAAGTCTGTTGGGAATTTTCAGGATGAAAAGCACTTTATAAATGTAAAATATTGTATTATTACAGCTGCCTCCAAGAAAGAAGTTGTGTTTAGCAGAATATTCGGAAAGAAAATTTACAGAAATTTATTAGAAGCTTAATTTTGTTTCCAAACCACAGTCACTAGAGATTCAAACTATTTATCTTGAATTGTACCTGCCAAATTTTGATGAGATTAAATTCCCCCCTCGCCATTTAAAAGAGCGGAATTGACCACAGTCATACTGCAGACTTTAAAGTAACCTGCATTATTAGGTTTTCTCCACATTCCAACCCATCTGCCTTAGGGTATTAAACCCTACTTTCATCTCTGTGAGGTTCAGTATTTCCAAATCCAAGCCATAAGGCCATGTCTAGACTACAAACTGAAAAGTGGGTTTGACTGCACACATGCGCATGCTAAGCCACATGTCCCACAAATTTTCCATCTATACTTCTGTACATAGCCCACTCACAGCTTAGTTTTAAATAATCTACGCTGTTATAAAGAAAAACAACCTCCCAGGACTAGCTGATGAACCATTACCATGATTGATTTTGCCTGGGTGCAGGCCAGGCAGACTGCCTGAACAAAAGCTTGGCCCACACAAAGCCACTGAGTATAATCGGTATTTCTGAGTAGAGTGAGATTTTTTCCACCTCCTGGCACTCATGCTAGAATAATGCCTTGGTATTAGTTTAAGAGTTTGTGGTGTGAATTGTGGGAGGGTTAGGTCTTGAGAATATTCAGAGATCCACACATGCTTGACAGTATAGATGCAAATCCTAGACATAAAAAACACTGTAATTGCCCCCAAATCACGAGATTAGATTAATGAGATATTTTCAAGTACACCGCCAACTTTTGATGCTGAAGCCCAAACCAATTAGGGTTCGGGATACAGCCTGAACTTTTACCATGCAAAGATTATGTACGCCACAAAGCTGAAGGCTAGATTTGGAGAGCAAACTCAGTGTTCCTGCTCCTCAGATGTTTTTCTGAAGGTAATAAAGCAAACAATGAGCGACTTCAATTCTGCAACATCCCTAGCCAAAAAGGACCTGAATAACCAAGAGTAATCCTGAAGTATGATTACATTAAGCAGCCTCTGTATTCCTGGGACTGTCTTCCTTCCTTTAATCTTTGTGTGTGGGATAATTAAGATATTTTGAAGTCCTTTCAGGTATTGTAGTTTCACAAAGTGGTGTTTAGTCTTATGTGGTGATGTGGTATTAAGTCACTGCTACATTACCTATTGTATCAAAATAAAGAACAGTTAGTGATACACAGAGGACTCGAATGGGAATGGAGGATTCCCAAGCCTCCCTTTCAAGGGTAATCCCAGATTTCTTACAGTGGCATTGCTGCATGTGGCATGAGGTTGAAATTGGGTGTCTCAGTGCTGAATGTCTGTAGGAAGCAATGCATATAGGAGGGAAAGGGGGCTTCTAGAAATGATGCATTGACTAATGACCTCTAACCAGACTAAACTTCTGTCAGGAAGAATGAGAAAAAGTCCTCCCTCAGATGTTTGGAACAAGGACATGGGAAGGACTGCCACCACATTATAAGCACAAGTGCTGACATTAGTAATAAACATTAAGTAACGGAAAAACTGAAAAATGTAAACTATTTTTAACAAGCTGGATAAATCAAATATTTTATAACCATGCTATTCGTAAATATGATGAGTTCATTTTAACATGGAAATGTGAATCTAATAATGCTAATTAAATAAAAGCTAATAAAAAGACCACATTGGTTGCTGCATATAGACAGTTATAGTTCATACTGGCCTTTCAGACCTAACTGGTGAAATACCGTTTTCTTGTGTAGGTGGTGACATGCTATTGCTTTATTTACGTTTCAGACTATGAGATCTCATATGCCACCTACTGGACAGATGTTTTAAGTTATTTTAACGTGCACACCATGAACACAGATTATCAGAACACTGCCAGCTAGTCTCTTGGTGATTGTTTTCCTGCATGGTGGCTCTAAACTCAACTCCCTTTAAGACAATTGCAGGGTTTCTATTGACTTCAACAAGGTTTGAATTGGACCCTTAAAGAAAGTTAACGCTGCAGCAAAAACCATGCATAGTTCTTCCTTCCAACAATTTATAAAACACATGATCTATCTTAAACAGCTTTCTCTTAACAGTAAAGGTTTTCTAGAAGGTAAAATAAAATGAAGTGTTTCATGGCCATATATACCCCTGTCCTTAGTAACGATCATATGCATTTATTTTTGTTTATACTTGCTGACTAAATGAATAGTAATAAAATAACCACTTTCCTCACTTCACTTCAGAACAGAGAAAGTCATTAAAGTCTTATTGAGTAAATTAGTTCCAGTAGTTCAGTTTTAGTGCTTTTTTAACAGACCTTATAATGATACTGAGTGTTGACAAGAATTATGTATCGGGTTGCCCAGAAAAAAAATCTTATTCTGAGTAAGATATCCTTCTTTTATGTTCTCCATATTATTTTTTAGAAGGAGAATAAAATATCTATTCTATGCACAATTTATAACACGCTACATATGTAAATGTGGTACAGTTCAAGTAAGAAGCAGACGTAAAACTGGATGTGGGCTAGAGTGGGCACAACCTAAAAGTTCATGTAGGCATTTGAGATATAACAGCATTTACTAACATTCTGTACAACTACAAAACAGAAATTATGCTATAACTTCTTGTGCATATAAAAATAGAAGTAATTTTTAAGTAACTTTCCTTTAAGTAACTTTCGTTTAAGTAATTTCTTTAAAGGAAAAAAACCCTCACAGATATGGTTCTTTACTATCGTAAGGAGCTCTACAGCAACAGATACTTTCGTCTGTCACAGAAATGTCTAAAATTCTTTTCCACTGATTCTGACATTGTGCAAGTATGCAGCCTTAATAAGTATCTCAAAGGTTTTTCCTCTCTTGAAACTTCCACTGTGCAAAAAAATCTCTAAAGAGATACCCTCCCAATCCTCTGTCTCCTCTGTTGGTTGCTAAAGGTGCTTACTGCACAGAGGAACCAGTTGGACAGACATGGAAATGCCAGGCAGTCATTATCACACCTCTTACACTCCAACAGCTTGCCAGACTTTGCCATGGAAAAAGAACGGAGTCAGTATGGGATGCTAATTCCATTCGGCTACACAACAGGTGGATGGAAATGAGCATCTGTGATGCAAAACTCTGAAGGGAAGCTGGAATGCAGGATTTCATGATGCTACCCTCTGACAAGGTAGCAAAGGTAGCAAGTAAAGAGAAAAACTAAAATTATGCAAAACACCATCTCTTACTGGCCGGTTATGTAACAGTGGCTTGCTACTTCCAACCTTAAAAAGGAAACATGCGTCTCCTGGACTTACAGGAGGCCAATCTGGTTATCACCAGGGAAGAATCATGCCAGGGATTTTCACCTGCAGGATTTTCCATTTAGAGTAAAAATTATTATGTTGCTCTAATCAGGCAGGCATGAATGTGTGAGATGAGAGCTACATTTTGGATGAAAACTACCAGAAGGGAGGACACTACTCTGTTTTTCCTCAGAGTGAAAATTTATTGGAAATATTCCTCCTGAAAAACGAATTCAGATGTTGACAGTTATGAAAGCTTTATTTGTATAACGTTTCCATGTTAGGATACATTTTAGAAAAGCAACCCTGTGAAAAGCTTTGAAGAACTGCAGAAAGGCCAAGCGAACAAACACAATGTTCCGAAATTTCCTTTCTTGAATACTGTTTATGTCATCTAAACTAGTTTGTAACTCCAAATAGACTTAAGACTAAAGTCCCAAAATAAATGTCTCTCACAACAACCATGTTTTGCATTGGAAAAAGAATGTCTTCATTGCCTGAGAATTACAGACATAGTTACAAGGTTTTGAATATGAGGCAACACAATTCATTATGGAGCCTATTCAGTTTCTGGATGCTGATGTCAGGTGCAGTAGTGACGAGAACTACTGTTACAGTATGGACAAAGTTTAACCTTTGGAGAAGCAGTCATTTTAAATTCATCATTACTGATTATACTGATTATCTCTGCTGACAGCGGCCCCATTGTTAAGTCATTTTGTAACCATATTACTTTAACTACATTTTAATTCTAAATGCTAATCTGTTATGATCATATAGAAATAGCATTAGCTGAAGACTGAAATCCCACTGCACTTCAGCCTAGTGGATGGTTTTGCTTAAAACCCTGTGATTAAGCAAGTACAGCTAATATTTGTTTATTACCATAAAGGTATACTGAGAGACTTCTAAGCTTAGATAAGTTAAATAGTCCTTGAGAACCTAATGTCATGCTTAAGGCAGGGATTATCCTGCTGCTATTGAACAGCCGTTATTAAAAGTCAAGATTAATCAAAGAAAAAAATCAAAATAGTAACATCTGGTTAGATTTTCTTTTTTCTCTGAAATTTCTTCTGTAAGGAGTCTCAGAATGTGAGGAATTTTTTCTGAATTGAAGAAAAGATTTTGAAATCTCGACACTTACTGCTGCAAAGAATTTCCATTTTTTGTTCTTCCTTGAAGTGTTTTGATATTAAATTTTACATACAACCTGGAGAATGGGTGGAATGTACTAAATATTCATTCCCACCTCTCAACTTTATGGCAATAGCATTTTTCACACTCTTAGACAAACTAAGTGTGCATGTGTTTCTATAGATTATATTTGTGTACATCAACACATGTGAGTCAACAGCAACAACAAAATGTTCTCACTGTAAAAATGCCTAAAAAACTGTTAAGCACTTAGCCCTAGGATTTTGGAAACTCGACTCTCAGTGTGCATTTTGCCACTTTATTAATTAAGGCTGTACTGTAGTCATAGTAAGTTTGACTAAGCTTTAGTTTAGTAATTTTTTTGTTTTAAAAGAGATCGTAGAACATTCCAGTGAGGAGATCTTCAATTGGCAGGGATCTACCAGCTCTTTCTGTTACATTTTCTTTTACATGTGAATTCAAGGTAATTAAAATTGCTGGAAAGGAAGCCTGGAATGGGCTGTAGTGTCTGCGTAGGCAGACAATACTTGGTTCTGTGTCTTAATTTCATTCAGCCTGACTCATTCATTGATTGCATGAAGCAGTTTGGGACTCAAAAGAGAACTAGGCAACTGAAACTAACTTCAGGTAGGAAGGAAATATCAGTAGCTGAAAGTAAAAGCAAACCCATGAAGATATTCTTATAGATCCTTTGAGAGAGAGACAGATCTCCATTTTAATTAAGGTTCACAGTGTTTAAAACTGTGTTTGGGGTGATAATGTGGAAAGATATGCTGGATTATAGCAGATTCTACATGTGCAAATAAGAGATTTTCAGTACTTTACAAATGCGCCATAATATTGGATGGATTAATTTTAATAAAATAAGCTGTATACACTTTGTTCAACTATATTCTAGTTCTTGGGTTGTAAGTGAAACCCTGATACTGAGTATGTGGTAAGTCTGTGAATTTGTTGTGCAGGATGGGCCATTTCTGTCTCTTGGCAGGGAAAAGATTACACAGTATCACAATTATTAAAATTCTAATTTGGGGCCAGGTTTTGCCCTCAGGTACTTCCTTAATTTCAGTAGGGAGTTGCGCATGTTTATCTGATTGAAGAATTTGGACACTAACATCCTTGGTGAAGGTAACTTTTTTTTTAAGAAGAATAAGCGCTAGCCAAATCTAAAATCTGAAAGTAGCAGGGATGGGTTTCTTACCAGGAGACAAATGTCAGTAACTGTTCTGTTTTGATAAGGTAAAGTGATTTCCTTGTAAGGGAGTGGGAGATGGAGCAGAAGGAAGGAAAGAGGGATCTTCTTCCAGATACCTTGTAGGCTTGTTTTTAAATTACGACTTTGGATCTAACAACAGGTTTGGCAAGTGTTTGCCTGGGAAATCCTGACACTATGCCAGATTTTCTTAGCTGGTTTGTTGTAGAGTGTGCATTTTTTAAATACACTGTAATCATTTCAGACCACATAATTAGAAACACAAAGCAGTTTACTGAAACATAGTGATATATTAAGAGTTCAGTTAATTACATGTAAAGAAACAAGTCAGACTTCAAAACCTTTACTCAGTTTCTATTTTATTTGCAACTGGGGCATGTTGATGGGACTTTGCCTGCTTAACACTGAGTAGGAGTTTCAGAATTTTAACCTGAGGGTAAAATTTTCAGAAGCATTTAAGCAACTGGCTCACTGAAAATCAATAGAACTTTCACTCCTTAGGGCAACATTTTAGAAAGTATGTAGATGCCAAAGTCCAGTTGACTTCAGTGTCTATGTATATTAAAAACCCCTGCTTTATTGCCCTAAATCTCTTTAAAATAGAAATGTTATATTTCAGTGTCTCCTAAGAGTTTCCAAAAATGTTACCCCAAATAAACAAGTTGTTATTCTCATATTTTTTCATTTGTAAAACCCTGTTTTGTTTTTCCTTTTTCTTCAACATATGCAGAAATCATAAAACATGTTTTCGATGATATTAAGCCACACTGTCTTCCATCTGGTCTTAAAATCTTACCGCAAATGCTCAAGAAGAGGTGGCAATTATAATTAGCGCAGACAGTTCTTCACTATACTGTAAATGTTCGTACAATTCCAAAATAAACTTAAATGTTTCCCCCTTTTCAGTCTATTTAATGTTTTTTTTTTATAAAAGTGATAAATTGCCTCTTTTGAAGCCACAGCCTGACCTAAATTATTCTGTCTAAGTTATGTATAAGAGCAAGTAGAAAAAAATAAAATTGTAATAAGAAATCTTAGGGAGATGAAGACATAAATCAGAACTAATTAGTCATTCTCATTAATGAGAATATATGTTATGATTTCCATTGAACCTCTCAAATGTAATTTACTGAGAAAATTAAAAAGTACCACTTAGTATAGAAAAACCTCAGTATTCAAAAAATCTGGTTTGAGAATTTGCGGGGGGGGGGAGTATCTTGGTTCTCTAACATGTTTTCTGTGTGAGCTTTAAAACTATGCTAACTTGTTGCACAACAGCTTACAAGTTCTCAACAGTTGCATTTATTACCATTTTGCCTCACTTTCAGACAAGTTCTCTTATCATGCTCCAAATCACATTTTACACTGCTTTGAAGTACATTACTAATATGCTTATTGCTTAACAGAAAATAGCCTGACAGTCATTTCTGTTTTAAGGTGCAAAGTAATAAATGTCAGTTTCTTTTTTTGCAGTCATTTATCTGAGCCTGTACTTATTTCTCAAAGTATCTGCCTTTGGAAACAAGTCAGAAGTGCAGTGCTCTAATGGTCTTCTCTTTGGGACTAATAATAAATATATAAAACCAAATTTTGAACCTTTCTTTCCATGCAGCCTTCATTCTAATTCTGGCCTTTTCCTGTCATTTTTAAAACTGCGCAGGCCCAAGTTTTATGAAAAATTGGGAATTCCTTCTTATTTTGTGAGTGTTCAGCGATCACGTGGTTTGCTAAGACAAGGCTCTCTGGCAGTTATTTGTACTTGTCAGTGCATACCCTTCTATTCCCTGTGGCTGTTTTGTGCTGCTAGACAGGTGTGTGCACTCCGCACAAAACTTTGCCCTTTGGACATCATTATAGTGTCTAAGAAACATGGAGGATGGGATCCTGACAAACTTATAAATGACCATGAAGAAGGGAGTTCTCTTTTGGGATCTTTACAGAACATATGCCTTGTATTATTCCGCATCCATTGAGAGAAGTGTGGTTTTTCCATCACAGAAAAAGAAGAAAGCAAGATTTCAGGTGTGGATAACTCTGGATGCCATTCTCTCTGAGGAGCGATGGATGGCTTTACCACTGTCTTTATGTTCATTCAGAAGCAAGGCTGTTAAGATACAAGAAGCAGCTAAGTTGAAAAAAGCATGTAGTTCAATGTAGCACTTTATACCTGGGTACAAACATTTAAACTAAACTGGTTAACGGGTTTCTTCCCTGCGCCTTCCCCACAGTCACTTTTCAAGGATCTACCTAAACAATAGCCTTTACACCATGTTGAGCAACAGAACGGAGTTCTCATGGATCTGTAGGAGCAGGGAAATCCGGTCTCCTGGGCCCTTCAAGCTGAGCATTCAACCTCTCCAGACACTCAGATACAGTCAGTATGCCCTGGCTGATCTTAAGCATCGTAATGGAAGATAAAGGAGAGAGAATTTATTGCCTAAGACTCAAAGCATATAGGGTTTTATAGATCAATCAGAACATCCTGAGTTATGCCCAGAGGCAAAAAGGAAGCCAGTACAGACTTCAAAGACTTTGTGTAATATATTCCTTATGGCCAATATTACAGATTAAGCACAGAGCAACGTTCTACACAAGCCATCGAATCTGACTAGAATAAGGACAGACTATACGTTATATGAGTCTATTTTGGAGGCTACAAAAGTAACTTATAGCCTTCACCTTTGAGAACTTATCACAATCATCTAACTAATGACAGCAAAAAATATTTTAAGTCTGGGAACCCGTTCTGAGCTAAGCATCAAGAAACACTTTTTGATTGTGAAGTTGGCTCAGGAAGAATAACCAAATTTGACTGACCAGCATCTCTTCCCCTCATGCAACTTCTAATCTCTCTCAGGAAGACTCAGAAAAAGTGAAAGACTGCAAGTTCTAGGTTTGACAGAAGAAAGTATAAAGCAAAGTAACTGACTAACTCCTTAGAAGCCTGCTTACCTTTCAAAGCAAGGAGGCTGACAGTACTGACCAAGGAACTGAAATAATGAAATTTTCATACAATATTTCTAACAAGTGGACAATACAAATGAAATTAAAATAATGTCTACTCTGTGTCTAGTGAACAGAAAAATGAGGTAATCTGTATTATCCTTCCTGTGGCAAATTCAGGGCCAAACTTTTCCTTTACAAAGGCTGTAAGAGGCTTGTCTTGAGGTCTTCCTTCTCTAAGTGATAAGACCAAGAGAAGTATGTGACAAATGTAATAGTTTCAAATAGCCCAAATTTGAAAGGATGATTTTTAGCTGTCATTGAAAGCTGAAGAGGTTGAGGCTTCGCAAGCTCCTTGCAGACCCAGTCCTACAGCCACTCCAAGGTCCCATTTATTTTTCCTGTGAGAAGATTATATGTCTTATTTCAAAGAAAACAGCTCTCCGGGCAACTTCTGACTTTCCCAAGTCTCGTCTAATGTGGGAAAATCTTTCTACTGGGAAGAGGTCCCCTGACCGGTATCCACAGGTACTGTGGATAACTGGAAAATGGGTTCCATGCTTTTAATTATATTGGCTCAGTTCAGCATAGAGACTATCCTGCAGGGAAGGTGAGATGTGTGAAGATCTGTATGATCTGTGAATATGAGAAAAAATGAAGTAGGACTTGAACATCAACAAAGTAGACCTTTGGTTAGCTGTTGTTGAAGAAAAATAATGCTCAAATATTAATGGTCTGTAATGCACATATAAGCTGTGATAATTTGCTTAAGGAAACTTTCTAGTTTTTTTTTAAAAGGAGGGTAAAATGCACATCTTTGCTTTTGTGGTTAAAGACTTTCCATGAGAATGGAACTTGGAGCTTTGTCAGGGCTTAGCAGTGATCCCACTCCTCCATACATTACTCTGCTGAAAGATCTCACTCTGCCTTGCAACATTCTTGTTATTCCAGAACTGGGTTGGGCTAGTCATAATAGATGCAGGCAATCAACTCAACTTCCCCACACACAGCTCTGCCAGTAAAACTCACTTCACCTTGCAACACTCCTGTTTTTCCTGTGTCTTTTAAGCAAAAGCTATCAGTTTGGCACTTACGGTGGATCTGTCCTTACTGCTGCTGAAATGCAGGGTAACTTTCTTAGTGATGCAAGAGGAAAGTGTTGCTCATACAGACAAATGTCTGCTTGTGACTAGGAACAAAGTTGCCTTCTCTGAATGACTGAGATTTTGACCCTGACAGTAGAGGTAACTGACCTGTGTTCCACTTCTGCTTTCATTACAGCAAATAAAATCTAGGATGACTACAGATACCAACTCAGTTACAAGGGGTGTAAGTGAGATTAGAGTCTAACCTTTACGTAATATGGCCTCCTGCATGGTTGTGCTTTTTCCCAAGAAAAAGGATTCCTTTTAATTAGAACACTATAGCTTTTGTTGATCACTGTTGTTTTATTTATAATGAAAATCTATAGAGCATTCACAATGATGCAGACAAGCACTGGCCTACTGACAGCATCTCAATTTGCACTAGTGTTCGGATTTGGGCAATATAATTTTATGTAAAATCAATTAAGTGTGTGACACAGTAAAACAGTATGCCAAAATAAGGATTAGTCTTTCCTCTTTGTTTTCTTTATCACATGAAATAATACATTAAAAATAGGAGAATGCTCTAGGCAATGTACAAAACTAAAAAAGACTAGTTTGGTGAATGAACATAGTGAGAGGCTATGAATATGGATGTTTGTACTGAGGAGCCTAGAGGAGATACTTTTTGTGTGTAATGATACAGAAATACATACTTGTAACACTGCACACCAGGGAGAGAATATTCCCCTAAAAGAAGTAGTGTCTCTAGCAGTGCTCCTTGTTGATCAAAGCCGCATAATTTAAAGCATCCAGAGGCAGCTTTAAATTATTCACAGTATGGGTTTTTTAAGTGATCTTGGTATACTGCAGACAGTATTCCTGTAACTAGCAGTTTTCTGTAAGTTCTATCAACTTTTGCATCCTTGCAGAGCTGGCAAGTTTTCTGAAAGTCACATTGGAGAAGAGGGGACATAACTATGCATTAACAGGAGCAATGGGAGACTCATTCTGACACCGTGTTAGTCACATCACACAAAAATACCAGGCACGCAGGGCTGTGCGGAATGGCAGAGCAGAGCCGGCAGGCAGCCTCTAGATCTCAGCCCGAATGCTGCTGTGTGGTGCCTAAGAGTTTTCCGATACCCTCAAAAGCCCCAAATAGGAATCCTGCAATTAGTGCATCTAACTCCTCCTTTACTGCAGTCTTCTCTCCGATTGGTAAAAGGTCTTCGCAGGCTCATGTACGGATCCCACCCCTTTTGTGGGTTTTCATTCTGAAGCTATCCACAACTTTACACCTGAATGAATGCCAAGCCTCTCTGAATATATAAAGGAAAACTTAAGAGCAATTTCAGTTACCCAGAAGAAGCAGAAGAGAAAGATTTCATCCAGCTCTCTCAGACAGAGACTGAACCAACCATGCTTCTCCCTGCCATTCACTGCTATGGCTTTCTCCTAGCTTGCATCTTCACGAAAAGCTACTTGGCTTTCAAGAACGATGCCACAGAGATACTTTATTCACACGTCGTTAAACCTGCTGCACCGAGCCCAAGCAGCAACAGCACGTTGAATCAAGCCAGGAACGGCGGCAGGCACTACACCAGCACTGGATCCGACCGTAACAGTGAGTATCCGACCGGCGGCGCCCCCACCGCGCCCCGCAGCCCCTGGCCCTCCGGCGGTGGGAGCCCCTGGGCTTCGGCAG
>JAVKLA010000073.1:12714010-12734757 GCA_034782735.1 Sagittarius serpentarius
AAAAGGAAAAAGGAAAAAGTAAAAGGAAAAAGGAAAAGGAAAAATTAAAAGGAAAAAGGAAAAGGAAAAAGGAAAAGGAAAAAGGAAAAAGGAAAAGGAAAAGGAAAAGGAAAAAGGAAAAAGGAAAAAGGAAAAAGGAAAAAGGAAAAGGAAAAAGGAAAAGGAAAAAGGAAAAAAAGAAAAAAGGATGCATTACTTAATCCATTTTCTTCAGTACTGAAGAAAACAATGTATGTGGAAACACAAGCGTACTGGCACAAGTAAGTGTCAGGAAGAACTTTTAAAGTAAGATGAGTTGGACTGCATTACTCAGAAAAACAGTAACAGGATACAGAGCAATTTTCATTAAATAGTTGGTTTGCATCCAGATAGATTAGTATGTTGGAAAATGGTTAACCTTTGATGGTTGCTCAGTGGTATATGTTAAGCAGGCTAAGTCTCTGTATAATTGCTGGATGACAGGTACCCATACTGCTGCAGTTGGGAAAAATCTGTAGCCTTGATCTTTCTAAAAACTGAACAGGATGAAAGAACTGACCCTTTCCAATCTGACATTTTCATGCTAGAACTGGACAAGCCAGCAAAGGATGAGGCAAAGGATTAGGACAGGACTACTCTTTTTAGGGACTATCATCCTGCAGGTTTTGCTCACTATAAAGTACTTGTGTAGAAAGAGAAAAAAAGATTCACAAACCTTTCCACAAGCCAGGCTGCATTTTAAGGCACTTCCTTTACAAACTGCCAAAAAGATTAGAACGTAACACTAAAAATCCAACAGAAGAGGAGAAAAATGAACTAGCTCCACATGATTGTTTCGTCTAATGTGTACCATACAAATCCACAATGAAGGCAAAGTCCAATTTTTTGTGTTGGATAGTATCCTGTCTTATCTGCTGCAGTTTCAGTCCCTGATGGTATAGCTAGGAGCAGTCTTCATTTGTTAAGTAAAAACTTACATGGATGGAATCCCTCCTATATGAGCTCTGGCAAACTGAGCTCATCTACGTTCTTCAGACATGGGACTAATGAATAACGTTCCTGGCATTCTAAGAATAAGGACAATTATTAACATGACAAGAGACGCAGAAGCAATACTTTCAGTGTAGTAATAAATAGAAAAGCTTGTACTCCTATTCATACCAAATCTACAAATTTTCATTGGTGTTATTTGATTCTCTCCATCACTTTAAGTCTGATGAATTGTTTCACATTTCTTCACAAACATTCCATGGAGATAACACAGAACATGGTAAAGCAATAAAACACAGCATGATAACACGCACACACCAAAATTAAAACAAACAAAGATTTAGAGCAGTGAAAATTCCAACTCTATTGCAAATCTAACTTCAGCTCTTAAGTATTCTCTAATGTTTCACTACATCATTCTGTATCACTGGCATCTGTGGCTTAGTACCACATATTTAACCAGTTCATAGACTATCTCTGTTTTGAATCATTTTGGGAAAAGGAAACTACCATTAGTCTTTCCTCAGAGGTAACTGTTTCTCCAGTCACGACTGGATGCCTGTCAAAAAAGAATAAATAAAACATTTCTTTTTTTACTGAGATGATAGGGCACTATCCGAATGGCTGGTGTCTGCTGTTAAGTCACACTGACAGTGGAAAACAGCCTCTGGGATTTCCATCCCTCAACTTGCATGTCTTAATCTTTGTTAGGGTCACCATACAATGCACTCTGGCAGTCGAACACCCTAAAACACAATTCTTATAAACTAGCACAATAAATGGTGATATTAAAGCTGAGCAGGTAGGCCTACCCAACTGTGGCATTACTTAACATCTGACCAACCCACCTAGAACCTACAAAGACCCTTCCGGAGCCAAGGGTTTAAGGCTAGTCAACCATTTCTAATGAAAAATTACATGAGGCCTCCACCTCATCACCTACTTGCCAAAGCACTGCCCAAAGCAGTAGAAAGCTTTCTTCAAGTCTTTAACGTTTCTGACTGTCACAAAAACTCCTACAGTCAGGGACTCTCACCCACATGAATTATTGGATTAGATACTATGGGGTAATTCTCTTTAAATTCTCTTACTTTGTGTAGAGAAAATACTCATTAGCTCTTGAACTAACTAACCAACCTTCCATACCCCAGAGAAATAGCCTAAAAGATTATCGAGTAGATAACGGATAAACACTCCAGGCTGAATATAACATTTTAGCATGAAGCTTTAAAATGTGTGTCAGACATCAAATTAAGTCTCTGTCAATTTTTTCTCTAGCACTTGCACAGAACATAAGCAAGATGATTCTTCTGTGTATTAAGTATTCATAGACTCTAGAAGAAAATTATCTACCAGAACCATGTAAAACAACACCAAAGGTGTGCCATAAAACACATATGATACAACAGGTGAAACTCAACATATGTTTTTCAACACTTACCTGCAATGATGTGCAAGTATGTAAACACTCCATTGTGTACAGAGACCACATTTCTTTTACATTTGTAGCATTTATATTCTTTCTTTACGCTTCAACTATTAACAAACTAAAAATCCTGGAACACTTCTATCTCATTAACTAAAATTTGCATCTCCTTTACACCATTTTGTCAAAAATCAAAACCGTACATCAGAAATATTATGCAGAACTGCGTATGAAGGCAATAGCATTTCGAATTTTTAGAATTCCCCTTAGGGGTCTGATCTATAGGTGATTCTATGCACACTGTATATTAGGCATGTAAGCACTCTTTGATATTTGATAGTCAACTATTTACATCATTTAAGTTATGCATGTGCATAACTCCCTTGCTGAATACATGCTGTTTTGATCTCAGTTCCACATAGCAATAGGAACAAATCAATAGCACAACATTTTATGTAAGTATTCCACACGTCTATAGCATCTTTCATCAAAGAATCTCAGAGCAAGAAATAACCCTTTGCAATCATATTTGTAAAAATGCAAACATAAAAATATGCTAATATGAAATAAGATAAGATTTCCCCGAAGGTGTTAATTATGATTTGGAGGGAAAATAGTTTTGCCTTTTTCAACATTCCACTGTCTATTATACTGCCTCAAGCTGTATGTTCCCTATGACATGATACTGACTTGGGAACCACTGTCACCACGGAGCAAATCCTCTGAGGCAGCTGCTGTGCAACAGACTGAAACAGCCTGTTTGTATGACCCCCTGTCATACAATTACTTTTTCTAGTGATCAATCAGAACTGAAATAAAAATATCTGGAAACAAAATGCCTACCCAGACTATGCTTTCTCAATTTTTTTTTCATATATAGGTGTAGAAATTATGATGAAGCCTAAGACTTTGAGATCTCATGTAAACTGCTACAAATAGCAACAGACATGCAAGATAAAACCTGAAACACTGTCTATTTGGGGACTTTCTAATCTCTTTAGATATGCAAAGAACCTGTGTCTGTCTCTGTAAACACTGACTTCAGCAATTACAGACAGTTATTGGTGACTTAAAGAAAGCCAAGACTGCTATCCTACTTGAACAGAAAAACTCTGTAAAGAGAACTGATGTTCCACTTGCTTACAGCTCTGGATGTTCATTTTATGGCTTGCCACCACTGAAGTAGTAACTTACATATCTGGATAAAATTAGTGAAATACAATCCTGCAAACACAAGGTTCTGGTTAAAAGCCTGCATCACTGCTCAGAATGCTGCACATACTGTGGTAGCTGCAAGAACCGCTCTGAGATTTTAAATATTTTTATGTTGTCTTTTACAGATCTTGCAATTCCATAGTAGGAAGTATGATATTTTTATGTCATTTTGCTTTTACAATTCACTTTAATTCGTAAAATGTTCCTTGATTGCATGCATTCCCCTTTAAAACACACAATAGTGAACCTTGCTGCTAGTCAAGAAAAGGTAAATGCATCTTATTTTGCCTGCATTAAAAACAAAATGCTTCAATAGTTTAGAAATTACTTTGAAAAAGGGACAATTTCTCAGTCATCTACAAAAGACTATTGCAACTTTAAATTAAGAAATGTTACTCATTTTTCACAGAAACCTTTCAGTATGATTTCTACCACTCCAGTAACTTAATGTACTCTGGAAACACTATTACAAGTTTCAGTCACAAAAGCATGATTTTTTTTTTCCCAGCAGTTAAATTTTCAGGTGAATTTCACTTCTATAATTTGATACCAATTTGTACCTATCTTCTTTCTTCAATAAAAAAGAAAAAAACCCACTTTTCTTTTCAAATATATGATTGGCATATTTACTGCATAATTGCAAACTACTACTGTGGTTTCAGATGTTATACCCCTGCACAGAAATGATGGATTAGCCTGCTCTTTACTTGCTTTGAGGCAAAAATGTTGCCTCTGTCCCTCTTTATCCAATTAAAAACTGTAAGATTGTTCTCCCAATATGTGTGAATTTATGTTTTACTATACTTCAAATGTTTATATATGAGCATGCACATACATGCACAGTAACCAAATTATTAGATTGATACAATAAAAAAATACAAAATGGAATGGAACTGAAGCAAATTGTGTATTCACAAAATGCCACTGTGTTTCATTGTATGTTACTGTCAAATGAATATTAAAAAGATGTAAAACCAAAAATCTCAATTTTCTTAACTCATACTAAGACACAGCATAAATTGAAAATGATGTTAACTATGTTCTTCTTTCCACATCATTGTCTAAGAAAACAGAAGATAAAAGGAGGAATATCAGTAACAAGCTCAGTCTAACCAAGACTCCAAGAACCTATACTGAAGAGCTTCTTGGAGAACTAACAGGTGCTATCAACACAAGACAAGAATCTTTTGACTCCATAGGGACTGTGGAAAGCATGAAAACTTCTGAAGCATCTGACATTCAAGTGCAGCCAAAAGTAGCTTCAAAGTGCTGTTTGGCTGGATCATCAAATCTCACCATAAATATACAATGTATTTGATGACACTGATGTCTGCATCCATCAAAGTTATTATCAAACGTAATTTCTTCTGGACAGATCAAGCCTCACCCACCTAGCATAATAAGGAAAATGGGCTTCAGAACAAGAACAGAACCAATTTTGGCATGTGATCCTCTTTCCTCAATCTCTCTTGCGTTTTTATCTTTCACAGAACAAACTAATATGCATGAAAGAAATGAAGGGGGGAAATGTGGCTGGGCAAGAGAGAAGTTACTAGGCACAACAGACTGTTGGAGTAGGGGAAGAAGTACAAAAATGTAATGCCAAGAAGGAAGGTGAAAATAGTTCTGAAGGTTGTGTTTGTGTTTGGGAACGTCCTTCTTACCTACCCCTCAGAACCAACGTACAGTGGGAAGAGCTGTGGGAACTAAAAAGACCTTATTTTTCTCCTTATAATAATGCAAACAAGAAAAAGTCTGGAAAATTAGCTACAGTTAACTAGTTTAATGTCTGTGCTCTTTATAAATGGAAGTATGAAGACCTGAGTCAGGCATTCAGAATGTCTGTTACACCGAAAAAACCAAAAACGTGGGAATGTTGCAGAACAACCTGCCGTGTACATGTCTGTACAGAACTGCTGCAAGAAAAAGTCAGAATAATGTAACCTATGTGATCCAAGATGATTGTGGATGTTGGAGGTGCCTACCTTAAGAAGAAAATTCATTTTGGGCATCTGATAACAAAGAATTAATGCTGAATGGATGGCAATCTGCACAGAAGGGAAGAGTCAGGGCAAACCTGGAAGTCCTGAAAAGAGACAACAGACAAATGTATGTCATCAGTCAGGAATTAGATGTAGAGAAATATTTTCCAAGAAAAGAAAATATAAGACCCACTAAAAAGGAAAAGAAACAGGTAAACACAGTTTCTGAGCCAATGGATTTTCTAAAAAAAATTCCCACATGATAAAGTCCTGAAGACAATGAGACCAACACTTGTTAGGAGGAAGGCAGTTCATCTTCTAGCTAATGTTTTCACTGGTGAAAAGACTCTCCATTCCAGAAGTTTTTCAGCAATCTGTATATCTCCTATTCTTTCCTCTTTTTCACACACCTGTTTCATTCAGTGCCCATGATAATACATTTGTTCCTTACAGAAGCTTTTGGAGACATCATTATCTAGAAGGCGCATCTGTATATTCTAGTTTAAAATGTTTTCCTTTTTTTTGCCATCAGTCCCTTTCATGTTTCACTGCATGGTACAAGCTGATGTAATTTCTGTTCATTGCCTTAACTGTCAAGACACCTCTGCTTGTAAAATGCCTTTGTTCTCCACTGCACTGTCCAAACTTCCAGGACTTTCCTGCTATTGCAGGTGTCAAGGATATCTGTGAACTCTGCTTTTGCTAGCAGGAATCACTTCACTCCTGTTGTATGGCTCCGGCTTATAAGACCTCTGCAGTCCCATACGATCACTTTAGCCCAGTCCACAGCTGGCACTAGCAAAGCAGCCCAGCTGGGACATAACAAACTTCCTTCCATACTGCTTTTTTGATAAGAACTACTCCTCAAAAAAGTCTCCATGTGTGTTCTACTTAGGTTCCTCTTAACACAACTAAGAGAAACCTGAAAAGCTATAAATAAGTTAGTTCCTCAAAGATATAAAAATAGATTAAAAAATCCTGCAGACTTTAAAGCCTCTAGTCATTTTAGGACAGCCTGCATGTAAGACTGATTTTTTTCCTACAAATAACATCAAAGAGGACAGTGTTAGGGCCCTGGGTGCACCCACCTTCAAGAAGTTTAGCCGGCTGAGTTAAGGAGTTTAGCTGGCCAAGCTCAAAGGCAGCTCTTCCACTAATAAGAGCTTTTATGAAGAAAGCTAGAAGCAAGGGCCTAACCCTCCTTTCCTCCTTTTCTCCTGGGAGCTACTTTTAAGCAGAGTCTTTATTGTTGGTCCCCTATGTCTGCACCTGGTCTGGTGCCTCCCTGACCTTGATCTGCACCCACTGGCTCAGCTTCCTGGCTTGCCCTGCGACCTGCCACCTCACTGAGACCTTGCTGGGTGATCACTGAACTACGCCTGACTCCGAGGGCCCGATCCTGACCCTGACTCACACTTAGCATCCTGGCTCCTTCTTGGTAAGGCTACTGTTCTCACCTGCCTCAATACTATGCTCCGCTCCAGGCTCCCCCTCCCTTTTGGGGTAGCTGGCCCTCACTGCTCCCCAACAAGCAACAAGCTCACAACAGTTGCTTCAAATTTGCAAGGCTATCTTTACAGTGAGATGTCCAAAACTTTCAGAAGAGGACAGAGCATAGCAATAGTATTTAAACACACTCAAGTTACAGCCTAAGATGAAGTGAAGCCAGACATACCAACCTGAGGCCTATTGTGCTGATTACAAACGTGCACCCTGATGTCATGCTTAGCAAGCCTCCTCTGCCACCTAATGAGTATCAGCCCTGGGAATTTTCCAATCACCGTAAGGGGAGCTGGACCATCGCAACTTCTCCTAGTGAACCGACTGCTGCTATTTCAACCTCTCCCTCCTAGGATTAAGGGCAACACACACCAGATTTTGGCAGGCGCCCCCAGCCAGCCTGTGGAGAAGCACTCCTCTCGAGGCCAGCGCTCACGCAAAGGCGCAGGGCCGCAGTTCGCCCCGCCTTCCCTTCGGCTGCAAACACGAGGTATTTACTCCCTCACTGACACAGGGCGTCCCGCCCCAATCAGCGGAGCCCGAGACGGGCCAGGCAGAGCCAGCGGCTCCCCCAGCCTCCCTCTCCCAGCGGCGGCGGGGGTACGGGGCAGGAGGGCGGGCGCCCCGCGGCAGTGGCACAGCCGCCGGGCACCCCACCGCCCCCTCAGGAGGGCGCCCCGCCCCACCCCGCGCGGACGCAGCGCCTAAGGGCCCCCGAGCCGCGCGCACTCCCCGCGGCCGGCACCACCCACCCCGGCTCACCGCAGGTGGGAGCAGACCGGCCCGGCCGCGCATGCGCTGTAGGGAAACCACCCGCGCGCCGGGCATTTAAAGGGCCAATGGCTGCGGTATCCTGCTTGTGCTGCTGTGTGTCTGCCGTCTGCTTACCGGGGTGCTGCGGGCGGCTAGGTGGGCGCCCCCGCCGGGGCCTAGGTGTATGCCGCGGGGCTGCCCGCCCGCGCCTGGGGCCCGCAAGGCCTCTGCGGGACGGGCGAGGAGTAGGGCCCGGTCCCCGCTGGGGGCAGGCGAGCGGGCGGGCGCGCGCTGGATTCTTTGGATTGCGGACGTCGCGGGCAAATAAAACACGCGGGCGGGAGGTTGCGCCGTCCCGGCCGCGTTCCTGCTGCTGGGGGGCGGGGAGGGCGAGGAGCGGAGCAGCCGCGGCGCCTCGCGCAGATGGAGCCCAGCAGCGGGAGCAGCGGTGCTAGGCCCGCCGTTACGCCGGTGGCGGCGGTGCTGCCGGCGGGCGGGAGCGGGGAGCGCCTGGGTGGTGCCACCCCCAAGCAGGTCTGCGCCGTGCAAGGGAGGCCGCTCGTCAGCTACACCGTGCGGGCGATGGAGAGGTAACGAGGCAGGCGCCGCTCGGCTCCCCGTTCGCGCCCTGCGGGCCTTCCCCTCCGCCCCTGGCCTCCCGCCGCTTCAGACCCGGCCGCCGGCTATTGCCGGACCTCGCCGTGCTCCCAGTCCCCAGAAAGCCGCTGGCAGCCAGCCGCCCGCCGCCCTCGCCTCAGGCGCTGGGCGCCCCCGGCGCGGCCGCCCCTCGGAGGGCTCGGTTTTGCTCGTCGGTGGGATCGCCTTCCCTCCCCGCCCAGTCAAAACGTGTAATAAGTGACGGGGTGGCTGGGAACGCGTAGGCCTGGTGGAGGCCGGGGGAGCGCTGAGCCGTGGCTGGGCAGGCTCAGGTGGGGAGAGGTACCGGCCGAGATCTGGGCGCTCTCCCCCGCCCCAGACTGGCTTTGTCACCGCCGTCGCGGCCGGCTCGCCTCTCTCCCCAGCGCTGCCGGTGCCTGGAAGCTGGGTCGCCTTCCACTACTGCTGGAGATCTGTTCGAGGCCCCTGGGCCTCGAAGCTGGAGGGTTTCTGTGGCTGCAGAGGCTGGTTTGGTGAGCCATGCGCCTACCGTATCTGTCAGAGACAGCCATAATACTATCCCGAGGCCCTGAAAAAAAGATCTGTTCAGCAAGAGCCGTTGGAGATGGTCTTAATAGTGTCCAGAGGCCTCAAAAAAAAAAGATCCACTCATAGCGGGATGAACTCTGTGGTCTACAGTGCTGCATTATGCTTCACCATTGTAGTTCATGGTGGAACGCCCTGCCTCAGCAAGAAGCTTAAGTGCCCCCTTGGCTTTGTTTAAGATATGGTTACTGGGCTAGAAGCTAATAGCTGACATAGCGTGAGGCTGCATGTGTAACTTTTCTTTGTTTACGTTGGAGCAAAGAATTTAAGTAATGGGATATCTTAGCAGTCAGGTTTTTTCTTTTCATAAGACTGTTGAGTTCTAGGCATGTGACTGACAGTTAATATATTATTGTCAAATGTTAACATAGTGTAAGTCTTGTATCTAGTGTCACTTGAAACACTGCAGGTAGGAGTCGAGTGTCAGATGTATTCTGGATGTTTTGCAGTAACTTGTAGAAAAACAAACCTTTAGATTTTAGAGAGAATAAATGGGGAGGAGTGGAGGGTGGTGAAAAGAAATGGAATTGCCAACATCTCCCAAAGTTCTTAACTCATGGAAACTTGTACAACATCAAAATTGGGACTCTTTTTCCATTCCCACCCAGAGAGGCTTCCCTCAGGTCACTTATTACTTTATGAAAGAAATATTGCTTATTTTCTTTATTTAATTTTCAACAGCAGCCAGTCACAAAGCTAAACACATCAGTAAGCAAAACCTCCAATCCAAAGCTTGTCACAGCTGTAATTTCTGCCAAATGTCATGGGAATCTACAGGGAAGAATAATATCCTCACTTAGTGTATTGAAGACCTGGAAAAGAGAACAGAGTGAGGTTTGGGGAGGAAAGGATATTCATAGGAAAATAAAACATTATTCATTTAAAAAAAAAAAATCTTTCATTTTTGCTGCCAGTAAGCTCTGGGAAAATAACAGTTCTTTGAGCAACAGTATTATATTTATGTCCTAAAGCTGCAAAAAATTAGAAGGTTGAATTCTAATTGTACAGTCCAACCAGGCGCATGATCCCAAGTTGATTGTGAGAGTAACAACCTACTGCTTCCTCTTAATTTTAGGAGTCCAGTAACTGGTGCCAGTGCTTTCACAGGCAGAGCTTTCTGCCATCTCTGTACTGAACTGGAATGTTGGCTGGTATGTATGTGTATGGGGAGTTAGGAACAGATGTACTCTAAAGCTCGGAATGGCTTTCATTTTCATCTCAACGCTTTTACTTCTGACTCTGAAACCGCAAAGGAGGTACTTTGTTCTTACTTTGTGCGAATGTACACACAAAAATGTAATGCTGAGAAACTGCAGTTTCTCACATAATTTATCACCCGGAAGTGGCAGTTTTTCTGTGTTTAGCTTGGTACTGTCTTCTGATGTCTGTTGTTTACCTGCTCTAATTGAATGAATCATTGACTCATTAGCCTATAATAACTTCTGTTGAACTTGTTATCTCAGCTAATGCAGCTGGTTTTGAGCTTTTTCTAATCTGGAAAAAACTCAGCAACATATCGACAGAAGTACATGAGCAAATCAAGAATTTGAAGCTGCTTTGTGTGTGCTTTTTAAAAATCAGGAGAAAAAAAATTTTACACTGTTCAGCTGAGAGTAGTGAGAATCTTAAACATTGATGTGGAATAACTGGCAGACAGGACAAGAGCAGACATGAATGAATAAGCAGTGCATCCTGTTGCATAGGATGACAGCATGCAGAACGCTGGCCTGCCAATAATAATCAAAGATGATGCCCTTAGGAAGAGGAGGTGAGAAAAAAATAGAGTGAGGAGAAATGATTGGTTTTTAATTGCCAGTACAGTGGCACTGATAGGAACGTCAGGTCATACCTTGGGGGTAAAATTAAAGTGTGTTAGAGAACTTAAATGTCTGACTTTCCCACTGGACTTGTTTCTACTTATGTTGAACTATACAAGGCTTTTGCATCAAGTTCTACAGAAAGAGAATGGCATTCCTCCTTTTTGCTTCTGTACAAACCAGTAGCATTCTTCCTTCATTTTAATTTTTTTTTTTGTGTATGTTTGTTTAGAATCTTTCCAGTTCCTTTTCTGAGATGGAGGAATCTCAGCTCTGTGTGCACATGTGCATGTGTATTTTACTAAAGCTGTAGAGAGGAAAACAGACCAAGGTAAATGTTGATTTTAAAAATCATTGTGGGACAAATAAGCTGCTGCTATTCTTACTGTGCTCATATTTCATGAGTTATTGAAAGTACAGTGAGAAGTTATGAAAGAGGAAAGCAGAGTTAATATGTTTACTGGCAGAATAAAAATTTTCCATGAAGGTTTCAGACAGCTTTGTTTACTTTGTTTACTGTAACGTAGTCTCTTAAAACAGGTGGCCTGATATTAAAAAAAAAAAAATCACCTGGGGAAGCTTCCAAAGAATCACTCTTGGGAAGTGTTTTGTGTAGTTTATTTGCCAAGTATTTTTTCCCGTTGGCTGATGCATGTTCACTGGCTCTGCAGGTCACACAATTACAGTTTTGTTAAACATATCTCTTGTGGTAGTTCTTCTCGTCCACTTACCATTAGCTTATTCTTGATATTGCTTATGAGCTAAAAATAATTATAGCAAACAGTCCAGTTGTTTTAACTTTATGAAGGTATCTTTGTTATCTTGTCTGACTAATAAGGAACATTTTCGTTCAGGAAAAAATGAATGGCTTCTGTACGTGAGATGCTCAAAACTTCCTTAATGTACCTGTCAAACTTTTCAGACTTAAAAGCTCCCAGCTTCCATTTTTGTACTGTAAGAGATACATATGTATTCATATATTTTTTTCGTATACCAATAAAGTCATAACAAAACTGTTATGGAGCAAAAGCAAGTTATGCTTGCCTTCTGCAAATGCATTTTGTTCTTGACAGTTCTTTTTCTCATTTGGTGCTTGAATAATAAGATCAGCAAAAATAATATAATGATTTATCTTATACCTCTGAAGAGTTTCTGTGGCAGTGAAAGATCTTGTCTTAGACTACTGAAGCCATCTGAGCAGTGACTGCCTGGTTCTGGCCTTATTTTGCTGGTACAACTGCTGATTTTGGTAGGTTATGTGTTACATAGATTGTTGCTGGTCTGAGTAAGAGTTGCAAGAAATTGAGTGTGGGTATCTAAGCCTTATGTCAGATTTCAGGCTCAGTGCTGGTTTGTAAGTGAACTGATAGAGGGTTAAACCTCAGTCATATTTGTACCTGAGCATGCCATTTAGGTGATACAGTTTCACAGCATAACTCATTGGTTATTTAATTTCCTCTTCAGTAGCTGTTGTGAAGTCATTTAATAGCTTAATCTGTTGCTGAGTTAATGAGCTCCTTTGAGTTCTAGCTCAGCTAATATAAATGTATGTACTTTTGTTTGAAATTTAGTAACACTATCTTCTGCTAGGCAGCTGGTCTGCCTGTCTGTAGGTGATGATAAGGACAGTTGCAGGAAACATATAGTCCTTTTCTGCCTGATTGTTTTCCTTCTACTAATATTGAGATCCTTCCAAGGCAGTTGTAAAGTGATTACAGCTGGGATTGTTACTTTTGTTTCATTTGATCAGACCTAATTTTCCACTTCAGAGCTATAGCCTATGTTGTATGGAAGCACTAGAGTTCTGTATTTAGTGCTTGTTAAAGCACATTGGGGAACAGTATTCTGATCTTTTTCATGCTTTGTGCTGATTCTTTCTGAAGCTTGCATTATCTTGATCTAATATTACAGTTATAAAATGGAAAGGGTGTTGTCATGGTTTAACCCCAGGCAGCAACAAAGCACCACACAGCCGCTTGTTCTCCCCTTCCTCCCCCCTGGCTCTAGTGGGATGGGGGAGGGAATCGGAAGAGTAAAAGTGAGAAAACTCGTGGGTTGAGATAAAGACAGTTTAATAGGTAAAGCAAAAGCTGTGTGTACAGGCAAAGCAAACCAAGGAATTCATTCACCACTTCCCATGGGCAGGCAGGTGTTCAGCCATCCCCAGGAAAGCCGGGCTCCGTCATGCGTAACCGCTAGTTGGGAAGGCAAACGCCCCTTCCTTCTTTCCCCAGCTTCACATGCTGAGCATGATGTCATATGGTCTGGGATATCCCTTGGGTCAGTTGGGGTCAGCTGTCCTGCCTGTGTCCCCTCACAACTCCTTGTGCCCCCCCCAGCCCACTTGCTGGTGGGGTGGGGTGAGAAGCAGAAAAGGCCTTGGCTCTGTGTAAGCTCTGCTCCGCAATAATGAAAACATCTCTGAATTAACGATGCTGTTTTCAGCACAAATCCAAACCATAGCCCCATACCGTCTACTGTGAGGAAAATTAACTGTTGCAGCCAAACCCAGCACAGGTATTTACTATTTTTAAACTGGTTTTGAGAAGGTCCTGAGCTTCTTATTATCTTAGTAAGAAATCTTTCTGAAGAAAAGGGTGTGACAAGTTGAGGGAGGGAAAAAACAAAAGATCAATTTACTGCCAGATTGGGCGTATACTGATGTCTTTCTACTTCATTAAAACACTTTGTAACATTTCCATAAGCAGATCTTTAAGAGTAAGCACCTGTGTGGTCCACAGTTCTCATTTGTGAGAATTTAGCATACTTTACTGAATTAGTACTTTTCATGGGTTTTGGTGGGACATGTTAGGCTTCAAAGCCTAAGCTGTTCTTGTACCTAATCAATTTAGAGGATACCTTTATACTCTTACATGAATAGGTTGCATCTCTAAATCCCAGCTCTAATTACACAGCCTTAGTCCAGAATGAGTTTAAGGAGGATGTACTCAAGTTCATAAATGTGTTTATGCAGACACAGGGTGGAGCTGTGACCGCATCCTGTCACTTTTTGGTGTATTGTATCACTGGAGGCCTTGAGCCATTCCACCCTGCCTGTGCAGAGACTTATCATAGGCTGGCCAGTACTTCTGTTCTCTTCCATTCTTCTCCGAAGATGCTGTGTTACTACCCAGTTGCCTCATAATCTATTTCATTTGACTCCAGAATGGGAAACGTCAGTGCTCTTCTTACACAGTCACTAGTGAATGTGCAGACTGTCCACTGTTTCGGGGAACTGTGTAAGGCTATAGTCTTTCTCCAAATAGAAGTGCAGAGCTCTTATTCTCATTTAGCATGAAATAGCTCTTCTTGAATTTTGCTTTATTTAAATGATTGACTCTCAATATTCAAAAGAAGAACCGAGATGAATCCAATTAGTTTACCCTATTTCTGAGTTGAAGTCATGCAGAGGTGCTAATTTTTGTGGCTACATTAAGACTATGCCAGGCCTAATCTGAGAGATTTGAAAACCTTTTCATGGACCTGTGGTGAGTGACAAGTTGAAATGAAACTTGAAACTATATGACTTCAGATTTTACATTTGAACAACTTCAATACTTAAAAAATGCTGAGAATATGTTGATTTGGCTGTATTTTTTGCCTTTGATAATAATAAAATTAACATAAGGACAAATATTTTTCTTTTGAGGAATACTAATAGCACTTCCATTTATTTTATTTTTAATAGTTATTTTAAAATTCATTGAAATGATTTTCCATGGAGTTCTATTAATTACAAAAAAAAAAAACATACAGAAGGCGGAAGATGCTCTGTTTCACCTCGTTCTAGGGGAGTGGTTTGTATCACAGATGACTTTGGTTTTGGAGTAAGCATAGTTCCTAGGCAATGCCTTCTCATGAGTTATTGCAGAAACCAATACCTTGAGCATGCATACTTCTGAACTGTAAATTTCTTACTCTTATTTTTCTAACTGGAAGTATTTAATACCTTAGTCTGTCTTGTGTCTGCAAAATTAGTTTCAATAGCTTTCCTAGTTTTAGTTGAAAGAATATACCATACTTGTCTCTCTTCCTTCCTACTCAGATGTGTAGGCTACACATGAGTAATTTCGCTATAGTAAATAGCAAGCTGTTTTTGTAATCGTTCCTCATCTGATGAGTTTCTTGTCTGACATGCTAAAAAACTTTCCTGTCATCTGTGGAGACACAGAAAGGAAATAAAACAATTTTAAATCCTTTTTTGTGCTCTCTAGATAGCATTTAGAAAATAAGACACTCAAATAGCTGGATTTCAATTAGGGTATTTCTGTTATTTTGAAGTACAGTTTGCCACATGTGACTAATTTATATTCCTAGGTCCTTTGACACAAGTATGACTGCAGCCTAACTTCAGTTATGACTGGTTTTAATCTTGTGAATTGTGGGTCATTCTCCCCCCACACCACCCCTCTATTGCAGAGCTAGGCTGATACTAACAGTAAAAGCTTGAAGTTCTCTAAAAATATGCTTTTCATATTATGGTCCTTTTACCTAGCATAGCTATGTTTTTTACATTGTGATCTTTGTTTCAGAGTTTTTCTTGATCCTCTTATTCACTTGTACACAGTGTACAGCACAGTAGAACATGGAGTATTCCAGGTCCCAGGATTTACCAATTTATTGAAGACTGAATTTAGAGAAATCTAAAATAACAGACTGTAGTTGATTGATTTAGAAATTGTTTGTAGCTAGGAATGAGGCTGGAGTACGAAATGTTTTGAAGGGTTATCAGAAGGTGCCTTTTTTTTTTTGCCTTTATTTTTCCCCCTGCAAACTGGTTGTTGGAAGCAAGTCCTTTCCCAGAATTCCAATTACTTTGGTTGACATCCATGTGTTTGGTAGAGATCCTCTCATGTAGCTCTCCCTTTAGGGGTGGAGTGCTAATACACACACGAAAACATGGACTTGAGTATATTGAGAGATGCTTTATTTAGCCAGCTTGAATTTCTTTTGCTATAAATACCTTTGTTGCATGGAGATACCTGTACTTTTATTTAGTCATTCATGTCTACTTTCTCTGGTTTTGTACTGTTTCTTCTAGGATAAGTTGGATATCTGACATTATTGTGGTGGTCTCTCCTGAAAATACTGAAACAATGAAGTCTATCATTGAAAAATATGGCCACAAAAGAGTTACAATAGTAGAAGGTGGAATAACTCGTCACCGGTCAATTTTCAATGGACTGAAAGTATTTGCAGAGAATGAATTTTCCAACCACCTGCTCCAGAAACCAGAAGTAGTGATTATCCATGATGCTGTGAGGCCATTTGTTGAAGAAGATATTCTTTCAAAGGTGGTTACGGCTGCTAAAGAACATGGGGTATGTACTATACAGCAATGCAACTCTGTAATGCAACTCTGTTCTTTATACTGTACAGTGTAAAAACACAACTGATAAATAAGGATTTTTCTAGCAATTATATTAATGTATTATGGTGACTTTTAAGTAGAACAGATTCAGAATCCCTGTTATGCAGAGAGGTCAGATGGGGGAGGGAGACATTTTTAAATGCTGCAGGTGTTATTTGCTATGGGGAATAATTATTGCCATAGAGATTATCAGTAAGAGATTGAATTAATCAGAAATTTGTTAGTTGAAAGGTAGATTACATAATGATAGTTTACCTTTTTTTCCATGCAGAATTCTCAGCTAATGCTAGAGTAGTTCTGTTCGTGATTACTGATAATAGCTAAAGAGTACTGCATTGGTTGACTCACAGACTATGTGTTTTCATCTCAAACTTATATGTAAATCCTGAATAAGTGGCAAGAGAGCTATCTCTGTATTAATCTTAATTTTTCTAGAATCCGTAAGCATTGCAAACTGCTGGGAAAAAGGGGAAGCAGGAAGCCTCCAACCGTAGGTTGGAGATCCTCCTGGTCATCACTGCATCTGAGGACTGGGAATATTCACAGGAACCAGAAAGATTTCTAAGTGATATGTGAAGGAGAAGAGTTGGTAGAAGTTGTATTATGCAGTAGAATGGTGAAGTTATTAAAGCCATATGCTAGCAACAAGAGGGAACTGGTGGATAAACTGGCTGACTGACAGATGTAAGAAATCATGACTTAGCCACAGGCTTGTTTGTACCATTTGCCATCTTTACCTTGTAATTCAGGTCTCCATTAATAAGATTGTAGAATGCTTCCCTACTTCAAGGAGATGATTTGAGGTAGAAGTCATTAGTGACAGCAGATTGTTTGGGTAGTAGAAAGCTCGGAAAACCTACCACTACTTGTCTTTTTCAGGAAATGAAGCAAAAGATAAGCTAATTGACAGATAGTTTGCAACTTCGACAGTGGAATAAAGAGTCCAAAGAATGAGTTGTGGTATTTCCTTAGCATTCCTCCACCTTTCTTTGAAAGCTCATAGCGTAAAAGGGTAATGTACCACTTGTTAAAATATTTATTATGAATATTAAATTATGTTAGTTCTCTCAGAACATTACATTAGAAATCTAAATACACTGAGCTTCTTACTAGTAGGCCTGTACTTTTGTAAATTGGCTTAATGAGAAATGGAAATAAATAGAAACTCGGCTCTATAGTTTTCAGTGATACAGAACATAAGTTTCCAGTCATTAAAAATTAAATTCTGTTAGAATTTTAACAGGGTTTTTGACCTTTCTCATATACCACAAAATAGCTTTCCAGAATTGATTCTCTGCCAAAGACTTTAAAATAGATCTGCTTTGTAAATCAGTTTTAAATGAGGTTCTTTAAGAGCAGTAGAAGAGTGGGGTTAATTGTACTGATATTGAGTTGAAATGAGAGTAACTTTTCTGAATGTGTTTGTGTCTAGGTGTCTTTCCGTGTTAAGGTTTATCATATCTCATTTGTCATTGTGTTTAAGTTTTTTAACTTGTTCACTTTTTCTTGAAACTTCTGTGATTTTAATGTAGTATTTTTTCCTGGTTTTCTTTTTAATTGGGTGTAAAGACATTTTCAGTAAAAACAGTAGGGAAGCAAGGCAATCTCCATTGACCTTCTCAAGGCAGCATACTCCAGTTCGTGTGAACTTCTGACTGGTAAATATTTCCTTACCTAGATCACTGAAGTATCATTTGATCTCAAAAAGGTGATCTTATAAATTTGTCAGTCTTTCCCATTATATAATGTCTGTCTGAAATGTGTGTGGTATTTATTGGCTCTGTGTTGGCTTAGATCCATTGAATTCAGTGAGGCTAGGCTATCAGAGAACTGGACTCCAAAAGCTGTTAGCTATTGATGTTAACTGACAAAGTAATTGAGTTAAGGAACATGAGGAGAACTTCGTTTTACGTAACAAATCGGAAAAGCTTCCTGCTGGAGAGAGGTGGCTGTCTTCACTCGACAACTACACAATTCTGAAGAGCTAAATGGCTGGAAAGCTAAGACTCTCTCTCAAAACTGACATGCATGGTTTTGAATATCAGAAAAAAATTATCGAGAGAAGCTATCATCTTTAGTTCTTCCTAAAGTCAAATTCTTTGCATATCTAAAAGGGAGTCAATTCTTCAGTCTTTCAGTATAAAAAGTAATTACTTCCTTTTGCATTATGTAGAAAGGTACAAAACCTGGCAGAAACATCATATTAAATCACTGGTGTAATAGGGGTAATGCCGTATTGTTGTTCATCTGCATACCATATAGATAGCATAATTATGCTAAGCTTTAATGTTCTTTAAAATGGCAATTGATCAAGTAAGTTATTGCACTTCTAGCTGCCAATTGTCAGACAAATAAACTGCTTTATTACACTTACTAATCAGTTTGTTATTTGCCTGTAGGAATCAAAATGTGTACCTTATCCAGAACTAATAAATTATGCCTTAAATCCCCCAAACAATCCCTTGATTATGTGAAAATATTACTTTGTAACCAATTAAATTCCATTTATGTTTTTGGGGTAATTTTGTAATTAAAATTACATGTTTCTAGAAACAAATTCTTTATTGCTAGTAAAAGTTGGGAAAAGTGGAAGCTTCAGAAGGCATCAGTCCAAAGCCTCTAGCAATATCTTGTTGCCAACATTGCATTTTAAACAACATAACTAAAAAGAAAAATGCTTACAAGAAAAAAAAAATCAGGAGGGCGGGGGGGGAACATGTCACTTCTGCTATTGAGAGTTAAAAAAAAAAGTCACAGTCAAAGACTCTTTCTGTAGTTGACATAAACTAGATTTGAAAGTACAGTTTATTTCTTTGAAAGGACTGAATCAAAACGGCATTCTTAAAAGCTGGTTTCTGGAAGCTGTCTAACATCATTACTTTATTCTCAGCTTTAGCAAGGATCTGAACAAAGCATGTATGCCAATACAGATGTACAGTGCTACTCAGTCTCATGGACTTTTATTCACATATACAATCAGTCAAAATAATACCCCCAGACAGAAAACACTACATACTATGCTCAGTCTGTTCCTGTCTCTCAGTTTATTCACTCTCTGCTGCAGTTATCAGTCTTGCTGTATTGGAATGCTGGAGCAGAAAACATGCACCCATACACATGCTGTCCTTTCACCCAGTTAGACAGCAAAATAAAATGCTGTATGTGTGATTGTTGAGATGCATTAGAAAATGTGGTGAGTGGCAAACCAAAAAACACCTCTTTTTCTCCACTGAAGGTGAAGGAGGACTTGGGTGGATAATTAGGCTAACCTGGTGTGGTATACTTGAGTGGGGATGGCAATGCTGGAGCAGTTCTGCTTGCTCTGTCCTTTCTTTGTTCTTTTTGTCTTAGAAGCAATTACCTTTTTATGTTTTTATCTCCTTTGTTTTTGCCATATATGGAATATTTTACACATGATCTTTGTCTTCTTTGTTATAATCAAAGACTGATTTTAGCCAGCTGTAAAGGCTGCATTAGTAACAGACCGGTTTTGATTCATATTTGTACATTGGGTCATCTGAAGTCATCCTATGCCTGTGTTCTTGGAGGTTGTGCTTTCATTGTATGCTTGATACTTTGGGGGGCTCCTACTGTCCTCTCAGACACTTGTGCAAAGGCAGAATCAAGAACTGATGACGTATTACCATCTTGACATGATTTTTATTCCACTGGTGGAATGAGTTCTGTATTTTAGGAGACTCTGACTTGTGTCAATGTAAAAATACATATTAATGAATTGTAGGGATATTATAGCAACTTTAGAAGAAAACAACATTTGAAGAGCTACATTATTGTGGAGATCAGAATCTGTTCACTAGCCCTGAAACTCTTCTGAATGTGTGAAGAAATCAAGTGTGGTTTTGCTGCTGTATGGCAAATAGATATACAATGCATTATTACTTTTTCAACTCTGTAGTAATGGATAACTATAGGAAACATACTGATTTTTTCATAGCTTATGGCATTATTGGTTCCATAGAAAGTTATAACCTTCTCCCCCAAGTCGTTAATTCTTTTCTGTGTTGAATGGAGAACTGATGTATTGTTAGCAAATACTTGAAGCCTTTGTCCTAACAAGATGTAGTGTTTGGTGGTGGGAAAGCACTGGTAAGGGGAGAAACAGCTCTGTCATTTCGCAGTCTCAATTTAAGCGATTTAGATGATTCATTGCATTCATTAGGAAGGATGCAACTCAACCAACTGAAATACATAAATTATAGACAGAAACTTAAACTGTAATCTCCCTTTCTTCTTTGCTGCATTTCTCTGTTGTACTAACAGAGCCACCTGTGCCTAATAGAACTACTATTTAATCCTTTTTAAAAAGGTGACTTAATCCCACATTTTTTAGCTTCTGGAAATCTACACATACAGTAATTTTTACTTTACTCTTTTTTTTTAGGTAGGATTAGATGTTCTGGTTTCAGCTGGGGTAGTTAATTGTCTTCCTAGTAGCTGGTACAGCACTGTGTTTTGGGTTTAGTATGAGAAGAATGTTGATAACACCCTGA
>JAVKLA010000073.1:12748727-12767139 GCA_034782735.1 Sagittarius serpentarius
AATTTTGTTTTTTTTTTGTTTGTCCCCCCCCCCCCCCCCCTGTTTTTTCCTGCTGTTTGCTCTTAGTTTGCAGATAAAGTAGAGCTGGCAAATACATGAAAAGCTCTTACCCTAAATGCCTTGCTCAAAAGGCAACTATATTTGCAGTCCCTATGCTCCTCTGAATAGTGTTCTCTTGTCACATATGCATTCCATCAGTCTTCTTTCTTGTATCCCTGCTCTTTCAAGAACAAGCCACCAAAGTTGTTAGCAAGCAACCGAGGCTATGGTTCCTTGTCCCCAGTTCCCTTTGCATTGGCTAAATTTTGGTCATTTAAATGCTCTGTGCCTTGGAGCTCTGGGAAGGATAACACTTTGCTAAATCTCTCAACTCATATTGTTTGCTAATTATTTATGTTTGAATGGTGCCTAGCTGTCCAAGTCAAAGGATTAAGACCCTATTGTTCTGGGAACTGTACAGACAAATAAAAAAAGATAGATAATCGTCCTGAAAAACTTAGTCAGGCTACTGTAGGACAGATTTTTGTAGGAATGGATGCAGCTTATGATGCTTCCTAAATATTAACGTACACATCATTAGTTTCCACAACAACCTGGTGAAGTAGGTAAGTATCATTGTACAGATGAACAAAAAAAAGATAAAATAACTTTGTTGCTCATGTTGCAAGTCATTCACAAAGCTGGGAATGGAATTAATTTTGGCTGATTCATGATCCCACTCCTGTGTATTTTATACAGTTGTGACCTTTACGCAACAGCAGTGTGGGGGAAGAACAGCGTCAAACATGCATTCCTTAGAAAGAAACTGCATTTGAATTATTGCTTCAAATAACATAGGCTTTTCAGTTATATTGTGGGTAAAGTGGAATACTGCTTTTAAACTCTGTCTCTATTTAAATGCATCATCTGATGTGAGTAGGTAGATTTAGAGTTTACTTCCACCTGTTCTTTTTCATGAATGTAAGATCCCTGAGTAATTTGACCACTAAGTTGCAACATTCAAGTAAAAGTCAGTTCTCTCATCCTTACAGGTTTGCCATCTATAGTCTTTTTCACTCTTGTTGTCTGGTACTGATCTGAGCAGAGCAGACTAGGGCTCCTTCTCCTTTTATTGCTGCTTTGAATGTATTTAGAACTAGAAAGGAATAAGCTATTAACACTATTAAAATATATAAAAATACTTTTGTATGATCTTTACCAAATTAAAAGTAATTTCCTTAGAAAACTTTTCCATTTCTTGCTTGATTAAAAAATAAAAGTAATGATTTGGGGGAAAAGACATGCCTTGTACCTAAAATTAGTTGAAGTAGATACAACAAATGCCAAAGATTGTTTGTGGGTTTTTTGTTTTTTTTTTTACAATATTATCTTAAAATATATGTGTACTACAGTGAATTCCCTTTACATTTGGTGCCAAAAATCCAGCACAGATTTTGAGGACATTCAGCCAGGTTTTTTGCGTGCATTTCATTGTGATGCATCTCATTTTTGTGTGCTGGATCTTGATTTAGTTTGCAGTCTTACCTCTTCTCTGTTGCCTAGAACATAGGTATTCCAAACAGATCTTCTTTGTTCAGATATATGTTGCTTTCTGAGTTAACTGTGATGATGTCAAGATTTCTGACATGTAACTATTAACTTCTCAGCTTTATAGTAATGCTGTCGAAACCTTTTTAAATTTTGTTGCTCAAAAATTGCATGAACTCCATTGTCGTTGTAATGACTTTGAGAGCTCATTGAAACAAACATTCTTTATCACTTGCATATCTGATATTTAAGCTCCCTTTAACAGGGCACCCATTGTTATACATTTTACTTTTAACTCGGGATACCTCCTGGCCCCTGTATTGAACATCACATAAACCAGACTAAAAACATTTAAAAATATTGAAGTTAAGCAACTGTTCATGGCCCACAACAGCCAGTGGAGCTAAAATGATGTCTTGATCTTAAAAGGCCTAGACTTATGTGTCATTAGAGCGCTTAACTAAAATAAATAAACCTAATGGGATTTTGGCAGATACAGGCACCTACCTCTGTATGTAATGCTGCTTAATGCTTTCTGTTGCAAGTGTCTCTGTTCAGTTGGTTATATGAAGCACAGGAAAACAGCTGTTTACATCTATTTCAGTGAAATATTCTGATGCCTCCACTTAGTAGTAGGACTTTGGAATTTGATGTTGGGATGGTCTTGATGGGAGAAGAGGATGAATTGTACAGGCCTCCTTACATGTGCCTGTGAGTGTTACTGTCCTCACCTCATATTCTTACGGAGTACAGCACTGCACTGCTTTCATACCTTTCAGTTTGTTAAATTTATAAAAGTTATAGCTCTTATTTGTATGATACATGCTTGACACAAAGTGGACAAGTGACAGATGCAAACAACTGCAAAGGGAAAAAGAACTGTATTTATGTGTGTGGTATCTTGTAGGCAGAAAGCTTTACTTTAGCCAGGGGTTTTCCTTGGGATGTTGGGTAAAAAGCCATATAAACGTGTTAAGGGATAAACATAATGTTGCATCAGTGCTCTTAGTTCTGGTAAGTCCTAACTTGTGAATTCTTGTTTCCTGCACAATGTAATGAACTGTACCACTAACTTTCAGTAAATATTAGTAGTGGACAAGAAACTTTTTTAAATTAAAAATGCAAATCTGTAATAACTAGTAAAACCTGTAGAAAAGTTGTAAAATTGCAGAACCCATGATTTACTTAAATTCTAACCTACCTGGGACAAAACCAGCCAGTTGGATTTTTTTTTTCTTTAGGTTAATAAGAATTAAATTCCTGATCTTTGGAAATGCATGTTTCTTTTCTATTCTTTTCAGCCCTGAGGGAAACCAGAAAAGTTTAACTGTTAGTTGAAAATGCACCCTTTCCAAAGATAGCAAATAAAGGATAAATTCCTTAGACCAGACTTGTTCATTTTTGCTTAAGCTAGTTTCATGTTTCTGTTCAGCTATTTAAATTAAATAGGAGCAAAGTGAAGTATGATCCTGCAAGTCTGGGAGGAGGAGGGTGGAGGGAAGACTTCACTTACTAGAAGTCAAGTGTTCCCCTGGAGCAGTATCTTCTAAGGAATTAGAGTATCAGGAAGTCAGGTAGACTACCTTTTTCTTTTAATTGGAGTAGGCTGAGGCTGATTTCTGTAATACCTGTTTCTGACATACTGTGAAATGCACAGAGATCTTGGAGATCTGTTGTCTTTAACACAAAGCATCTTGTTGTGTCTTGTCATGTTAGTGTACAAAGTAACACAACCACAGTATACAAAGGCTGAAATACCCAAACTTAACAAAGCATTGTGTATTTGAAATGTATCTGCCAAAGTGAGAAAGGTGGCAGGAACAATTAAAAAGCTTTGCCTTTCCTCATCTGGCAGAGAAACAACTGAAAATAGAAGCAGGAGTGGTATGTAGAAGATCCTGACTAGCTTCTATGTCAGAGATGCACACAAAAAGCCTAGGGAAGATGATATGATGGCTAGAGAGTTGCCAGCATGAATGCTGGGGATACTATAGAATTGCTAACCAATGTGACCAGTGTGGTGAAGCCAAGGACCTTGTAAGAGGGAAGAGCTACACACAGCTGGAGAAAGGGTGGGACATGTTAGAAGGTGATTCTGCAGGAATCTTTCACATGTGGATGGCATGGCAAAATATGATCACTATTTAAAGATAGTGATAGGTTTATGACAATCTTAATTTTTAAAAATAATTTTGATCCACAATTTTTTTTCTAGTAATCTTTTATATGTTGTTTTACACTTAGCCTCAAGATCTTCTGTGGTAAATTTTCCCGGGTACAGAAGCTACACCATTTTTTTGGGGTGTTCGTATTGCATATGTAGTTAGTTTTATCGTCTGTTGATAGTAGATCTTTTGCAGATTATGGACACTTATATTTAGGTAATCAGAACAATGAAGCTGAAATAAAAAATTTTAAAAATGAAAAAACAGGAAGCAGGAATATTCATTGAAGGAGGATGAGCTTCAACATGTTTAGAGGTGTTTCTCTGATGCATGTCTATAACCTCCTTATACATATCCATGCAGAACAGACTGACCTTAGAGATTCTATCTAATCTGTGTAGAAACTATGTAGAAAGTAGTACTTTTTGGGACTGCACTGAATTAATACATCTGTTCATAGCCAACATTACCCACTTCTTGGATAATAAGCAATCACATTTACTTATGGGACATTACAGCATCTGCCTGCATAGGAGAGAGCTGCTATATATAAGCATAGTAATGACAAGATACAAAATAAGTGTGTCAGAGAATAATGCAAATACTTTGATGCTAAATTCTGGGAGGCAGATGTTCTTCCACTCCTCCAAAAAATCATTACAAGATGTCCCCAGATGGGGTTGAGATGGGGAGAATAGATATTCTGCAAACTGTCCAACCTGGTCCTCAGTGGAAGAAAAGCAAATCCCAAAATTGTTCTTGTCTAACAAACCCTTGAGAATGTTCAGGGAAGATTTTGCCAGAGTAAGAAAGGAAGTTGGCTACTGTTAGGCCCATTGTAGAAGTATTTGCTCAAAGTATTGTCTTTTCTGTATGTAAATAATAGGGAGTGTATTCCATGTGGATTTTGTAAACTTCTAAAGTGCTTTCTGAAAGGGCACAACATTACTGGGGTTCTTCAAACATGTGTGAAGCATTTTAGTATCCTCTGTAGTTGGGAAGTGGAGTCAGCTGTAGCAGTTTAATAATACTTTGGCATAGGTCAGGCAAGTCCTTCGAGGCAAAATGTCTAGACTGATTTGGGGATTTTCCTGTGGGTTCATTCTTTGTTAAAGAAATCAGTGTCTGTCAAATTAACATTGCCAGGAGCAACAGTCAATTAAATGAACAGTAGCGGACAAATTGTTGACTAAAACCTTGGCAACTTTGGGAGCAAGGGTCAGATTTAGAAAAAAGGACTGAAGGGTCAAAATGTAAGTGAGGCAGAATTTGGGCATTTAAGTCTAATGCTGGAATCCTGAAAAAAACCACTGCTTGCCTCCCTCCTAAGACTAAAGATATCTGGCACCTTTGAGGCACCTCAAATTTTTTTCTTAATATTCACCAAATATGAAACTTTGTGTGTGTTAAGGCGTCTAAGTTGTGGCAAGGCTGAACAGCTTAATATTTACCTCCTGTAAACATTCACTTGGAGAAAAATTTTTTTGCCCGATGCTATTCAGTCATGAATTGGTGATATGGGTCAGAGCTGTTTGGTTTTGTAGTGTAAAAACACTGAAAAAGAGATCACATTGTTTTTAACATATGACAAAAAAGTAGGTAAGATGTATAGATTTTATCATAAGCTGTAATGGGTTGTTTCCTGGCCTTCATCTTCTTAAAAAAGCATCAGACATCTTTTATTAAGTGTATTATGTTGTAAGGATGATCAGTTTACCTCGTTCTTCTTCAATCTTCAAATGTATTTTGCAGTTTCTATATGCTCTGTGTGTGTATATATATGGAGATCCACTTTCTTTTCCACCATCGCCAGCTTTGGTCACCCACTTTTGCTTTTGTATTTTGTAGTTATATGTTCAGGTCTTCCAAATACATGCCATGTAACATCATTGTTGTGTGTTTCCTAATTCTGCATTCCAGTTTGTGTCTATAGGTTTTATTCCTTCTCATCAACTGTATTCTGAAACACTGAATCAAGAAATGATTCATGAATTCGACAAGAGCTAGTTAAATAATAGTAATCTACTACTTGTATGATTTGTGTGAGGACAGTACTACAAGCCAATGCTCTTCCTTGTATGGAGTCCTAAAGGCAGCGTACTTCCATCTGTCTATGAAATGTAATAGGTGATTACAGTTTTAGCGTAACTACCTACTTGGGCCAAGTCAGTCTACTTGGCTGAATAGTAAAGTAACGTGGATTATTTCAGTTTGTTGAAATTTCTACTCCAGTTCCTTTGATGGTATAATAATACAGATTTTGATTAGCTGTATACTAGTATCAAGATGTGGAATATCTGAGTCTTTCAATGTGCAATCTAAGCATATGAAATAACCAAGGAAGCCTTTCTCCTGATTTGTGCATGGGTCATTAGGATTTTAGATCTGATTGTTTGACAAGGAAATCTGTGTAGCTCCTAAGTATTGAAAGAAAACCTAGTATCTCATTTCTCCTTACATGAGAAGTTTTTACTTCATTAACAGCACCTTTTCATTGTTGTGGTCCATTTCGGCTTGGATTTTATCTCTGGTTTTAGTCCTATTTTAAAAAAAAATATTTCTTTGGAACTTCAGTAGAACCTGAGTTCTGTTCCATTTCATTCGTGCTGAAAATTGGTAATTTTTTGGTTTTGATGCAAAATTGCAGTAGAGCTCATTTTTTAATAATGCAGTTTTGCAGAGGATTTTAATCTGCCTTTCTCCATTCATCTTCAGGCTGATGCACACAGACTTGCTTAAATACAGGGTTGTCAACCTCACCTAAATTAATATCCTAACTTGTACAGTCTTCAGGCTATAGTTCTGAGATGTTTTCCAAAGAGATTTTACAGTTACTTCATCTGGCATCTTTTTAACCTAGCAGCTTTGTCCTGAGATTTAGAGGAATAAATATTTTCTTGCTTTCTCTGTCCTTAAAACCTACCCGATTCTTGTTAAGGTTAATATACTAAATTAATTTTGTCAGTAATGCTTTCATTTATTCAAAACCTGAAGCTAGATTGGTGGTCTATTGAGAAAACTATGCTAGTTTAGATAGCTCTGTACTTGATTAGTTGTTTGGCACAATGGTAGAGCCAGAATATTGTATGAATCCCCACCTTGCCCTAATTAATTTCTGCCACAAGAATGTTTGGAGAAATTCTAATGCCTTGCATAAGAAAAAAAATAAAAAGTTTTTTTGCTAATGGGATAATTACTTCCATTTTATGCCACTCCTCATCCTGTAGGATCTCAAAGCACTTTGCGGATTCACATACTAGCTCTTGGAACTGTTTAGTGCAGTGGTGCAAAGCTGCCACACCCTGGGTAAAATCTGGCATCTCTGTAGCAGTGAAAAGGCATTTTGTCTTCAGATACAATTTGGAGGGTGGATGTTAGGGAGACACTGCAGTTATTCAAATTGGAAGTTAGACTGGATTATGAGAATATTGTTATAAGTGTTACTGGATTTACTCTGATAAGTGTACTGTATCCACAAGAATCACCCATTTGGCAGAGGCTCAAAAAATGCTGGATACTAAGTGAGAATCACTGTATCCAGCATATGGGAGACCACCCATCTAAATTGTCATCTGCTGCTTGTTTTGAGAGCGCAAATAAGAAAAAAAGGTAATGATGCTAGAGCTTTTAATCTCTTAGCTACTGACAGTTTAGTGTACCGAAAGGCAAGGAAAAGGACCATTTATGATCTTGCATAATTTCAAGAGGTGATTCTCTTAAGTAAATTGTTCCAAGAGTGAATAATCTTATCTGTGAAACAAAAAATTTAAAACCCATGCATTTTAACTTGGCCTGAATTTGGCTCACCTCTGCTTCTAAGCCTGATTAAATTCTCTGTTGGCTGCTTAATTTTAGAACTTGATATATTTGGAAATCTCTTTACTGGGAGAATATGAACAATCGCTTCTTTACATTTTCTTAGAATAACCTAAATAATCTGTAGTTTTCTACATTGGGACAAGATTTTTTTTTTTTTTGATCTTTGTCCATATAACTCTTTCCAAGTATTTTTCCAATTTACAAGATAATTTTTTAAAGAGTAAACAGTGAGTCCTAACCCAGTATTTTGACTACTAAGTTGGCACATAGAATATTAACATTTTCTTATTTCTTCTTGGTGTTGTAACTAAAATATGACGTTTTTAAAAAACTGTAAATGTATATGGACTAGATGATCTTACAGGTCTTTTCCAGTCTAGGCAATTCTATGAGGTCTGAAATTCCATGTTCAGCTGCATGCTTAAAATGACTCCTGTGTCCTTTTCTGATATCGTAAAAATCAAGACTCTCATGGTTACTCAGGACCTGTTTTGTGAAGTCAGCCTGATTAATACCTGATGCAACTAAGAGCTAGTTATTTCATCTTCATACCAGTACCATTGGTTGTTCTCACCTAGTCTGTATTCTCATTTTCATTATCCTCGTTTGTGTGGACTTCGCTGGAGTAACATTAGGAATGTATCTACTGGTGTGGCACAAAGAGAGACTGAGGTTTGATTTTTTTGGTGATCTGTTACTGTTTCAGGATTGTATGTGTAAACTGGGACTTTACCAGCAGTGGTACTCATCCCAGTTGCCAGTCATATGGACACAACGCATGCTGAGTCCTGGCTGCTAGGGCACCTTGTGTCCACACTGCAAATTATGTGCTTTAGCAGGTGCCCTTGCATATGACTTTCACCTTGATTGCACTAGAAGGGAAATGACTTTGAGCTCTCCAGCAGCAGAGTCAAGTACATTTTGTATGATTCTGAGTAGGGATGCAGGAAAGACTTGCACCAAAAAGAATTTCTCCTGCACACTAAATTGGTAATGTAGACACAACCCTTGACATTTCTTGTTTGTGCCTACCGGTACCCTTCTTTCCTTGGCAAAGCACCTCCAGTTATTCTTGCTTAAACTTTCATTCCTTAATAGCAAAGCTGCCCTTTTTCTCCTTTCTGGATCATAATTTCTCTAGGAGAACATAGCAGACCTCCTCTGGAAGGACTGAATTATGGGTTACTCTGAGTATGTAGGTTAGGGCTTTCTGTCTAATTTTCAGACAGAACTAGGGTTTTTCAAAATGTAAGTATTAGTGTTTTTATGATGTTAGTGTAAAGTTGAACACATGTACTTATTTTACAGGATGATTGGGCTGTTTGGACCTCTCCTTTTGCAGAGACAGAAGCAGTAGCAGCCAGAATAAGATTAAGACTTAAAGAGTAGGCTTAATCATAGAATCATAGAATCACGTAGGTTGGAGAGGACCTTTAAGATCATCAAGTCCAACCACTAACCTAACAATGCCAAGTTCACCACTAAACCATGTCCCTCTAAGCACCACATCTACCCACCTTTTAAATACTTCCAGGGATGGTGACTCAACCACTTCCCTGGGCAGCCTGTTCCAACTCTTGACAACACTTTTGGTGAAGAAATTTTTCCTAATATCCAGTCTAAACCTCCCCTGGTGCAACTTGAGGCAATGATACAAACACTGTCATAATAATCCTGTAGGGTGTCTGCTGGTATCTTAAGGCATGGATTTGAGAACGAAAAGATAGGTCTTATGCACTCTCAAAAAAATTTTAAAATTTGATCTTTCTGTTTCTTTTATCCAGACTAACACTTAAGGATCCTGGGGCTAGGACCTAGTCCTGTGATTATACTTCAGCTTCTGTTTCATAAACTAAAAGAGGGCAGATTTAGACTAGATATAAGGAAAAAATTTTTTGCAATGAGGGTAGTGAAACACTGGAACAGGTTGCCCAGAGAGGTGGTAGAAGCTCCATCCGTGGAAACATTCAAGGCCAGGCTGGACGGGGCTCTGAGCAACCTGATCTAGCTGAAGGTGTCCCTGCTCACCGCAGGGGGGTTGGACTTGATGGCCTTTGGTGGTCCCTTCCAGCCCAAGCCGTTCTATGATTCTATGATTCATTTTGAGGTCAGAGCTGGAAAATGACAGTCAATAAAATTGATATATTTTCTAATTGTCTAGTTACCTTATTTCAATGTTTTTGTTGTAGTATTTCCTTGATGAATCTAAATCAAAGTAAATGTCTTTTTTTCTTAGTGGTTTTGATAGAATGGGACATTGAAAACAAGGGTTTTTTCAGTCTAGCTCATTAGTCCTAGATCCTATCTTTTGGTCACAGAATCATGTGTGATTTGTTGCTTAGAAGAAAGTTGAAGGAACCTGTCCAAAATGGACAGAAATATCCACATTAAAAATTTGTTCCTAGATCTTACACAATGTTTTTGTTTAATTTATGCGTAGAAGTGCAAACTTTGATATAAATACTAGTTCTCTGCATCCATATGCATTTCTGAATCCCACTGAGTTTCTGCTTTTACATTTTACATATTATGACAGTGAGTTTTTCAAGCAAATTTGTGTTTAAAGAAAGAGTGGAGTTATCCCCAACCTTGGCTAGTAGCTAAAACTTTAAGTGGTGAGGGGGAAAGCAAATTTCATGTTGCCCACTCTGTGTATTTGTGTTCGGCATTCTTGCCTGTGGAACTCCTGCTGCCTAGCAGCAAGTTGTATACAGTGAACAGTAATTGTCAGCCTCACCATAAAGAGAGGTTATAAACTGCTTTCAAAGACGACTAATAGAAAGAAAATGCATAGCTGACTTGACTTGGCAGCTCATATGCCTACATCAGGAGTGTAGAACATGGTTACTGGTGATGGCAGTCTGGACTGCGTTCACTGACCGAGGATATTTATTCCAGAAAGGGAAGAAGCAAAATTACTCTTTCATTTGTAACTCTTCCTATTAAAAAGATACTTAAAAGCATTACTTGTTTTTAACCTTTGTCTCAATAATATTTTAAACCTTTAATTGCACATTTTGTTCAATTTCATAGAATCATAGAGTCATTAAGTTGGGAAAGACCTAATGATTTCAAGCAAAATTGATGGAGGCGTAGAGCTTTCAATGATATTAAGTCCCCATATAGTTTTTGAAAAATCAGCAAGTGTGAGGAGGAGGGAAACCCAAATGAATGCTTTCACTGAGAGGAGACTGGAGCCTTGGAGCCTTCAGGCTCTTATGCCTTCAGCTCCGTGACTGAAATGTGAATTCAGCTGTTATCCTCTGTTTTTTGTGGTCATATACCTTTTAGCGCATGGAATCGTGGAACCAACCAAGGCATAAATTCTTTAATGGGTATTTAGTGGACTTAGAAGCAACTTGAGTACCAAAATATTTGCATGGGCAGTCAGGAAGTATTCAGGGGATCTGACGGTAAAGTGCAGAGAAATGACGGCATGTACAGAGAGGGCACCTGCAGTTACTGCAGTGAAAGGCATTGGGATATAGATACACATCTGTAGAAAAACAGGCTTGCTTAATTCTGTTACAGAGTAAATTGCTGTATCTTTAGTCTCTTCACTGTGAGTCACTACTGCATCTGGATGTATGTCACAGCAGTTTTAATAATTACACTAGAAATTGTTTCAGAGATGAGCTTATCTGAACTCACTGTTTCCTCGTTCACGTGTTTCTTCCTTCTGTTTGCTGCTTCTGTTATTTCTTATTTAGCTGTGGTGTATTGCTGTAGGCTGAGTGCTTACTGCTAATCCACTGTTAGATTCAGCATTTTTTGGTTTCCATGGTAACGAGCATGGCAAAAAAACTTCTTTATAAAATACAATAAAAAAAGGCCAGTTCAGGTTCAGCAAAAGCTTGTGTCTGCTTCTTTTTTAACTTAGTAAAATGTTCCTGATGATGAATGTTCATGATGTACTCTGGCACTTCAGCAGTGGAAACTTGATTTGCAAGGATCTGGAAAAATCATAAAGCTCTGCTATTGTTAATTAGTTATGCTTTTTAACTGCAAGTGTTCTGATATTGTTATAGAATGGATTTACATGGGAAAGTAAAGTGGAGACACTTGCTGTTGACAATGGAAGAAGTACTAAAGATGACACAGCCAATGTTTACAGAAGTGTAAAAATCTGCCTCTATACAGGCTTTAAGGGTACCTGTGTAAAGGAGCAATTCTGAAGATTTTCTTTCAGTTAATATGTAAAGAATATTGATTTTGTTTCCTTATTACAAAACTAAGAAATGATGAAAAAAATAAGGAAATGACAGTGCTGTAATGAAAAACTTTCTTGCATCTGTGTTCTATTGTATGGTTACCAGTTCCCATATATCCATTCAAAATCTTTTTATCATTATAAAGATACAGTAAAATAGTGCATGTTAACAGTAAAATAAATTGTTAATGTTAAATACTGTTTCTTTATAATTTTACTTGTTCAAAGTATTACATTGGAAACAAGTTAGTTTATGGACTATTAGTAAGTACCAGGGAGATGCAGGGCTGTGTAGCATCTCTTCTCTAACCTCTTGTTCCATGTTTATGGCTAAGCAACAACAGTGCAGCTTGCATTTCAGGAAGTAGTATTACTTATCAAAATATTTTCAAACTAATCTAGAGGGCAGGGGAAGAATAATTGTTGTAATGCTAAAATCTGGATCTCACTCCACCCATAGCACTTTATTCAGACATTCACTCTTGGAAAACATACAAAAAAACACCCACAAGAAAGTCAGTCCCCAAAACTACCTATTAGAATGCCTTTGAATATTCAACAGTTCAAAAGCATTTTTAAATAACATATTTCCTTCTGTGTCATTTAGAAAACAGATTAGTTTAGCTCTTTTGTGGATATGTTTTGTGCCAGTATTTCCAGCTGTTTCCACCATTTCAAATCTGTGGTCTGAAACTTAAACTGTGTCTATTGTTTCACAAAGCTATGTGTGCATGTCAAGTTCAGCTAACTGTACTCTGTCAAACTTTATGTTAAAAAGCCTTTCAGTCAAAAAGAGACTTTAGAAATAGTAAGAGTTTTAAACAGATTGTTGTAATGTAAATTGGTTCTAGATGTACAATGAAATACATACAGAAGACTCAGGATGAGAATGTTTGCATGCCTGGGTCAGTAAGAGTTTTCCTTATAGATATTCTACAACTTTTTAGTATAGGCATGCCCTGATAATGCTTAATTTGTTAACTGAGTTTCTTAGAGCAATATAGAAACTTTCAAATTCTCCACCTTAAATATGGATTTAAAATTTCACTTGTGGAGCTGTTCAGCATATGGATAATATATAAACTAAGCTGGTCTTGAGCTGATACTTCCATTTCATTGTTCTCCTCTGACATCAGTGTATCAGACTTGCAGAAGAGTACACTGTGACAGTATGTTTAGGTTTAAACGATTACAGATAATTAGAGTGGTAAATGTCATGATGTACAAGTGTTAGTGAAATATGTTTTTAATTATTACTTTGCTTTGTGTCATATTTCATCCCTTGAAGCCAGCAATACCCTCAAGATGCTTTAGCCCATTTATGGAACTTCTCCACTCCCTACTAATTATCTGTAATTAATACCTTGCTAAAAAGTTGGAATTGCTTAGTCTTGTCCTCGTATTGTTCGTTACCCATATATTTAAAAATGTAACTTAATTTTAATTCAAAGTAAATTCTTTCACAGATAAATTTTTCTCAAATTTTCTCTTCTGAGGCAAAATAAAAATATGGGGCTTTTAATCTGTATGTTATTCACATTAGTTGAAAATAGTTCGTGTTCTACAGGAAAATTGTCCTTAAAACCAAAACAAAACAAAGAAAAGGAAACATTTTGATAATAAATATTTGGAATTGAAAGTTACTAGGCCATTTCTGGTTTCACTGGCAATTTATCCCTGGACCTTTCTACTCTAGAGATCACTCCGTTTTGCATATTTTGGAGCTAGAGTTCCCTATTCCTTTCTATTTTCTGCTGACCTTTTTTTGTGTCTTGATTACTTAAAGAATATAAATAATTTCTGCTTAATTTAAAAATATTCCAAAGTGTCTTTTTGAAACCCCTATTTTCGTTAGTATTCTGAAAGAAATCTTTTTTAGTTACTCTATCTTCTTGTCTGTTTTGCTTTGTTACTCAAAGCACTTAAAAACTTCTCTACAGAAGTATAACACTTAGTCCACTTAGAAAGAAAAGTAATTTATGTAAAAGGATCTTCTTTTTGACTGCAGTAATGACAAACTAAAATGAAAAAAAATTACTAATTTAAATAATATAAAAGTGATAACTATGATTTTTCTAAGATGTATGTGTGTATTAGTAATACAACTCAGCTGTATAATGCTGATGAATTCCTTGAGTTTCACTGATGCATTATAAAACAAGAATAGAAACTAAAAATTGTCTTCATCTTTTTTTTTTAAACTTCTTGAGGAATTTATTAAAAAAAAAAGAGGCAAGTTGTATTGCAGCACTCTCATTTGGGTCTTCTTTAACCCACTTAGGTTTTTGCATTCTTCAGTCATGGAAGAGACTGAATTACTGAGCACAGTAGCTGGACTGTCATATTTTATTCGAAACACAAATTTGTAGACACATGGTTAAATTTGACACAGTGGAAATGTCATTTCAGCTTTTGTAAAGGAAAGCTCATGCATTGCAGAGCTAATTGTCATTCTTTAAGGAGTTAACCAGTTTCTTGTTTGAAGTTGCTGAAGCTGATAACAGCCTACTTGCATAACAAGATGTTTCATTGAAGCTTTTCCCAAAGGTCCTTTAAGGAAACTGAACAGATTTAGGATATGAGTAAGGACTTACCAGAGCAGATTATTTGTAAGAAAATATGATTGCCTTGTTCTTATTTACTTACCCTTGACTACCCACTGTCAGCCTCTACTAGAAACTGGATACTGGGCTATCAAGCCTGTGGTCTTATCAAATACATTTTTATGAAAGACCCTATCTAAATTATCCTTCCTTGTTACATGTAATTCATGTTTCTGGACAGACTGGTAATTTAGCAGTATGAAAATAGACTAGAACTTTCTTATCTTGATCAGGCCAATTCGTCTTGAGGTAGTCCTGTCTGATAAGCTCCCAGTTCCTGCTTTTGTACCTACCTGTTTTGGCTTGCTAGATTCTGCTCCCTACTCAGTTTTCCATTAATAGAACTCTTATAATCACTAACTATAGAAAGCCAAACTGCTTGAGAGAAGAATGCCTCTTCTAAATGACTAAAAAGTGGACAAATTTTTGTGTGTTTTTTTTAAATCTGGAAGGCTCACGGAGCAGCATGAAATTTGCTATTTTGTGTGCAGATAACTGGAGAAAAATATGGAGGGAAACATGTAAGGAATATAGAGGTTTTTAGTTACTACTGTCCTTTTTTGATGCCTCAAAAACCAAAACAGACAAGATGTTTGAAGAGTCATACTTCTACAACTTACTAACTTATTCCCATACTCCAAAAGTTTGTCACTAGAAGGTTAATGATTTCTTTTGGTGAGGCCTCAACTCCCTGAAAATTTTTTTATACATGTAACTTCTCATTGATTTAGTTAACAAGATAAAGGTGTAACAAGATACTTGCAGCACCTAATTGAATTCATTTGTGGTTAAAAAGTGTTTATTTACTTCTCTAACACTTTCCTGGATAGCTAGAATTTGGCATTTGCTTCTTGGAAGAGTTCTATTTCTGACCCATCCTGAAGGTACTCCCTACCTGATACAGCATGTATTATTCTGGACAGGACTGTTGAGATACAAGGTTTAATTAATGAAAGAAAATCTGTTATTACTTAAAAGTATGATTTCTTTAAGACTAATTAAGAAGATTTATTCTTTTTTTTAATTACTGCAGTGTACAGACTATGACCTGGATTATGGAACTGAATGTTTGCATCTGGCTCTGAAATACTGTAAAACAAGTGCCAAACTTGTTGAAGGAACAGCTGACCTCTGGAAGGTAAAGGCAATAATAATCTCTTTTTTAATATATCTTTCAAAATTAATTCAATTTGCATATTATCATAAAAATTCAGATATGTTTTCAATTGTAATAGTTAGGCTTTTCTCTTCCGAATTTCAGAATTGCTGTTGGATTATCGTGAGCTTTTTTTAGAGCTAGCTGTTGTAGACAGGCTTGGCCAGATGTTATCTGAGATAATTAACGAAGACAGTATTTATCTGGAAGTAGAAAAACCAACTAGATATTTGAATAACCTGAGAATCTGTAAAACTATAATTCCATAATCTCTAAAACTAAGAACATTCTTTTATGAGATGAGCTTTCTCCTGCTATTTCTATATCTTTTGTCTATTTTCCTCCACTTTTCCTATGAGGACATCACCTTTTCTCTGATGCCAAATAAATAGCTAACGGTTTGATTTTTAGAGCAGTTCATTACATTTGGTAACACTGTAATGTTTAAGAATTCTTCAAACAATCTTTTAAAATTTTTTAAACATTATTCACCTTGTCTGATAATCTCACAGAGCAGGTGTGTATACAGCTGCCAAAGGGTAAGTCCCTGCTACTTAAAAGAATCCCATTTCGCTGTTTTGGATGGTGGGACATTATTCTTTCTCAGTAGCTGTTGTGTCATGCAATTTTTAAGTGTTTCCTCTTTTTATTTTATTCATTACCACATTGAAGGATCTGGAAGTAGCTCAGATAACTCCATCTGTCTTTGACAGTAAATTTCCTCCAATGGGACATGATTTCTAATAATATGTCAGTAAATTTTGCACAGAAAGGTAATTTCCTGAATATGCAGTGCAAATTTCCTTTGCAATTTAGCAGCAAAATTTACTTAAACGTTGGTTGCATACAGCAACTTCTTTCAGTATCTTTCTGGGGACATAATCTTCCTGAAAAAGTCTGTTGTCTGTTTTCCTATTCGGTCTTCTAAAGGACAGATTATGTCATTCATATTTGCATTGCATCACTGTTTGGATGGTTTCATTGTTCTCATTGCAAGGCACAGTACTTAGGTGAAGGGTAACAAAATACACCCATAATGTTCGCTTAGTTCTTTATAATGTTTATTTAGGTTTTTACTATCTGTAGATACTACTGACGCCCAGCAGATGATGGTATTTTGACCTAGAATGGTAGAATAATTAAGAATGAAGGAAATAACTAGATGTCATCTAGTCCAACATATTGCTGCAAGTGGGGCCAAGTTAGTTAGATTAGGCTGTGCAGGACCTTGTCCAGTTGAGTGTTGAGTATCTTGAATGGAGATTTCACAGACTTTCTGGGGAAAACGATTCCAATGCATATCCCCCTGTATGGAGGAAACTTTTTTTGTAATACTTGGTCAGCATTTCCCTTGCTGCCTCTTGCACTGGGAAGGGATGAAAGACCAACAGAAAGATCTGCAAGAAAAGTCCAGTTTACTCTTCTCTAGGGCCATTAATTATGACCCTTCCCCAACCTTTATCTTCTGTTCTTCAGGCTGAACAAACCAAGTTCTCTGACGCCGTCTTAGCAGCTCTCTGCTGGGTTTCCTCCTGTTCCTCATTGTGTTATACGAGGGAGCCCAAAACTAGAAACAGTACTCTGGTGTGTTCTCAGACGTGCTGAATACAGAGGAATAATCCCTGTATTCCCTGTAATGTGGTCTACTTTCTTACTAATACAGCTCAGTCAGTTAGACTCTTTTTCTGCACTACTACACACAGCTGACTAATGCTTGGCTTGTCCAGAAGGTCCTTTTCTGCAAAGCTGTATGGGCTGCTGCACGGGGTAATTCTGTCCCAGATGCAGGATGCTGTATTTGTTTGTTATATTTCACAAGGTTTCCATTAGCCCCTTTCCCCAGCCTTTCAGGATCCCTCTAAATGAGTGTTGTACCCTTGAGCATATTGAATACATCCCCATTTGTAGTCATCTACTAGTTTGCTGAGGCTATTTCCCCTTTCCCAGGTAATTAATAAAGATATTAGAAAGTATTGTCCCCAGTATCGGCCCCCAAGAAACAGCACACCTAACCAGCCTCCAGTTACACCTCAGACTTGAGTGCACTTCAGTGCACATCTCTGTTTTAAAAGAGAATTGTTGAAGTGTTAGTGCCACTCCAACACTGTTGGTGAAACAAAATCCTGATGCTGTTAACCTCCTAGCATGTGGGACCCATTGCAGTAGCACTGGACTTAGAGGCCTGTAAACAAATGGAAAATAATAACACATGAAGAGGGAATTTCTCGTAGGTGCTCGGATATTGGAAAGAGAACTTTTTTAGCTGCTGGCATACTGGAGAATATCATGGAGAAGGAGATTCAGGTAAAAAAGCTGGAAATACTGTGAACCAGGTGGAAGAGTCTGTATTGGGTCTGCGTGGCAAGGTTTTGGTAGCACGGGGGCTACAGGGGTGGCTTCTGTGAGAAGCTGCTAGAGGCTTCCCTTTATGTCAGATAGAGCCAATGCCAGCCGACTCCAAGACAGACCTGATGCTGGCCAAGGGCGAGGCCATCAGTGACAGCGATAGCGCCTCTGGGATAACAGATTTAAGAAGCGGGAAGAAAAACTGCGTAACTGCAGCTGGAGAGAGGAGTGAGAACATGTAAGAGAAACATCTCCACAGACCCCAAGGTCAGTGCAGAAGGAGGGGGAGGAGGTGCTCCAGGCACTGGAGCAGAGATTCCCCTGCGGCCCGTGGGGAAGACCATGGCAAGGCAGGCTGTCCCCCTGCAGCCCAGGGAGGCCCACGCTGGAGCAGATCTCCACCTGCAGCCTGGGAGGACCCCACGCCGGAGCAGGTGGGTGCCTGAAGGAGGCTGTGACCCCCTGGGAAGCCCGCGCCGGAGCAGGCTCCTGGCAGGACCTGTGGCTCTGTGGAGAGAGGAGCCCAGGCCGGAGCAGGTTTGCTGTCAGGACTTGTGACCCCGCGGGGGACCCGTGCTGGAGCAGT
>JAVKLA010000073.1:12769805-12784540 GCA_034782735.1 Sagittarius serpentarius
TGAGAGAGAAGGTCACACAGGAAAACAAACAAACCCTTTTCTGATGATTTTGAAGGCTTTACTAAATAGATACAGTAGGTTGTTTATTATACAGAAAAATAGAGAAATGTTTAATAAGTAAGACTATTCTGTCTTTGCCAAAAAAACAGATGATGGTTTCATATTCTGTGATAGTGAGATATTTGTATTGAGCTTTAGTATTTGGCTTAGCGATATTCTGGATTGAAGCAATAATGTTCAGAAAATCTTGGAACACTAGATGCTGAAGAGGGCAAAGTGAAAATTAATGTTGTCACATGAAGAGAGAGAATCTGAGTAATTAGAAACCTGTGAGTTCGATATTGATCAACAAAACAAAAGGGTGCAGTGCTACAGGCAGAACTTGATTAATAGAGTTAAGGGACTAATGTAATTAATGTCAACCAACATGGAATTTACTTATTTTGTGAAATTGACCTGAAGCCTTTCTAACATTATAGTCTTGCCTGATAAAGATGGTAGTGCTGATAAAATATACGGTTGGCAGAAGTTTGATTTGTTACATCTTAATTAAAAATAGGATGACTGTAATTGGACTAGTTCCTCATTAAATAGATTAAAATTGGATAACTGATGTATTTCAAAAGATAATTCTCACCACGTACAGTTCTGTAGAAACTGTTATTGTCTCTAAGCTATTTAACATTTGTCTGATAAAGTTTGCGAACACAAAGATTTAAAGATTTGTAAATAAAAATATAATTGATCAGAAGTAACTTATCGATAAGGATTGCTTGGCAAACAATTTAAACAAAAGGTCTGCTTTTCATTGCAGCTTCTTTATAGAGGTGTTTTTAGAAACAAAAAAAGTATAGGCCATATTTAGAGAATTGTTCTAGGAAGACAGTGACTTTGAAAGTGGCGTAGGAATAACAGAGGATAGCCAGTTTCCACTATGGGCAAAATACTTTGTCAGCCATGGTTAAAAAAAAACAAGAACAGGAAATTAGAAAAGAGATGTTCTGGTATTACAGGTGCATCTAGAATACTATGGTCAAATCTAGACTCAGGCTGTGTGCAACTGTTGATAAATAGAGAAGGTTCAGAGAAAAGCATGAAAAAGGAAGATTAAATGGTAATTTGGTAAGTCTGTAGAGATTTAGCTTAGTAATGTGACATAAAAAAAACCCCAGAAATGGATGAGGTAGAAGATCTCACTTTGGAGAAGAGAGAGAGAACTCCTGTGTGTCATTTTTCTTGCTTATTCTTTTCTTCCACTGTGATTTTTGCACCTCACCTGGCTGTGAGAGTGGAGAGTACCATCTTACTTTATGGTATAGAGTGGCAGTTACAGTGTTCTTCCCTGTTGATTTGGCTAGATCTGAATTGCTTCTCGCTGGGGTGAGCCTAGAATGCAAATCCACTTTAGTGAAACTAGAGATAAAGCAGTACAGCTGCTCAGAACAATAAACTGGTGTGTTGACTAGCCTTTAAAGTTGTTGAAAACAAATTCATACTAAAACAATCAATAGCATTAAACCAAAGGATGTCTCTGTTGTGGTTGCCTGCCTTTTGAATAAGTCTCATCTAAATTGCAAGAACACCTCTTAATCAACACAAGAAAATCCAGACACATTATGAATATCCATACCTTAAGAGAAACTGGTTGGATTTAGCATCTTATTCAATATTGAAAGAAGTGTAGAGAAACCCTCTCTCCCTGACTGGTAAGTGGTGGTTACCTGTGGTAGCTGGCAGGGTTTTTCTCCCTGTCAGCTTTACTATTTTCATAAAACTTATAGGAGCTTTTATCTGAAATCATCTCTTAAAGGATCAAAGATTATGAAAGAAGTATATATGGATAGTGTGATATGATCTCAGATGATTTATTTCTCTAGGAAACCACCTTAAAAAGTATTTGCTGATGTCTGGCTCAGAATTTCAGAAGTGATTTTAAAGGTTCATTCTTAATTTTTTATTCTTTTGTGTTTTTTTGAAAACTGGGCCTACTTTATGAAGTAACTTCTTTTTAAAATCAGACTATTTAAAAATACTTTTGCATCTCAAAGTCTGTGAACCTTAGAGTATGTGAGACCACTTTTGACAGAGCTTAGGTAGTCTTGTTTCTTGAAAGATTTTTTTTTTTAGATGGTAATCTGATACAGGTTTACTGAAAGTTCAGTGTAAAAGCCCTCTGGAAACAGGTAATTACAAAGAAACCTTGCAACAAAATTGGTCATTCAATAATTCTTTATCCTTAAATTTAAATTCAAGACATTGATTCTTCCCAACAGTATGTAAACTCAGACACCTAAGATTTCTCAGGCTAGATTCATTCTCTGGCTGCCTTTCCGGCAGAACAAGCTGTAGGGAAGAGGGAAGTAAGTTAATTTTTAATTTTAAAAGAATATAATTCCTTGGAGAAATTATGAGTAATGAGAAAGGTAATATTATTAATCTGTTTCTGACTACAATACACAGCTTAATTTATGAGATGGAAAGGAAAGCAGTTACAAGAATCCTTGCGTTAAAATCAAATAATCATTTACTTGGAGACTAAAATGCTAATACCTACAATAGTGTGTTTCTGCTGTAAGATTTACTTTGCAGCACTAAAGCTTTTGGAATCCTATCCAGTCCATTTCAAAAAGACAAAAAAGTTATTCAGACTCTAGAAAAACAAATACAGAAAATCCAGTAATATTTTATTTAACATACAAGGAGGTTACAGTAAAAACAAAGACGAGTACTTAGGAGTTATTCTTATATCAGTTAGTGTCATTGCAAAGACATTGCTAGCAAAGACTGTTAATGTCTTGGGTAGATGCTGTCTTTAGTTTTCTGTTATTTTATTTGCAAAGCCTAATACTGGGACTGTCAACCACCATGAGAGTACAAAGGCAGATATGAAAGGTGTTTTTTGCAAGTACCAAGTAAACATTCAGCATCTTATTGTCCATCTAACTTGATCTGAATGTCTTCAAGAAGATCTGGATGGTTTCTAATACTCTGAAAGCTTGTACAAAGCCTACTATAGTCTCACTGACTCCCACTGATTACTTACTCTCATGTAACAGTACTAGTCTTGCACTACTGAAAAATTACACCTATATTGGTAAAACAAATAATGAGGTTTCTCTCTGGCTCTCATTCTTATGATCACAAGTCCTATTAAAAAAAAATATTTCACAATAAAATTAGAGTAGAATGGATGTGTGAAAATAGATGCAATATCATGTTTTTATGATTCTTCAAAGGGTTAAAAATAGTTTTAAGTTTCAAAAGAGTTCTAAGCAGGACTAAGTATTTAAAAAAAGGTTTCTCTCGAGTCTCTGGTAAATTCTATTCTCATGACTTGCCAGTGATATTTTAACAGAATTAAAGAATTGACAATATCATTTGTTTATGGTATTTCAAATGTAAAGGATTGCCTTCAGGGCATTGTTTTATTGGTTTTACATTCCTTCCTGCTATGTTAAATCTAATGAGGCTTGTCTGTCCTTTAGGTGACCTACAAGTGGGATCTGTATGCAGCCGAATCGATTATTAAGGGTATGTATTCATCCTTGTGGCTGTCAGTTTGCATATTCCTGAGTCTAATTAAGAATCTTGTGTGCTATAGTTTTAAATGTCTTTAAGAAAAGTTTTATGATAAATAAAATGTGCTTAGGCAAGTTGTTTTAGTTTGTTCAGTGGAATACTTATATTATGCATTATTTACCTTTATTTACTCCTCTTAAAATAAAGAAACTTATAAAAAACTGTGTGTATTAGAGTCGGAGATTAATTTTGTATGGCTTTGTAAGGAATAAACAATTTTTTTCTTTCATTTGCAGTTCAATTCTGAATATGTTCCATCTTCCTAATCTAAGTAGTAGACTAAAAATTAAATATTAACTCTTTATGACTCTTCACCCTTTTATGTACAGCAACTTGTTATCTAAATTGATATAGCAATTATATGATATTGAGGTATTCCATTATTTTATAAATACTTTGTTGAACTGGTTTTTAACCTTTTCCTGTGCTGGTAACAGTGGCTTCATAGCAGTTTAACATAAAGACTAGATTTAGTCTTTATCTAGATTGACTCAATCTAAAAACAATGTAGAAATGAAGAACTCCTAAGTACTGTATAATGAACATGCGGACGGTTGTTGTAAATGTATAGGCACTGATTCAGGGGACTGTTGCTTGACTCCTTGGTGAGAACTGAGGGATAAAAGCCCAGGAACTGATGAAGAGAAAAGGACATCCGTTCAGATTAAAAAATATCTTTCCAGAGAAAAGAGTGTGGTTCTTGTTTAAGAAAAACAAGAGTAAAACACATGTCCTGTTAGGGCATGGTGAGTGACTGGCTAGTTGTTCACTTTGGTGGCTCATGTGCTGTTAGAAGATCCAGTATTGGCTTAGCTTCTGGTTTGGGTCAATTAGACCGTGCCGAGATCAGCTCTTAAACAGAGCTCAGGTATTGTGGTGGTATTCTGCATGGTGGTTTGCTAGACCTCCAGGAATGCAACAAGTTTGAAATTTCTGGTTATTACACTGGGCAAATATTGCATATTATATGCATTGCTGGAAGTACCTGACTGAATTTTTCAGGCACGTATCAAGGAGATAGGACTGGGAAACCTTAGAAGTTCTGCTTTTGACAGGGAATGGGCTCTCATTTTCATAGCTGGAGGCCTGGAATTTCTGAAAATCTTGTTTTGAGTAGGATTCTTCGAGGTTCCACACTCCTCTAGCTTTCAGGCTTAGGATTTCCAAACATATTAAAGACAAGAAGATGGCTGGGAGTAGTCAGTGTGAATTTACAAAGGAGAAATTATGCCTGACCAACCTGATAGCTTTCTACAATGAAATGACTAGGTTGGTGGATGAGGAGAGCAGTGGATATGGTTTGTCTTGATTTCAGCAAGGCTTTTGACGCTATTTCCCATGACATTCTGATTGACAAACTGATGGAGTACAGACTAGAAAAGTGGACTGTGAGGTGGATTGAAAACTGGCTGAACTGCCAGGCTTAAACAGTAAAGTCCAGCTGGAGCCCAGTCACTAGTCGTCTACCCTCGGGGTCAATGCTGGTTAAAATCTTCACTAACGATCTGAATGATAAGGCAGAGCACACCCTCAGTAAGTCTGCAGATGATGTTGATAGACCAGGTAGTTGTGCTGCCATTCAGAAGGAGCTTGACAAACTCGAAAAATGGGTGAACAGTAGTCTTATGAAATTCAGCAAGGGGAAATGCAAACTCTGGCACTTGGGAAACACTATTACAGGCTGGGGGCTGACCAGCTGGAAAGCAGCTCTGCACAAAAGGCCTTGAGGGGTCCTGGTGGACAACAAATTGAACAGGAGCTGGTAATGTGCCCTTATGGCAAAGAAGGCCAACAGTCCACTGGGCTACAGTGGGCAGAGCACTGCCAGCAGGTGAATGGAGGTGATCTTTCTCCTCTGCTCAGCACTGGTGAGGTCAGATCTGGAGTGTTGCGTCCAATTCTGGGCTCCGCAGTGCAGGAGAGACATGGTCATATTGGAGAGAGTCAAGCAAAGGGCCATGACGATGATTAAGGTAGTGGAGCATCTGTCATGAGGTGATGCTGCAAGAGCTTGGACTGTTATGCCTGGAGAAGAGAAGGCTCAGGGAGATCTTAGCAATGTGTGTAAATGCCAGATGGGGCAGAGTGAAGAAGATGGAGCCAGACTCTTCCTCAGTGGTGTTCAGCAAAAAGAGAACAGGCAATGAACACAAACTGAAATACAGAAAATTCTATTTGTACATCTGGAAAGCCCAGAAATTCTTACATTTCCCAGGTTATTACAAAGCTGGGAGGTTGGAAGGGAGACCGTCGATTTCCTAGGAATCATTCGTTCAGCTGAGATTGCCAGTGTGAGCATCTCTTGGCTTATAAATGCCATTTTTCATCAGCTTTTACTGAGTCACTGAGAAGAATATTTCATCTCAGAAATTACTGGGGTTAATATTTTCAAAACAGTATTAACTTATTCAAGCTTATGGGCAGCTTTGAAAATGGGGGTGTGATCTGACTCAAACCAGAAAAAAAATTTTCAAAATACACACTTTCTCCAATTTGCCCACTTATTTTTTGATAGCTATTGGATATTTACAAACTTTATGCAAACAGAATTCATTCTGCCAAATAAAAACTAGATAAGAAGTTCTTGAGTTGACCCAGTGATTATCAAAGGTTTTTTTTAAAAATTTTCTGAAATTCTTGTGCTCTTGGAAAAGTACATGGTAGTTTTCGTTTAATTTTAGGTGATCTTTCCTTGGATAAAACAATTCAGTTTGAATATAAATTTTAAAAGCTCAAATATTGTTATTGTGGTTGTCATATGAGCAAAATGACTCATAAGACAAAAAAAGTAAACAGAATGAATCAAAAGAGGGATTTCATGGTACAGTAGGATACAAAAATAGGCAATGATTTTATCTCCTTGATGAATAGGAATTGGAACTCGTACTTTACCTTGAATGATGGATCAATGGAAAAAAGGGAAGCTTCCAATCTTTAAGAAGTGCAAAAGTAATTATATGAAAAAACTGAAGTTCTTTTTTTCCAGTCTGAATATAGATCCCATTATACCATTCTCACTGAATTCGTAATTCTAATAGTCTATGCATGCTTTTACAGTGCAAACTTCTTTTAATTTTAAGTATTAGCTGTAAATTTAAGTATTATCTATATAGCAGAGGCTGTCAAAAATTCGCTCCGATGGTAACATTAATAAGGAAATGTAGAAAGCTGATTCAGCTGCTTGGATGTGCTGTTTTGTTACAATATTTGTAAATATTTACTGTAACAAGAATTGTTGTACTTCTGTCAGTCAAGCTTGCTGAAGCCAGTAATGCCAGCATGAAATGATGGAAATGCCATCAGTCAGCTCGGTGAATGTACCATGTTGATCATATCTTGACAAAAAGTTCAATATTCAACTTGGAAAAAAACCTCAGCAAACTCATAGTGCTGTTAACTTTGATCTTCTCTTCCTTTTTCCTGTGTATGTTTCATATGTATTTACCATGTATGTTCTCAATATTTAATGGCAATTTATCAGTCATTACTGGATCAAGTATATCCATTTTCATTTCCATTTTCCTTGAACTTAACTGTAGACTGTGCTTCTTTTGTAATACAAAGGCCAATTTATTGAACTGTATCATTTAGTATTACTCAAATATTTAAGAGTTATTTAGTTCGGAGGACCTTCAGGATGTACTGAGGGTGTCTAAAGGAAAAGAAAAATCAAAACCAGTGCTGATTTATGCTTTTAAAAGTTTCTGTTCATCATCTTGCAGTTTATTTGATCCTTTAGTAGCTATGTTCTTCTGCAGTGGGCGAGGAGAAAGCCAGATGGACACCTTATGTAAAATATGTTGCTTTATGTAGCTAGAGAAGGAGAGGGCACTGTGCTCCCATCATTCAGCTGTCCAGTTTGCTTATGCCTCCTTCCCCATATATCGCCATTGTTACAGAGCAGCTCTTGTGAAGGTGGGAACTAAGTTATCACGCTTCTTGTGGGGAAACTAGAAACGAATACGATGTGCAAAAATGGTTTCTGTTCTCTCCCTCTGCTGCACTCTCATCCTTATAAAGGTGACTGTATTCTTTCGATCAGTGCTATCCTTTCTTCTTTATAGCTTATTTAGAAGAAAAACAAGTAGGTTGGTAATATTTTGAGACATTTTGCTTAAAAAAAGTTTGTACAGTATTTTATGTGAATTTTATGTAACATACACACTATTATTTCATACAAAAAATTATAAACCTGAAGCAATACTGCAACCTTCATGCAAATGATTTTCCATGTTCCTGCGTATATAAGGGCTTCAGTAATCTCGTAAGTTGTTAAAGAAGATAAGTTATAATTTATTTAAAAAATAAGATCCATTCCAAGCAGCTTTCTATAAAACTGCTTGAGTAGCAAATGAAGATGCAGCTTATTCAAGTGAAAGGAACATTCACTAAGTCTAACTATTTCTGTTTATAACTGGAGCAAAAATGTTGTAAATGACCAGTCATTCTCTTCATAGATACATATTTTACATGTGTATTTCATCATGTTATCACATTTTTTGTTTTCACTAAAGCCAATACAATCTTTTCCAGCTGTTGGTTATGGTAAGAAGTTTATGTAGCTTAAAGTAAAAATGAAGACCTTCATGGTGGTAAATCAGGCTAATCCCTTACTTGATCTTTATTTATCTAATGTTCTGTTACTTTGGTAGTGTGCAATATGTCTGCTTCAGTAACCCCAGTAGTCTTTATTATGCCTGGTCTGTGTGAAAAACTGTACTTTAAGTTAGTTGAGGTTTAGATTTGCTTTTCACTGCATTGCATGAGTTCAGGAAGGGGAAGTCATATATGTTCTTTCTGTTTATGCAAGCAGTATAATGAGTCCTCCATAGCTGATTAGGACACCCCATAGCAGATTATTTTTCATAATTAATTATCTTTAATGGGGTTTTGAATAGACAATGTTAGCACTCCAAGTCTGCAGTTTGAGAGTTGTGCCTTATCTATTCTGTGCCCTTCAGAGGCTTCAAATACCAGATCTTCAGGTTGATACAACATGACTTATTTTTGTAGTGGACAGTTGAGCATCGAGTTGCTTGGCACTGGCTGCTAGTGTGTCTGTAACCTTGCTAAGCATAGCTGGCAGCGATCTTCCCTACCTGCGTGGAGAAGAGGGTTCCCCTTCCTGACACGATGTCTCACTTTGGGCATAAATGGCGTTACTGGTGGGGATGGTGGTCTACGTGATGGTGGTTCTTCGTGTCAAGTTGTTGAAGAGGACGCAGGACTGAAATGCGGCATTGTGCACTGGGTAGTACAGTCCTGTATCACATACTCAGGTGGATTCAGGCTCCAAGTTCAGGCCACATAGAGTGCCTGAAGGGGAAGTCTGGCATGACACTGTAAGGCTAGGCTGCAAGGTACCAGCTCTTGGCGTGCCACCTTGCATGCTAACAAGGTCCTCCGGAGATGTCCCAGAAGCTAAACGTATGGGCTGGGAGGGTGTAGGGTACTGAGGGCACTGGCCTCACACCAGCTCCCCACTACTGTTCCAAGCTTCACAACTGATTTCTGTATTGTTAAGTGATCCAGTTTACTTTGCTGGATGCACATTTTATCACTGGATGAATTCAGCAGTGATGAAGATCTTTCGAGTGTACACATTTAACTTTGTGACTACAGTTCCAAATTTCATGTCATCTACAGTTATTCATTAGTGACTGAAACTTTTCCTTCAACTTCACAGAATGACAGTTGTCTTTTCTGTTAAACTATTAGTTTTATTTAGAAAATCCATTTAAGCTATGTTAAAAGTATTTGTTTTGATGAGAATTATGCATCTAACTGTTCCCTTTCTGGTTTCAAATAGTAATGTTTTTGCTTTGAATTATGAACCTCAACAGATCTTTAAGTACTTAAATTTTTATGCTAGACTATAAAGGTTACACTTGTGACTCTAGACAGTTTTTCTGAGGAATAGGTTCCTTATCGTTCAGTTTGACATGTTATTTTGCTCTCCTGTTTATTTTTTATGTACTCTTGCATTTCTGTCTATTGTCCATATATTAGATTATAATTCTGTAATTAATCGAATTAAATACAAGAAAATTATTATGGTAATATGTGTTTGGCAATTAAATGATGTCTGGAAAAATACAGTTAATCATGTGATTATAATTATGAGACTGTTTTAGTCAGCTGTATTACAAATTTAATTCTGCCTAAGTAATAAGTCCCAAATGTTTCACAGAAGCACAGCTAGATTTTTAACTGCTGGCCTAATGAGACATAAAAATTGACAAATTTCAGCTTGCTAAACTTGACTCAGGTGGAAGTAGGAAAAACATACATACATTTATTTTTGTACTTTAGATATTTATATGTATATATATTGTTCATGTCCAAGGCAATACAAAGAATCACTTCACTAATGTAAATAGACCAATGAGTTATTTATCTTTTGAGACTGTTTTCTTAAAACGTCTTGTTAATTTGCTTGCTTCCTCAAGTCTCTTTTACAACTGTATTATGAAAGTCTGAGTCCTAACCATTTGTTTTACAAACAGTAAATTTAATGCTTTTCTTTAGTTAAGCAGGTATGAACTTGTAGAGTATGCAGACAAGGTGGCACACGCCTATTTTTAATAGTCTTGAAGTAAGAAAACATCATCTTAGAATAAGAGTGACTCATCTAGAAATGTAGTTAAGATCAGGCTAATACAAAACATCCTAAAAAATTTCCATTAGGACTACTGCCCGCGGGGTAGGTATCTTTGAACTCTAGTTCCAACATGTAAACTTTAAATGGTGCTTCTCAGTAGAAGTTTGTAACTTAAGAGTTTGACCCTTTCTCCGCCTCCTTTTTCTTTTCTTAAGGGCCCTTCCTCTGCAATGACTTCTGCACAAGAGCATGCACTTGCAGATTGGATATTTTGCCCTTACATTTGGCTAAATAAGTATCTGCTGATGTAGATACAATTATGCTTTGCAAGTGCCAAGAAAAATATTGTAGTGCCTTCAAACTGTTTATGAGCTACATACTCCTGTTGGGAGCTACATACTATGTTTTGTGTTACATGAAGAACCCATGTGACTTTTTATAAAAAAAAGACGTAAGCCTTATTTTTCAAAGGACAGGTATCTTACTCGAGGTGGGCTGCATTTTCATGGGCACACTGATTAACCAGTAGCTGTTCCCTGCTGTGAGGCAAAGAAATGGGCTGGCAGGTGGGGAGGTACTCCTCAGAATAGTTACTGTCAGGTGAAAACAACCCTCTTCCTTGTCTTCTACCACAAAATCTTCCTCTCTTCCTTGTGTACTAGTACTGGTAGCGACAGTGTCAAGTTTTGGTTTTTGTGGCTACAGAGAAATGTGTAATGGGTAAACAAGGAATTGTTACATATTTTTGGTTACCTATGTTGTACGAATAACAATTTTGACTCATTCTTTTGAGCATGAATGAACTAAATGCTTGGCAGTACTTATTTCATTTTTCTTGTGTTTACAGTGGTAGAAATATTTCTGTTATTAGAGGGTAAAAAATGCCAGGGAGAGCCATACTGAATTTCCAGACCAGTCAAGCCATTGCTGTGTAGAAAGTGAAAATGGAATTCTGATAAAATAATTTACTATTTTGAATTCATTGCAAACTTCAAAAGTGTTTTGATGAATAGGGTGCGCTTCCGAAACAGTAGGAATTGTAATGACAGACCAAGAATGGCATGGTATGAACATATGTTTACAAAAACAAGTGTATGTATACACATATATGTGCAATTAACAGCAAAAAAATTGTGTCTGTAGGCTAAAACCTATTTGCCATTCAGATGCATTTTTATTCTTATGGTATTAATTCCCTAGGCTGTGATTTTTATGATCTTTATTCAAACAAAGTATTATTTTAATTGCTGCTTGTTTGTGGCATGCTTTTCAGGGTAAACTTTTAAGTCGTTTGTTACAGTACACTTAATACACTATCTAAGGTAGTTCCATAAACATGCACACTTTCTAATTTATAATTTTGGGTGAGATCCTAGGATAAAGACTGTAACCGGTGTTACTGAATAATGATGTGATCTGAAGCTTTCAGGATATCAAAGAACGGCACAGAAAGATTGAAAACTAAGTTTTCTGCTGGAGAAAGAGAAGGAGGTTTAATGGAACAAATTCTGAAATCCTGTATCAAATTTATCTTTAATGAAGACAATTTCTCCCCCTTTCCTGATAGAGAAATTTAATGTTTAACCTAACAGACTTTGGCAGTGTAAAGTTTTAACTGTTTTTAATTTTATGCAACAAATATGCTTTGAGTGGATGTTAAATGTGATACAGTATGGGAAGGGTTACTTCATAATCAGGCACAGCTGGAAAGAAGCTGAGAGTAAATGGGAGATATGTATTGGGAAGAGGAGGTTTCCAGGGAAATAACAAGTGTAAAGTAAGTAGAGGAAGAGGAAGCCAAAGCAAGAGAGAGATTTTTGGTAAATAATGTAATAGCAAGAGAAAAAAAAAAAAAGGTTGGGCAGATAAAAAGGAAGGTATGGTGTGAAAGTAGGGAAGAAAAGTAGAACAGTGGTGCATGGTGGGAGGAGGACATGAGGTAACAGGCAAAAACTGAACCAAGGGAAGTTCCAACTCTATAAAAGGAAAAACTCTTTCACCATGAGGACAATCAAGCAGCGATTCCAGGTTGCCTGGAGAAGTTGTGCAGTCTCTGTCCTCAAAGGTTTTCAAGTGCCGGGGGGTAAGGGGCTGAGCAACTAGGCTTGACTTCATGGGTGATCCTCCTTTGAGCAGGAGTTTGGACTAGAGACTTCCTGAGATCCCTTCCAGCCTGAATCATCCAGTGGTCCGATGAAAACCAAAATTTTGTTAGCTGAGTATTAAAATTCTTTGTGACGTGGCCGTGACGTGGCCATGACATGGCTTTCCAGAATGACTGTTTTGTTCACCCAAACAAGACTTCTGAAAGCCAGGAATGAAATGCTGTACGTGATTAGCTTTACTGGCAGTCAGCAGAAGTCATGAAATCCATGGAGTTAAGGAGCCAGAGCTCCAGCTGCACTCACCACGTTCAGTGTGATTATGCTGAGTGACAGAGAGCTCCATCAGCTTACCAGAGTTGGGACACAAGCAGTCTCGGGGTGGAAGGTTCCACTCAGCCTTCCTTCCCACAATACAGCAAAGGTGCAGACCGTCTAAATTAACATACAGATCTTTTTGACCACTTGAAACAGTTGGGATTTAAATGGAAATAGAGTTTTAAACCTCAACTAGAACAGAACTGTTGCTTTGCTATGACGATTTTATAAATTATGATTTCCCAGACTTCCTTTATTCATTTTGCTTGATCACTTAAAAGCATGCAGCATCTTTTCAATGTGTATATTATCATTACTTTAATTTTTTCATACTTTATTAGTAGACTTTCTGCCTATAACACTACGTTCTTCCTCCAGATTAAAAATACTTTTTTTCACGCTTCGTTCAATTTTGTTTTCTTCTTTATTGAATTAAACCTGCAAACTTAGTTGCTTTTTTAGTAGTTGTCTCTCCTTTCTCATTTACATTCCAGGAAGTCAGAGGTTTAAGGGGGCTGGGGAGGGGAGTGAGAGGCAGCTTTTATAGTTGCAGTCTTTGAGCAGCCTCTTGTGAGGTTACTTTTGACACTTGTTGTTGATAACTGACTTCTTTTTAAAAAGAACTGTCTGAGCATAAGTTATGGTGCCTTTTTGGATTCCACAGCCTTCTTCCACATGTGGATTTTTGTAATAGCTCCAATCTGACCTTCTTCATTAAATTATTTAGTTCAATAGAATCTGAGTTATTGAAATCTGATATGCCAGTCTGGTTTGTTATGTATATCTGTCTTATATCTGCAGTGTATCTGAATTCTGTGTACGGTACTAAATTCAAGTGGCTCTTTCTCTGATTTCAATCTGCCCACCGGTTTCTTTCTGCTGATAAGAAATTAATTCAATATGGTTTCCCATTGACCCATTTTTTAGATTGTAAAGTTACTCTTTTTTAAGTAGAAGCCAACTTTGATGCATGTTCAGTATATTTTTTTTGCCCAGTGAATCTATGGGAAGATAATTTCTCCCACAGTTGTGGCATCCTGTGATTTCCAGTCCTGTGAGAACTGGCCATGCATTTTTTTAATTCTCGCTTTCATCTGGTTGTGATGGTTTATAAGCAGATGTTTATTGTTCTCTTTCTTCCCCCCTCCCCATTCCCGCTAACTTAATACAAAGCCAGTTGCTACCCCTGTTTTCATTGTCATGTTATAAATATTGAACATAATAAATGCCCATGATTCATAAAATCATTGTAATTCTCTTTTGGGATCCTCAGTGGTTAATTCACTTTTCCTGCTCACATAAAATTGTTTAAAAATCACAAGTCACTTTCCAATAATGTTAATTCTGCAGCAGCAGCTTTAAAATTAATTTTCAGGTCTGTATGTCTAATTTTTGTAAAGAAGTCTTTGAGTTTACAACATAAAGCGAAATGTTTACTTAAGTAATGCATCTGATTGAACGTAATGTGTGGTATGTAATCATAAAAAAAACCCCAAACCTTCCACGTGCAAAAAATATGTATCTTTATATTCAGACTTGTTTGAAGAGCAGTTAGGCCATAATTTTATAATTTCTTTTGTCTTTCACTACTAATTTATTTTGTAGTCATGTTTGGTATATTTCTGTCCCTGAAGTTTCATTGAAGTCTGCTTTAAACATAATTGACTTTACATTTAATAAATTACTAGCTGCTTATGGAACGGCTACTCCAAAGACATTGGAAATCTTATGTTTTAGTCTGCATTATTAATTCAACATCTAAAGGATAAAATCCTGAATTAGAAGTGAGAGTTCCAGACTTCAATTATTTTTATTTGTTTGCTTAAAGAAAGGAAAATGCTCACTGAATCTTGAAACTGTAGTCAATAACAAGAGAAAATACTAATTTTCTGAAATATTTGCTTTATGGAGCAGATCAGGTCATAACTTGAAACCATTGTTCTTGGTATTAGCAGAATATTATATTTTTCCCCCACCAGTAAAAGATCTAAGAATTTCCCCAGGCCAAAATCTTCGTCACTGACTCTGCAACTTTTTTGATATTGCAGTGAACAGTTATATCTGCTGTCTCCCTGAACAGTATCTTCAATACCTTTTTTTTTTTTGGGGGGGGGGGGGGGGGGATTATGTAGTAT
>JAVKLA010000073.1:12787049-12831489 GCA_034782735.1 Sagittarius serpentarius
ACTAAACCCAAAACACAGCACTGTACCAGCTACTAGGAAGACAATTAACTCTATCCCAGCCAAAACCAGGACAACATGTAAAATGACAACAAACAAGGTAATGAGGGCATAAAATGAAGGGATTCCTACTTATATGGGACTGAATTTTTCTGATGGCTCTATTAAATCAGTTTATTTAGTTTATGATTTCTAGCACTGTTCTTCTCTTTTTTGATCCTTGTTGTCTTTCCTCATAATGAAGTTGATCGTTAAATTTCTCTTCAACACTTTCAAAACATTCCTGCAAAGTAACACCTGCCAAAGAACATCATCAAGATCCCTGTCTTGTATTGTTCCTTGACACATCCTTAGTCATTCATTTTATGAACCCTTAGATTGAGAAATCTATAAAAACTAATAATTATGTATTGAGTGTCTTCATTTTAAACAGTAGAATCTCTGAGAGTTAATTTTTAAAGTTACCAATATATAGAACTTCTACATTTGAAGCGCCTTAGAAAGAATATATCCACTGGCCTATGATTTCTCAAGTGGAGCATAGTAACAGAGAGATTTGACTCTGTACAACATGATGATAATTTTAGTCAAGTTAAACGCACCGCACTGAAAGCTGGACCTTTTCAAAGGGCTAATTGGAGGGTAATTGATCTAAATAAGACACTACTTGGGAATCATTTAGTAGAGTACATATCTGAAATTTAAACTAACTATGGTCAATATTTTAACATTTTAGATAGCTTTGACACTCTAGGTCTTAGTAACAGCTGTATTTACTTTTAAGGTATTTGTTAATTTCTAGATGCATCCTTAAAGAAGAATCCAAAAGAAATTTTGTTAGAGGGATTTCTGAGAGAGACTCTAATAACATGATAATGTCAATAACAGGGGAAAAAAGATCTAAAAATTGAACTGATGAGATAAAAGAAAATGAAAATAAAAGCTTCTCAAAAAAAAACCCCAAACACAACAGTTATTGCTTGCAAAATGCTTTAAGAGTATTTAATTGATGTTACTGTAAACTGTATAACTATTAAATGAATGTTTTGTAGAAGATACCGTACTGTGAAAGATGTAAGTTGAGTCTTTCCTTAAGTTTGTTATTTAGCCCTTTCTTTTGAAGCAAACAAACCTAAATGGAGGCTGAACGTGGTGTCTTCTGTGACTGAAAATTGTGTACTCCTGCTTATTCAGTGACAAGGTGCTCCTGTCATGTGAAATGTAATCAGCGGGATGAAGTTGTGTGTTATTTTTGTGACTGGATAAATATCCACAAGCACTATATAAAAATATTTGGTTGTTTTCAATTAGGAAATGAACTAGTGTTTCAGTAGCAGAAATTCACTAATTTCTTAATCATTGCATTGTCCGTCTGCTGGATTGGTAATAATTGTGATTTTAAATTCTGATATAATTTAACTAACTTTTACAGATTCCCAATGTCCTGGGTTTATTTTTTTGATTTTATGAAAGTGGATGGTGAATAAAGTTGAAACTTCAGCACAGGGCATTTTATAAGTAGAAAAACGTTAAAGAAAACGTATTTATTTTTCCTGTCTTCATGTTCATAAAAACTTGCCATCTCTGCTTCTTTACACTAGCTGAATAACAATTGGTACAATGACCGGAATTGATTAAGCAAATCCATATACTTTTTTCTATTTAAATGCATTATGTGACAATCACTTTTTACTGAGGTGGTATTTTTAGGTAATTTTTGCTCTGTCAAGTAGCTGATAACTTTGACTAATAATAATTTTAATTTAAAAAATACTTTTACATAAGACACTAACACGCCAAATAGAATAAGAATTAATTTTAGTTAATTTATGATGTATTCAAGCTTCTAGTTAGGCAGCTGTGCTTACATTTCCAAGAGGGAAATCTGATTTGATTTTTGCTGGATAGTATGGCTGTAAAACAAAGGCTTAGTGTACTGCTTTATGAAATTGTTCAAGTTAAATCAAAACTCTAATACACCTAATTAATTTTTGAATGTTCAGGAATACTTAAGCATTATGTATTGTAATATCTCAAGGAAAAAAAAAAGTAGGCCTTCTCCCTTGAGTCATGTTCCATTTACCTTCTGAAAACACTGGCATGCAGTATGCTCCTATTCATTGAAGTATATGTAAGGTTGTAAAGCTACTGGGGATTTCTGATTTTACTTCTGCAGAAGTTCAAGCCAGGAGAGCCCTGGAGTAATTCTTGCCTTCTTTGATTTTTTTTTTAATCTCTTTAAAATACTAAATGTCAACTGTTTGGGGCTGTGTTATCATATTTTCAGCCCAAAATATTTCTAAAATCTTTAATGCATATATATCAACTTTTGAGTTTCAAACCAACTTCCTTTGCAAACAAGTTAGCTCCCCAAGTATTACAAAATAACCAAATACAGCTTCAGATGACAGCACGAAGCCTTTTTAAATGTTGTATTTGGTACTTCTGTTGGATTGTGGATTAAGTGACATTTTGAGGGAACACAGCAGTGTATTGCTTCTGTTTGCTGCTTTATGTAATGTCTTCTGGACAGAAATAAAGCTCATTTGAACAGTGGAACAGTAAGGTTTGCTGGCTTAATAGAAACAACATGAAGGGTTTTTTTATTGGCTTAAAAGTGTTATCTTCTCTTAGGGAACAAATTCCCCTTCTTAATACCTGGTTTGCTCTTTTACTTAAGGCAATCCTGAAGCTGATAATGTAGTAGAATCTACTTTTTATTTTAATTAGGATAAAGATCATTTCTTAGCTGGTGTTATAGTTAAAGGTTGCAAAATAAGTATGTCCGTGGTTAAGACAGGATTTTAAATTATTCATTGAGGAATTAATTTTCAGGAACAATTCTAAATGAGTCTTGTCATATGCAGAATCCTAGAATACCTGTGTACCTGGTCTTTTGTACATAGTTCATTTATTTTATTTTTAGTTGCATGAAGACAAAATATATATGTGTTTGAATATTACAGAGGTTTTCTCAGAGGTCTAAAATCATTAGATCATCTTGATCCTGTGAACATTGCTTTCATCTCTGGGAACAGCTGAACATCCTAACCTAGGCAGCAGTGCTAGGGTCTGATACTTAGGGCTGTTTCTGGAATGGCTCCCTCTAGCAGTGTGCTTCAGCAAAAACTTGCAGAAAACTGCATTGTGTTGCTCTCCATGCATCACTGTTGAGTGACCTAAAAGTCTGAGCAATTTTTAATTCTCGTAATGGAAGTAATAATTGCCAGTTTTAAATCATTTGAATGAACAAACTCTGCCATAATGGTGGATGCTTTAGCAGATAGTTAAGGCTGAAGTCAAATTTGTGACATAGTAATATATTTTTTTTCTAATCAGGGTGAAGCTATATCGGTATCTCTAAGCAAAAATGATATCCATCTACAAAACATCTTTTCAGGACAGTGCTACAATTTTGTTTGCATAAATGTAAGTATTAAGGATGCATGTTTTTAGTTTTGTACTTAAACTTATTAGTAATGGTAAATAATAACTACATATTTGAAAAATAACTTGGTTATTATTTCTAGCCTCTTGGTGTATCCATTCCAATGTTTGTTGTTTCTGATGAGCCCCAAACTAGACCTTTGAGATACTGGTCTGTTCTTTCTCTCCTGGTTCTGCACTTACATCAGTATGTTGTTAAACCAGCCATGAATTCTTGAACAAGAGGGATGCAACTGAAAGTAGTTTAAAATTTCCTTTCATAGATATTGTATTGAAGTAAATTGTCTGAAGACAAGGTATGTCATGTGTGTAGTCACCTAACTGTGCATTGGTACCGTGATCTAAATTAGCGTTTCAAATTTTGGACACATGCATGCCATGCAAAGTGTATTTGGGTCCCCATATGGGAATGGGAAGGTTTTATATGAACCATGCCTAAGACCAATCAAGACCCTTAAAGTTGTTATCTATCTATCTGTCTCTTAAGGGTAATATTATTAATCTCGGTTTCTTTCAAACAGCTATAACTTTACCAAACAAAAGCATTACAAATATATTAAAACCAACCAAAGAAAAAAACGCCAAACCAGAAAACTGATATATCTTTTTGGTAAACGACTACTCTTTGAATTCTATTTTTATGGAATCATTGTTTGATGTTTTCAGTAATTCTAAACATTTATTTTCATTTAGGGTAAAAAGTATGCCATTCAAGAAACCCGGCAACTAGTGGCTATGTTAGAAAAATCAAATATTCCTCTGTTATATCCAGTTGTCCTTATTTCGGTAGGTAGCTCCTGTAAGTTACTGTAGAAAGCATCTAATGAAATATTTTTAAATGTTAGGCTAGGTTTAAACTGCTGCTAGCTCTGAATAAAATTGTAAATTTGAACTGCAAATTGGACTGTAAAGAGCATCATTTGCACTTCAGCAAATGTACTGCATGCTGTCAGGAACTAAACCAACAGTAACGAATGACAACTTATTAGTTACATATTTCTGTGAAGGTCTCATTGTGGCTAGTCATATTGAACTGTTAACTCCTGCTTTGCTGTTGTGCTCCATCTCTGCTGGAGATGCTGCAAATGTACTCTGCTTGAATGCTCAGTTGAAACAGAATTAAGTGGCTTTATTTTTTTCTGTGCTGTGTGGTTTATTCAAAGTTTTAAAATTATTATTGCTTTTCTGGTCCAAGTATTAAAAACTTTGAAGTATTTTGCAAAATAACTTTAATACATACTTTACTTATTGAGATGTTGTAGGACTGAAAAATCTATTCTGGTATGTGGCAAAAGTTTTAAAGTGTATTTTTGGCTGAAATTCTCATTATTTGAATATTGCTGCCAAAATAATTTAACAGTTCATGTGGACGACAGCTGAAGGTGTACATGACTTTTATTTCACTCAGTCTTTTAAAAAGGAGAAAATAGGAGTAGATTTGAAAGTCTCCATGCAGTGTAACCAGATCTGACATAATTCTGACATTATGTTTTCTGGCTTAATAGCGAGGGATGAGAAGTATTGGGTGGAGTGAGTGTCATTAATGCCATATGTAACAAGGAGTGTGCCTCTGGACTACATTTATTATACTCTCCAGCAATAACACAAGATAATACCTTATTTTAAAATATAATTCTATATATGAAGATCTTGAAAAAGGAATAAATGGTGATTTTTCATGGGGCCTGAATAGTTTCTGAAGTGCATAGTCTCATGATCTGGAAGTAAAACGGCATTTCCTTCTCCATTTCAGGCTTAATTTGAAATTTAAGTGACGAAAGTTCATTAGTAATCTAACACATAAATGAGAGGTCATGATCATCAATTACTTTTACAAACGAAAAAAGTTACATCCTTGCCTATTGTATGCTGTTGTCTTGGAATGAGCTACTGTGATTCTATGAACGTCAGTATTTAGCACTTTATTTCTGGACTGTCTTTTGCTTGACCCTGTTTCTGAGAATGTTCAGAGTAGAGCTTTAATTTTACTGAATTTTGAAAGATAAATTGTTTCTGCCTTTGATAATCAAAGCAGTGGCACACCTCCAATTCTGTTGCCCATTTACAAGGCTACTGGATGTGCAGAATGCTCTCTTCTAGACTGAAAATGTTGTCAGTAATTCTTTATCAAGAATATAAAAAACCATTTCTGTCTGTGTTAAATTTTGGGGGTATGCAGATAAAGTTGGAATTGTTAATCAAGTGGGTAATACTATGGTGTTAAAAGCATGCTTATTTTTTGCCTGATTCATTGCTAATCTCTACTCTGGACTTTAAGTGCTTTTTTTTAGTGTGATACATGGAATGTGAGAGCTTTGCTTTAATAATTGTAGCTATAAATATTCTGGACTTAATATTTCCTGGAAAATAGGTATGAATGCAAATAATGCTTACACAAGCTCACTGTGAAACTTAGGTTTTGCCCGTAAGATACTAGATCTTGAAGTCATTGTAGAATACAGCACCATTTTTAATGAAAGTGTACTTGCTTGAGCAGCCTGCAGCATGCACAAATTATTTACGTGGACACTTTTTAAAACAGCTTCAGGAGAAAATAATACATTTAATCCTTTTACTGTACTCCAGATCCATCTTTTGTTCCTGACAAGTACTTGAAATTTCCCAAAACTAGACAGTGGGAGAAAAGTCTAATAACTAGGTTGAGCAGTTGCTAACATTTAAAACACAGATGCACATATATTTTTTAAAAGTATCTTTAAAAAATGAAGTACTCTAACTATAAAAGTAATTTTATGCTACACTTTCAAATTTCATGGAGTTACCACACTACCTTTTAGAAATACAAGAAGGAAAAAATAGGAGGACTGGAAAGTATGCTTTAAATGACTAAAGAATTAGCTAAACAAATCATTGTCTCATATTAATCACTGGGACCTATTTAAGTCCTTTAAACTTCTGATCCCTAAAACTCATTACAGATGGTATGGCTGGGGGATAGAAACTTCCTTCAGCAGTCTTTAATTAAATTCAGCGTTGGGTGTCCTCTTCACTAAGGCTTACGAGTGGGATTTTCCTCAACTTTATTCTTGACTATATACTTCGTTTAACATAAAACCTGAACGCATTGTTTGTGAAAAGTCCTGTAAGACACTTTCTTTTGATGTAAAAGGGCACATTAATATTCTCAGGCAAATGTGACTCAGAATTTTAAGCAATATGATTATATTTAAATGCATAGGTTTTAGGTACTAGCTGTATGGGCAACATTATTCTTTTCTGCTCTCTAAAGTAAAACTGTTCCTGGTAGTGAAGAATTGAAAGGATAAATGAGGAGAGCAGCTAACTGCTTCCATTCTAACCTCATAATCAGGAACAGTCTAATGTAGACTTTTGTGTAACTGGAAAGTTCTTGTCTGTTCTTTGATTTCAGGACACGTGTAACTTTTTCATAACAATCTGATAATTAGGAGAATTGGTTTTATTTTTCCTTCCAATATTCAGCTTCTTTAGTTGTAAAAATGACAGGTGTTATTATTGAGCCAGATTGCCTGTTTAACCAGCCTGGGGAGAATTATCCCAGTAAAAGGATGAGCTTGCACTGGACATGATGACTTCTGTCCATATTCCTGCCTATAAATTGCCACAGATTTCCAAGTCTATCCTTTATCTTGGTGCCTGACTGGAGTTTTTTGTGGCTTCTGTAAGCTGAAGCAGCAATTGGACTGCTGTATCTGGACATAGCAGAAAATGGAAGATTAATGTTACAGGAGAAGTAGAAAGCACAGAGGTGAACTTTACGCAGTTATTTGTCTGCATCCAGCCAGTATCCTCTCCAACTCCCCTATAACTGTAAGAATCATATTCTTAAACTGACATTACTTTTCCCAGTAATACATGTTCATGTTTGTAGATGCTATGGATGGATATGATTTTTATTTTGTTATTATTCCCTAGGGTTAGAAAGAAAGGAAAGCTAGTACTTCAGCTCTATAGTTGCCATTATTTGCACTTCAATACAAAACTAAGTTTGAGAAAAACCTCTTTTTAACACTGTGGAACAGGTTAATGGTACATAGGTGTTAGGTCATGTTCTCTCAAAATAATAGGTTTTAAAATTTCTTGCAAATACCTGTAAATGAGCAGTACTTCGCCTTGTTTTGGGTAAAAAAAATAACAAAAAATGAGTGTTTGAAAATTAATCTCTGGCTGTGTAGTAGAAGACAATAGCTTTGCTCCCGGTGAGTATGCACTTAGACAGTAAACAGCTTTTTCAAAAGTGTTGCAAGGGAAAATGAGTAAAAACCTATTATCTGTCATAAGGTACAAAGGGAACTTGAAATCATTTTCTCAAGCACAGATCTCTGGGGCTACATCTATACTCCTACCTCTCTGTAGTACTTACAGATAAGTTTTATATTGATGGAGTCATTCAGCCAGAAAAACATTTTCTCTTTCTTTTCAGGGGAGAAATATTTCTGCTATTAATAGATGCTGAAACTTTATATGTACAAATCATCATCCTTAATTTTCATTTCTACAGTTAATAGAAACTTTGTAAAGTAAGCTGATTAAACTGTGGAACACATAAGCCTTGGGAAAGGGTTGAGCCAGTTGATACCTGCGGGGAGATACCAGTTCAGGTCCTGTAAGACCCACCATGTTTGTGCAGCATCCCTGCTGGATGAGAGACCTGCCTTTCCCTGCCCAAGATCTCAGGATAGTCATATCCTTACATTCGTTTTGAACTTGAAGTGTTATCTTGAAATTAATCAATTTGGGCAACTAATATGCTATACTGAAAAGGTGGTAAATTAAAAATAAATCTTTAAAGAATGCAGTTCCATTTTGAAAACCTTTAAGATGCTTAAGAAAAACACCTGTATTTCTCTAGTATCCTGATAGTAAAAGAAAAAAAATCTGTGAAAGTTAGAGCTTAGAAAATAACGTTGTTTTCTGATTTAATTAAATATTTTTAATATGCAATTAGAACATTGTGTTCTGATATGTTCTGGCATATTGGTTTCACTGTGCTTTGAAAAGAAATAATTTTCATGTGGCTAAATATATAAGTAGTGGAATTCAATAGTAACAGGAACTAAGAAAAACCTTTGTTAGCCTCTATTTTTATGTATGCTAAACACATAAAAATCAGATAATAAAAACTGGAAGTCTAGAATAACACACTATGGAAAAAGTAGAATTGTTTTGGTTTGTTTTTTTCTTACTTGTTCCTTTGCAGGTGCACTTGGATACTTCAGAAAATACTTCTTTCAGCATTGGGATGGAAGAACTAACCAGGATCAAGAAATTTGCAAGGGAAATGCAAAAAAAAAATATTTTGGTTTATGGTCTCCTTATCCAATATGAGGTATGTAATTCTTTTTCTACGTGCAAATTATCTGTGATTTATATGATTAATAGCTCTTAAATTTAAAACAAAATCAAAAGGAAATAAATATGACATGAAAATATTTTGCGGGAAGATTCTTGCCTGTTCTTGTTCAAAATTCAGAAGAGCCTGTAGTTATAAGCAAAAATGTAAGCATTTTGGTCAGAGAGAAATAAATGGTAAAGATTTTTTAGAAGCATGTGAAAATGTCACGGCCCTTCTTCTTTTTGCTTTTCTGCTTTGAAACTTGCTTTTTGCGGTATTAAAATGTAAAAAATAGTAAAAGTACATTTGTTCAGTGATTCTGCAGAATTTTACATTACTCATCGAAATAGTGTTTGGTATTCAGGTGACAGAAAAGGACATGGCTTAGAGGTGTTGAAACAGTGTCCATGTCTGCAATAGCAGCAAACTGCCTCAGCTGGAGGCAAAAAAAATCTTCTTTCTGGTACTATCAAACCCCATTTTTTCCAGGGTGAATTCTGGCTTCCCTTGGTGAAAATAATTTGAATAACTGTTGAAATGTAGCTCTGAGAGGCACCTTATCATGGTAAAAAGTAACATTGCAAATATTGCTTTAGTGTAAGTACAGTTTTTTCCTTTTAAACTTCATTGGGTGCTTATATGATTTTATATGTAAATGGATCAAATATACATATGTGGATAACAACAGTTAGTAAAGCTAACTGGAAAAAAAGAAAAACTATAATCTTCAGTGGATTTTTGTGACCATGGCACCAAAACATTTTATCAGTAACAGGCCTGTATAATAACAATATGAGATCTGAATGGAAATTCTTGATCCTTGCTGTTAAGAGAATTACAGCAAAAAGTTGCCACCATTTTTTGAAAATAAAAAGCTGGAATGATTATGTAAGGTCACTGCAGGCAGAGTTGTCATTTATTCGCATGGAAAAAATATGATATAGAGTAAAACACTTTGCAAAGTAAGTAAACTACTTCTAGCTATCTTTTTTTAAAATGGCTTTAAAACATGTCCTGCTCACAAAGATGGGGATATAGTCCTGAGTTCCTGCTTCTAAGTGTTTTGATAGATGGCTAACAAATGGGTTATACAGATCGTGTGTGTGTATGTGATATGTTTCCAGTTTTCTTTTGGCTGCAAATCTACAGAGAAGAGAGTTGTTTTTAGGAGAAGACCTGTGGAAAGATATCGCATATGAACCTAGAAATGACGTAACCCAAACTTTATGGCTGGTCTGGGGGAGAGTGAGAGGGGGGCACTGTGAACAAAAGCAATTTGTAAAAAGAAAAGACATCTTTAAAACAGTTTCTTTTTTTTTTTTTTTTTTTTTTTGATTCCAAACAATGTTCTGAGAGTCACGAAGGTATTTTACTTTTAGTACAATCCATTAGCTAATAAATGAACCCATAGGCGAATTCCATGCTTGAGGATGGAAGGTTGAATTTCTTACTGGCGTGATGGGGGTACCAGAGGTAGTGGAAACACAGAAAGCACCTGCTGCTGTAATGCAGGATACTCAGCCTGTTGTTGCAATAACTTCTGTCAGTATCCGCTTTCCAGAAGGCCCTGAAAGCTATAGTTTATTTCAGAAAAAGTGATGACAGATTATTTCATGGAGCTTCCCTCTAGCTGACAAGTTATATCATCGCTACCAGACATGCATGGTTGATATACACACTTTTACTAATTCAGAAACAGCGATAAAATGTAAGGGACGAAGAATTTATTGAGACACATGACCATGGTAATACTGAGGTGAAATTATTTTACATTTAGAAGGGTTATATGATTAAGTGGGTGCGATGATATATTGCTATAAAAGAATATGGGGTCACTCTTTAAGATTCTGCATTAGAAAAGTAAATTTGTTGAAATAAGTAATTTCTGAGATATATAATTGTTTTTTTTGTTTTGGAAATGGAAATGAAATGCTTTTGAAACCTAGGATTACATTTTTGACAGTATTGAAAGAGATATGAAGACCTAAGAAGACGTATAAGTCTTCATTTTAGTTTCTTAAATGCGGTGTTTATTTGGTATTTAGAAAAAGATGTCAAATACTTCTATGAATATTTGATACTCCAAGAAGCTAATCAGGAAAATCAAAGAAAAAGACTTTAATGTGTTTTATAAATTACCTGCTTCGTACCTTCCATTTGCTCAAAATGAGTGCATGTTCATGGCTTGTACACAAATAGTTACTTCTCTGATAAACATTATGCATGGAATGCCAAATTACTGATATTGATACAAAGATTGGATCCACTTCATAACGGCTGTAGTTTCCATCCTGAAAATATTGTTGATTTAAGTTTCACTTATGAAAGTATTTTTAAAGGCAGTTCTTTTCTAACATTGCAGAACTGTCTTAGAAATGGTTTCCATATTCAAAACACAGAGGGGAAAAGGGTATTCAGTAAATTCCAGAGTCTGAACTTGTGGAGTTAGCTTTTGAGGGTTTTTCAGATGAGTTGAAGGAAATAGATGGTAAGCAAGGTGAATTAAAAATAGATAGGATAATCCAATTTTTATGGAAGATGTAACGGCATGTGTTGATGACAATGTTAGTAAAATTCCAACTGTTTTGATTTAATGAGCACTTTACCTTGAAAATAGCACTGACTGGTATGGTATTATTAGGTATCAGAATAAGATTTTTTTTTTTTTTTAATGGTAGTTAGTCTAGTAAAGTGTAATGCAGAACAGCCAATTCTGAATATTAGGAGGAAAAGCTGTAAAAAGAAGCCAAGTTACTCTTAAATAAAGTTTTAGTTAAAAGGTGTGTTAAGAATTGCTAAGAAACCAAAGAATACAGAAGGTAATGTCAAGACATTGCATCCATGCGGGGCTGGAAGTACATTAATCTTGCAAGCATTGGTTTATGTCATTCAAACGACAAAACTTAGGAGGGAACCTCAGTTGCATGTGGTAGTTATTTGTTGATCTGTGTTCTGAGCAATTCTGCAAGAATGCTGAACTTGGGCCTTGATGTCACAAACGCATGCATTATTATCTTTAAACATATCCAAAGTAGTTAATGGTTTTATACTTGAATATGACAGTAATGTTTTAAAGAAAAAAATACTATTTGGTCTATTCACTGCTATTCTCCCTTTTAAAATAATAATGTCTTGTGACTGAATTACAAAAAAATAGTCAACACATAAAAAGAAAATATAAGCAGCATTTCCTAATATGGGAGTGCAAATTCAGAAGCTTGTGAAGGTTGCAATAATAAAATCTTGGTATAGAAGTTTTGGTGATAACTTTGTTACTTTTCACAGAGAATAAAAAGGAACAATTACCATCCAAAATAAAGCCTGCACGGGTGGATGTAGGAAGCCACAGAAAGCTTTAAAATATGAAAGTAATACTAATGTATTTTATTTATAGAACTGTATTTATTTTAAATAATCCTACTTCAGAGAGGCACTGACAGAATGTGGGTCAGAACAACAAATATGTGCTAAGCCTTGCCTGGGGTAAGGTGGCCCCAAATACTTTTTCCTCTGAAACCGCTATTTGATTAAGGAACTATTCACTGACAGCCAGAAAAATCACAGTCCATACACTAAAAAGAGACAAATGAAGCAACAGAATAATTGTTATGGAGCTGACTGAAACTAAAAGGAAACTGAAGTGTGGGTGATTTCTTATGCAAACATACTGGACATTTATTGTTGTCTTTAAGACTTTTTGAAGACAAGAAGCCCATCTACAGTGTGCTTCATGGCTCAAGAAATACTTAGAGTGCTAAATGTGTTTTCTGTCTGGTTTGGCAAACCAAAAAGGTAAACGTTTATGGTTTCTTTTTCATCAAAGATCGCTTAAAAATAGTATTATGTGAAGACATTAAGGCGGTGGTTCTCAAAACAGGGATCACAACCCTAAATGGGATCATCCAAGTGGCAAAGCAGAAGGTAGTTTGGCAATCAGTAGTGAGATAATGAGCCTGAAGGGCAAATGAAGTAAAATCACAAACTAAAAGTTTGGTAACTTGTTGAAACAAATAAGCCATGCCCTACATGACCCTGTGTGCTTCTTAATTCATTTCGTAATCAGCATAGAATTTGTCAAATGGTTGCAATCTGATTAGAATGATTGGGATGCTGCCTGGAGACCTCTCTCTTCTCAGGATGACACTTTTTTTTTTTTTTCCCAGCTGCAATGACATAATAGTTTGTAATGAATATGGAAACCTACATCTATTCATAGAAGTCCTTAAGGCCAAGATACTACTGTGTAGTATTTTGAAGAGCCAGAAATTGAACTTTTAAGTAGCATGATCCTACAGTCTATTCACTCTTTCATCAAGAAAAATTGGGCAAATGAGTGATGAGCCAGAGTGATCTTGCTTGCACAGTGTGGGACAGAGAGGGAAACCAAATCCAGTTTGAAACTTTTTACATGAGTAACCTCATAGAAATCAGCATCTGTAAGCTTATTAAGACAAAGACCTAGCAAGTCATTCACCAATAAAACTAGAGATTGATATTTATGGAGGCTGGATGCTATTTAATCCTTCATAATTAAGTATTACTACTGTCTGAGATCAGTCATGATTGCATATTTTGCAATAGGTAGAAATGATGAAAAAGATGTACAGACATTGAATTTTAAAATAAAACTACAAGTTACTGTTGATGGAATTTTCAGTGAATAAAAGATACAGAACTGGGGGCTCTATTAACTTGGTACTCAAGAAATCAAACAAAACTATCTTTTTCCCTTGGGAATGGCTCACACAAAAGTAGTAAGGTTGCTTATAAAGGAAAATATTCTGGATGGGCCATATCACCTTTTAATGCCCCCAGTTTATAGGTGATATTTTGCACATATCAATTTTCAGGTCTTCAGTAATTTCAGTAATATTTAGCTTATCTTCATATTTGAATTTTGTAGTTGGGTGGAGATTATATGAAGCAGATTAATTTGCTTTGGTGAAAAAGTTGATACTTTCATGGAGAAGCAGCATTGTGCTCCATCAGTATTTTCACACACAGCAACAATTACAGACAACTTTCTGACCCACCTTGATAGTTTTGTGTTTGATTTTGTTCTGAAATCTCCCAATAGCTCATCATTTGTTCATATATTTTGCTGTGTGAATGTGTGGAAGCAGGCTTTGTTCAAAAAGTGTGTGATCAAAAACATTGGTCCATCTGGTTGATTTGATCATCGGAATTTTTTGTCTGTCAGACTTGTTCACATGAAAGCACATTTACAGGAACTTCTGAAAATAGCACAATTTTTAAATATAGATTTAGTCATACTGTTTGTAACAACTGCCTGTTAGCACAACATATTTCTATGATTTTTACATGTTTATCAAATTGATGGACAGTTCTCCTAAGATTTCTGTCAATGAAATATTTATATTACTTCACTACAGAAAATAATTTCCAAACTTAATGTTTGAAAGATGGAAAGCTGAGTAGTTCCAAAGAAATACTTCCATGTGTGAATGTTTTTTTTTTCTGCTATGTAATACACACAGAAATAATAAAGCACCTAAGTGGCTTTTTATTTTGAAGTGAAATCTGTTTGACCAAACCAAGCTTCTCCATCTTTTTTTGTACTATTCGAAGCAAGAAATTAAAAGAAGTCATCTGTCTGGAACATTAGTCAATTAAGAAATATATTAATTCCAAGTTTACCAAAATATTGGTTGAACTTTAGACTTTTGTCGTGGTTTAAATCCAGCTGGCAACTAAGCACCACACAGCTGCTCACTCACTCCCACCCCGCCCCGGTAGGATGGGGGAGAGAATCGAAAGAGTAAAAGTGACAAAACTCGTGGGTTGAGATAAAGACAGTTTAATAGGTAAAGCAAAAGCTGTGTGTACAGGCAAAGCAAACCAAGGAATTCATTCACCACTTCCCATGGGCAGGCAGGGTTCAGCCATCCCCAGGAAAGCCGGGCTCCATCACGCATAACCGCTACTTGGGAAGACAAATGCCATCACTCCGAACGTCCCCCCGCTTCCATCATCCCCCAGCTTTACATGCTGAGCATGACGTCTTATGGTCTGGGATGTCCCTTGGGTCAGTCGGGGTCAAGTGTCCCCTCCCAACTCCTTGTGTCCCCCAGCCCATTTGCTGGTGGGGTGGGGTGAGAAGCAGAAAATGTCTTGGCTCTATTTAAGCCCTACTCCGCAGTAATGAAATCATCCCTGTGTTATCAACACTGTTTCCAGCACAAATCCAAACCATAGCCCCATACCAGCTACTGTGAAGAAAATTAACTCTACCCGGCCAAAACCAGGACAGTTTTGAGTCAGGGACATAAACATTTCAGTGTTAAATTATTTAACACCAAGCCTGGAAATCTCTCTTGCTTGAAATGCATAGCATTGTGGAAAGAGCAGCCACTTGCCTGTACTGCTGCTGATTTTAGTAGATATCCTGAAGCCTGATACTGCATCTTATTGATCAACAAATTGTGATTGTTATTCTTTTTTTCAGGGTTTTAATGTGTCTACCTTAAATGCATGCACATGTGCTCTTATACTTGCTTGCTCATTTTCTCTTGCTGTCTTTCTCTCTCTGTTATTCTTTCTCCCTTGCATTTCCTTGTTTCCCCTCAAGTCTTCCTCCTGTCCTAGCCAAAACAGGTAATAAATTAGTGGATTTATTACAACTGTGCAACTTTACTAAAGGCACTCAAATGAAGCATTTCCACAAGCTAACTTCACAGTGCAGTACCAAATTCCCAGTCTGAGGAAGATGAGCTTTTTAGAAAAATAATTGGTAACCTTTTGGATTTTCATTAAATAACTGTATAGGTTTTTATCAGAGAAAGGTTAGAAAGTTGCTCAATTTGTCTCTGCTATAACAGCTTCTAGGAATTTAATAAGCTGCACAGAAAATGATGAGATTAATGTTTTATGCCTTTTATGCGTGACCTTTTTAGACTTACTTCAGCTATTGAACTTATAATTGGAGAAATTGGTCTTCTCCCATCACTTTGTCAGACAGAATGATTAAGGCATGTAGACTTATCTTAAAAGTCATGTCTTGATAAAACGGTCTTTAGTCTTCCTTGCATTTATAGCCCAGTTCAGCCGTCCTGCCAATGTTAGTCAATAAAGGTTGCTAGTTGTTTCCTTTGTGGATATTTTAATTGTATAAAACATATTACTCTAAAATAGCTTAATAGTATGGAATGGAATGTTGGGGAACAAGTAGAGTCAAAAGGTGAAATGCTGAGCTCTCTAAAGGAAAATATGTAATATACAATACAGCAACTTAGAAAAGTTGTATGTGTTAATTATGCTAGATACTTTAATGTGATCGGAAATGAACACTGAATTGGAACTATTTAGAAAAACAAATACTATGAGCATCAAATCTGAGTTTCATCTTCAAATCTGTTAGTAGGTGTTATTCTGACTTTTTTTTCCATCTTATGAAAGCTTTGGTGTTGACCTGCTATCTCTTAGTGGAAACATAAACATTTCAGATGAAATTTTTTTTGCAAACAAACTGCTTTTAACTTCTCTTTTCCATTGCTAGCTTGCCTAACAGAAACCTGTGAAGTATGGTGTGTATCTGTTTATGGACAGTTGCACTCTTGAATTGTTAGTGCTGCAATTCTTGACTTAAAGCAATGCTTGTACTCGTTTACTGTCTAAGCTGGGCATCAAAAATTAGTCTTCTCACCGTGCTTCCATGCTATCCCTCAGAAGCATCATTTAGCGGGTAACCAAAATACTCATCTGTAGATATGAGTACATCTCTTTTTTTCTGGCTTAGCTCTGAACACATAAAACAACAATAAAAAAAGCTTACTAAAATAGTTATGTGTGCTTAGGAGACATTTTGAAAATGTTGCTAGGTTGCTGTTCTGTTAGTTTCCTAATGATCTTTTGTATTTTAGATGCACTATTTAAGCAAAAAATATGGCTGAAATTTTTCAAATAACTTTTTCCAGTTTCAATGCAAAGTTTAGTTTATAGCTGAAGTATTAAACTCTGACAATAGGATTTTATAGAGTCAGTGCTAGTTTGGCTGGTAAAATAGATGTTCAGTATTTTACTGTGGAGTCATCTTCTCCGAAAGATGTGTTCTCTGTTGCCTTGCAGCTTTTGTATTTAATCATATGGCAAAGATATGCAACATTTCTGTGGAATTTAGGGCTTCTACAGGCAAGGATCAGTAATTTCTTCTCCATTAATTTACTTGTTATCCAATGATAAAGATATCAGTTGTACTTTAACTTTTTTTTTACTGTGCCATGCAACTTCCCCATTCAACCATATACCTTCCTCAGTTTGTAGCACATTTTCATCGCTGTATTTGACCAGGAAAACTAATGAAATTCTTCAGCCATTTAAACACAAGACGAAATACCCATCAAGCTCTACATTGCTAGTAACTGAAACCATTTGGTGGCTTTTGCAGCAGTCCTCAAGGTATGGTAGCTTCTAAAATTTGTGCAGCGGAGGCAGTGGCTGTCAAATCTGTATTGGCAGTGTTAATTTCCACTTTCACCCTCTCCCACTATTTACAAGCAGGAATCAAGTAATCCAGCCCCAGGCTGACTTTGGGGGTTTTCTTTACAAGGGTTGGAAGCACTGCTTGAGATTACTGTACAGATTTGAGATACTAAGCCCCAAGTCTTATTTGTTGCTTATATCAGATTGTTCATATGAAAGTCATCCATTATGGAACATACCCAGTGTTGAAGTATATAAAAATAATATGTGATATTACACTTCATGGCAAAAGCCCTTCAATGTCAAGAATGAAAAATGCCCTTTACTCCCCAGCCTGTGCACAGCGTTCAGGTCCCAGTGAACCTTTAAAAATTATTTGGGAAGACAGAAATAAAACATAACAGACATTTTGGATTGAAATTATCAGAAAATCAATCACTTTTGTAGTTTACTTAAAATAAAGATTGTTTTCTCAGCATAACTGGTAGAACAACAGGAAATTATAAACCTGCTTTTGCTACTCTAGGTCTTTCCCACCACGTATTTTCTATTGTCTTTAAATGAGACTGCTTCTCTTTTAGATTCTGGGTTTTAAGAAATGTGAATTAATCCATCCCATATTTACTTTCCTTTGCTATGAGAGCTGTTTCTTGACTGCAATAGGATTTTTCTTTGAATGAAGGATGATGCATCTTTCCATAGTAGGATGAGTGAGAGTTTTGTTTTTCACAAATTATTACTTCTGCAGCTAGTTAAGAATGCTTCTTTTAATACAACTAACAACACTCATATAATCTTTGTTACATTCAAAAATGGAGTTAAAAATTGCTAAAGCTATAGCATTTAGAAAACAGAACTGGAAGAGAGTGTGTGACACTAAGTTGAGTCCCTTGCTTCCTAGTCTTGCATTCTTTTCATTAATGAGTCAAGTGCTCTTCCCAAATGAGTTAAGTTTTTTCTGCATCCTTCATTCTCACTGGAAGACCAGTTGTGTTTTATCTCTTTCTGCATTCACAGTGCAGTCATATCCTTCTTAGACTTATTTTTATAGAATAAAGAATTCAAGCTCTTCCATCCTCCCTTTGTGTGATAGCCTGTCTATCCTAGTAGCACCTTTGTGCACTTGAACATTTTTGAGATTACCGTACAACTATGTCACCCATCTCATCTGGAACTAACTGTCCTGATACATCCTAGGTTTGGGTTTCTTTGTTGGGTGGGCTTTATTATGCTGCAATATATTGCCATCAAAGATGACCAAAATGGATCAGATCAGAAGTTTGTCTAGGCCGTTATCTTGTGTCCAACAGTAGCTGTAAGGAAATGCCTAGAAGAGAATCAGATCAGGGCAAGTATATATGACACCCCTAATTCTCTCCCTATACTCAGTTATTGTTAACTGAAGTATTTCCCAAGCCAGAGCTTTTTCCTGTGGAAGTATTAGCCTTTAATAGATTTTTGTTCCATGCTTTTGTCTAGTCCTCTGAGGTCCATGTAAACTTACCTACAGCATCCACTGCACCCCCTACCGAACAACTACATAGACTGGAAAACAGAGACAGTTCTTCACAAAATAGTGTCCTAATCACAAGGTCTTGCGTCTGAATAATAATGGTCTGCTGAGATCCCATCATTTAAAATGCAAAATACACATGCATTATTTTATATTCATCTGTATTGACTTTAATTTATCATTTTATTGCCTCGTTACTCAGTTTATAATGGTCTTTCTGCATTTTGTTTGTTGGCCCTACACTAATAAACTTTGTATCACAAGCAAACTTATTACTTGTGCATTTTTCCAGTCCATTCATGAATGTTTTGAACAAGGTAGATCCTATACCAGACCCCACCTGAACTATGTGGGTTCTTTTCTGAGAACTGACCGTTTACTCCTACCCTCTCCGCTCTGTCTTTTCAGCAAGTGTGTATCCATGTCAGGACTTCCATCTTATATCATGGCACCTTAGTTTTCTTAAAAACTTTTGGCAAGGAATTTTGTTGAAAGTCTTGGAAATCTCAGTAAATTCAATCAACTATCACCCAGTCCTTTGAAGAAACCCAGTAAGATTGCGAAGTAAAACGTCAAAAGAAAGACAGGTTGACTCTGCCGTCATCTTTAACTTGCTGTCCACTATTACTCTCCATTATCTCATTTTTTGTTAAATTGCCTGATGAAAGCTTACAGCTTTCCATTCTGTAGTTCTCTGTATCTTTCCAGTTTTTTCTTGTTTTAAATTGGCAATTATTACCACCCAGTTGTGCCTACTAAGGCAATTTTTAAACTAGAGATTATGCATCATCGTTAGGAACTGAGCTTCAGAACTGTTGGGTGAATGCCATATAGTCCTGAGGATTTGTTACATTCCCCTCTTTAATTTCTTCCATACCTTCTCTACAGTAACTGCAGTTTTACAGGTTGTTTGGCTGTTAACAAAGAGGGGATCCAGCATGTGAATTTCTCCACACCAATTCAAAGAATTAATTTAGTTTCCCTGCAATAGCTGTGTCTTTCCTGAGTGCTCACTGTGCACATTGATCATCAGTTGGCCCTACAGACTCTCTGGCAGACTTCCTGCTTCTGATGTGTTTGAGGAAAGATTTATTATTGGTTTTGATTCTTTTTGCTAGTTGTTCCTCAAAATCTTTTTTTTGTTTGCCTTACTGTGCTTCTATGTTTACTATGCCAAAATGTATGCCTCTCTTTTTTTCTATCTGGGCATGTCTCCATATTTTTGAAGGATGCCTTCTTCTTCTTACAACCTTCCTTATCCTGCTGCTTAACCATACCACCCTCTTTCTGCCCTTCCTCGAGCCTTCCCCCCAGACCCCCCCAGGCAGCATCCATGGGCTTTGTGCTTTCAGTATGGTCACCTTTAGGAGCTTCCTTATTTCCTATGAGGATTTAATTCTCTTAGCTGCTTATTTACCTGCTTTTTAACAAGTTTCCTCAGTTTTTCATTATGTAGTTTTCATTTCTGTCGCTTTGTCATTTTATATTCAGTATGTAAAATCTAGGCTCTTTTCCTTAGCTTGGATCCATTCTGTGACGGATCTGTATCCTAAATTAAAAATACAATGCAAAACATTGTTTCTTCCTGTGTTGGTTTGATTTTCTTATTCTTTCTTCCCCATGACCTCATCTGCAATTTGTTCTGTCTTCTGTTTTCTCCCTCAGTCTGCGATTTTGGCCACCTCTTTCTTGGCTTTTGATCCTGGCTCTTTCAGAAGCCAGGTTCTTGACTCTTCTTGTAGGTCTAGCTGCACTACCTGATTCTTGTTGCAAGATTTCTTATATTTTGACCTCTTTCTTTCCTCTTTACTGCAATAGGAAACCAATCCTTCAATTCTGTTTCTCTTCTATTATATTTTTTCTTTTTTTGCTTCGTCTTTATTGTCCTGTGCTTCTGTGGATCTTCCTGCTCCTATTGTGGCCTGTCGCCTTGGATTTGTTATTCAGCCGATGTTTGCAAATTTTGTCCTGTCTGGACAGGCTTTTTTCTTCTTTCTTCATCCACAAGCTCATGTCGTAGCTCAATCTTCCCTTCTAGCACAAAGTATTTCATGCGTACTGACTTCAGTACTGTACTTTCAGCTTCAATATGTGTTTCTTTTTGCTATGTGAGTATTGTTTTCATCTCCTGTGTATCTCTGTCTTTATAGAGAAATGATGAGAGAACAGTCTCGTGCAAGCTCCCCTGGTGTTTATGAACAGCTCCTAGCACGCTCTTGCGCCCTTGTTAGATATCGCTTCTCATCTAGCCATTTGCCTCATGCTATCTATTCAGTTACTGCGTTCAAAGGTGCAAGCATGCCCTTGCTCCTTCAGTGTTGCTTACCTGTATTCGCACCGAACAGCTCACAGACCTTGCTGCAAGCAGCATCTAATCCAACCAACCACCAAGCAAGAGACAAGCAAACAAGTTTGCTTACAGCTGGTAAATACGTGTGGTTTCTCTTCACCAGGGGTAAGGCCAGAACAATCTCCGAGTGCATTCTGCTGCTGGCTTCTGATTGCTAAGAGCTGTTTACCTTTTAAAGATAACAGGAGCAAACCTTGTGGCAACTTCATCTCACTAATGCTAAATCTAAACATTTCTGCTGGCTTCCATCTAAACATGTTTTGAAATATCTGGGTATGAAGATATAAACATATCTCAAGACTGAGATGCACAGCGTTTAGAGTTAGATCAAACTGTACTGTGAAAATTGTTAAGATGGAAATGCATGAATTTAGGATTAACAGAGGTAGAATGAGGTATTTTTATATTTTGTAAAAAAAAATACTGTCATTCAGAGAAAGACATGTAGATCATAGGAAACCTCCATGGGTAGTGATTTTCATCTGAATTTTGTTGTGAAGTATTTTCTGGAAGTTATTTTCCTATCGTATGCTTGGGTTAAAAAAAGGTGGAAAATGTCACCATTATAGAATTTCGAGCATTTGCAGACTGAACTAATTATATTTGATTTTAAAACATTATTTGAGCTGTTGTTTTCTAAGCCAATTTTTATTCATTCTGCTAAATAACATTTTAACTATATTCTAAGCCTTACAGTGTAATTTCCCACCAGCTCAGAAAAGTCATACTTTCTATTGAGAGGCAAAGCCCATTACTTCACAATGTGCTTAAATAAATCTGCTTGATTTATAACTGTTTTGATCTCTGAAGTTTCCACCAAGCAGAATCTTTTAAAAAATTGGATTGTTTACATCTCAGTTTGATTCAACCTGTGTGGTACTGGCAGCAGCGTGAACGCTCATTTTTGGCAGAGCCTCTGCCTTCAACTTTTTCCCTAACTCAGTTTTTCCATTCGTATGCAGATATGTGCTCAAGTATCTCTCACGTGTGTATTTAATTCCAGTGTTCTGTGCTTAATTTATCAGACCAGGTGTTGAATCGTGTAGGCAAAATTTTTAGCAAAACATCTGAGAGACAGAGATAATGTATGATCTCTGCTTAAGCGACAGGAGTAAAATGAAGTATGCTTTGTAAGGCTGACTACACAAAAACTTCTATGTCCACTCACTCCCTGAGGTTGTGCAATTTTAGAAGCTTCTCCCTGTCCTCTGAGATCTTTCATTATCCAAAATGAAGTAAAATGGCTTCAGAGCTTTCCTTTGATTAGATCGGAAACCAGTTCCATAGTTCAGCTTTTGATTTTTGTCCTCAGAGCATGCCCTGTGCTTGCAATGTTCCAGGCACAAAGATTAGTCTGTGAAATTATGGCATAACTACCATTACGAGCTCATGGAGTTTATGAACCAAAATTGTTGGTGTTGTCAAAAGGGACAGCTTGTGCCTTTTCCTCTGAAGTCGAGAGTAACCTTCCTCCCTCTTTTGATTCTGTTGTTGGAGGAAGAGGGGGTGTTAGTTCCTTCTGTAAAAGGTAAATTACCTCTTTCAAGGACCACCCTGTCTGGTTTGGGGGGAAGTTCCATTTCTTGTACTGGCTTCTGGTCACGTACACCTTTTCCTTGTTCTGTAGATAAGAAATTTTAATTAAAACATTTTCCCTCCTCCTCTACTAGATGTATATGTTACGTAGTGACATAACTTCTGGAGGTTTAGGTCCTTGTTATGTAAGACATGGAATAACTGGGCAAAATATGATGCAGTTACCCAGAGTAGAGGTGAAACATCCTGAATTCTGTTTCCAAAAGTAGTGGCAGTAGCTGAGGAGTCTGCCCTTGGTACTTTGTGTTTGGGCAGAAGAAAAATGGAAGCAAATGTATTGATGTTTCAGAGTTTGCATTTAATTCTTGGATTTTTAAAAGCATCCATAAAATGCTCCAGATGCTTGCATTAGACAGGAATGTAACTTTTGTGCTTCCTGACAAATAATTAACACACTGAAATGGTTATGGCCTAAAATAGTTAGTCCTGCAAAGAGGTTGAATCCTGAGGTTCAAATAAACGCATACTACTGCAAATAAACCTTGCTGATTTTGATTTTTCAGAACCTATTCAACAGTGGCTGATATGAAGGGTCTAGTTACCTGAAAATTTGAACGGAAATGGTTTCCAGTGAAAAGTTTGAATTCAAAGTATTTTCAAATTATATAAGTGGAGCATAGTATGTTTGTTATAGGTCAAATGTTTTATGCTGAAAACATTCTTTAAGTGTTATGTTATCCATCAGAAAAGAAAAACCTCATAATATTATTAGAATCCCATTAGGGGGAGATATTTTAGGATAGGAAAGGATTTTGTGACATATTTTCCCCCAAACTGCTTGTTCATTTTGTTATGCTGTCCCGCAGATGCATCTTTAGGAGAAGCTTAGTGTACCAGCCAATACTTGATCACATGCACGCTTTCAGGAACACAAAGGTAGGTAAGACAGATTATTAATGCTCTCTGTATAATCTAGTATATTTATATACAGGTGTTTGATCCCACAGGACAGGGTGAAGCAAATGAAACTCTAAACAGAGCATGGTTTTTTGGTCGGTCATCATGGGAGACACGCGTAAGGCTGTGGGTCACTTCTCAGGTTGCACACTTCATCTCTGGCTGGGCAGGTTTGGTCTGATAGAAACCATGCCATCCATCCTCTCTGTGCATAAGAGTGGATGATCAGTTATAATTACTCTGATAGTGATAGGTGTGCAGTTTAGACGCTCTTTACTTTTAGTAAGCAAAGTTGACGTTTCAGTGAGAGTAATCGCTTCTTAACTAATGGATATGCTCAGAGAGTTGCAATCTGTAACTGGTACCTGCTTAGTTTTGAACTGAGAATAAACCTTCAGCAGCTTTAAAACTGCTTTAAAACTAACATTTCTGCAACAGGACTTAACTGCTAAATTGTTACTAAGAGTTTACTGGTTGAAAACCTGCTTCTGACCAGCAATCTCTGCTTGGTACTAGTTATGTGCCTGATTTAAAGGAGAATTTTGTCAGTGTCTTGGATATCTGACTCAGGCGTTTTAAAGGTTTATTGACGTGTCTCATGATATGATGTAGCTCAAGAGTAAATTTTAAACCCATTCTCATAAAGCCACACCAAATCCTTGTTTAAAAGTTATATTGAAAGTGGCAGTACTGCTTCTATGCCCTTTACAGTCTTCCCATGAGAATAATTTTAACTAGGATTTCTCTAGAAGAAATAGCATGGAGAGTTAATTTTTTAATGGAATAATATAAAATGTCTTCTGCATTTCCTGTTTCTAAATCTTTTGGAGAGGAGATGAGTCTGCTTTGTTTATAAAGCTTCAAAATGGTTTGGGGTGATTTGTGGCAGTCTTTGGGAGCTTTTGAAGTTCCGTTAAACATGTTTGTATGTCAAAATTCCACTTACTAAAGTGTACTCCAAAACCAATTTTAAGTAGTTACCTGTGTTACTAAGTAACAGCTAACCATGCATTTATTACATCCAGTTGATATAAGGTTTTGCTGATTAACTTACTAGTAACTCTTACTGGCATGTCACAGGAAGAGAAGGCAAATGTCACAGAAGTTTTGCAAATTTGCATAAATTTTGCAAAAGAGACAAAAGTTGGAAAAGATAACAATTATTTGTCTGTAGGTGCAGCCTCTTAAGCTTTTTAACATTCTACTGAAAGCTTAGGTGACTTGATGTTTGGCGGGCGGGGGGGTGTTCCCCCCTGATGATTTGAGAAAAGTGCATTTCACTACCTCGAATCATTCAACAAATGTTAATTATGGTTTTTCTAGAGCTTATTGAACAATTGGCCTAGTGAAGTCAGATGTTTTCCTCATTTTCATTAATTCCATCTCTCTCTGACTGTTCAAAGTTTTGCTACAAGATACCTTGCCACCCCACTTTTGCAGGCATGAATTGGAAAAACATGGCTTTCTGTCACTTGGATAAATTCATTTTCTGAAACGATATAATCTCTTTGCTGAAAGAGTTCATCCCAAGAATGAGAGTGGGGATAAAATTCAGTGATATAAGAAAGTAGGTGCTGAAAGTTTCTAATTATTCTAGTAGAGCTTTTCATAGTCAGGTTGTGTGTCAGCCAGCAATAGTGAAGGCATGCAAGTTGGCAGTTCTGTCAGCTATAGTGATGCTTTTGTTGTTAACAGGGCTTGTATGTCTAGTGGAAGAGCAGGTATGATTTCATGTGCCAACAACTCCTTGTAACTCTTTCTGTAAGAGCTTGAAACAGGTCTGTTTCGAAAAGAGATGGACTTGAATGTTATGTGCTGAAGAAATCAGTGGCTGATGTTTCTTTTTCTTCATACACAGAAAGAGACAGAAAATATGATCATCTACCTCCTCCACTCTACATGCAAGATTATTCCTTTAAGCGAACATTGTCTTTGCCTTCTGTGTTGGCTTTAGTACCTTTATCCATTTTGCATAGGTGACTTGATACAGCTCATCTGAAATGTGTATTTGTTTTGTATACCCATCTATTTCAGCTTTTCATGGCTTGGCAAAAAATGTTATGTTGTTAACTCTGGATATTTTTCCTCTTCTAATTCTTTCTGGTATGAATTAGGCTGTTCTCCCTTTCTATTCAGCAAGGACATATTTTGTACTAATTAATATTACAGTATTAAGAGAAGCTGCTTGGCGGCTCACTGGCTTAGTGCCAAATTACTGCCTACATATTCTTGGTTAAGTGGGACATGAGCAATATCTTTCCAAACACACAGACATACAGAAATGTTCAGGGCTGTTGTTGAAAAGCAACGTTTTTCCCCTCCAGTTGTCTGCCCAAATCACACTAGCATTCAGTTACATCTTATTTCGTAAGTCAAGATCTTTCTTCATGTTGCCTGTTGAAAATGATGTTTACTCTTGCCTCAGATCAAAGGTCATCACAGACTAAAGTGCTACAACAGGGCGGAACTGAGATAGATAGCTTTTTCTTCACAGAAAAAACAGAACAGGAAATTTATTTTAAAATAAGAGCTTTTCCTAAAAAAGTAGTAGCAGTGGTGAAGCCATCAAAGTGTTTTTTCAGAGCTTCTCTATCAATATTCCATATTGATCTAGATACTGGGAAATGTGCAAGGAATTATCCAGAATGCTTGTGTGAGTGTTTCTCAAACTGGGGTGGTACCCACATGGCGTAAGTATGCACGAGCCGCAAGTAAGAAGTGTTTTCTAGAAGCAGTATAGCTGTGTTTAAAGATAGTACTTGCCAGGATAATTAGGGATTTGAAAGATCAGATTCACTTGGGTTGGGAACATTGAGCAGAATAGGTCAGAGATTGCTAATTTGTGGCATAAGCTTTATCATTGGGTACTTTGGTGTTAATTAGTCGTGGCTAGTATACTCATCATTTTGTTCCGCTGGGCTCTTTTTGTTACTATGATTTTGTCATTGGTAGCAGCACGATTATTATGTCTACAAGATTTAGTGAGCCCCGTAAGCAAGTTGATATCTTTACACATTGTGTTTAGTCTAAATTTTTGCTATCTCTAGATTTGACTTTATTGGTAACTACGGTAAGTACAAGATGAATGTAAAACTGACTAAAAGCTTTCTCACTTAAACATAGGATGCTTTTTTTGGGGTAAGATGAGGAAAAACTCTCTTGGGTATGCATAAAGATGGTTCTTCAATTAAGAAAGGAATGTTCTTATTTATATAGTTCTCTTTGCAGATGAAAGCAGATTTACTGTATGCAGTGTGGTTTGAGCTGTGTGGTTTGTTCACTTACTTAGCAAATACTTGTAGCCTGTCCTAACATTGCGTTTTGTGAAAAGTGAGCAAAATCCTGTTTTTATGTTCATTAGGCTTACTTTCTTATGTATCAGATTATCACCACCTCCTGTGCAGCCACTATGAAGTGTCCTAGCTTCTTAGCTTCTGTCCCCTCATAGGGATCCTTGACAGAGTCTGTGCTGATGGAGATTCCTTCCAGTCTGAGCCATGAGTTAAGCTGGGATTGGAAGACACAGTAAATTAAATCAATTTTATTTTAAGTTCTTCTTTCCCACTTTTCTTTAATGAGGAAGATAAGCTGCATCCTGGTTGACCCACAGGGAGGGTCAACATAATATCAGGAATATCTTTCCCTGTAAGCATTAATCCAGATTTATCCAAGTGATGCAGCTATATAAACATTCTCTCTTGTACATACACTGTTGATGCTAGTGAAAGCTACAGCCCTGAAACTTGCAGACATTCCTCGGTACTCATCATGATTTATTGTTCCTGGGTTCCAGCTTTCCCTATGGCTGTCACTTCCACAAAGCCCTTGAACAGTGCCCACGCAGGCTTTGGTTTGTTTTTTTCCCCTCATTTTTTTCCCAGGGAACACGTTGCAGCTTATTGCACCTTTTGGTGCTGTTGTACAATGTGTAATAGTTGAGACGGGGTAGAATGATTTTCGTGCATTTGCAGTCCCCCTCAGCTCGGACACCTGGTGTCAAGAAGAGAGAGTAAGGGGTAAACAGACATTTTAATTGGTGGGGGAGAAAAAAGGCAAGACAGGAGTGAACACTGCAGGAGATGGAAGGAAAAAAGGCTGGGAGCAAGGCAGCAGCAATAAACTTAGCTTTTTATGGCACAAGTGGAATAGATCATGGGGCCTATGATCATTTTACCAGTTCTAGTAGTCTGCAGCACTTCTCAGTGCTGTTCCCAGTGGGTCTTGTGGGGCAAAAAAGTGAATAATCATATGGTATTAAACCACTTTATGCAAAAGTATCCTGAAATAGGCTGCACAGAGAAACTTTAATTATTGGAGTTCTGACATTTGAGTCAGTCTTTATATTTTAAAATAGAAAATGGATATAGTGAACAGTATATTTCCTCTCTGTTTTCTCAAAAAGTGATCTAATATAAAATCAATTACGAGCTGGCTCAGTTGAATGTAGACTACTGCCCACAACTTTTCCACTGAGAGCAGGAAAGGCATTGCAATATCCACATTGTCTCTGAATGAGAGAAGGCTCTTTTACCCCTACTGACAGAATTTGGAAACTCTATCAGTAAGTACTTCATAAATATAGATGAAAACACTACTCACGTTTTTAATCTTTCTAGAAGATCTAAAGCTTTTAAATTTGCAGTTCAGATGATGTATTCCCACTTGGCAACTGTAAAATAGGCCTTCTTTTTAATACTCACTCCAGGGAAATAGAGAGCAAAATAAGATTAAAGATACGATTCTAAAATAAGATAGGAGGTTTCTGAGGGTTGTGCTTTGTAGACATGTTTTGAAATATTTGGTCTAATCTACTGAGACAATGTATTACTACATATGAAAGATATCTTAAAGATGTGATTTAGGACAATGAATGTGCATTTTACATACACATGTTTTATCCAGTAAAGATGAAGTATTATCTTGAATTGATGAATTTATTATCATGACAATAATATAAATCATAAGAAAGAGATAATACAGGAGGAGAAAGCCAGAAGGATTAATCACTACAGTCCAGAGGTGAATTATTTTATATACCAATGAAGTTTTATAATGCAAACTGGATTTTAACTGACTGAATATAAAAAAGTGTTGATTTGCAGTCCCTGCAGCATAAATAGTACATTTCTTCATCAGTCAGCAATACTTTTATTACTATAATTATACTCAGAGGCAATAGGATTTTAAGCATCTGATTTTATCCAGATGATAATTCTATATTTATTACCCAAGTTTCTAATGTTTATTTTGAAACAAGACATTCCTACACATGCTTATGCGTGCAGTAACACTCAAGGCCTACCAGGAGTTACAAGGGCACGCTATATTGAAGAAACATGGTGTGTTCTTGTTATTTTTTAAATGGATTGAACGTCTCATTTGCTAAACTATAGTTATTTCCTGGATGGATAAAATATCTTATTATTGTTAACAGTATCTGTTCATCATGGCATATTAAAGGGTAAAGTGGGAGCAATTGCAAAACTGTTCTTTTTTGCTCAAACTGTCAGATATAAATAAAAGTAGCAGTGATGTGGATTATGTTCTAGTTATTCCGTCTTTCCCGCTTGCTAGAGATTACCAGCATCTTTCAGTAGAGAAGAAACTAGGATGCAATGTTTTTAGGATAAACAAAGAGGAAGAAAAAGCTCTAGTAAAAATTCAAGTAGCAGAAAGGAGTTTTAAAAGTCAGAAAGAAAATAGTGTTCTCTTCAAAATTCTTGTGAAATTGGCCTACTGTGATCCTTAATTTCTGGGCTTTTCTCCACCCTGGAATCAACATCAGTATCAAGTTAGCAAATACTTAGTGGCTTCAGCTGAAGCATCTTAGCTTCTTTGACTGCCCTCACTGAAAACACGATGCAGTGATGAATAGCAGCTTTTGAAAATCAAATGAAGTTAATTTGTAAGTCTCTACACAGACACTCTCTTTCAGAAATATAGTAGCCCGGGGCAAGTATTTGTGGAGGAGTAGAATGCATATGGATTCATAGCTTTAGTTCACAAGATCTTAGTGTGATTCCGCATTTTTCTCCATATTTTATAGCTTTTAAGTTTATTGAGCCTCTCAGAGTTTTTGAACTGTTCATGCTATTATTTATTCCTTTCCATGCCCCGGGATAGGTAAATAGCCTTCTGCATAGCTTTTTATATATACACTATTGGAATTATTAATGCTTTCATTGTAAGTGAACGCTATTTATGAGATACTCGTAGAGTGATTTATCTCTTTTCAAGTATCAACAAGCTATCAGGTTTAGAAATAAGCATATTTATATTCCTTTCTCTGCATCTGTGATTGATGACAGGACCACTGATGCTGTGCTCTATCTGGGGGAACACATTCTAGGGAATGCTGTGTCTGGCCAGATCTGGAGATACAGATCCTAATCTCTCTCTCATCTTTTCTAAGAAGATCTAGGAGGAGTGAATACACAGGATCAGATTTGAAAGAAAGAAAAAGTGGTGAGGAATTCTTCATCTTAAGCTTGGAACAGAGGAAAGATTCTACATCATGCTGAATTTTTAGGCTGAATAGTGGGGGGGGTTGTGTTTGTCTTTTTTTTTTTTTTTTTTTTTTTTTTTACCGTGTATTATTTTGATTTATTCCATCCTTTTGATATTCCACAATCATGGTCTTTAAAGAAAACACTGTTTCTTAAAAATATATTCTCTTTGTGGCATGCAAATTAATTATGCAGTATTTCAGAACTTATTTTGGTCCCTTATTCTAGCATGTATGTGTGTATATAAGCAATGTGGGTTTTGGTTAATTAGATTGAAGAAAGCTGAATTTAAGGTAGGCTGAGTAGAAGCGTGGAACGTCGGAGTCCTTCTAGGAGAATGGAGGGTTTGTCTGCATGCCTGGTTGCAAGAAGCAGGGTTTAGTGAGTGTTACAGTCCACGTCGCCATAGTGATGGCACTTCAGTTTTTCAGCAGTCTTGTTTGTGCATAGCTCAGGAGCGAGAGCTTGGACTAGAGGACTGTGGAGATTTCCTCCAGTTTTATGCTGCTGTTTAAGAAAATGGAATTCCTAACAGCTACTCAATTATGAAAACGGTTGTGCCAGACTACTCATCATATTTCACTGCGTATGCATGTTAAAAAGCATTTCTCAATGACTGATGAAGATGTTTAGTGGAGACCCAATTATTATGTGAGATGCTGAGGGAAAAATAATTTCAGTGTCAATTAACAGAGTTCTGCAATGACACTAGTATATCCTATTGAAAAGAAAAAAATTGCTGTGCTTGCAGACTGGTTGATAATACTGTAAAAACTGAGATTAGCAAAGTAAAATTCTTAATTTGGAAGACAATGGAGAGTTCACTATTAATGGTAACAACTTTTTAACACAAGGTTATAAAGATGAAATAAAGCAATGGCAGGGCTATTTATTCCTTCAAAATTGCAAAGTAAAATTTAAACCCCAAGTCCATTAAAATAAATATGCAGGTTTGCTAAACTTGCGAGAAAAAGAAGCTTCTCACTTAAGAATCGTAGATGACATTTCCTGGACATTTTTACTGCAAAATTGTAGTTTTATACTGTGGTACACCAGAACAGGGTTTGAAGAAGCTTTTTAGTTATTCATTGCTGCTTTAGGCCGGCAAAATATAAATGTTTTCAGGCTACTTCAACACTTGAGCAGAAGAGAGGCTGGAGCCCCACGTGGGTCTTCCCAAAATAATCTACTGGTTTTAGCGTTGTAGTACATTAGCATAGTTGACAAATGTTAAGTATGTTAACAGTATTTTGCCTCTTTTTTTGCTTTTGTTAAGTTTTAACATTAGTATAACAAAGGGAACCTCTGTGGAAACATAATATATTGTATTGCTGCATATGGAATATACTGACAAAATGTTCTGCTCGTACCATCCTATACTAATGAAACCTCAGAGTCTTTGCCAAAGGCTTCAATGCCAGTGATCACTGTCTCTTGAGTACAAATTTCACTGGAGTTTTCATGAGTAGTGTGAACGTCTCTAGTTTCAAGACTTGATCATATCATATTGCTTCATATAAGAAAAGGATACTCTCCATATAGAGTTACGTACACACTGTTCAAAGTATATGGTTATGCCCCCAGCGATCTTGATTATGGCTTTGCCCACACTGGGCTAGCCCACTGTAGCTGAACACAATTATAGGCACCTGAAATTTGTTGTGAATGGTTAAATCATGATGCCATCTCAGGGCAGAAGGCTTTGAATGTGTCTTTGCATCCAGAAGTTCTGCACGTGCTGTATGCTTCATCCCATGTGCAAGGACGATGCAGTCCCATCCAGAGGTTCTGGCACCTCCAGGTAGTGTCAGACTAGAGGCAAAGCAGCAGTGGTTCTAGAGACTCCTAGAAGACATTCCCTCCTCAGACTGCAGTGCCTCCACGAAGTCTGAAGTCTGTTCATCTGGGGTATCCTCATGGAGTAACTACTGTGGATGGAGGAGGAAGGCCCCATTTCCTTCTATACTGGTCACTGACAAAATAGTGGTGCAAGGTCAGAATGGATAGGCAACTCCTGATAGCTTTATGGTGGCACTTTTGTGTAAGCAAGGACAGAAAGACACAGAGCAGAAACAGGAGGAGAAAGAGAAATAAGGCTTGACTCCATATCTGAGGCTTGTAAGGGAGATGCATGTCACTGCCCTGGCCACCTAGCATTATCATGTAAAACAAAAGGATGATGAAGTGCTTCCCAGAGTATCCAGTTGAAATATCTGCTCTTTGGAAACCAAAGATTTATAAGATAGCTTTCCTTTGAAATGCTGAAGTGGGAACACATGATCTGGGGCTCAGAGTTGAGCTAGTCTGAAGTAAAATCCCCCAAATGTGTATTGTGTAATTGCAAGGTCCTCAGCAGCAACTGCATCATTGTATAGATCTGCTCTTACTGTGCTGCCCTACTTGGTGAAGAAGCCTGAATTTAGGAAACCCCAGTAGCTATTCTTTTTCTGGTTTCCTTGGGTTAAAATGTTAACCCAAGCCTTCCTATGCCTGGGCTTCCGCTATCTGTCCCTCCTGTCCTGGACAACAGCAGGCAACTCTCTCCTCTTCCTACAACAGCTGCCACCCTTTCTTCCTTGCCAGGCAACTTTCCTCTCTCCTTTCCTCTCTTCAGTACATGTAATCATCTTTTCCTTACTTTCACCTGCAGCAGCAGCAGCAGCATCCCTTTCCCAAGCAAATAGTCCCTTTCCCTTACTCCATTCAGCAATAGAATTACCTGTTTACCTTTATTATTTACTCTAAGTTATCTTTATTTTCCTTAATTACTTACCCCTGCCCAGAAGTTTCCACTCAGCTGTTATGCCTCTGACTATCGGTATGGAGCAGAGGTGGTATGGAATGGGTGGTTTGGTTAAGTGAAACCTAAAAAGCCTGGATGCTGCTAGTCTAGAGGCTGTGCTTGTGAGATGTCTTCCAGCCCAGTGAGCCCCCCATCTGGCTGTTCTTTTACCCTCCGTGCCCCTCACAGGAGTAATCTGTCTCCCTCGACAGCATCTGGTGCTTAAACAGTTGTTCTGTGACTCTTCCAAGGGATCCTGTTCCAGATGGATCTGCAAAATAGATCCCTGTCACTCTCACTACTTGTTGTTGGACTTGAACACGAATACAATCTAAATGAAAACAGCATTAAACACTTTACATAGTGTACCTTTTAGCTAATTTATTCTTTTGCTAATTGGATGAACTCTTTGGATCAAGATTTTTATAATGTAAGTAATAGCTGCCAACTCTTATTTTTATTGCTTTTTATTACTTCAGGCAAATATGATTCTGATATTTAAATAACTGGCAACAGTAAGTTGCTAGTTACTAGAAAAATTACGACAGTGAATCATCAAGTCAGACATCATTTCATTTTTAAAAAAAAGGGGCAGGGGCTGTAAGAGACCTCCATATGTTATTTTGTTCATCTCCTTCATCAAAAGAAAATGTTCTGAGCAGTCTGGCCCAAACAGGTAGTATTGCTCTGATAATAAGAAATACTTCCTGACATATCCCGAAGTGCAGTAAGCACTCTCCACTGAGTACGAGTGGTGATTTGAGCCATTCTGCAGCGTATCCAAGAGCAGCATGATCCAAAGTGGAGCTGGTGGCTTTGTTTCAGCGCTGTTCACATACTTTTTCAGTGAGACAGGCAGCCTACACAGACCCAAGTTACCTAGTGGATACCTGGGCCTGTGCTTGCTAGTGCAGTTACAAGGAGGACAACACTGCAGGTAGTAAAGGTGTGCCTAAATTGTGTGCCTAAAATTGAATGCAAAGCAAACTGTGGTGGGAAATGCTTGACAAAGTTCAATTAATCATTAAAAAATTTTATGTAGATAAGGACCTTCTCTTGGTAGGAACAGGCTAACAGACTTGGTCATCTGTTCTTTTCATGGCAATTTATTTTGATAGACTGAAGATGAAAAGAATGTGGAAACAATAAGCATTGTTATTGCGAAGTAGTATTTTGGTTATTAAACAGATAATGTTGGAAGTGATGGGAATGCACTTAGCAAAAAAGCATTTTATCACAGTATGCCCTGAAAGTTAAAGCCAAGTGGTATTAACATAGCACAGTTTTATACAGCCTGTTTGTTGATTCTAATGATCAGACTTCATAATGTGCTTTTAAGTTTAAATACCTATCTCACAATGTATACAAGGCAAATGATTGGTGACTTTCTGATTTGATGAACAATTAGAAGCCTCATCTGTGAATAATGTGTTCTTTCAGGCGTTTGTTAAACAACTCCATAAATGCCCTTTCAACTTTGTTTCTGTCTATCATTTTGAAAGTTTTCCTGAAACCTCATGATGGTGGGGACTGCGCTCCACAGGTGAGGCTGTAACAGAAGTGTGTCAATATCTACATTAACTTTACCACTGAAGTTGAACACTACATATGCTGTTACTTTGAGAGCACTGCTCAGAGTTTTAAAATGCATCAAGTTGTAGCACTAAACTTGAGGCTTTGGGCTTGATACCATTCTTGCAGCAGTATATGATCAATTGAAAACTGTGTTACAGTGGTATAATACTGGTTTTAAATCTAGCTGGAGCAAGATTTACTTCTGGAATGTTAAGTTAGTGTTGCAATGTGTACATTGTGCTTTTGTACTGGCTTTTTGCCCCCAGTTCTGCTTCATATTCTGGTAAATGTTGACAGTCTTAACCTGCAGGTTGATGCCTGTTATGGCACTGTCAGGAGTGATTCTCCTGTAGTTCCAAGTCACAGAATCACAGAATTGTTCAGGTTGGAAGGGGCCTCTTGAGATCTTTTAGGCCCACTGCCCTGCACAAGTAGAGTCAGGTACAGTGGGCTTGTACAGGACCCTGTCCAGTCAGGTTTTGAATATTTCCAAGGATGGAGACTTCACAGACTCCCTGGTCAGACTGTTCTGGTGTTTGACCACCTTCACAGTAAAAAAAAAAAAAAAGTATTTTCTTGTGCTCAGATTGAGTTTCCTGGTTTTTCTTAAATTTATGCTCATTGCCTCTTGTCCTTTCAGTGGTCACTGCTGAGAAGGGTCTGACTACTCCTTCATTGTCATCCATCAGTTACTTCTATGCTAAGACCCCTCTGAGCTTTCTTTTCTTCAGGCTGAAGAATCCCAGCTCTCTCAGCCTCTCCTCATATGAAAGATGCTCCATTTCCTTAATCATCTTTGTATCCCTGTATACTCATTCCAGTAAGTCCATATCTTTGTTGTACTGGGGAGCCCAGAACTGGACACAGCACTCCAGATGTGGACTCACCAGTGCTGAGTATCAGGGAAGGATCACCTCCCTTGACCTGCCGGTGGTGTGCTGCCTAATTCATCTGAGGGGGCTGTTCATCCTCCTTTGCTGTGAGGGCACGTTGCTGGCTCCTGTTCAACTTCTTGTCCACAAGGACCCCAAAGCTCTTCTCTGCAAAGCTGCTTACCAGCCAGTCAGTCCCCAGCCTGTACTGCTGCATGGGGTTCTTCCTCCCCGGGTGCAGGACTTTGCATTTCCCCCTGTTGTGAACTTTGTGAGATTCCTCTTGGGTCAATTCTCCACCCTGTCCAGGTCCCTCTGAATGGCAGCACAACCAAGTCCCACAGTGTTCTAAACAAATCATAGGAACAGAGTAGAAATGAGGGTAGTTATTTTTTTAAAGTGCTTTTTAAATAAATTCCACAATCAAAATTAGAGAGTGGAGATGCACAAGAAGCTCTTGGGTATGGTAAAAGAGAGATGTGTCTGTTCTCATCCTACCATCTGAACATGTTAAAGCATGCAGGTTTACAATTTGAAACAGTATATGAATTCACAGAAAAATCAGTAGATGTGTTCTTTCCATAATTATTGCCAAGAAAGAGATGGTGGGAAAGCCTATTCTCTGATGGGTGATGGGCTTCCTCACATAGTTACTTGCGCCTAAAAATTAATTTGTTGCTATGGTGGATATACTCTCATATTTGAATTGCTCAAAAGCAGAGATGCTACAAAACAAAGAGGAGAATTCTATACAGATTTTAGTCTTACACTCAACAGGTTTTTCAGTGAAAGAGAAAAAAGTTTATTAGTTCAAGAAATTTGCTTAAAGTGCATCCCTTTTTATAAATACCTGTGCATTTACAAAATTATGATCCATGTGTTTATTAACATTGTATGTGGTTTTATATCCAAGAAATCAAGAATTTGATACTTGGACATTACTCCACGTTATAGTCAGTATACAGATGTGTTTTGTTTTAAATATTTGTACATTATATTTTATATACTGATATTGTTCAGTAGCTTCAATAATCCATGGATGAGTGGAATCATATGTATACATGTATACAACTTTAAGCAAGAAGGTATTTCTTCAGTAATACTATACTGTAAGGAATGGTAGGCTTGCCTGGTTAAAAATTTTTCTAGACCTTTGGGGAAAATACTTCTCCTAGAAAAAAAAAAGCAAAAACAAAACAGCAGCTGCTTGGTATGATTGGTCAAAAAAAGCGCACTTTTAAAAACAAAGGAATTTAAGAGTGCAATATAAGAAGGTGGTGGTACTCAAAAAACTTCACTGAGAAATTATTCAAACTTTGAAGTATAAGGAACCAATGTATGACACAGGAAGAGTGGAGTTTCTTGAAAACTTGACTTTAGGCAACTTGGAAGTGCTCTGTTGAATACAGTTTTGTAGCAGGGGTTGAGTAGATTGAACCAGAAAATATTTCTTCATTAACAATTGTATTTGCCTAAGTGAGTGGGTGTGATAGGTATGGTTTGGGAATAGACTCAGTAAACTCATGCAGCTACAGATAATGCAGCTGACATTTTTAGAGCTCTTTTGTTCATTTGTTAAAATGAACTTTTAAGTGAACTGGCAGTACCTGTGAACCACATACAGTATTGTGTTGTTCATCTCTTGCTTCACTGTATACCTTCCAATGAATTAAGAAACAGTATCTGGCAGGCACGTTTCATTTTTCTGATATGCTCTGTCCTCCACTTGTTAAATCTGGGCATTTAACAAGTGCAAATGAGATTAATATAATGTTGACTATTGCTGAAGTTTATGGAATGTCTCTTTTCATCTCAGTTATGCTCTATTAGTTGTTAGGACTCTTAAATGTTCATGTTTCTTTGGTTTACTTTATGTTGGGGGTTTGGTGTAGTAAATGCTGCAAATGGAGACTTCTAATGTGCAGTGCCACCCCTGTTACCACAAGGATGAATGGCAACCAGTTTCAAGGTTCTTAATTTGTTGTATCTCCATCCTGTTATTGGGGTATTTCAAATTCTGCTGAATTCTTACTAGATATACACATTCAGTTCTGTGTTTTCAATTAAAAAGTTTTCTACATATTGATAGTCTATGGAAGTTAAAAATAACACAACAGAATATAATTGTAAAAAACCAGAATTTCCTCTAAGAATTATAATTTTTTAATAAAATAAACCACCATATATTTGAATTTATCACTTTGTGTTGCAGAACTTTCTTTGCTACACCAAAATGTCTTTGGAACCAAGTAGACTGGCATTTGAAATTCCTTATGTTTGCATAGTGTACAGAGCTTCTAAACAAAAAAATAAAATTGAAGACAAATAATTAATCACAGGTCTTTAAGCAAATATCTGTTACTTAGCCTGTAGCACTTTTACCCAGACACTAAGTAAATGGGAAATTGAAAACAAACCTGCAAGACAAAGGCAGGCAGAAAATACAAATTTATTTTAGTGAGGAGCTGTTACAACTCCTCAGAAGTAAAATTAAAAAAAACCCTCTTCTTAGGTATCATTTATAGCAATTTACATCTATTAAGTTCTATTGTAATTTTCTGTGCATGGGAGACAAGTAATACAGGCACAGAATTACATATAGTTTTCTAATGGAACAAGACTTTTTGCAATATATTGCTTTTACTTTCAGTGACTATTCCAGTGATAATTTTGTAAGTTATCTTTTATTACCACAGACAGATTAAGTGCAGTTTTAATAAAAAATAAGAATCTGTGGGACTTGGTTTAGTGTTTTGCTGCTTTTATATATATATATATCTCAGCTTATGTTTGCCTTTAGAATAGATTTTTTTTAAATGCCCCTCTCCCACTCAAGAACTTCTCAGCTAAATGAGATTTTGTAACAAATGCAAAGTTCTGTATGGAATTTGAAAAATAAAATCATTCCTTTCCATATTACAGTCACTGATTAGGACATCCAGCTATGACGTCTAAACAAGCTGTAGGCATTAGGCTCCTGATCTGAATCACTTTATAGGAACAGAGAGGTTCATTTATACCTGTAAAGGGGGTCAAAGGGAAATGGGCTTCCTGATTCAGTAATCCATTTTTTTGCATGTAATGTTGGAGTAGAGTAAGTCAGACAACTTAGAGAAAGTATATAGAGATTTAGCAGATTTTAGGTTTAGTGATTCTGCTTTTTAGCAGTTTGGTGCTTCTCAACCAGAGCATGTCAGGAGCATAGTGTCAAAAACATGTGAATTACTTGACTTGCAAGTGTCCTTGGATTTTGAAAGTTATACTTCTGGGCTTGAGCACCCTTTTCCTGTCCAAGATCTACTGAAAGCCATAAAGCCCTTCTGTGCATCTGTGTCTAAATCTGATAGGTTTTTGGATCCTGTCATCTGATGTAGGAGTGAATTTCAGTAACTATCTTAAGAGCTGTTCTCCCATTGCCTGGTTTTGTAATTCTGACTTTCTTGTGGATTGTGTCAATCTGGTGGCCTGATTTTAAAAAAAGCTTTTGTAGCCACCTATCTCTTTCATCACAACAGACCCTGAGAGCTCTTTATGTTATGCAGAAGGATATTAAAAACCTCTTTTTTAAAGCATTTTCTGTATGTCAGATCAAATTATTATGTAGGGTTTGTTAGGGATTATCTGTGAGGTTGTATCAATTCAGTGTTAATCCTTCATCTGTAACTGTCCAGTTGTTTGCCTTCTCCCTTAGATACTATCACAAACAATGCTGATCTTGGACATGAAATAAATATTAATAAAAGAAACCTTATGAAATAACGGCTGTCTTGTATTCAAAAGTTGACTTTATTCTTACTCTAAGTTAATTCATCTATTAACCTGTTTTATGTATAAGCACGTACACATGATGTATTACCCTTATCAGTAAACTCTGCTGTCATTCAGTCACTGTTCATACATGTACCCCAGGAGGCTGTAGTTCACTGTTACTTTCAACTCCTTTCACGTTTAATAAAATATGAAAGAGTACCTCTGACTGGTATACAAGCCAGCTTTCTCACTTTTTTATGTTGCCTTTGGAATCTGATTCCTACTTTGATTTATGTAATTGGATTATACAGTTCACCTGCTTAAGCTGCACAGTAGCGTTCTACCTTCTGGTTTTCATTCTTTACTTTTCATGTGATGTCTCAAACCACAGTTGCAAAGCAGAATTTGCAAAAGAGAGAACAGCAGACAACTAGCAGGAGTGGTGAAAAAAATGTACTTTGGGTGAACACAACATCGTTCATGCTGATTTCTCCTTTTGGTGACTAGCATTTGAAGATGCAGTAGAAATTTTTTATAGTAGAAACAAATATACGCATTTTACATGTTTTATCAAGACTAACTTAAAATATTTTTGAGGTACAGATACTTATCAATAACGCTTTGTGTCTTAAAGCCAATAAGAGATTTAGAATCCTAGCTTAAGTACAGTATGGACACGTTTGTGGCAAACGAGCAATTCATATCAGCAATATTTACACTTTTCCAAGAAACTGATGTTCATGGCATGCCGTCAGAGCTTTGCAATGCACTTGCCAAAAGCCATCCTCAGTTATTGCACCTGAAGTACATGACTGCAACCTTTGTTATGTGTGACTTCAGAGAGTATGTATCTACCTACTGTAAGGTTGATTGAGTTCGTTATTACCAACAGTCTTTGCTGGTACTTCGTTTCATCCAAAAGTCTTGATGTTCTGTTGATGTTGAATGTTGGATGTGTGTGTCTACATAAGGTGGGACTGGCAACCTGAGCAGTAACTAAATAATCTATTTTGGTGACTTGTGATGCTTTTTGTGTATTTACAGTTCCTACAAGAAAAGGAACGGATTCCAAAATAAAAGATTTCACAAATAACAAACCTTAACTGCAATTGCAAATTACATAGCAGTTTGAATTACCTTACTTAGATACAAGGATTCATGGACTGTTTTTTTAATGAATGCATGTGAATATGCTTCTTGAATTTTCAGCCTTTGGTTATGAATTAGCACTGTCCTGTAAACTTAAACTTTTTAAAATGTTATTTTCAGTTTCTGATTTAACAAGTCAGATCATATTAGTACATGGTCTATAAACAGTGGGTGCTGGCAGAATCTCACAATCATGCAGTACATCTGCTTTGTAATGCTGTTTATGAGAATCTTTTCTAGTTCTTTTCAGCTGAACTGTGTTTTTCTTTGCATAACAGGTTAAGAAATTGAAAATGAACCTATAGCAATTGCCATTATAAATAGCTTCAGGGTTCATGATAAAATTAATGTTCTGGAGCTGGTGTGCAATGAGATTATTCACAAATCAGTATGTAGCCTGTTTTCCTTATTTTGAAGTTTATTTTCTATTTTATATCAGTAATATAATCCAGGCATTTCAGTGCAAAACAGTACTTCTTGGGTGGTAAAACTCAATAGGTATTTAGTCTCATGCCTTATAAAGCTACTAGAGGCAAATTATAATTGTCTTGAAATACAATGCCTGTCATAACTTATTACAATTTATGTATTATCTATTGTGTAAAAACAATATTGGTTCCTTTAAACACATACTAAAGTCACAGCAGAAAGTAACATCACAGTCGCCAACACCAGGACTTAGAAAATTGTGGGGTCCGTGGCAGCTTTCTCAGAACATTATCAGTTAAGCACATGAAAGGATTGCTTCTGCTGACTGATTTGGCTTTAGAGCTCCTGGTATTTACTGACTGCAGAACTGGAAATTGGTTGCCATATATATTTAGTCAATATGATGATGGCTGCAGAAGCAAGGATTCCTATACAAAGCTCTTTAAATTCATTACTTCCCTAAATGCATCCTAAAGTCATGGAGTGAATCTAGAAATGTTCTGGGAAAGATGATTTTGGCTTAATTACATTTTATTTTATAGATAGCTCTGCATTTTAAAATATGTTCTTTCTGATATTTGGGTTGAATTTTAGAGAGAAGAAACTTCCTGATTAGTAATTTTAAATGTCATTGCAAAATTATTAATAATGCCCCTAACTGGTATTTATTATTACCTTATACAACTACTTTTTTTCTTTTGAGTTTGAACAAATTAATTCTAGTGTATTTTCATAAGGCTTTGAGATTGGTCATAAACAAATACATAAAAATTAAAATTGACACTCTGAATTTCCATCCTACTAATAGAATCCTATAAACTGTATTGAAAACATTTGGAAAAAAAAAAGGAAATTCAGTCAGTTATTCTAGTATCAGTCAGAATAATACCCTCGGTATGTTATATATGCATTACCACTATGGAAGACTTCACTAGTGGGTTTGGTCCTGATGAGTCTCTATAGAAAAGCAACATCTGTGTCTTGAAAGTGTAGGGTTTGGATTCTTGGGAAAAACTGAACTAGTTGCTTATATTGTCTGGGGTATTGGTAAGAGAGCAAAGATTTGAAAAGTATTTCAGAAATTTCAGTGGAGTGGAACACAGGAAGTTTTTTTCTAATACATGCTTTTATTATGCTACATAGTTTATGTAAAAATGTGCTGCAACATCAATATTATAAGAGGAGTAAAATAACTGAGGCATGAAGACGAGTATTTTTTCAGATGAAGGTTAGGCTAAACAATTCAGGAAATCCTTTCTGCTAGTGTCAGATCTGGTTAAAGGAAAGGATATGTGGCAACCAATGGGAAATAATCAGAAAGCAGTAACAGAGAGTAAGGATTTTTAAGTCCCATCTTTGGACTGGAGCAAGTCCACAGACAGTCTTGAGCACAAGACAGCCTGTGTTTTGTTAATGGACCTTGAAGGGAATTTGTAGCTCTGTTTGCTAGTAGGTTGGTTTGACTGGGAGAATGGAATCTCACTTTGAGCATATAAAAGGATATTCAGCAGCAAAAGTTAATGCAAAAGTTCCCAACAGGTAAGCTTCAAGTAAATAATAGAAAGTTAATCTCAGTAGTTAATGTGAAAGAGACATTGTGACTGATGGCGTCGAGGGGTGTTAAGAGACGAGGCTGTGGCACGTACGTACTGCTGCAGACATAGTTCTGCTTACTGAATACAGAGTGGATTTATGGAAGTAGAGCATGCAGGGTAAAAGCTGAGGCCGAGAGCAGGCACAAGGGAATACAGTTTGTTGAAGACAAAAGAGATATTGAGTCAAGAAAGGAATTAGTGGAAATGGAGTTTGAGATTACTTCTTTTGTTCAGAGGAAACTTTTGAAACATGTCCATGAAAAGCCAAACCACACATTCATCTAATCAGTACAGGCTGAGGAGATGAACAATGTGAAATCATTGCCCATGTAAAAAGATACATGCAGTTGTAAATGCAGCTGTGAACTTGGAAGCAAATACTGAAGCTGGAAGGAAAAAAAAAAAGTGAGTAAACGAGAAAGAGTAAAAGTTGTGCTTTCTAGTTGAAGCACCAGGAGATTGGTTCTTAACTAACGCCTAATGTATTTGAGCAGCTGAACTAGTTTTTATTCCGGGTAAGGCTTAAACAGAGCTACATTCCTTTTCTTTTTAAACAAACAAATCTGTGATAGAACAGCTCTGCGGGCTGTAATAGCTGGGCTCACACAGTAGGTGCTCAGATTCATGTCTGTGCCATCTAGTGTTCTCACTTCAGTAACTGTACCATTTCATGGGAGTTATTTCCTTGGCAGCTGTGGATTTCAAGACCAGAACCCAACAAAATTAAGCTACTGTGTTTCCCTTAAACATAAATGTTATTATTACAATACAGTTTTTACAAAAAAGTAATGACTTTTAAAAATCAATTTAGAATTCCTCTCTAGTCTTATGTCCAGGATCTGTAATGATTAACTTCTGTCAAAATTACTATCAGATTGGAAACTACTTAGCGTTCTGCTTGCTTTCATTTTTGAGAGCTATATTCAGAAAATAATCCAACAGTCTTGTTAAGACCTCTAAATTATTCTTGAGTTTATTTTAAATATTACCAATTAACATATTTTAAAATACTTCTGAGATCCTGCAAGTGACCTATACAGGTATTTATTTAATATCCAATATGATTCTTGCACCGCTTCTAAATACTGGCAACGGTATTATTTAGCTGAATATTCCGCTTTTATAGGGAAAGCTGAAAAACAAAACCACTCCACATGCAGGCCATCTACAAGACACTAATATCACCTCTTTTACCTTACTGCCTTGGAAGAATGGCAATCCTCTTTCTTATAAAAAAGACTACTGTCCATCACTGCGAAAACAGCACTGGTCACTTGTTCTCAGCCCATTGATTTCAATTAGCTTTGGATGACCCAAATTTTAAAGTGAGGAGTAAGTGATGTGGTAAACTGTTACACATCGTGTTTAGTCATGCCCTTGGAAACTGTCATAAATAGTTTCTTTATCAAATGCCTATTATGAGAAGATACTACGGAGAACTGAACTTATCTTTGCAGACAGTCACAGACATATTTAAAGTTGCAAGTAGGTACAAGATGGTTTTAGGATGTTTTGAAAGGAAACTTTGGTAACAATTTAATTGAAAGTGTTAAAGGCTATAAAACACAGACTCTTCTGTTACGCAACTCAAGATACAACATACCTGAAGAATAAGCTTAACGTTGAATGCTAATCTCATAAAAAGGGATGTGTTCATAGCTAACAGAGTACTTCATCTGTGTTTTTTTTTAATAAAACGTCTTAATTATGGAGTACAATTGATCAATCTGCTAAAGCAAGACTAATTTCTTTATTTCTTTATTCTTTTTATTCTATTTCTTTCTTTTTAAAGTTTTAAAATAGCCATTTTTCTAGAAGCATAAAACAGGTGTTTTTGTTATTTTACATGAGGTTTATCACTTGGATATATTTTCATTTTGAGTGCCTTTGTATATAGACAGGCTATTGTGTTACATGGTTTGGGCTGATACTAGCTGGCAGAAAAAAGAGAAGCCTGTCTTGGCAAACCCTGATTTTTATGTAAGAGAACATCTGTGAGCTCTATCTTTGTGGTGTAGCTGGACTCTCATAGCCTAAAAGAAAACTGGAATCTAAAAGCAAGCACATCTGTCCCCTTACATCTGTCAGTTATTATACATTTTGAGTTTAAGGATAAGGATTTACTGGTGAACCTGTCCTGGTTTCGGCTGGGATAGAGTTAATTGTCTTCCTAGTAGCTGGTACAGCGCTGTGTTTTCAGTGTGGTAT
>JAVKLA010000073.1:12839690-12863561 GCA_034782735.1 Sagittarius serpentarius
GGGGGGGGGGCGGAATCCTAAACAGATTGAAGCAAGGAAATGAGTCGTTAGAGGCATGTCAGTAAATATTCAGATATCCTCACAGTTTCTTAAATAAATGCACATTTGTAAAATATCAGATTGCATATTCCAAACACAACTTTAACTCTGTCCCTGTATCCATTCCCAGTCTTACTCTGCAGACCAGAAAACCCCTACAGTCAGTAACTCTACATCAAATAAATTCTGAGTACGACTTATAACCATCACACAATATGGTTATGTTGGAAAATTTTTACTATTTAATAACAGACAAAGTGGATATTTTAGTTTGGAATCAAAGTGCTGTTATGTGGATTTATGGTTTATAAGGTTGGCCGTGTTTCTGAGTGCTTTCTTTTCCAAAGTACATAAATATAAAGTGGTAAAAGTTTTGTTTTTAGCTTATAAATGTAGTTAATCATCTGTTCAAACAATAAAAAATTCTATTTATTAATGGCCAAGAAATGTTAGGGGGTTTTGGTTTTTCTTTTTTACAAGAGACTCACTTAAGTTGACTGGATGAAATGAATAGACAGTGAATATCACAATGGTTTAGGGGGGATCGTGGCACACCAGTTGATCATGTGGGAGTTCAGTCATTAATCCATTAAAGTTGTTACTGCCTCCGAGTCTTATTTAAAGGTCATGGTCTTTTTTAAGGATTTTGTGGATGAGGAAAAGAACGATTCGTGTTTGATCCGTCCAGCGTGTGCACGGATGGGCACTCACTGACTAGTGTGCTGAAGTATGTTCTCTGCTTGCAATTTGCAACAGTGAGCAGTGGGTGGGCAGTAACGTGCGAGAGCTCTTGTGGGCTACATGAGGATTTGTATTGATCGTTCTGTTCTTACATCCTGTTTTTTATCGTGGTTACAATATATGCAAACACGTCAGGCAATTAGACGTGTGAAGACCTGGTTCTGCTTGATTATTTGACTTCCTGCAACTAATAATGAGATTTTTGAAAGATTTAGTGCTATGCCATTGAATATAAAAGAGGATCGGAGGCCTGTATGTGCAATGGATTTAGGTGTGGTAGATTAAATTTGTCCTGGCATCCTTATTGAAGCCTCCCTGTAGGCACTATCAGCTGTAATCAGCACTGTTGCCAGAAATAACATTGCAGCGTCAGAAACATGGGTGTTTTAAGGGTGTAGCCGGGGGACTTGAAGTGTTCACTTATTTGTTTAACTTTAAATTAATAAAGACCCACAAGATACTTTTTCTTTCCTGGGTTGTTGTTGAATTCTGTCATTTTAATTCTTTCTAATGTTCTTCATAAACACTGCTGGCATCCAAATTACGTATAACTACTTAGGAAAAAGCTAAGTGTTGTTGTGGCACATTTAAAATGTCCGCTTACGTGCACAGTAATGGCCTAAAATGAAATAAATTCCCAGCAGGATTCAGAGGAGAGGAAAGAATACTTCAGCTATAACTTAACCATTGTGTCAGTCAGTGTTATGCCTACAATCTGAACAATGTGTTCTCTTTTAGTCGCTAAAATTTCTTTTCCTGTTTTCTTTTTCATGATAATAAGGACTAGAAATGATCAACAAAAGTTATAAATTATGCACCATCAGATACTACAATAATGATTCCTAGCGTAAGAGTGAGTTTTGATTCTCAGAAAGATACACGATATACAATGATTTTGAAATTCCTGGAAGAGTCCAGTTCTTCACGTTATTTACTACCTCTTTCCAGTAAGACTGTGGCTGTGAGAAGAAAGCAAGTTGACATCGGCACATACTTGACCTCTGTGGCATTGATTTCTCCTGCCCTCAGAGGCTGGCTCGTAGGCCTAGGGGCTGGACGCTGTTCAATGAACAGGTGACCCTGAGATCAGACTGAGACAGTGTTACCGGGAAGGAGCAACGACGTAAATCTAAAAATTAGTAACCCCTAGCCCTGTTGAAAGCTTCAGTACATGCTTTCTGATGTCACTTAACCATCAACTGTAACCGTATAAAACTAAGAATATCTTTTCTATTACATTTGTTATCTTAAATAAGATAATGTTTATTCACTTAAAGAATACACTTCTGGTTATTTCCAAAAAACAATCCTGCACAGGGGCCAATCCTGTCTGACAGTTTCACTGTTCCTGCCATTGTATTGGTTGATTCTAAGAAAGACAGGAACCAGTAGGTTTTCTGAATAGTTATAATAATAGTATAAATAATGAGATTATTAGAAGTCAAGTAATTGTAAAACTTGCAAATGCGTCTTAATTTGTGCTGCTTACTTTTGTGGTTTATAGACCACTTCTGCATGCAGGTTTCTGTACACATTACTGTGCCACATTGCCTGTGTTACAAATGCTACTCAATTTTTTGCGTGTCTTTCTTTCAGAACATGGAAATTAGCATTAAAGCCTTAAGTTTAGCTTGAGAAAAAGCTTTTTTCAGTCTAAAGGAATCTTACAGTGTCACTTTCAGTCTCTCCTGTGAAAGTTAAATTTCTTTCTCTTGCTTCCTTTTATGTTCAAAAACTTAAATAATTTATTACTGCAAAGGAATGTGTACTGAATCCAGTAACCAACAGAGGACGTGGAAAGATTTATTGGGAGAAACATTAAGAGCATTCCTGGCCAGGTGTATTTTATTTCTTTTTTGTGAAATGGGAAAAAAAAATATACACCTCCAGCCAACTTCAGATATGGCTGGAAGCCCATTTGAAAAACAGTGTCTGTAATCGTGAAGTGCTTCTTGAAACAAACTGAACAAAAAGTGATGAGGGGCGCAAAGAGATTGGCATTGCTGAAGAGCAAGAAATGTGTTGCTAGATCCTGAAAGCAGCTGCAGTGTTTGCCATCTGAGTGGGTGTAAGCACGTGAGTTCCGCTCTCCTTGTACGTTATACAGCAATTTATACCCATGGGAAATAAGGAAGTGAAACCCCTACCAAACTGGAGTAGTGGATGCCGAGTTCCTCTTTGCACCCTCGGTCCATGACTGAAGGTACTTACTGGAGGAGCGTACACTTCTGCATTCCTTGCTTAGCTGAATGGGAGATGCCACTCAGTAAACAGCAAGACACAGCTGTGGTGAACATTTTTACTCTATGACAACTTTTTAGAGCACTAATAAATAATTTTACTGCATATTAGAATATGTAACATGAATTTGTGAGGAGTGTAATCTTTTGGCGAGTTACAAATTGTAACAGCTTGCTTACTTGATGATTGTTAGGACAAAATTCCAGTCAAGTACAAATACCGTTTTTCCAGGACTGATAAAAGAATCAGGTATATTCTAATTCTATCCAGTTACCTCTGTGGCATGTTCCCTGTCATTTAGATAAAGCAGAAAGTTAGTAAAAGCCTTATCGTAGAAGCATAGAATCATAGAATAGTTTGGGTTGGAAGGGACCTTTAAAGGCCATCTAGTCCAACCCCCCTGCGGTGAGCAGGGACACCTTCAGCTAGATCAGGTTGCTCAAAGCCCCGTCCAGCCTGGCCTGGAATGTTTCCAGGGATGGGGCATCTGCAAACCTCTCTGGGCAACCTGTGCCAGTGTCTCACCACCCTCACCATAAAAAATTTCTTCCTTATATCTAGTCTGAAACTACCCTCTTTTAGTTTAAAACCATTACCCCTTGTCCTGTCGCTGCAGGCCCTGCTAAAAGGTCTGTCCCCATCTTTCTTAGAAGCCCCCTTTAGGTACTGGAAGGCCGCAATAAGGTCTCTCTGGAGCCTTCTCTTCTCCAGGCTGAACAACCCCAACTCCCTCAGCCGTTCCTCATAGGAGAGGTGTTCCAGCCCTCTGATCATTTCTGTGGCCCTCCTCTGGACCCGCTCCAACATTGAGAGTGTTCCAGGGACACCTTTCCCTTTGCAGTTTTTCCTTCAACCCCAACTTCTCAGTCTCTAGCTCCCCTCTGTGCTAACTGAATAGGTCAGTCCCTTCAGCAGTAGCCTTATTCCTTAAAAAGCAGTTTTTAACATGATGTTTTTGTATAAGTTGTTGAAACCGTTTCCTCTTTCTCCATTAATCCACGTTTCTTAAACATCCTCTACAAATTCTTCCTTGATGCAGCATCTTAGAAAAATAGTGGTGAAAAAAATACGGAATCAAACCGCTCCATCCTCCTGCCCCAGGCAGGAAGCTGTACTTGCATCCCGTTTTACAGGTATACGAGTCTCGTGTTACAGGGCCCTAACGATGAGTTTGCTTGATCTGTCCAAGAATCTGTTCCATTTTATACCAGTCCTTACTGTTAAAACAACTTCTCTGACTTCTTATACTCCAGTTTAAGTTCCCTTAAGCCTATTGCTTCCAGTTTTATCCATCGTGGCTATGGAGAACAGCTGCTGTGTTCTCTTTGGAGCTTCCCTTCTGTATTTGAAACTCTTCTAGATTCTCCCTGGAGTTTTGCAGACCTTTCTTTTTCTCTTTGCTTCACAGAAATTGTTCCTTCCTATTTCTCTCTCCAGGGATGTGTCTATGCTTGGCTACACCTATTGATATTTTCCCAGTGCGCAAATGAAAGTGTTACTGGTAGCAAGAGGCCAACCTTTTATGGTCAATACAATTAAGAAAACTTGGCAATTAGACAAAGGACTCTTTCAAATGTGAGCTGGAGTGCTCAGTTAGAAGCACAGAATCAAAGTCATTTTATTACTTCTTCCTGTGTTGGTCTCTGTACTTGCCTATCAAAACCAGAGTGCTTTTAAAAGTTATTTGATACAAAGATCAGCCTAAACTACTGAAGTCCCAGTGCTTAAATGCCTTTGTGAGTTTAAGTAGTTTGTAGACTACAGATGGGATTCAGTAGGTGCTTAAAGTTACAGGTCTTTAACTATGCTACTCAATTAAATCCTCCATTTTGTTCCAGTGTTTTCAAACCCCAAATTTTGACTACCTTTTAGATTTTAAAAATCAGTTAGGAAGCAAGTGACAGAATCAAGCTTCGGTGTTGGTGGTCTCTAGCTAGATGGCATTAATTCTAGCAGTTAAAATATATTCCTTTTAGAAAAATAATTTTGCTTTTTATATCATCATGGAGATTGGAAAATGGATAATACTATGAAATTTTCTTTGCTTAAAATATAAGTTTTAGAAGTTCTTCTAAAAAGTGCAAATAAATGTTTTTAATTTTTTTAACAATCATATGGTAATTTTGCATACTTGAAAATTGATTTTAAATCTTTACTTTTTCCACTTTTGTTAACATATTGTTTTACTCGCTCCCTTTTTATGTTTTTTCTCCAGGACCATTTGCTGCTTCAGGAGACAGTAAATTCTGCTGCTGCTCTTATCAGGGCACTAATAAAGGACAGAAACCCAGAGCTGATTGGCCAGCTGTTGGTAGCATAAGAGCGTAAATCAAGTGTAGCTTTTGGAAATGTTTCTTTTTCATCATCCATTCACCAAAGGTCTTGAATCCTTTTACCCTTTGATGAAAACTCTGGATTTATGACATTTACTATTAAGATCTTTTAACAACATATTTTTGATATTTAAAATGCAAGTCTGATATTATGTATAAAGTATAAAATCAAATACAAATCATTCTGATATACACTGGGTACATACTGTGAGGAACGACACTGAAATGTTTTTGTGAGGTACTGGTCATTTAGAAAGGTGCACAGAGGACACCAAAGCATTCATGCAATGTTGTCTTTAACCCATGTATGTGTGTTGTACTCTAGGACTGCATGAATTAAATTTTATTTAAGATAAAATAATCCTAAAGCACAGCTCATCTTCTTTATATGAAATTATTTAAAAATTGCTGCTATACCTATTAGTGAATGTAGAGTTCATTATACAGTGTAGCCTTCCTGACATCAACAGAAACGCACATTGCAAGAAGTGTTTGAAGGGTCAGGTCCCCGTCCTCCATGGAATGAAGGTGACCTTGAATCAAAGATATGCATGGGGACAATGAGGTGCTAAACCCCAGTTTTCTGGGTGCAGTGTGCTCTGGCTGTAGCACTCCTCAGTGCTACGCTTCTTCCAGTACCTGTGTGCCATCATTCAGAACTAGCTCCAGTAGCTCCACCGAGTACTGTATTACATGTAGTCTTTGTGTTTGCACGTGTGTGTACATATATGCATGTATGTGTGTACGCTCGCTTAAAGGAAAAGGATTAAGACTGAAAGAAATGTTTCGCAACCCAATCTGTAGGTAACGAAGAAACAGGAAGATTCTGTTAGCTCATCTACCAGAATACAATTTTCATCTCTTGCTGGTTAGCATATGTACGTATTAAATAGTAGCGAAGAGAACTGAGTGTTACGAGTTCAAATATATGCTACATTGATACTCAAGTGTGGAAAGTTGGGACAGGAACATGAAATGGTGAATGGTTATTATATGGGGTATCTCCAGGTATCACAACCACTAAGAGCAATACAAGAAGAGGACAGTCCCTGAAAACACCTGTCCCTCCCTACACATCAGACTCAGGAATTCCAGCGCTCCTGCAACTTGTGAAGGGACTAGTTTAATCTCTTGTGTACCTACCGTGATTGGAATAAGGTCTTAGAGAAGTATCCCCACCAGAAGTGTCCAGTGAGTCCCCCATTCAATCTGTCCTGAGCAAGAGCACTGTCCGTTCAGCAGGTTTCCCTTTGAAACCAGCATTCCTCCCCTTACTCCCACCATGTTCCACTCTGGTGCTCAGACAAAACTTGGGATAGTGTGATCCGTGCTTGGTCCCCTTCCTCTTTCCCTTCACCTGGCCATCTGTATCTCTGTTTTAAATCCGTTTTAGAAGCCGATGTTGATCCCAAACTTCTGTCACTGCACAACAGAAGAAAGAGTTGTTAGCTGACTGTTCTATATCCAAAGCACACATTTTCTTCCACACAGAAGTCATCCTAAGACAACTAACAAAGTTCTTGTGCGTCATCTGCTTTCTTCTTTGCTTCTCTCTCATCTCTCCTTTGATTAATAATTTGTCCTTTTCTGACATCGTACAACATAAGCATTCATATTAGCTCTGTGTATGGCTATACAATAGGCATATTTTATTTATGTATATATTCGTGCCTGTTCATATGCAGAGTACACAAATAAATGAGGAACTAAAGAATTTATTATTGGTATTCATAATTTAACAGGACAGTTTTCACAAATAAGTTTTCTGAATTCGCTTTTACATTAATAAATTTGATGAAGGAATTCGTCTCACAGGCTTTTAAAAGACATGATGAAAGAAGTCTTTTCGACTGTATTTTGTGTTTCCTCTTCGCTTGAAGACTAAATTAAATGTGTGATGTTTTCCCCAAATAATAAGCAAGTGAATTTAGAAAATCCTTCATGTTTTTTATCCACTCTAATTTATACATTGTGATACTGCCTTAGCATTGGTTTGTGTGCAACATATCATTTGCTTAAACAGAACTTTTTACATTGTAGGGTTGTTTTACTTACCTCGTTCTCTTAAAATTATTTCAATCCAATTAAAAATGTTACTGCAATGAACTGCTGTGATGAAAAATTGTATTATGGTCATTTATGGACTTAGTTTCAGGTCATCAAACATACTTAGTACAAATCTAAGATAATAAGCGTTATTAATGTACTTTTAATCATTGCATTATGGATTTTTTTATCTTTAACAATCTTTTCAAATAATCTACAAACACTGAAAAATCTGTTTTGCTGGAAGCAAATACAGCAACAACAGAACTACTGAAACAGATCACGAAATACTAGAACTGCAGTAAAAAAAAAACCAAACTGGACTGTGATTAATGCTATTGTGTATCCAAACCAAATTTAAATTGTCTTTGGATTATTGTTAATACTTACAATGGGAATAAAGATATAAAATTAAATTAAGAAACTGGTTGATTGTTTTTTTGTCTGTGCATAGCTTCTCGCACATAGCAATATACATGAGGAACTTGGCAGCCTTTTGTACACACATGCTGTTTTGAATTTAACTAGTGAATCAGTCACCACCCGTATTGCTTTGAACATTTGGACAGAGATAACACAGAGTAAATAAAAGCTCAGACTCTGCCAGCCTTGCTTACCTTACTCCTCGAGCACTGTAATTAGTATTCCTTGGGTAGTGTTCATCAGAAAAGAGAATATAGAATATGGCCCTAGAAATGTTTTTCATAACTGCAAAGCTGAGTGAATTAGATTTGTACATTGAAACCAACCCACGTCATGCAAAATCTGTAAACTAAATTACTTCATTTGTCTTAGATCAGTTGGCAGAAGGATTTCTAGTTACAATCTTTTTTTCTTTAGCTTTCCAGCCCACCTAGCTTGAAAAAGATGGCTTGATGATCCTCTAAAAAAGGCTGAAAGAAGGAAAAGGATACAAGATGGTGAAATTAAAAACAAACAAACAAAAAAAACCCAGCCCAAAACCAAACCAAAAAGCAAAGAGAAACAAAGTGAGATATGACCTTGTTGTAATATTGTATCAGCTCATCTTGGTAACTAATGTGGGCTGCAGAACAAAAAGTGTGTCTGAACGCCTTGAAGTTTTTTGTGCATTCAGATTTCTATTTCTACGTGACACCAGAGCCTCCACAGTGCTGTTCTAGGTGCCATCCAAACAGAAGCTTCCCAAGACACGTAAGGTTCCCGATAACTGCTTAGCACTTTCCGACGATTCAGCAGCTTTTCCTGTCTGGAGGGCACTCCACCAGAGAAGGGCCATAGTTTGTTTGCTCTGTTCTCCCTGTCTCAGACACTTACTACTGGTCACTGCTTTTTGTTCAAGTTTTGTTTCTGAAGAAAAGCACATTTACTTCTCAGATATGCAAAAGTGTATTTTATCTCATATCTCCTTCCTCTGCATCTGTAACTTTGATCTGAAAAATGCTAGTTCATCTTACCAAGTATCCACCAAGGTGTGCAGACAATGCATGCTTCCCTTTGTTCCTGTTAAGGGAGGTTTTGGGGTTCAGGAATAGGCTCATGTTAACAGTGTTCCTGTAGGAGCCCGAATTCTGGGTGAGAGCTACCTTTCACCTGGCCCAGTGTGACTGCTCTGATGATTGGGACATACAAATGGCTGGTAGTTGTAAAAAATGCATGTTATGGGATGAATTGAGCCCTTCAGAGTATTAGTAGTGCCTCGACCTTATATATTTTTTAAGATTTCTGATAATTCTCTCTGGTCCATATGACAGATGCACTAGTCTTATTCCTGTCTGACTGGAAAAAAAGTATTTAGTTATTAGATAGATTGATTAATTCAGATGCATGGTTTATTAGATGGTCGATTTTTCTCTTTGTGTAGGTAGTGAAAGAATGGTATTCAGAGGAATTTCCTCTTGTTTGTTTCAAAGATCACTTATTAAAACCACAACTAATTCTCACTGAAACAGGGAGAGCTGCTGAGACTTGTAAAAGGAATAATGTCTTTAAGGGCTCCCATTGGTAAAATGTGTTATGAAATATTAAGATATAAATATATATCTCTTATCTTTATCTCATATAAATACATGATTGTGATATTAAAAGAAGATCAACTATAATGACATTGTTTAAAGCCAATCTTGAAGAGCTGAATTCTGAGAAACTGAGAAACTGCTTTCATTATTCCTGCCTAACTCAATCAATCCAATCTCTTGCACCTGGTTTTGAATAATTTGTAATGGCACCCAGTTCGATGACTCATGCCCCACTCTGGCTGCCTACAGTAAGATACCAAGGCAAAGTATCAGAATGGGTTCAAATCTTTGTGCCCCGAATGCCTGCACTTTCGACTTCAGACCGGCAATTTATGATGACCATCTCCCTTGGCCCATTCCCCAGCCTGGTTGTTTACCACAATTCAGTTTGTGTTGTGCTTCTGGCAAGCACCAAGGGAAAGAAGCAGTCACTGACACTGCATTTTTCCCAGTGTAAGTTGATGTTGATTGACAAGGCTGTAAAGCACTTGTCAAATATACATTTTCCTCGGTTATTTCTTCCAGGAATCCTCAATTAGTTTTGAGATCTGAAAAACACAATTTCAGTGCCTGTGCTGAGGAAACAGTCCCAACTGTGAAAATATGCTTAGGATAGAATATACTCAGCTTGCATATACCAACCTGGGGAGCAAAGTGGCATTTCTTAATATATTTATCCCCAGGTTAATTTAAATATGCTTTTCAGTCTTTAGATTGAAATGGATCTTGTCCTTCATCCTGCACATATTCCTGTCTCAGAAACTGAAATTATAATTCAGTTAAAATGCCACAGCACTGAATTATAACACAGTTAGTTACAAAGATAAATGAGAGAGTAAGAGACCTGGACAAAGAAAGTGATGTGAATTTAAATAAGGTGAAGAAGCAAGGAGGCAAGACAGAATATACCAGAACTCCTCCAGATGGCAAAATCTGCAGGGAAGACTCCTTGAATGGCATGGTACGCTAAAGGCTGCAGGCAGGAAAGCCTTCCAGGCTCAGTAGTGCCTGAGAGGGCAGCTCAGTAAGGTGTTTCCTTATTCAGCAGCCATTTCAGATAATCGCCTCCCTTGGATAGTTATTTGTTGCTACTTCTGCATCTCTTTCATTACTCTGCCTCCTTCCTTTTTTTCCTTGCCTCAGACTGGCCCTGTTGCTTCAAATTTCACGTCTCCTTTCCATGTCAGCCATTCTTGTCTTCTCCCGCGCTCTTCTCCCATCCTTTCCCCTACTTCTGTTACTTGTTCTTTCTCTCCCTATTTGTCACTCTCTTTCCATTCCTCCCAGCCCACCATCGTCGAAGGAGACGATCCCCCCCTCCCTTCCTCTGCGAGCCAGGCCGTGGTCTGGCATCAGAAACCCTTCCTCGCTCCTGGATCGAGAACTGAGGCGTTTGGGCTTTGGCACCTCCGCGCTGCTCACAGCCGGGACCGAGAACAGATGTCACTTCCGCTGCCAGCTGCAGGCAGATGAGCAGCAGCTGCCCGAAGGGACAGACCTCCTGCATGGCAGCTGCCGGGCTGACACTGAATGCCGCTTATTAGCTGGAGTCAAGCTGCAAGCAGAGCCGTCCCACTGGAGGGGAAATAATCTGCTCCGAGGTCAGGCCCCCCTCTTCCCCCACTTCAGTAGCCGAACTTGGGTTTGTAAAGTCAGCACCTAGTCAAGGAGCCAGATTTGCATTAATCTATCAGAATCGCAGCAACAACAAAAAGCGAAAGAAGAGAAAAGAAGCCAAATCCAGGTACGGCTTGCAGTCCTGGAAAAAGTGTGTTTTCACTTACTAACCAGTGGCTTTGCCAGGAGTTGCTCAGAGACAAAAAACGAGGAACCCCACGACGCTGTGTTAAGCAGTTCCTTTCCACAGCAGAGACACAGCCTGATTGAATCCCCATTGAAGTCAATAGGACTGAAAGTTCCTCGCAGTGCACTCAAGAATGTGTGGCATCTCCTCCCTCCGGCCATCTTCAGCTAACTCACACATAACCATGCTGGTTATGCTGGGGGTTTATTATTATTATTTTTATTGTGCTGCAGTTTTAAGTGTGTATTTATGCTGTGCTCAACTCCCTTGCCATTTGGCGGGGGAACATTATGGTCTTGATTAATGCCAACTATGTTTCAGAGTTTAGTTGTGACTCCAGCTTAAGCACCCACAGGACTATGGTAAGTGGGGTTATAGGGGCACTTCTAAAGGGCACTTCAGAGTTTAAAATCTCTCTTTGAAGACTCACTCTGAATCCAGAGACAGCACAGTAAGCCTAAAAGGATGATTTTGTGCTTGGTTTAAGCTAGTCTGCAGGGCTAGAAAGAGTCCTGGCCTCTTGTGGACACTGTGTTTTGCCCCTCCCGTACGCTAGCATTGAGGGTTGTGCTGCTGTGTAGCAAGTCAGCTGAGGAAGCTGAAAAGCTGTTATCTGGCTGGAAACTACCCCTGCAAGAAGTGATTAGCTCTCACCCGTGTCACCACATGGGACAGCTTTGGGGGAGGAAGTACGTCATGATTCCTGTTGCAAAGGGATGTGCCAGGGGCCCACAGGGCTGCAGCAATACAAGCACAGGTCAGCCTAAAATACCGCTCGACTGCACCACGGGGCACGAGTTTTTAAACTTTGCAGCCTCAGATCCTGCCTATGTTGAGGGTGAGATGAGTATTTGTTGTTCTGACACTGTCATGCCCCTTCTGCAGACAAGGGCATGTGTGAAGGTGAAGCATGGGAGGGTCAGACACAGTATGTGGCTCCTCTGTTTGGCTGTCACGTGCAGGCTTTGTAAGCAGTGAAGTAAGCCCCGGTTGTGTGTTGTGACATGCAAGCCTCCCTGAAAATGATACATCTGAAAATGCTCAGAGGTGAACTGCATTCCAGACCGGTAGGTCAGGATAAGAAAAGGAAGGAAGGAAATGAGGTGTCTCTCACCCCTTCTGGGAGTGGCTGCTTGCAGCAGATCAAAGAAGAACTCTTATGATGGATATTTCAAGAAAAGCTGCAAAATGCCTCGAGTGCACAGCACAAAAGGCATATTACTTCTTGTTTTTTGTTTTTTTTTTTTCTTCTTCTTCTTTAAAGCAACTGGCTTCACTGACTTTGTATTTAATCCTGCTTTCCATTGTGCGCCTTTGTGTAGGCAGCTCCACAGAAATGGAAGGGGCAGGATTTGTCCAAAGCTTTGCTACACCACAGCATGGTTACTTACGGTTACTTACAGCGTAAGAATGGGCATTACTGTGGCATCAATGCACCCTCTGGTGGTGTCCATCAATATTTTATCAAAAATCTTCCCCAAGTTAACTAAAGACAAGCACTGCTGATGGTAGAGGAAGAGGCAGTATTTTGCTCTCCATCTTCGCTGATTCCCAGCAGTGATAACCTGATGTACTGAGCTGGGCGGAAAAACCACTGAGCATGGTGGGCTCTACAGCCATCGGCCCCACGTCAGCCCCAATGACTACAGAGTGAATAATAAAGTCGCAACTAGCTTAAAGAGGAGGCTGGAAAACAGGCTTAGCATGTGGGTTAATGGAAAAATGGGGATTCACGCTAATCAGGTTGTGTGGGTGGAGGATGGCAAAGCGTTTGCTATCAGCTGAGATTGCTCCTGCCAACATGTACCTGCCTCAGGCTGGCTTCTTGGTAGCGGTTTTTGCAGACCTTTTTCATTCCTCTGAAAACACACCCTGAGTAAGATTTTTTTCAGATTTCTGGAAAACCCTAAAATACAGCCGAAACAGGCAAGTTCTGGACAATTCTGTGTTCAAATTATGAATCTTCAACTGCTTTTTAAAATGCTAATTTATACTTTTGTGAAAATCTCAACTCTTTTTTTAAATTGTTATTAATTTTTTTGAATCTTACGCCCAATTTGATGAAAGCCTTATAAGCATCAGATGGGTTTTAGAAAATAGCTGCACTGCACTATGATGGATATGGTCAGTGACTCTAGTGACCATCAATGAATAGCTGGGGGTTTTCAAAGTGGCATTAAGTGGGAAACAGGTAAATGTCAGCTCATCCTACACTAGCAGTCTCATATGCAAATTAATAAAAAAGTGATTTTGAGTGTAAAGTAAAATGGGAAATAAAAGCTCAGTAAGAAGTGACATCCATTAGATACAGTGAGAATAACAGAATGATTTCTAGTCCATGATTATCATAAAGAAATATCCTCTAGAATGAAACTGATAATTTATGTTCTTTAGATTTGTATTTTTCCTCAAGAACGCAATCGGGTGGTTCTTCAGAGGATCTTTCAGGACTAAAATGCGATATTGTAAATACGCAGTGTGGAAGAAATCAAACTTGTAGAAAATTATGTTGCAAGTACTAATGCCTTCGAAGTAACGCACTCTGCTATTCAGTAGCTCTTTCATGCCCTCTGCAGTTAAAATGCTGTTTTGTGCCTGTGCAGTCAAATTGTGTTTTTCCTGGTTCTGGAACGTAGTACCTAAGGTTAATGAAAAACTGTAGAGCCATAAATACTGTTGGAAATTTTTTTGCTTGCCTGTAGGCTAGGCTGCGGCTTTTATTACTCACTCACATCTAGCAAGCATTACAGTAAAGCAGATGATCCTGTGCTTTCACAGTGGTACCGCTTATAGCAAGAGTTGAGAGCACAGGAGTAAACAGAGGTGCTCTCCTACATGAGATCTTTACCGGTGCACACTAGGTTTCGCTACATGCACGCAGGTTTGAATTTTCATGCGTATTTCCTGTCAGGTAGAAGTTATGTACAGGTGACCATATGAACTACTTTAAAACACTGCTGAGTCTCATAATTACATGTAACTTTTTTTTCGCATCATTTTCAGAGACTGCTTATCACATTTATGCACAGAAACATAGGAAGCGATTTATCTTACTCAAAACAGTTATAAAAACAGATTAAAAAAAGTGTCTTATTTCAGTTCATTGTACCTTGATTACATTCAACTAATTTCAAATAGATGTCTAACTTTTGGACATATGAACTTGTATATAGACAATCATACCCCTTTTGTTTACATTTGAAGACAAATGTGCAAGAGTGCATTAAAAATTTCATTGGATGAAAGAAGAAATGGTCACTCAGATGAAAATAAGGACTGTAAATAGCTTTCTTGTAGGTCTTACTCTGGTAAAGCATTTTAGCATGTATGTAAAAAAAAACCATGCAATATTCATTATCTGTGGAGATGCCTCGTGCATGAAAATAAGTTTCATCGGAAGGTATTCTGAAGAATATGTTCTTCCTTATTTCTACAGTGCCAAAGAAGGTCAGTCCTGAAGTACTGAAGAAAAAGGAGATCAAACCTGAAATACCAAAGAAAAGGACTCTTGGGGAGGAAAGAACAAGTATGATCTAATTAAGCCAAAGAATTAATAACAACAGTAACAACAGCAGTAATAATAATAATCATAATAAAAATAATTAGAGGAAGCAAAAAAGTAAGCAGTGCTGAGAGGGTGATCTGCTGTTTAAAACGCTGTCTTATTTTTCCCATCAGTTACATTTTTGAAGAGTAACCGCTTGTTACCAGTGCTGGCATGGACTTCCAGCATGGACTAGAACAGGTAATTTCATGTCTGTGCCCTCAGGTTCTCTGCATATATATGTGTAATTGAAACGGTAACACCACATGTAAGCTCTCTGGGCTATGGTTGTCACTGTTGTGTATGTTCATTGGTAGGTACAACACTTGGACTCAGATGCTGGTCTATGAAAGTATTTCTGAAGAAATTAATATATCACTATAAATAGAATGCATTACTTTGGGTTTCTGATCTTGACTGAGACATTAATGTACCAGCCACTTTCAAAACAGCGCCTCTTCTCCAGGGAACTTCATAGCCCAAATAAACAACACAAGGAGTGAGGCTGGACACAGGTGCTGGAAAGAAACTGGAGAAGGCCAAGAATCCAGTGACTGACTGAGGAAAGACAAGGGTCCAGGATGGTGAGGCCAGTGTTAGATCGCAGAGAACCCTCGAGCCCCCACTGTATCTTGCTGCTCTGTTTTCTCCCCATAAAAGAGCAAAATGTATATGGTGCACATGGTCCCAGTTCAAAGTACAGACCAGAGAGTCGGGAGAGCTAGGTGCTTGTCCTGTTCAGGGAAAGATGAGCGCTGACAGGTTAGTAAACATCACTACGCTTCAGCTTCTCCCTTTCTGAAATATGAATAATGGCTACTTCACAGCAGTATTTGTTAGAGTCATTGTATTCATATTTATGAAGTTCTTTGTAAATTGAAAACTATAAAACCTTAAAAGTGCTGTCTTGTAAAATTTATTACTGCTGAGACAGTACTTGAGTGCTGAAAACAGCTCTGTGTATCAGGGAACCCTTGATTAACCAGTTGAACCATGGAAATCTCTCTTTGCCTGCATTCATTTTTCAGTGGCTCTGGAGATAATAGGTGGTATTACTCATGTACCTGAAATATAGGCAAGGACCTTGGACCACAGAATTTATCAGTGTATTAAAATTATCCAGCCATGTTTCTCATTTGATTTTGTGCAATAGATTTATGAATGCTCATCCCTGTTTATGTTCTGCATCAGCAACGTGAATTGAGCTGAAATCCCTCTTGGACAGACCTGGGATTGTCACTCATACCAATGACTACTCTGCTAAGAACTGTGGTTTTTTGAAAGCATTTAAGGGAGGAAAGTAAGAGTTCCAACTTGTGTGTTCAGTGCTAGGGGAGCAAGGCTAGTGAGGGTGTGCGTAACCCTGCCAGCCTGGGACTTTGCCCCCCAAAATGGAGGCTGGGGCCTGCTGGAGGCCAGCTTTGCTCCCTGCCTGAGGAGCGGGCTGGGGGACAGTCTCCCTCCCGCTCTCTGCCTGGCAGCCATTTCCAGGCCGAGCCTCCTCCGTGCTCCCCACACGGGCTATGCTGCACGTACATTATACCCACAGCCCCATCCTGACCCCAGCTTGGCCCATCCCCGGGGAGGTGCCACAGCCCGGCCTCACAGCCGCTGGCTGGGACAGTCGCTGAGCCCAGGACCATGCTCCCCCAAGGGACCCTCAGCGGGGAACTGTCCCCACATCCCTCTGCACCGCTGCCTGCTCTCCGCCCCGGGGGGCGAGACCGACATTTGGTAGGACGAGGAGGAGAAAACCCTTGGGAATCTTCGACCTGAATGAATTTTTGGGAAGAAAACACAGTGTCTACAAAGTTGAAATGATCCGTGGAACTGAACTGGAATATTTTGGGGGTTTTAGCTGACTTAAACCACTTGGGCTTAAATCAGTTCACCAAAGGCACTGCCTTGCGTTTCTTTAGCGTTACACCGACTCCAGAGGAGAGCGGCTCAGGCCCTCATTCCCATTCCCTCAGCTGTCCTCTGGCCAGGTGCCTGAAGGGCGCCATCTTCCACAGTGCAGGGCAGACTTTCCTCTAAGCAAGCTGCAAGCGAAGGGTGGAAGTCAGACAACTGTGAAGCTTTTGTGAAAGATGTTCGGCCGGGAAGACTAGTCCATAGGCAAGATGTGGCATTAAATGGCCAAATATTCCTCCCATAAGGCAATATGCTGTTACAGGGAAATGCAGTTTAGTACCAGTTTAAGACAAAGTGTTTGAAACTGGCTACGTGCAGATGCTGAACTATGTTTTACTTTGATTGAAAGTACTTAAACAGATGTTTCAAAATTTCCTTTTTCTCTCACTATTCATACCAAAAAAAAATACAAATGCCAACTTTTGGCTTTGATTTAGGTCGAAGTATTCAAATGTCAGAATGTCCCTCAGCTCTTACCGCAGATGGGTGGCGAGAGGGCATGACGGAGAGGCATGGCCGGGGGCAGCGGTGCAGGAGCAGGAGGCTCTACCCCAAGGCACGCAGAAAGGAAGGGAAGGAGAAAACACGATCCCTGGAAGCACCCGAGGGCCATAAAGAAATGGGGTGAAACTCTAAAATACTGAGCAAGAGGGGAGAAAGTAAAGTGATGACGGGATTAAGGCTGTTCCTGTGGTAAACGTACAGCCTTTTCAGCGGGATCCTCCTCTGATTAACATGCCGGTGAGTAGTGGGTGACTGCAGGGGACAGAAAGCGGGCAGGCGAGAGTGAGGAGGGGGCGAGGGGCGGAGGAGCGGCTGCTGGCGGGCCGGCGGGCTCGCCCTGCAGAGGGAGTATAACACCAGAAATGGCGGGCAGCGGAGGCCTCCTCGGCGGCGGGTGCTCCACAGTGGGTAACCTCTTAGTCGGTACTTCCATTTGTAAAGCACACGTTCTCATCTATTGAACTATTTAGCGACTTAACCCTATTAGGTATGATATATATGCTGTATATGATAAAGGTTAGTTAGTGAGTTTAGCTAATGTAAAGTAGTTTATGATACCAAGACGTGAATGGGTAGGGGCGGGGGGGAAATGCAGCCTCCTGGCAGGTTCCAAGGTTCAGGATGTGGACTTCCAGCTGAGGAACGTGAGCCTAAAGTCTCTGCCTGCTGATGTGGTCAGTCAGTCCCATGCTCACAGGTAGCTGCATGAAGCTTGAAGTGCGGTGAAAAAAGCAAGTACAATCCTACATGGAAATTTTTTTAAATGACATTTATGATAATAATTATCTTAAAAATAAAGTCAAACAGTCACATATTAATGGCTAGGAATAGAGCCAGCACAGGCCGTTGATATGTACTTGTTCAATACTAAAGTACTTGTTCTCTGGTTCTCACTTGTCTTCTTTTTTAAGGATGGTGTGTGCAGAAGGTGTGGGCTCTTCCCAAGCGGGTGCAGTGTAGTGTTGTGAATGACGGTCTAGAGCCAAGGGAACTGCACCTGGTGCATAGTTTAGGGAAACAATTACCAGCTCCTCGGCTGCTGCCAGGGCCAAGCAGAGATGGAGGGAGCTGCAGTAGCTCCCTGTGATCTCTGTCTGGCAGACACTGAACGTGTGCACATATGCACAAAGGCACGTTCAGAATTACACCTGCACACACGTTAATTTATAGGTCCTGTGTTTAAGCCAGGGCCAGTCAGTGTTGTTCTCGGTTGTTACCATACTAGAGGTACGGACAAGTGCCTCACTCCTGTTCAGACAAGATTCATTGCTCTTAATAAGTTGATTGGACTCCTTTGCTGAACGTTGAAGTTGCCTAATGACCACTTACATGTAGTATGTTTGAATATCATATAGATACCAGATCCTTTTAGATACTTCATGCAGTTTAAGTAAGTGCTGACTGCTGTCAGTGCAACATAAGCAGAAAATATTCTGGCTGTATCAGCTTGCTCTATTCTTGATCTCTCAGATTAAATACAAGTGTTGATAAATGAAAAAGACTCCCTTTCTCCACCCGTTTGTGAGAACACACCACACTCTTCAGACAGGCTTTTTTCAGATTTCTCACATTTTACCCAGACAGTCAGCTCTTTCCAATTATTCTGACCTTTTTGAGACATAGAGATTGAAGTTTTCCACTAGTTACTGTTAGCATTGGCTAAAACAAGTACATAATAAAACATCGAATTATCAGTGGCTCATATATAACACTGCATGGGAAGATCCCTAAGTACTTTATAAACATTCATTAAAGGTGACAGCAATGTGTAATAGCTAGAGAGAGCTGTTCTCATTTTGCTGAGAGACATCATTTCTTAGTCTCCATTTACCCACAGCCTCAGCAGTGAGATAACGCAATTAACTTCTGCAGGACAGAAGCACATGCTCAAGAATTCCTACTGCCTCTGCCCCCACCTTTACTTACAATAATTTGCTCCTGTGACCCCCTTCTCCATAACAGCTCATTGGTTATTTTCTACAGAAGACTGTGACAGTCCAGGTGTTTTAAAGGATTTGGCTAGGTGTTGCATTAAAAAAAAACCCATGACTTAAGTTTGGATCCCAGGTACTGCAACTAAAATCCATAGTGTCCACATTAAAGATCAGAAGGTTACTCCAGAGAGAACTGGTAAAGCAGCACATGGTATACCTATCACTTTGTATATACTGTTCATAGAAAGAGAAAACAGCTGCTGAAGTTGCAACTTCTTCCAGTACTTTCAGTCGGTGACAGTCCGGTGAAGCTCCCCTGAAGTGAGCAGTTTTGACCACCTGTCAAGTAAACAAAGGGTTCACAGAGTGCCACTGTTCTCCACACTAACACAAGGACATATTGAAAGCAAGTGAGGAATCTCAGCTCTCTGGGTGGAGGGCTGAAAAGGGTATAATTCAAATTAATGGTTGCGTATATGAGAGAATAAATGGGAGCAAAAAGAAGACATGCCTAGATATCACCCACAATAACCCAGTGGTCCAGCAATACTATACAAGGTGTTGTCTTGCAAGAGATTGTAAACAATATCCCCCAAGCAAATCAGCTTCTTGCATATTGTACTGGGCTTGCACTTATAAGCACTACCTTCTGCAAATCTTATTAGCTCATATGCAACACAGAACAAACATGACTGTGTTTATTCGATTCTTCTATTAGCCTGGCTTCTGTTACTTGTGATCCCCCTGCAGCATGTTCCTTTTGTGTGGCATAGGAGGAAAACGAGCAGGAACCAACAAACAGCTGGTTGCACACCCCTGAAAAGCCTAGAGAGAGTCCTCATGGGGAGGTAACTTAGAAGGACATTGATGTGGTGAATAACTGTGGGGTTTCTCCTCAGAAAAAGAGGGCCAGTCCATTCCTTGTAAATGTACAAAATTGTTTGAGAGAAGTATTGATTCCTGCACCAGTTTCTCCTCTTTGGAACAGTCCAAACCCCTAGAATTTTGGCCAGTTTCTTAGGTCTAAAAGGATAACAAGAGCAGAAGTTTTGACAAATAGTCCAAGATACTTTATCAGATTTCTCCTGAGGGATGGAGACCAAGAAACTATGTAGCTCAGTAGTGGCTAGGAAAACCATTGCACTCTTGTCTTCTGAAGTGGAACAGGATTGAAGTCTCATGCACAAACTACAGTAATCTCCAAGCAGGTTACTTTGCTCCAAGAAGAGCAAAGTCTTACGATAAAGGCTTATGGGTTGTTTTTGTTGACTTACCACACTGTAGAGATTTCCATACTTTAGAGATCTGTGCACAGTTCAGGGGTAAAAACTAACAGGAGCTTCAGGGATATGTACGAGGGAGGGAGAGAATGAGGAGCCCACTGCCAGCACTTACCACTACACACACTTCTCAGAATGGTGAAAGCCGCCTGGCAACCCCCAGTCAGCTGCTCTCCTTTCCAGATTGTATCTCTGCCTCAGCTGCATGTCCTGCTAGCCAAAGTCTCTTCTGCTACACCAGCTGCAAAGTTCCTCTTCCCTTCATAGGCAGCGATTGTCAGCCTCAAATCCATCCTCTCCAGCCCCATACTTTCATGAGCTTCAGGTGTGCTTTTCCCCATGAGAGGACTCTTTCCTACCCCTGATTTCCTTTTTCTGATCTTCTTTGAATTGAACAAACTCACTGACCCCAGTTTCCACGGGAGACCAGAAACCTCCTCTGGAAACTCCCTCTTCTATTTCCTAGAACAATACTGTCTGCACCCTTAATTTTTTTCCTCCTTTGCTCTATAACATCATAGACAAACCTTTTCTTCTCATTGTTATATAGTCCTCTTCCACCTGGTACAGCTTACTTACCAACTGCATGTGGAAAGGGCCCTCAATTATATGGTGCCCTGAGCTTCTGGGGTGCTTTACTGTCGACACAAGTCCATTCTGATTGTTAAGTAAACTTAAAGATACATCAATAGGTGCTGTGATAATTGAAGAAATACTTGCATTTAGAGCCAAACCCTAGTAAGAAAAATATGCACAAAGATTGCATACATTATATATAGTATGCACTTATATGTCTATCTATATATAAAATGTATGTTGTGTGGATGCAAATATATGCATATATGTATTTGTTTGCATTTTAATACCTATATTATATGCCTAGGAGAAACACATGTAAACAATACACAGTTTGGGGAATGAGAATAAAACCTATCAACATTTAAGATGTTAACATTTAAAACCAGACTGCAGGTGAGTAATAAAAGAGGCACCTTCATCAGACATGTTCACAAATATAATGATAACCTAAGTCTGACTAAGCCAGATGTCAAACATGAAAGAGCAGGCAGGAGGGTTTAGGAGGCTAAGAACAAACATGAAGAAACCAGGATCTGAAAGGCCGTGAAGAGTGAACTATGTTGAAAATGAGATAGTTAAACCTGAGTTACACTGAATAAGCTCCAGTTTCTTATTCGAATGCTTTGTGGATGGATCAACACAAAATGTTTACTCTCTAGACTTGGCAGGCTATTACCTTTCACCTAACGACTACTTGCTGAGGCAATTAAAAACTGTATTGACAACACCGAACAGACAAAGTCGGCAAACATTTTTTCCCTAGTAGTAGTTTTTTTTCTCTTACCAGTCCATAATGCTGTCATAGTATTTGCGAAATGAGGAGGTGTGTGATGTGGTATGGCACAGTATGGTATGAGTGAGTCCTTTTCTTAAGCTTTGTGAGGTCTAGAAAGCCATGTGCCAGGTAGAGTAGAAGATAGCTGCCATGGCTTATTGCATGGCTGTGAAGAGCTCTGCCTTTGTACCACCACGTGTGCTAAAACAGCCTATATATCAGGCAGGACTCTATGCCCTCTATGTCTTCCTGTATATCCCCTTGCATTTCTTTATGTAACCCTATAAAATGCCTAAGATTTGAATTATGAAATGTATTATAGCAGAACTAAAAAGTATAGAATAATTTGATTTCATGAAGATTTATATTCTTGGTTAGGGGCTTTCTACTGTACCTATACGGGGGACGCAATCCAAAAACCCACCTCAGCTAGCAGGAAGACTTTTCATGTCTTCAAAGGGCAGCAGATCAGTTCCCAAGGCGGGTGAGATGATTAGCCTCAAATTCAGTGTTTTTATTCAGGCAATCCCTGGTTTTCAGTTCTCCTGTCCTACAATGAGGAAAAGTATTGTCATGTAAGACAAAGTGCCTTGCTCAGCTGATAAGGAAAGTTTCAGAGGAGGAATCTTTCCTGTTCAAAGCAGCTCTGTATTTCTCATGTACACTTCCAAATGATTCTTTGTTGCCATCCTCCCCAAGTTTGGTTTGGAGAAGGTACTACAGATGCCTGCTAGCACAAGTGGTGTGAGCCAATCTGCCCAGCCTGGCTGCGGCAGGAGCCATGCCACTGCCACATGATGCTGTGGTCACTAACAAGGGAACCCCAGTCCTGGGAGATTTGAGCTTGTGGGGAACAGAGGAGAAGGCTGAGCATCAGTGGGGACACCAAAAGAAAACCAGAAAATACTGAAAACCTCTAAATGAACTTAACCAAACTTCAATACGGGTTAATTTCAAATGGTGGGCTCCGAGTCATCTAGTTCTTCACCTAAATGGCTTCACCTCATTGTTAGTTATTACCCTGTCACTGTGATCTAGATAATGAATGACAACTTTATTTTCCAGCATATGTCTTAATGGTCTTATCCTATTTCAACTACCTATTTACTAAATCATCTTTTTTTACACAATAATTGATCAAGATATGATCTGCATTTGAAACAATAGGAGAGCTCTTTATATTACTTAAATAATGTTATTTAGCAAGTATGATGTCCTTAGACGCATCCTGCCTTATTCTGAACCTAATCTAAAGTCTAGATGAAAACATTTAACTCCCCTCCTCAGCTATCTCCAACTGCCAAACTGAAAAACCTTCACCTGGGTTTAGGAGTTCAGCTTTTTTATATACCACTAACTAATCATAATGATTAGTTAATAAACAGCTCTATTCACTGCTTTCTTTTCTACCCTATGTCTATTCCACCAGTTTCTATCAGAAATTATCAAATGGAATGGTCTATTAGAAACTGTCAGTTGAAGAAAACCGGTTCACTGACTCCAAAATGCTGAACACCAAAGGCCTTGCATTTCTCAAACTCTGAGCAGTGGAAAGTCAAGATTGAAAGCCGCTGGCTTCACAGGTCTGTGCATCATGGCTTACTCCCAGCTATCTGGAAGCCCTCCGAGTCCTGCCCCTTTGTCCAGCTCTTTGCACCCAGAGCCCCTGCAGCTGGTACTTGGAGCCTGGAAGCACTGCACACAGGCAAAGCCCTCCATGGGACTGGAAGCTGGTCAGTTCAGGAATTCCTGCCAGGTTGCACCTTCATGCAGGGAAGCTCAGAAAGTACCAGCTAAGTGTAATGGGTTTACGTGGCAAGGTTTTGGTAGCGGGGGGGCTACAGGGGCAGCTTCTTTAAAAGTTGCTAGAAGCTTCCCGTGTTCGATACAGCCAATGCCAGCTGGCTTTAAGTCGGACCCACCGCTGGCCAAGGCCAAGCCTATCAGCAACGGTGGTAGCGCCTCTGTGATAACATATCTGAGAAGGAAAAAAAGTGCTGGGGGGAGAAGCCGCAGCTGGAGAGGAGTGAGAACATGCGAGAGAAACATCTCCGCAGACCCCAAGGTCAGTGAAGAAGGAGGGGGAGGAGGTGCTCCAGGCACCGGAGCAGAGATTCCCCTGCGGCCCGTGGGGAAGACC
>JAVKLA010000073.1:12863661-12908274 GCA_034782735.1 Sagittarius serpentarius
GTGCGATCTCTCCTGCCCCTGAAGAGGAAGGAGCGGCAGAGACAACGTGTGATGAACTGACCGTAATCCCCATTCCCAGTCCCCCTGTGCCGCTCGGGGGGAGTTGGTAAAGAATTCGGGAGTAAGCCGTGCCCGGGAAGAAGGGGTGTGGGGGAAAGGTGTTTTAAGATTTGGGTTTTATTTTTCATTACCTACTCTAGTTTGATTGGTAATAAATTAAGTTCATATCTCCCCAAATCAAGTCTGTTTTGCCCGTGAGACTAATTGGTTAAGTGATCTCTCCCTGTCCTTATCTCGACCCACAGGTCTTTCATTATATTCTCCCTCTCCTGTCCAGTCGAGGAGGGGGAGTGATAGAGCTGCTTTAGTGGGTAACTGGCATCCAGCCAGGGTCAACCCTCCACACTAAGCAAGAGACTTTCCCTGGAATACCTGGTCTGAGACCCAATGAACCAGCAGAGCTGTTAGTGAAAGCAATGTTTTTCTCAGTTTCATAGTAGTTAAAATAACAGCTTGAACCAAAGGAGCAATTTCTTTAAGATACACCCTCTGTCATTGTTTCTAATGCAATTTTTTTGTAGTGTCTGACTGAAGAGAAATTTTAATAATAAAAGTAATAACAATAACAATAATAATAATTCTTCATTTGTATTTGAGCTGAATCCAAGTTCTTGAAAAGTCCTGCAAAGGCAGAATCCTGGGTTTTGGCCATTTCTTCACTGGGTGGTAAGCAATAATCAAATTCATGATTTCAAATTAGTTAAAAATCATCTCGAACCTAATCCATCACAGTTACAAGCAGTTGGATAAACAAGAACAACAGGAACTCATGCTATAACCGACAGCTAGCTATTTTAAAACACCTCTGGAAAAAGAAAAACAAACCAAAACATTTTTACGGTGGTTTCAATGGGGCATTAGCTAGAGGCTGGGAGATCCACCCTATCAGTGACACTACTGCAGGGGCTCCATCACCCAACAGCTTCCAGGGCAATCGCAGAAACAAAACCCGATCAAGTGGTAGCTGCAGAGGGAAGCCCTGAAAATAACTCCTAAGTTTTATAATTTGGGCTTGTTTACAAAGAAAATGGTCTCCCCAGGCAGAAAAAAACTGCCTCAAAAACTGCTCCTGCTTAAAATAAAGTCTCACTGGTAAGAGTTGTCCAGGGCTATGGATGGGCAGCTGAGACATTCCCAGAGTGTTCCCAGGAACCAAGGCCAACAAGCACAGAGCAGCCAGCTCAGCTCTAGTAAACACTCCTAACCTTCAAAACTGGGTGGCTGCTTGCAAATTGCCTATTGGGATTGGTTCTGGAAATCCCCTGCTTCTGATTTGTGCCCAGGAGTGGTTGGAAGGGTAGTTGGCAGCAGCCTTGAGGGTGCTAGGGACTTGCCTGGCTGTTTAACACCATAGATGATCATAATCCTGTGCCCAGGAATGTTCCCAGGCCCTGTTTAATTCATCAGGATAGATGTAGACTGAGAAGAAAATTAAAATGAAATACTGGGTTTGTTGAGGATGGAACTGTCACATTTCCTGCTTTACAGGACATCCATTACAGAGATGGATTAAACCAGTGTGATAGTATTTGTCTGGTTGCAGAACTAACTGCTAAACTCACAGAGGGATCCTTTTAGCAGCACTGATAGTAGTTCAGAAAATCAGCTTGTATTCAGGATAGATCCAGCACTGTGCAGTCGCAATCTTAATTTTGCCAGCATCAGGAAAGAACCAAATTCATCTACAGCAACCATAGGAGTTGGGTTTCATTGGTGATAATGGCCCAAACTGGGAAGCATCTGTTAATTTCTCCTCTTACTTTGTACATCTGTTATCAGTCCCTGGTGTGATTTGATTTTTGGAAGCTGGATTTCCTTGCACACTTACCGTAAGGCTCACTTCAATCTCCTTTATACAGTTTACTATAAATTCTTGATTAATGCACTGAGGGCCAAATCTGAAGAGAGATGATCAGTCCAGACTGCTGCTGGTTTACACCAGCTGAAAACAAAGCTTCTGGACAATACATAGAAAGTCAAAGCCTAAGGCAGCTATTTTAAAGATTAGCTGTCACCTTCAGCAACAGAAAGCACAATCACCTCCACAACCCTTGTGCGTAATTTTGTCTGGGTGGGTGAAAGGGAATGAGAGTACAATTGTTTCACCTCTTCTAATTCTTAATGATCCTGCCTTCCCCCCAGTCGACCTACACAGGGACATTTACAGCCATCAAACATACAGACTGCCAGACCTAGGTGTGTTGGACTGTGCCTCCAGGGATCCTAACCAGATGGTATTTTAGGAGAGGACACAGTTCATTTCAGAGCAATCCGAATGAGCAGCTTTCTTTTCTTTATTACACCATTGCATTTGGCGGCAATCCACCAGAGGCAGATTCTCTGCTCTCTAAGGAATGATCTGCCCACTCTGTCCATTTAACAGGACGTTCAGCTCAGAAAATCCAGTTGCTGATCACACATGTGGAGCAGATGTGCGAGCATGCGTAGCAAAATAAAAAATAAAAAATCCCAGCAGTGTACTGGGAGAAATGTAGCGTAACTACTGAAAAACAGTGACACAAAAGCTCTGATTCTGAAAAAGTCATTGTTGTTGTAAGGAGGATTTTTCTTATTACTCTTTCTTAAGGAGAAAAAAAAAAGCGCGTAATAAATCCTTTATTATTTTTCTCTTTGGAGGTCAGGGAGGATTATTCATGTTATACTAATGTGGCTTCTTTGTTCGTTTTCACAGACTTCTCCTCACAAAGATATGATTCTAACTATTTTGACCAGACTGTCTTGGGGCCCTACCTCTCAGGAACTGAGCGCTGGAAAACTTCCACTGGAAAAAAAAACACACCCTTTTAAAAGAGAGGATATCAGAAGTATACATCTTTTATCCATGCCCCACACACTTGCATGTAAAGGGAGAGCACCAGCTGTTTTTCTCATGGTGAATAAGGGTTACTTGGGGAAATCTGACTTCCTGTTTTTACATGGACAGCTACATTGTTGCATAGCCAGTTAATTTTGGTTAGGTCAATAGAGCAAGTTTAATTATTGGAACTTTCCTTATTCGCTCAAGCTTCATACTGTACAGAAGAAAGAGGGATTACTAGGAAGTCCAAACTGTGTACAGAAGCTGAAAAGCTCATCTTAATTTCACGGCCCCTGCTCATTCAAAACAGTTGGGGGGGATGGGATTTGCTGAACGGTGCAATTTGGATTGCAGACTAAATTTCCTTCTTACTTCAAAATATACTCAATAAAAATCTTGTAGAAATTTTTCTTTAAGAATATGAAAATAAACCCGCAAACCCTAAAATCACATATTTAAAGCACTGGGAGCAGCATAACTACTCCTACAGATGTGGTGGGAAAATGGTCCATTTTTCCATGACAGCACATCTGAAAACAACAACAGCCTGAGCAGTGTCAAATACAGAGCGTAATCCTGTTCAGTTACAGGCGGTACTATGAAAAACACAACTCTCAAGTTGTGGCTCTCACAACCAGGACAACTGGTGATGGTGAAACAAAATGGCAACTAATCCCAGGTAAAATTCTGTAAGAAACCAGGAGCATTTCTTGCACTCTGTGATGTTAATTTCTAATTTACTTTAACTGGAACACTTAGATTTTCTTTTGTTATTTAGTTCAGTGACTGGCTAAGCCCCTTCCTCCATTTCATATGGTGTTACAAGTTATGGTGGATTTCTAAATCTTGGTCTTGGTTAATGCATCAAAGGACATATGGGCTGATTTCCTTCAGTTTCTCATAATATACATGTAGCCAGCTGTATGTTATTACATAACTTTAGACTTAAAGCAACCAGATCATTCTAGATACCATGATCTATTTCTGTGTTTTTGATACAGTAATATCACAGTGGGAGAAACTCACCGGTGCTGTTATAAGGAAAGTTTGGGGTTTTTTTAATTCATATCCTTGTTCTTAATAAACATCCCAAAGAAAAATATTCAACAGCAGCAGGCAGTAATAAAGAGGCAGAAAATGGCAAAACCACAGTACTGAGGAAACCTATGTGAAAACACTGGTTGTGTCTTCCTGGTTACAGAAAACAAATAGAACTGTTCAAAGTACTTGCCAATAAGGGCCTGCCAAATAAAATATTGTTTTATGAAGTCAGGAAAAAACTAATTTTAAAGGTTATTGTAGGTTATTTGTGGTCACGTCTCGTGTTCATAAAACATGATGTCATCTTGAACCCTTCACTATTTTTATTTCAGGCCTATAGGTCTTTGTCTGAGACACTATCTCAGCAATTGTAGAAATTTAAAAGTTACTGGGAAATACTTGTGAGAGTCTGTTCTACAAATTGAATGGGAATAAAGTCAAATAGATACAAGCCAACAGAATGCAAGAACCCATCAAAGCAGCTGTATTTTAGGGGAGTTTATTTACCTAATCCAGTAATTTGGAATGTCAAGATCACACCAGCAGCATTAAATTTGAAATCAGAAGGCTGCAGAATTGTTCTCCCTATTTACTTTTGCTTCAAATTATATTAACACCACAAAGCTGCCCATCATGGCATCTGATTCTCTGCCCTGTCCCTGCAGCACTGCGGGAATGATTATCGTGGCCACTAAGGTAAACATTCTGTTTATCACCTTCAGCTTTTTTGGTGGAAAGAATTTATTCACTTCAATGACTGAGTCATCCCAGCAGCCAATCTAATGTATCTAGATAAGCTGCAAACTGATGGAGAAGACATGTTAATGAGAAGGTGACAAGGAGTTAAAGACTTTTCCTGGCCACGCTTAAGCTTTTGTCTCATTTCTTTCTCTCTCTTCTATCTAACATTCAGTGACCTGTCATAATGGCAGATGGAGTACATGAGATTTTTTTTTCAGAATCAGAGCTTCCTATAAATGGTTTCTCCCACTTCAAGCTACCTAATTAACAGCTGACTCAGGCCTGAACACTTCCTTGAACGCTGTGGCAACTTTGGGGATTTTTCCTTTTTAGCCACTGACAGCCTCTTCTCTAATGCACTCACTGCTAAAGCAGTTCGTCAGAGCAAAGAAATGCTTATGACATCTTTCCATGTGCCCCTTTAGGCTTATGTGCCTACTAATTTTTTCATTAGAACAAGAATATCCCTCTATTTCTCCTTCTCCTTGTTCCATTTAGGCTTTGTTTTATAGTCATGGGAAGTGACTTGACATGAACTAAGTCTTAAAATATGAGATTTTAAGGTAGTGGATAAATTGTTCCTTTCCTTTCTGTGGCCAAAGCCTCTGAAGCCCATGAGGTTATGCTATCCCAATGATGTCTGAAGCACCCTGCATATGGAAGAAGGTGTGTGCTGGGGCCTGGCCCAACAGGAGCAGTTCCTCATGGCTTGTCTCCTTATCGGGATGCGAGGAGATGCACAGTGGGCCCTATGACGTTCCTGTGGGATACCAAAGCTAGTACGCACGTGCGTCTCCCCCTGTGCAACTTCTGGCTTTATTATTCTTGCTTCTTTTCTTAAAATATGCCTGTCTTTAAATTTAAAGGCAACTCTATGTGGATCTCGGTGTCAGTGAGAAAAGGTAATGGGTTACAGCCTGGGTCACCTGCTGAAGAGCACAGGACTCCTACCCCCATGGGAGGGAGAACGAAAGGCAGTTTTAGCCCACTTCTGCTCCCTCCCTAGCCCAGGCTGCTGCAAGCATCGAGGCAGCCTTCAGATTTTTGCAGAATTTACGTAGCCCAGAAGCCTTGCGTGCTGTGCTGGTGACAGTGTTGCTCAACGTGCCTGAAACGCATGTGGTTTGGCTCTGTGGGCCCCACCTCCACTGGGGGCCTGTTTGATGCCTGGGGTTGCTGGTGACTTTTAGAGGGACAGCCAAAAGCCTTCCTCGCGGTTGCCGGAGGAAATCCTCCTTCAGTTGCCTCTGGAGCTTTCAGAGGCTCTTTTCACTACTCGGGCCTTTTCCCTTCATAAAAGAGCTGCAGTCACAGGACAAATCTCACCTAATCTATCTTACCTGTAAATGGCATTTTTTCTTCCAGATCAGTTTCTAATACCCTGCTGATGTTTGTTTTTCTGTTTTGCTGCCAGTTGGCATTGCTGATGCTATTTCCTTGCTGTACTATCATATTTGTGGAATGAATCTCAAGAGCACAGTTTCTATTAATGGCTTATCGTTTATATTTTCTGGGTAAACTTTTCACTCTAACTATAGTTGAGTCAGACTTCTATTCCCACTATCAATTTCACTCCACCCAGGTGTCTCCTACCACCCAGCTTGTAAATATTTTTCCTTATAGTAAGTGCTGTGGAATTCATGCTTGGGAAACCAAGAAAGGCTTTCAGATAATTTGGGCTGGTACTCAAAGATTCTTCTGTTCCTGTGATTAATCAATAATACTCAAGTGCAAAAGAAGGAAACAAACTTAGGCAGTGGTTAACATTTGTCGTGGAACAAATACTGTTTTCTGGTAGTAAAAATGCTTAATTTGCTAGTTTTCCTCAATAGCTAAATCCAAAATAGGGCAAAAATGTGGCATGCTGAGCCACCATATTTGTGTGTTTCTTAAAAGAAACTTGAAGGGTCTGTAGTTACCATTTGGCTTCATCCGCTGAACTTTTTAATCTCTATCTAGTAACATTCCAGCCAGCCAGGATGTCTTATTTAAAGTACAATTCCTAAAGCACTGGACAACAACATAACTCGATTCTGGATTCAGCTAACTTCTATCTTCTTCTTTATGCTGTCCCCTACATTTACAGAAGGACCTGTGGAGGTTTTTTTGCGGTTTTTTTTTGGTGTTTGGTTTTTCCCCCCTTCTTTTCTTCTGACTGCTTGTAAGCTTAAAGAGATGACCTGTTCTGTTTTTAAAACAGGGGAAAAAAATGAGCAGTATGAGGTCTCAGGGCTGGAGACAGTTATGCTGCATGGGCAAGGTAGGGGTAGGATGGGAGGGAAAACGCTCCAGCTGTCTAATAATTTCTCTGTAATGTGACTGGAAGCATATATTTTATAATACTAGAGCAAAAGGGGGCCATTGCCCTTGCATTTTAATATACACTCATGTCACAGCTAATAAAAATAAATCATATGGTGTTTATCATAGGAAATTGCCAGTCACTATCCTGGTGTGCCTCAGAAGTTTTGCTTTTGATGATGTATTCCTGCAATGGGTACAAGTAAGAAACTAACACCGCAGATCTCAAACAAAAAGCCTAGCATTGATGAGAAAACTAGTTCAGCCACTTCTGAGATGAATTATAAGGACTCATCTTCTGTACTTCTAACTCTTTACTTTTTCAGGGCAGTTCCCTGCAGGTGCTCCTCAAGGTGTAGGAAGTGTATAGCAGATATTAATTGACAGTAAAGCTAGCAATACTCGCTGCCTTTCTTCAGAGAAAGTATAGATCCCTTGGAAAAAGGTCCGAGTTTGATCCTGCCAGGAACTGGCCTCCCCGACCCCAGCCCATGGGACTTTTTCAGGATAAGTACTATTATCAAATCCACATATGTTTAAGTCTATCAGTCTATGTCTCATAAACCATATAATGGACTTTATTCCCCACCTCACAGTATTCTGTGGGGAAAAGAATTATTCTCCTTACTTTACACATGAGGATACGCAGGAGCAAGGAACAAAGTAACTTGTCCCAAAGCACTGTTTGGCAAACATAGATCTCCCAGTCCTGCTCTACTGTCCAGTGCAAGCACTCTCTCTTCCCCTTGTGGTCTACTGTACAGACTAATTCCGACCATCTTGCAAGGCTGACCTTGGAGGTCAGCTAAGGATGCAGGTTCCAACTGCTAAAGCTGAAATCTTATTGCAGGAGGCACCTACTGCATGATTTAAGAAAAGTTGTATGGAGTAGCTGCCTGAACCTCGGATAGATGCTCAGAGGGTTAGGAAAGAGAATTCCCCCAGAGCTCTCAAATTTCAGGTCTATTCCCATATCTGCCTCTCACGGTTGACAGGAACTCAAACTGGAGAAACTACACACTACGAGCTTTTTCTTCCACAACTGCACGGGCAACCGTGTGGTGGTCTCAGCCTTCTGAATACTCAGGGAGTAATTTGAATCAAAACCAAACAGCTGTAATGCTGAAGGATATGATTGAATATTTTTTGAGAAAGCTGAATATTTCTGGAAGAAAATTATAGCGAGTGAAGCCCCCAAAGCACAGGACTCCATTCTGAAGGGCAGCATTGAAGGCAGAAGACAACAGCAGAACACTGAAACCAGCTTCCTCTGACTGAGTTGAGCTAATTTTCTGTAGACCCTGAAGGGCAGTCTTGAAGAGCTTCTTTCCCAGAAAAGCAGAAAGCCCTGCCAGGCTGGTGGTAGGAAGCCAGGAGATGAAGGCACAACAGAAAGGTCTGCTGCCAGCTCAAGTTAGTAGGACCGAGCCAGTGAGGGGCATAAAGCTGTGGGATCCTGACAAAATGCATGGAACTTGCTCTGCATCAGAGCTTAACAGAGTCTCTTAAGAAAGACTGCCTTGCAGTTCACAAATGCACAGCCCCTCACAGGCAACAATCACAAAAATGGCTGGCTGTGCATTGCTGTTATGTAGCACCTTCACTGTCATACTATCCTATGTGAGAAATGTGTAAGAAAAGTGCTCCTTGTACACATTAGGAAACGAGAAATAACAGATAGAGTCAGAATCACGGAACCAATGCATTTCTTCCAGAGAACACCAGCTAGTCCTGTGAATTTGGGCTTTTGGACTTCTTAAACACCCTTCTGACTTCTGGTCTGGGATGGCTTGATGCATATGAAAATGGACTAGCACCCAGGACATCCTGGTGTAATCTTCCGCTTCACCACTGTTTTTCTGAATGATTTGAAGGTAGGTCACTATCTGTCTTGATCATCAGTTCCCACCTTTAATAGAAGGTTAGCTTTTCCGTATCTCACCAAAGTATCAGGAAGATTAAACACCGTATTTAACATAATAATACATTGGCAATAGTTTATATTCCTAAAGTGAGCACACCTGATGCCTTTTGTAGCCTTCTAGTAGAGGCATAATTTCATCAGGAAGGCTGAGGATACTTTAGCCACTCTGCATTTGGTGTGTAAGAATCAAAAGGACAGAAGCTCTCTAGCTGCGGTCCTGTTGCCATCACAGGCGCTAAGTGAAGAGGCATCTTTACATCACTGGTCACGGTGGTGAGAGGAGGACATGCCTTCACTGTGTTGAAGTGGCTGTTTCTACACAGCAGCACAAACCCATGCATCTCTGTCTTCAAAGAGGGAGGCTTGTCCAAGTCTGCCATCAACAACCATTTCACAATGATGTTGTGAGGGCTGATGCGTACAGATTGCTCTAAAGACAGAAATCTTATTGACAAGTGCTGTTATTACTAATGAGTAATAGCTTAAAAATTACACATTTTTTATTATGAAATCCTTCCTAAGAATATTTCATAAATAATCAGAATGGGACAAAGGCACCCAAATGTCATTAATTAATTTAGTTTCAGTAGCACAAAGAAGAATTTAACTCAAGTAGATATATATATGTGTGTATGTGTATATATATATATATGTCAGGTCAAAGGTGGCCTTAAAATATCCAGCAAAGAATGCTATTGCTGTTATTTGACTAAATCACTGATTTATACAGATGCACATATAAGTGCATTTCTATGTGCTTATTGTATGCTGAAAATTTTGTTAGTACACACTTTTCATCCTTTATTGGGATCTGCATGTGTAGCAAAGAATAAGAATACTCGATGATTCAGGGATTGGTAATGGGATATTCAACTATTTTGTCCCTTCATCACCAGTTCTAACGAACATCTGCTAAAAGGCCTTATTTGTAAATACTATTCAGGGTCTGTGTGATGGAATCAGCCTAGTTCCTAGTATTAATCTCAAATAGAGGTCACTCAGTAATAGGGTCACACTATGTGACAGGAGCAGAGCATTTGTGCATCATAAATACAGTCATGCCATAGTGAAATTCATCAAACGATGCTACTGATTTTATAGGTAATTTATCTTGGCATATGACACTATTTGAGAATTGTTCCACTACCCTAATGTCACAAATTCTTGGTATATAACTTTAAAGTTGCCATAGGCTTTAGGATAGTCTCAGTAACGTGTCTTAGGAAGCAAGCAATCCACTCAATTTACTTTCCATTTATTGCGTATTTGTAGACCAACACAGGCTGCTCAGTTTTAAGAGGACTTATTTGAAGATATATGTATATATTCATATATATATGTGTGTGTGTGTCATTACCAGTATTGCTCTGAAAGTAAATGGTGTTAATCCCTAGCAAGAAACATCCTGTATAAGTGGCTTTGTAGAATTTCTGCATCTCCTTTGTTTCTCTTCGAGTTGACAGAGAATTGTGACACAAAGTAGGCAAATGAGGGTTGCCATATGTGTAATGCAAGGAATACCTAGGGATTTGTAAGATTTAAGAGAATATCTACTAGTAAGAATGACATTTTTAAGTTGTCCAAAGTGTATCTATTTTGTTCCATTTATTATATAGCTGAATACTTAGCCTGTGGACAGGTGTTCAATTTGCAGACAGCTGTGTTAGTTTAAGATGTTACTACCCCCAGCTGTTTGCTGCCAGCATGTTACTGAAGACCCTTGTCCATATAGCTCTGCAAGGCTTTGCTGGGGTTTCTGAGTCTAGCTAGGGAAAGGTCATTTGGGCTAGTTCAAACCATCAGCATTGGCCATTGCTGTTAAGATGTGCTGCAGGACATGATGGGGGCCCAGGAGTGGCAGCTTCACACTGGTGAACCCCAGTCCTCCTGCGAGCATCTTTGGTTGGCAGACCAAATCCCTCCCAAAAGGCATCCATCCACAGTCTCCTACACACTATCAATTATAAATAGACTGTGGATAATCATCTCCTTCATGGACCTCCAGTAGGGCTGAGATCTTGGGTATACAGGGAGTAATTCAGGTACCTAAATAAAGACATCTAATGCCATTTCAGCTATCTAGGCTGTTGCAGTGTGGATGTCTTTAATATCTTAGGGTTAAGCTGGCAGTAGACACCTATTTTTAGTAATCAGACTTTTTCCCTCAGTGTTGAATAGCTCTCACTGACAGAAGTTAATTGTTTTATTTGGAGAGCTACAGCACAGCCTGAACCCAGTGAGCTACAAATTCAAGGATTACTTTAACGATGTTTAAATAATTTGAAATCCTGAATTCTTTGTGGGGAAGATTCTTAAAAGAGAACATTATAAAAAGAAAGTCTCTATAGACATAATAAAATATTTCATTATTCAAATCTTTTCCTAGAGGAAGTAAAAACTCCCTCAGTCTTCCTTGGTTAGAGTCCTGGAGATCTGTTTCTTATAATGTGATATTTAGGAGCAGCTATGAAATATCAATATTAATATTTGTATCACTGTAATTTTACAGACAAAAAGAAAAAAAAAAAATCCACCACAAAACCTGATTTTTTTCTCAGTGTCCCCTACATGACTGGGAAGTTATGTATCTGATAATACTGTGAAACAGAACTGTATAGTCACAACAGAAGATTCCTGAGATTGTCATATAAAAGCAAATGGCCCCTAAATTACTGGTTCACACGTCTCGCATGAGAGGTGTGACAGGTTTTTTGGGCAAAACTCTCTGCTTCTGGACAGAGTGTTTGTTACCTTTACTCTCTGGGTGGGTTGTGTAATGGTGGAATCCTTTTGTTGCACTGGAGTGTGCATCTAAAAGTTGATGAAAGAAGAGGTGTAGATTTTATACATTTATTGTCCGTTGCTTTCTCTATACATGTTTTTGCTATTTGAATATAATTCAGAAAGCTGAGGAATAGTCCTTACCATTTCAAGCAAACGACTGACTCTTAAGTAAGTGATTCCACATGCTGGCTGAGAAAAAGTCTTTATATTAGCCCTCCACTGTGCTAAACCTACGAATCATGCTTGTAAGACCTTTTCTTTCTGTTTTTGGCCTATCACTTTAAATTCAATGTATTTATTTTAGCTGCAATTTAAAACAATTTGTCCCACAGTCTGATGAAGACTACTTACTTGCAGTGCCAGAAAAGGGCATATGTCACAAGAAACAGTCTGCACACGTACTTCACTGTTGCTTATTTGACAGATGACCTTGATGTGAATCTCCACTGGGGGTTGAGGCTGCTTATGTCCATGTTTGGTTCAGGTTGTCTTGTTACTATTTTCTTCAACTAGGGCAAAGGTACAAAGTTCTTCTAATTTTTGTCTCAACGCTTCTCAGCATCATCCAAAAAGAACAATTTTGTTTTTCAAGGGAGGAATCTGAGGCCAGAACTCTCACTTACTGTACACTTGTTTTCAATGTTTTACAAACACCCAACATCCAGATACCTTCAGGCTGTACTAAAATAGAATGAGACTCATAAGGTACAAAGAGACTGAGGAAGCTACTGTGTATGCCCCTATCTGGCTATCTCTCTAAAATACCAGCAAGAAAAAAGTTGAATTAATATGCATGCAATCTTTGGTTCCCACATGTTTCTCACTTCAAAGCATAACCATGAAATAATATTCTAATAAATTACACTTATATAGTCCACTACGGAGAAGTGGACCAGGTCTTTAAGACACATGTTCCAGCATCCCTTCTGCTTTAGCCACCACAGGACATTGAGGGATTGAATAGTTAAGTTCAACAGAACCATGGAGGAGTAAGACTGTGCTATTACAAGGTCATGGATTATGGCTGTGGACCGAGAAGAATATAATTGAGTTTTCAACACAAAGCAACTGCAAATACTTCACATAAAGAGTTCTGTGTGTTCTCCTTCCTGCTTCCTGTCCCTCTCTGCTCCCTGCCTACAGACTGTCAACACTTAAGAGTAAGTACAAAATAATTTTTGAGTATTTATATGCAAATTGATAACTATATGACTTAAATTTAAAATGACTCACCTAATAACAATGACATTTTTATTTTGGGGGCATAAGCAATACAAATAATAGAGAAATGCAGCTCTTCATTGTTTCATGTCACAAATGTTTTATCATTTGTATACCTATGGCACCTATAAACTGAAGCATGAGGGCAACCAGATTAATGATGGTGTTTTACTCCAATCATAGTGAGTTCAAGTCCTCTGGAGGAAAAATATTATTTTCAGTATGCTAAGATAGTTTAAAAAAAAAAATCCCAGTGCCTAAATATTCAAGAAGCTTGAGTAACATGATATTCTTCTTAATTTTTAAGGAAATCCACATTCTCCACAATCATTTAGGGTGCTTTTTTATGACACTGTGTGCATGGTGTTTCATACTGTGATGACAACAGTAGAGACACATTCAGTGGCTGCTTACAACTTTACCCAGACAGAAGCTGAAAATGACACATTTCACACTATTGCAAAAAGAGTTACAGAATCAGAGTGGGCTTCTTAGAGGGCCATTGACTGGACTAAAATACCTCTTTAAAAATTGCCTTCAAAGTAAGAATCTGTGGCACTTTTTTAAGGCTTTGCATGTAGTTGCAAAGGTTTTATTAGAGGTAGAAATTCATGCAGTTTTCTTTGTTTCTTAGTGTTTACTCTGTTTCCATTTTGTTGCATACTTGTGTCATGATTCAGCCCCTAGAAATAGCCATATTCTTCTGGGCTTCTAATGCTTTAACATCTTGGCTCTCACAGCAAACAAACTTATTTAGCACCAAGTTGCCCTGCCTACAAAAAACAGTTCTGAAGGTTTTGTGAGTTGGAGTTGCATTAATCTGAATGATAGACTCTCCTCAGCCTGTTTAGCATTATACCTCATTCAATAGACAGTTTAATGGATGATCCACAGCAGTACATTACATTTTTTAGCTCTGGGAATTACTCTGCACAGCCCAACATTGGGGACTGGATTTGGTGGCCGAAATCCAAAAGCTTTTTCCTTTTTTTAAGTACTAAACATTGCCTCTTGCCAAGGGGGATCATTTTCCCATCTGTTGGAGGGTTTTCTGCCCTTGGTAACAATATTCAGTTTCTCTGGCTCCTTTAGGCTCACACTAGTATAAAACAGAAGTAAGAGAAGTTAGCAGTAATGGCAGTAAGCAACTGAAGTCAAAGGCATCATGGAATCAGACCTCTAGGTGTAAAGGACCAGGAGAAGGCTTGTCTGCATCTGAAGCGGCTTAATATAATCTCCATTGTCTCCATCTCCTTTTAATAAGTGATGTCTCATTTAAAAATGATTGGGAGATCTTTTGCTGTGATGCTTTCTTGACTAACACATCAGCTGTCTTTCAAAAGTTGGGAGAGGACTATGCTATGATGGGAGCCTTTGAGAACAGTGTTTATTTCATATCCTTAAGGACTCTTGAGTGTAAACCCCTGGTTTTCAGTGTGGAGTGTGCCAGGGACACAACATGATATGACCATTAATACTGCCTAAAGGCACTGTCGTAGCTTGATTAGCCCAGACCTTCACAGAGCGACAATGTGAGCGAAAGGAGAACCGGCTGTAGATGGGACAGGCTGGTGACAGCTGAGCTCAGCCAGGCACAGCTGGCTGCCCCAGAGGTGGATTGGGTTGGGAGGACACCAGACACACCAAGCTGACATGCTGGGATTGGTTGAGCCGCTGAACTGAGTACTGAACTTGCCACAGCTCAGTCCTGAGAAGACTATTTTGTCTTGTGTCCATAGAGTTTAAATCTCCACAGTGGTAGTACATGCATAGAGAAGGGCTAATGTATATAAACATGGGTATACTGAAATGTAATGGATGTGTATTAGTACATGAAATGTACAGGCTCCAAAGAAATTACTCCAGTAGTTATTCCCCAATAACTGGAAAATGTATTAAAAAAATCATTTTGTGTGGATATTTTTGTCACAACACATTTCAGAACAGCTGTCATAACACTGGGAATTTTCTTCCAAAAATACATTCAAAAAAAATCCCCTTCCTCTGGCAGCAAATGACTTAAAAGCAGAGACTACAGTGTACCGAGGCATATTCCAAAAATATATGATATAAAAAACTTCTGGTTATTACTGGGTTAATCAGCACTGTTCTGGAAAGTACCAAAATTGCATGTTACTGTTTCAAAAATCACGGGGATATTTTGAACATTTCCACTGGGTCAAAGCAAAAATAACTATACATCCTTTTTAGGTGATTATATTCAGGAGACTGATCTCGCTACAGTGACTTAACACATCCATTATTGCAATTATAATTTAGTGATAATTACTTTGTAGAATTCCAGTGTTCTATTACCGCAAGTGAGAGCCCATGGAGAAAGCCAGTGTCTGGCATCTCTAGGGACTTGGAACAAGTGCCTGTGATTTTATAATTTCCAGATTTGTTACATTTAGTTTGGGAGAGGCTATACCTGCATTGTGTATATGCAGAGAGCCCTCTCTTTGCTGATTAAAATGAAGCACTGTCATTGACCCATCTGATCCAATACATCTAATTAACATGGAAAATGTGTTTGACCTACACTGGTTAAAAGACAGATGACTTCCTTACACAAGTTATAAATACTTGAAGGCATTATGCCAAAACTGAAAAACAATTTGTATTTTATGAAAGTCTATTTAAGGTTCTCTTTCAAATAAAAAAAAGCCTCAAAACAGAAAACAAACAAACCCCTCACACAACGCACGTCTTCAGAATTGGAATATCAACCCTCTGTAATCAGTATGTGACCAAATCCATTTTTGCAAACAGCATTCCTTCATAAAGCATGATGACTGAATTGAAAGATAAGGCCTAAATTTCTGTTCAGAAAATTGCACAACAGTGTAAAAGGCAAATGTGCTTTTATTTCCCAATACTACTTTATTTTCTGTTTTCTAGTTCTCAAATGTGGCCCCATATAGGAAGAAGGGAGACAAATATTAGCCACCTAGAAAATGAAGGAAATAACAACTGATGGAGAAAGGAGGTGGAGAAGAGCTGAGGCTCTTATGGACCAATGTGAGGGCCAAAGCTGCTTGAGGTTAGTGGAAAACTCTCAGTGAAATTCAAAGGGCTATCAATTCAGGACGTCTTCTACATTGCTTCACAGTATTGTACTTTGTTTCAGTTCGGTTTAGTGGAGGAAAAGAAATGAATTACCAGCAGGCCATACAACCCAATCCCACCCAAATGGTGGGCCAAGTCCTTGACATTGCTTTTTGGTTGGCATGGGGGGATCTTTAAAATAGTTTACCAAATCTGGTGATGGATCAAGAGGCACAGCTGAATGATACTTCTTCCCCTGCAGCACTCAGCTGCTGACATACTGCTTTGCAGCTGACATAAACCCACTGTTGAACCAAGGAAAGAGACAAAATAAACCACATCAATGTCTGTCATTGCCTTCACAAGAAATGAAATCAGGCAAATACTTGATTTTTCACTTTCTTTGTTTCTCCATGAGGAGCTAGGACCTAGCTGAATAGCCTCACTTTCCATCCCACAGCTCTAGGAAGGAAGCCTGGGGAGGAGGACAGGCTTGTCAGCCTATCACTCTTATCCGCGGCCTGGTTTTGCCTGTACTTGAAATGACAAAGTTTGGCTGTTTGAGCTAATGCCCAGCTCTTGCACACATGGCTGCTTGTTGTTACCAAGGTAAGGGTGGGATACAAGGACAGCAAGCTCTGTGTTACAAAGTGGTTTGTCCAGGCTTTTCCTCTTAGCCTACCCTGATCCTAGCCCCTATCCCTTCCCTAAGACCAAGAGGGAATGGACAACTGCAGGAGGAAGAGGAAGGGCTCTTCCTTTCACAGCAGGTGGGATAGAGGAATACCATACCATAAAGGAGGACAGTTGAAAGAGAAAGAAAAGAGCCACTGCTTTTAGCGATAGTCACCCAAAATGTGACTCTTTTCATCATGCCCTCACCTTCACCTTGTGGGACGATCTGTTTTGCTATCTTTATAAACTTTGGCCACCCTAAGTGTATGTTGATGTTCTCATTGTGGCAAAAGTCAGCCTTGTCTGCACTGGTAGAGAGATCTAAGACAGGTCTGCAATAGACCTTGATTTCCAAAAAATATTGAGCTATAACACTGAGAGGGCCTTCAGGTTATCCAAAAATAACTAATCATTTTTTTTCAAATGTTGTTGTGCCTTTGTTCAATGACAGATTTCTGGAGGCGAATGCTACAGAATAAACTAATGAACCATTTCTTGCAACACTTTCAGCTTGGGTTCAAACCGGAAAGCACAGATCCAAGTTCTACTGCCTTGGGGATTTTTTTCAGTGTGAGGTTTGGATCCAGCCCACTACGAAAAGCCACTATACATGCAAAATTTCGAGATTGCTGTAGGTTTGGACTCTGTCCACTGTCAAAGTTCAGAAGGTTTTGTCTGGGTATTTTGACGTGGGCCTATCTCTGTTTTAGTTTTGGAAACAAAAAAACCCCAAACACACATATGAAAGAAAATCCCCTTGCAAATATGCAACTTACCTATCATATGCAGAAACAATTTCAGGACTCTGAGCCCTCCAGGTAGTTACTCATGCACTGACACCCATCATTTTCAGTGGGCTCCATGTGTGAATAATTACGCACCTGGGAACAACCATTTGCAGGATCAGGCTGTTGCAAAATAATATGTTGATGAAAACTTAAAAGGTAGTTGTAACAGTTGATTGGATTGATGTAGACTGTTAGCAAAGAGGCTGTCTGGACGCAAGCTATTGTCACTCTCATTGTAAGAAGCATTTTTCAGACAGTACATTTCCCTGCCCTTGGTTTCCGGGGCATCTCCTGCACCCCATCTAGGAGGAGACAGCTTGCAAATGCATGTTAACATATTCAAATGCTACAAATGTTTTTACAGTCCTCAGTGCTGGTTATTCTCACCTCATGAATCCAGAAGTGTCTATGAATTTGAAGGATTGTTTTGGGGGGATGATCTCATCTCCCAGCTTTACATATTCTCTAGTTTCGTTTTCCCCTGCAACTCCTTCCATGTGCTCAGCTAGCAAGCCAGACTTTCCAGAAAAGGACAAACTACTATTGCTTTTCTTCCTCTTCCTTTCTTTATGTTTGCTGCTTGTGTTCATCATCTTGCTGTCGGGCAATATTTTTTGTCCACGGATAGTAGTTATTTCTTATGTTTTTAATATTTTATGTACTTTTTATGTTCTCAAAAGAAGAGTTTTACTATTCCACAGATCAAATAAATCCCAGGCTTTCAAAAATGATACAGTGGAAGCTTCAGCTTCACAAGCACAGCTGCAAATGAGGCTTTAATTGCCAGCTTAGGAAAAGGGCTGAAAATGTCTAGCCAGTGAATAACGCAGTAAATTTGAGAGGTCAGAGCAATAGAGAGCACGCCTGTCTTCCACAGGGTATAGCGTATAAGGCTAGGAAACATTCCCATGAAGCATATTGTATGTGATATGTGACCAAACATGTTTCCATTTTTATTGCAGAGATAATGAAAAGTGAAACAATACTTCTTTCTTTGGTTATTAAATCCTTTGCTGGTGAGTGTTTTACCATCTTTAGACTCCTTATTTTGTATATTCTTTTGCTTTCCAAAAGCGAAAAGAGAATTTTTTTTAAACGGTTTGTATTCTTTCAAACATTATTTTTGTCTGTGTGAAGCTCAAAAAAACTTCGCAGGTGTCAGGAACTAGTTCTGGAAGTTCAAAACAGTTGATGGATCAGTTATAAAAGACCTTAATGAGAGTTGCAAAAAATCTCCTCAAAATTTCCCTATAGCCCAAATTTCATATTCCTATTTCAAAGCATGATTGTCAAAGAGATTCTCAACAAGAGTTCATCAGGCCTTATTTCACAGGAACAAAACAACATTTTTTCCTCCCAAGAGGTTTTCTTGGAAAGGAACACAGTATTTTTTTAGTTTGAAAAAAACAAAAAAAATGGGTCATAGGAAAACAGAAAAAAATGGAAAATTACAGCCCCAAATGGTTAAAGATTTACAAGCCTATAAGTAGCTAGCAGGAGGGTCAGATACTGGGGTATGTTATTGCAGTTTCAATAACAGGTGGTATTATTAGCTCAGCCTGTAACTGGTATTCTTATGGGATGTCAAATATGGGATGTTACGGAAATATTTCATTATATAATAAATGGGCTTCTCTGAACTGAATCTCTCAACCTGTTGCAGCTGACTCATCAGTTGTTTCTGAAACATTCTTTCTTTGACGTTGCCACAGAGACTGCCAAAAGCTCGATCAACCAGTGCCAGCTGTTAATGGTATTTGTGACATGAGTGTATTCCCAAAGGGCATTTGCTTTATTTTAGTTTTCACTATACCCCAGTTATGTATTCACTCAGGTTGTCTGTTTTGTGCATTTAAGGGCAATGCAGTTCAGGACGGTTTTGAAAAGAAGTGTCTCAAAAGTCAAGATAAATAGTTACATTAAGAAAACTTTAGCTGGAATTTTTGCTGTGGCTTGTTACCTACATTTAATAACGATCCAAAAAAAACCGGCAGAAAGCAAAAACAACCCAAAACCCAATCAACACCATCAGAACAACCCACCATTGTAAGAATAGTTTGGTTTAGTTATAACACAGCGAAGATGCAAAAACCATTTTAATGCTGATTCTAGCAACAATAGAGAATATGATAACATTCTGTATTCTATTGTTATGAAAAGCCTGTGTGATAGTTTTCTCACTCACTTCAGAATTGTTTGCAAAGGGATAGAAGAAACAGAAATCACAAGGCCTGTAGTACTTCTGAGTGTCCTCCTAAAAAACGGTCAACGTAAAACTGGAACTATCTTAGAGGCCATTCAGCAGGCACGCACCTGTAATGACTGTCAGCCAAAGAAGGAACAAATGACATAACATTTTGACTGTGTTGGATCAGTGAAAGCAGTAACACTTCATTTGATCATCAATCTGTGGGATTCACTGTCACAGAATGCCAAAACTTTACATACGTTAAAAAAGAGAGTAGTTAATTCAAGGAAGAAGAGTCCAGCAAGGGCTATGAAACATGAAGGCAAAAACTCTACCTCAAGAACTCCTTAAAGACATCATCTAAGAAGAATGTTGTGTGAGAAATATCCCAACGTGCTTCTCCTGTTCTTGTACAGGAACAGGAGAGGGGAGGGTGCTCCTCTTCCCAGCGCTACTGGTGCGAGGTGGTGTGTAACAGTTCCTAAGTGCCAAAGAAGCTCAATAGCACATGATTGCATTAGTGCAAAGAGAAGAGAGAGGGAAATCATTGCATGTTGGCACTCTGATTGGTAGCTCAGTAATAGGGTCCCTGATGCGTTTGCTGCTTGTTCTTCCATCTCATTTTCCTAGATAAGATATACCAAGGTCTCTTGACCTTCTAGGCAGTTATTCTTTCCGTGGCACCAGTCCAAACAGTATACTGATGGAAAAAATTTCATTTGCCTCTTTTCAGTTTGTACCTGTACTGTCTTATTATAGTTCTGGACCTACTTCTGTGGGTATTTTATTGCTAGCTAGGCTTCTGCAGCAGGGGATATACACAGACCACATCAAAGAAGAACAAAATGTTACTTACAAGTGGGAACTACTACTCTAGCAGTAGTAACTACTTCTCTAACATCTGTTGTTCTTCAAAGCATGCTCTGCATTTTTTACACTACCTATCTATGAGCAGAGGTTGATTTTTCCTGAAAATTCCTGCATTTCAGCAAAGCCAGCAAGGTGTAAGCTAAACCCTACAAAAGGAAAATGAGAGGAGACTCATAGATGGGTCTGCATGGGCGTCTTCCAGAGAATGAAATGTGCTGTGCAGCTTATCACCAGGGCTTCTTGCTTCAGTTTGTCCCATTCCTTCCTCATGCTGTTTGCCTGGCTCCCACACCCACGCGGGCCCAATGCACACACTCAAAAAGCAAGGGTACAACACTGATGAAACACCACTATTTTCTTTTACTGTCTGATCACAGTTTAGCCATTACTGTATACTGTTTTCTGCCAGTCCTTAACAAAGAGATCCAATCAACGACATTCATTCTGCATGTTGCCTCGTTGGCCACATCTTTGGTGAAAATAACTGACCCCATAGTTCTGAGAGAAGTTATTTTCAGTAATAATTATCCCATTTGTGTGGTAGCTGGAGAATGGGCATGGACATGATTTATTTCTCTGGAAACAAGTAACGGTTGATAAGTAAAGATTTGCCCAAGTCGTTTCCAAATCTTGCTGGCTCTTGCAATCTTGGTGTTTAAATGTGTTTTATATAGCGTCCTCCCATTCCCAAGAAGTTCTGTTGCATTTTTGTGACTGAGTGTTGCCACTCATTGCTTAAAGTAGGTAACAAGAATTGTGCATTCCTTCAAAAAGAGGAACATCCACAAGGGCTTACTTCAAGTTCTGTTTTGAATTTAAAGTCAAAGTTTAAAATCTGATTATTGCATCTTCTTTTTAAACATGCTTTTAAGTCTGTTTGCATGTGGAAAAGGTTTTCGGTTAGAAAAACATAGTTAATATATTTATTCCTACAAACTGAATATGTGACACGTGGTACAAGAAACCTTGATATGTATGAAAGCTAGCCATATGAATTTTATTGCTCCTGCTGTTCTTTATGTGAGTCTGCTGCTGATGAGGCTAAATACAATTTGGCCCATTGCTTTGCAACAGACAAGGATTTATGAATGGATATCTCTTCCTATAGACCCATAGAAGACCCTTCCTTTAACTACTGATGTTCACTTAAGGACCATGCTTTACTTATTTTTGTGTTTTGGTGTTCTTTTTCTCTGGGTCCACTTAATGTTAGTTTGTTAAAGAGTCTGTTACTGTTCATGGTATGGGTCAAATTCATACCTCATTTTAGAAACTGTAAACTTCATTTTATTCCTTGGGGGTACATAGAGCTGCTTCAAATTTACGGCAGTAAAAGGAAGATGAGAATTCTGCCTTCGATGCTCATCTGTTCTGCACAAGCTCCCTTAACTTGCAGGAAAAGGTCTTAAATGAACATTCAGGCAACTGAATGCTATTCAACCTTGTTAAGACTGATTATTATTGTTTTATTGTTGTTGTTGTTGTTCCTTATTATTATTTGAGTAAATAGGGTTAAGCTGAGGAGGCCATGGTCACGTGTCCTTTTGGGCCACTGACTTCAGAAAACCTGGGAAGTGGATTAAGACAGAGAAAGCAAGGGGAGTGCTAGGACAGGGGGAAGTCAAGGTCAGGTCTGTTTTGATGAGTTCATCTTGGTTCCTTCAGTCCTCTTCGCTGTGGGTGGTAACTATCCGAGTTCCCCAAAGTGTTTACAGTTGAAGTCATCTTTAGACAGGTGGACTTATTTTGAGTCCTGCCAATTTCATATTTATTTTCCTTGAATTCCACCATAGTCCACATTTTCCTGTTGTTGCTTCATGTAGATAGATGCTTACCAGAAACCTCTCTTTCCAGGACACTTTTTTGGATTTTCTACATATAAGAGGTGTTGCATATTGACTCATGGATGGTTTATTTAAAAAAACAAGCAAAAAACAACACACCCCCCCAAACCCCAAATATTTTGGGTTATCTGTATAGAGTAGTACTCACGGGGAATCAAATCTCTCAAACAAGATGATCAGTCACTGTCTAGATGCTGATTGTAGCCTGCATTGCAAGGTGCCTTGCAATGACATCTTTCGCTGGATTAGGTGAGACTTCCCAAACTGAGAGGGATGTGGTCCTACATGACCACTCCAGCATGTCCATGATCCATTGGTATTGATTATCTTAAACTACTTGCGAAACATCTCCTAATTGCTTTAACTATGTACAAAAGACTGTCCTACATGACCATTTCTGCAGCTGCAGTTTCTACTATTTATAAGTATCTTGTCCATGTACTGTTTGGTCACTTCTGCTGCAGGAATTGCCCAAGGGACCCTCCTTAGTGTCCACGTTCTCCATCCAGGGTGTTAATGAAATATTAAAGCATACCAGTAGTGCTTATCTGTTGGTCTAGGCACAGTGGGAACTGCCTGGGGGGATCTCAGGACTCCCAAAATTTTGCTCCTGGAGTGCTCTGGAAGTACCTTGTAGTGAAGGTGGCTGGGGAGGGGTTCAGTCAACCACCACCTCTCCAGCCTGTCCATGGTCTCCCATCAGCCCATTGTTCTTACCTCTACTGGGGAGGCCCTGGGCCACCCAGGCAATTACTAAGTGCACTGGGGGAGTGCACAGGCACAGGCTTCATACCCAGCTATACCACATCTATAACTACAGGACAAACTTGAATTTAATCCTTCTGTCACATTTATAACTTAAATTTCAAAGCCCTTGCCACATTAGAAAGAAAATGCTTATTACAGGATCACTGGTAGCTTCTTAGGGCTGCATTATGGCTTCTCTGAGAGGGTTTGTGGAGACAAAAGAAATGCTGAGCAGCTCTGCAAGGGACTGTTTTGATACAGACTGGAATTTTAGCTGTCTTTTTGTATAAAAATTTGGAGATGGCTCCTACACATTCTTCTCATTGCCTACAAGTTAGGCAAAGAAGAGAAAAGCAGTCAAGCTTTAGAGCAGAATAAAGACAATAAAAAAAGGCAGAGGTTAGAAAATAACAGAAACACCACTGAGAGAAAATGAAAACAGTTGCTACATAACTTGAAGGCATTTCAGCTTCTCAACTGGTTGCATGCGTAGACAGCTCTGACACAAATATTTGCACGCTTAGATTTATAACAAAATGTTACCCACAATGGTGACATGCATTATTGTAGACTCAGGCACAGAGGTAACCCAGACAAAACAGCAGAAATACAAGGCATTCTGGCGGCACGAGGAGCACATGTGCACAGCTACGCTTACCCACTTTCTCATATATACAAAAACATGCTCACGTGTAATTCAAGTGTATGTGCCCTGGGATCTTTCCCAAGCTCCTCACACCTTACATGAGATATACACATACATGTATGCATGAATATATATATATAGGTAGTTATGCATTGACTGTACTTGTACATTCACATGTTCTATGGCTGGCAATGGTATACTTCCCAAAATGTGTCCCTCTTGGACTGTAACTTCTCTTATGGTGTGGCAGGGACAGCAGTGGCCCCCAGTATTCAGCCACAGCTTCCTGCATGTGGTGTTCCCCTCTTTCACCTCTTTCACCAAACAGTACCCAAGGGAGAACAATGCTGCTACGGTTTTCTGTCTATATATTAAAAGTCCCCCGACTTTGTGTTGGGGGTGGGGTTAGCTCGGAGGCATCAGCTGAGAAATTTGGAATACCATATATCATTTCATGAAATTCAAAAATAATTTAAACCTCCAAAATGTGCAGGATGGAAAGTGACTTTATATGTTGGATGTGTACGTGGTATATGGCTTCCAACATGGAAGTGACTATGTGTCTGCAGGATGAGGAGCACTTGGAAAAGCTGGTGTTGTGTTGGAGGTCAGCCAGGCAGCCGGTGCCCCTGCCACGGCGTGGGGAGTGTTTGTGCCTGCGGACTTGGCACAGCCCCGCAGTGAGGGCTGTGTCAGACACAAAGCACAGCTCCAGGTTCAGCTTCCCCAACTGCTGAGCTTTCTAAATCTGGAGGTTTTTTTCAGGGCCGCCTCTGGTAATGATGGGAAGATTATCTGCTGTGGTTTATACATGTTTTTCTATGACACAAAAAAGGATTGGCAATTCTCTAGATTGTTTTTGTTTCTCTTTTTATTCTAGTCTTTTGGCTTCTTCTCTTGGTTTTTTTTTGTTTTGTTTTGTTTGGTTTTTTTTTTTTGGTATGTCTATCTCTCCCTTTTCCCTCATGCTTTTTCATTTTCTCTTTTTCCTTTGCCTTGCTACTGTAAGGGCTGACATGAGTGAGACTTCTAATACTTAAACCCTAAATTTGAGGTCACTTAGTAAAATATTTACTGAGCCTCAGACTCCGGTCTGTTTAAAAATTCCTCTATCATGACAAGGTCTTAAAGCACAGATGTCACTATGCTGTTTACTAAAGCTTACTCTCGCAAAATTTTATATCAATATAAACACTAGTCATCTACAACCTAAGTTTGACCAGTAATATATTCCATGAAAAGTTGCCTTAAAAGAAAGTTGGGTTGGTTTCATCTCACCTAGCTTAAATCATCTACAGTGTAGATGTTTACCCTGAACTTGCCACCGTAGCCTCCTTTTATGGTTAACCGTGTGAAAAAGGCACATTCTTCCTGAGATTTATTTGGCCATTTTTAGACTAAGAGAAATTGCACCCTAGAAGATCCGGTCTCTTGCATGACTTGCTGCAAGACGACTCTTGCTCCTAAATATTACAGCTGCACAAAACTGAAACTGAAAGACATCAGTAGTTTGAAATCAAATCCTTAAAAATGAGTTGTAAAATAGAATTTAAAGGCTGGTTTGACCTGATTGCCATCATGTAGTTTGATTGTTTAACACTTGCTGACAATAATTTCTGCATTGTCTTTTGGAGTTCCAACATCAGTGACAGAAAGATATCGTTTGTCTTTCTGTTATCTCTTTCTTGCAGTAAAAAGACATATTTGTGTCTGTTATGCTCACTGCAAAAAAAAACTATCAAGCATCAGTTTCCTGTCATCTAGATTAACTTACTTTTTTAAAATCGGTTGAATAATTGTTTACTGTGATTTATCTTATATTTGTAGACCTTTGTCTAACTAATTTTTAACTCATCTTAATAGAACAAGCTCCCAAAATCTCTCACTGAAATCAAGGTAGGTTACGTAAAGAGGTGTGATCATCAATAGAAGTTTCTAACCAGTGGTTTGACTGACAGCTGCCAGGAACTATTCATTTTCTGTGTTTTGCTGGACATTCTTGTTGCTCTTTTCCTAAAATTTTTCTTGAATGGAATCTTCGTATAAATAAAATCCATATGTTTTTGTCAAGTTTATGAATCCACGTCCTAATGAAGACATGGAAATCAACCATATAACTCACCAAAGGAAAAAAAGATTTAAACTCAAATGCTCCAACATACATATGTGCATAAGAAAAACCCTGGTCATGACTGGAGCTGAGCATGGTTCCTTGTGGTTCCTATGATAGTTTAACACTGTTAAACTTTCTTCCAAACTTCAAAAAATACTGGCTTTTCCCGAGGATTTCACAAGTGGTCTTTGCTATGGCCCCATATTTGGCCACATCAAATTCATGGTGCCCGCCATTTCACCATTTCGGTCAAGGTGTAAGAATGGAGTAAGAATATGCTGTCGTATGGTGACTCTCACAGGAGAACCACCAGCCCGCTGTCACAGACAGCTCCGTTGAAGACCACAGCTACAGCGTAGGATGCAGGCAAGGAGACCGTTTGGCTCATGGTCTCTCAGATGGAAATTTAATGTCCTTCAGCTCCACTCCCTGTGTGAGACATTAAAGATGCCCTGATTATTAGAGCTGGTTGAAAAGTTTCCAGCGGAATACTTCTCTGTTGGAAAATGCTGATTTTACAGAATTGAAACATTTCACAGGAACATGTTGATTCCATTGAAAGTTTCGATGGAAAGCAGGCAGGCAGGCTGTCCAGGAAGCCTGCGCTCCTGGTCGCATGCCAGCCTGGGCTCCCCTGGCTCCCCGCTCCCCAGGAAGCTGCTCCTCCAGCTTCCTGACACCCCGACCAGGCCTCTCCCTCGGGAGTGGGGTGGCTGGGGGGAGGAAAACATGAAATGGGGGGGGGGCACTGACCCTCAGGTAGGCTCCCTTGCAGTAGCATTTCTCTGGAAGTTTTCATTCCTTTACAAAAATATGAATTCTTCAGGAAAAATTACAATCACTTCTTTCCACAGGCGGGAAATTCCATTTTCTAGGCTGATCTGCCAGTGAGGTGATACTGCCAGTCTTTGCTTTCTCATTGCTTATGCATCACATACTTACAAATATGATCCTGGGTGGAAAGTACCCAGTATATTCACACTGAAAGAGTGATGCAACTGTCAGTGCCTGAGGTGTTTATTCTCTATGATAGGCACAAAAAAGGACATATTCACTGTGGAGAGTGTCATCATGGCGAAATGAATACACAGTTTCATCCCTGGGTGAGCTCAGAGTTGCCCCAGCAGAAACATACCAAACAGAAGAGATATCTGTCTAAATGTGTATGTATATATATACACATATAATTTTTTTTTCCCTTAAAATTGCTCAGATGAGGATAAGTAACCTCTTTTTTTCTCATCCAGTCTAGGAAAACAGATTTAAAAAAAAAAAGTGTTTGATTAGAAATGTCTTTTAAACATTGTAATATGCACCATAAGAACTTATAAGCCCAGCTGAAAGAACTATTTATACGTTTTGGTTAATAAGTTTTGGCTTGAGATTTGCTGTTATGGTCATAACCTGAGCTTAGAATTCTGTTTTGGGGCATGTATGACAGGCACCTGTAGAAATCAATCGTCTCATCATGGCTCATATATGCCTTAGACTGTGTCTTCATGTTGGTGTTATTGGCATGTGCAAGCTAATTGTCTCATTAAGTTTATAAGGTCAGTAAAACTACTAACATGTAACTAATTGTAAAGTATTTTGGGTGATTTGGATTAAAAAAAAAAAAAAGGAGGTCATACAACCCAATGTTTGTTCTGCGTTTTACCACCTGGGGAGAAAAGCACAAGCTATGAGTGTTTATGTGCACATGCTTACAAGTTCTTACTTGCACTGAGGTGTCACACTGCTGATCATTTCTGTGCTATTTCCTCAAATTTGGTAGGTGGCATACTTACAGTACATCCAATCAGTGAATCAATAAATAATGAAGCCTGCATATTAAGAAAATTTTAACAAATAAGTGCTCATAATGAAAGTCAGTGTTGTGGGGGTTTTTTCATGGTTTCACTGGCAGTCTTGCTTTTGATCTGGGAGCTGTTAGGAGCCATTGCACCACAGATGAAAGGAGTTAGAAAATTCCATATCATAATGCAGTTAGATCAGTAATTCATGGAGCAGGTAATTCACAATGACTTGCCAGTCCTTTGATTGCACACGGTTTATGACTATTAGCAGTTTCCCCTTTCAAATTTGTATGCTTCCATACTTCCTTTCTGACCTCTTTTTCATCATTTATAGTCCAATTTGGTAGTGAAAAAACATAACTGGTGCTCAAGTGCATGGCTGTCATTCAAACCCCAATGCGTTACTGAGCAGTTTGACATTTGTGACTATGAAAAAAAAAACATTAAGCAGGTGTACAGAACACTAACCAGGTCCCTTGAACAATGCTTTATGGGATTCACAACTTGCCTCTAGGCTATAAACCTGATTCAGCCTGAGTTTTCAAGGTAGATTTAATCTTGATATTTACACTCCCAAATGTATCTTGCATTAGAACTTAATTGCAATATAAAGGACACAAATACATTTCAAATGGAAGGTCACGGGAAGAGAAGTGTTACTGTAAGAGCTTTGCAATGACGTGTTCTTTGAGGTTTAACAATTATCTGTCCTCAGTTTGTAAAATCAAGGGCTGCATCCTCAGCCTCAGTAAACTGGTTTGCTCAGAGGGGTCCTGGCTTTAACAGTTTCTTAGTAGAAGTATAAGGGAGTAAGGTTCAAATTAAAAGAAACCAAAAGAAATGCTGTTTAATCACTTTTAACGTAGTCATCTGCTATACAGGTGTGCACATATCACATTTTATTTCAGTTATACTTACCAGGTTTCTGGGAACTGGTGTTGCAGCTTTACAAAGGTAGAGAGATTTCTACAAGTTGGATGAATAACATCAGGTAAATCTGTTAAAAGAAGTTACTGCTTTGTCTCTAAAAGGCTAATATAATATTCAAGTTGCTGAAAAAGGGCCCCTAAAAAAAGAGCATTGCAAACATTTAAGTGGTCAAGTAGGAATAAGAACTGTGAGTCTGAGAACTAAACAATTCTCCAAGGTGCTCAATTAAAATAATCTTTTTTTATATATGAACATAAAAAATATGCACAAAGTCCTTCCATGGTATCCCTTCCAGCTTCCAGCAGTCAGTGGGTTAGGGACTTCCTTCGCCAGAGGTGCATCTGGATCACCATGCTTAATAGCCATTGATAGACATATCCTTCACGAATTAGTCTAATCTTCTTTTGAACTCTGTTATACTTTTGGCTTCTGCAGCATCCTGTGGTAATGAGTTCCATGATTTAATTGTGCATTGTAATGAAAAGTGCTTCCTTTTGTTTGCCTGAAAATTGCTGCTTAAAGATGTTAGTGGGGGCACTTGCCTACTGTATCTGCTCCGTTTCGTTTAGTAGACAGAGCTGGTTAGTCTGTTCGTAGTCTTAACTAGGTTTTTGTTTCTTATGATGGCAAAATCCATAGCCAATAAGAGGTAGAGAATGACATTTTGAGATTGCTTCAGTACTGATGTATTTAATGTACGAATAGCAGAATATAAAGGTAATTCAATTGTGAATACTTTATTTTGATATTATGCCTGGGGTTGGTATGGCACATGTAAATAAGAAAGCAGTAGTACCATAGGAAGACTCTGATCAATGTTTTCACGACATGCACACACACATATGTATATATATTATCAGACTGTTTCTAAAGTGATGTGTGCTCATGCCCTTTGTGTGGCACCTTTTGCAGAGATGTAGAGAGAAGATTTTGTGGGCAAAATGTGGCAAGTGCATGGCAAGTGTGGAAAAGACCACACAGAAAAACTGTTTGGAAAGTGAGCACTGGCAGCAGCTTATGAGCGAAAACAGAGAGAAGAAAGAGGACATTTTCCTCCTTCCCACCGTCTCTTTTGCTTTGGACTGGGTTGCTATGTGGTGTCCATGCCCTTCATGAAATGCCTGACACATGGACAGTCCTACATCAGCAACACAAACTGTGAGAAAACATACACATTTTGGTGCTTGTGTGATGATATGAATTTATCTTTGCCTTTTTTGTTTCTTGGAAATGATGAAAAAAGTTTTGTTCAAATTTATGGGGAAAAAAGTGTGTTGTTTTAGGATTACAGGATATTTTTTAGTTCCAGATTAAGGCTTCCCTGGGTTTGGCATTTTCTTCCTCTATTAATATGAAAAATTAAGAAGAAGGAAGAAGACATATACAATCAAAAATCTTAAATTTAAAATTCAAAGAAATGGTATGCATAAAATATTTATATATTTTTCTAGAATCTGTTTAAACTGAAGCATGAGGCCTTACTGAAACATGGCATTTTGATAATTTTTTGATAAATTATACAAAGAGTAGATTTTTTTCCCCTAATATGCCTTTTTCCAAATGTAAATGATTTAATCAGAATAGTTTTTACTAAAAAATCTTTTCCTTTTCTATCAAACTAATTTTTTTCCCCTGTTGTTATACTCCCTGCTGTATTTTGTTTCCTTTTTCTCTAAGTATCACTCGTTGTTGCTCACAGGCCTACCAAAAATTCAACCTTAACTCTTGATCTGCCCATGCCAAAGACTTGTTGAACAAGCTGGATGCACCTCACTAGGTACAGATCAAAACAAGCCCCAGTTAGTTCTTGAGAAGAAAACAAACCTTTCAATTATTTTATTCTCTTTTCTCTTCTTACCTGATTTCCTTTTTAGGAGGGCATAAGGTCACTGACTGCTATTGTTTGCAGACCTTAAATTTATCTGGTCTTTAAAGCAAGTAATGTTTGCTTTCTTAATGTTTATACATCTCCTAGCATAGCAAGGCCCTAGCCCTTACTAGTGTTCAAGGCAATTCTGCAGAAGAGTTAGAAGATGGATAATTTTAGGCAGACCTTGGTGCTTTAGTCCCCATTTTACTCCACTAAACCAGTTTTTGGGGGCTGAGGGTGGTGGATCAGAACTGGAACAGCTGAATAACAAGCTGCACAGAGAGCTCATTAGCCCTCTATCCCGAGCTCCTTTGCTGTCCAAATTAACTCTTTTAGGCAGTGAAATGTCCGACAAATCCCAGCTTCCCAAAGGCCCTCCAGTTGCTGACACTGCACAGTTAAAATTTGGCTCTGGATAAGAAAGAGATCATCTTCAGGACATAAATGAGTGACATTCTGTTAAATCTACTTACTATTTATATTATTTTAGTGGGTATTTTCTGGATTGTCTTCTAACAGAAAGGAAAGTTGGGGTTTTCAATGAATTATACTAAATCAAAATCAAATTATTATAGCCTCGCTGACTGAAGAGAAGTAAATAACAAAAGGAGACTTCTGTAATATTCTCCTTTTTTTGTTCTGTCTTGTTCTCCAACTTTGAATGGTCTTGCAGATTTGACGGCGAACATATTGATGAATGTCTGAATCTGAATCTACAGTTTTAGATCTGAGACAGAGTAGACTTCTCAAAATGAAACAAAACTTGAGAGCTGATGCTATCAGATATTTAACTTAAAAAGCTGGTACTATTAAGACTTCAGCTTAAAACAACCTCAGTGTTTCAGCAAAACAGCTGATTTGAGGTTTTAGTATGAAGACTAGCAAGACTGACTCTGTTATAAAATGAGAACTGAAACAAAAGGTAAGCAGTGCTTTTTTTCCTAGGTACAGGAAACTTTTACTTGGTTTAACAGAGCAACTGTATACTCTTGGGAAAAAAATGGCTTTGTTCATGCCCTGTAGCTTAGCAATCTTAAAGAAAAACATTTCCAAAGCCTAAAATTTAAGAATTTTTTTTTAAAGGTAAAAAAACCCCAGAAGTACTAGTCTTCTGTTCAGAGTATTTGGCTGCTCCTTGCAGGTGTTTGGGTTTTAAAACGTTTGGGCAGAACACCAATAATTTGGTTTACACATTACAGTGTTGTCCAGTTTCCTGCACGTTATTGCAATGTGGAACAATGACATTACAACAACCCATGTCTGTTATTAACCTTTTTTTTTTTTTTTGTCTTTCTAGACTGTGTGTCTCTTCACATAACATTGAAATGTGTCTTGGCCAGTTACCTCAGCTGTTTACCTAAGTAGCTACAGGACATCTGTTTCAAGATAGGTTACAGGCACATCACATTTCACCTTCCTGAAGTGGAAGAGGACAGGAAACTTAATTTTGAAGTTCAGCATTGCCAGAGATTTCTGATTTCCATAAAGATGCCAGATGGTGACATCATATCTACCGTGTGTCCCTTTGCTTTATGCCTGGAACTTCATTGCATGGTGGAAATGTTGCACGAGAACGATTGATCTTGACTTTCACCAGTGCTGTACTAAGCAAAAGTAACAAATGGTGTCATTGCTGAAGCCTGTGAAAAAATATTTGTAGTCATGGTTGTAGCTGGAGCCAAAGTCAGAGGCACTGAACCAGAACCTACATAGAACCCAAACTTTTCCAAGGTCACATGTTATTTTATTTATTTGTTTTAAGTTGACTGAGTAGGGTTTTGATCATTTAACCATGGTCCCTGTTCATAACAGTCCTGTGGATTTGTGAGAAAACAGCTCCTCAGTGCTTTTAAATATGATTTCAATTAAATATAATTATTCAGAACAAATGTTTTCACCTACCACATCATGTAACTGCAATCTGTGCTTCTGCTTTCAAGTCTGTTATAGTGAACACAGGTTAAATGACCACATAAAATAATTAACAGTGGCCTTGTGTAAAAACAAATACACTCAGAAATAAGACTGGAAAATCCTAATCTCTAGTATACTTAACCAAAACAGCATTCTGCTGGCCAAATCCTAAAAAACTGGCTTTTGGGCCATGACTGGGATAAGCTTCCCTAGATTGAATGCAGGCCACTTGCTGCAGGGATACGTTCTCAACTGAATGGTGCATGCTGAAAGTGATTATTAGTGATTTTAATTATATCATGGCAAGTACTGTACCAACTAGATAAATTTTTCTTTTTTTTTTTTTTTCAGTTCCACGTCTCAGCCACTCATTCTGTATAAAGATGTGGCTGTGTTCTGCTCAACACCTGACACATGCTTCTCAGAAATGGCTCCATTTCAAATGTAAGTGAACTGACCCCTGCACAGAAGGCTTAATTTATAAAATTACTGAACCCTCATGTTTCTGACAGAAGTCAAGGTGAGTTGTTGCTTAAAAACCCTTTCTGGATGTTTCCATCTTGTAGTGGTGATTCTTCAGGTAGAAAAGGGCTACATGTTACATATATGTTACCACATTTTTATTCTTTATGCTAAATCACAGTGAAACTCCTAATGAAAAAAAGAACAAGGAATAGTGCAACTTGTAAAACAAAGCTTTTGCTAGGCACTGTAAGTCTTCCCAGCTTTACAAGAAAAGCTGCCATGAGCCATCTTTTTAATAACTTTAGGAAATATTATGTTACAAATGTTACAAACATATATAAAGGCACACTAAATGTTATGTCAAAGTTAAGGGTCTGACTTTTTTAACCTCAAAACTAAAGATGCTTTAACCAACCTGCGTTCATAAAAGAAATGTTGATAGACCCTTAACTCTTGTGAAGCCAGTGATTACTGGCATAAAGAAAAGAAATAACACATTCTGAAATATGTTACAGTAAAGCTACATACCACATAGTTTATAGATTTATAAGTTTTAGATTAAACCACGATCTTTTTCTGTGTTTATCAACAGCATTAAAAAAAAAAACCAACCAGTAAGCGAACCTGGAATACCACAAACCAATCAATAAAGTTTAAAAGCTCCAGTGAATCTAACCTATAACAGGTCCTTGTTTGGAGAACATGCTCAAGAAACACATGTGCCTTTAAGAGGTCTTGAAAGAATTTACACCCATGGACCATTACCATTTCCAAACACCCTGCAGCTTTACCAGCCCAACATGTGCTGACTGTATATCACCATGACCCTTTCACTAAAGCTCTTTTGACTGGAGTGCTTTTAATACCCACTTTCTCAGCTGAGCTCAGGAGTGATTTGTTTTACATGCCACATTAATCCTTTCCACATTTTCTGGATGAGGCAACCACAATTCCACTTGTGAGGTGTTTCTAAAACATAGTTATAGGAATAAAGCAGCAGGGTCCCAGACTTGACAACTTCCCTTCGGGCGGCTGACAAAGTGGGCTATCGTGGCTGGCGTTGGAGCTAGCAGTTGTGCCCAGCAGCGAGGGTGGGCTGCTCTCCGTGGTTAGTTGGAGGCCCAATTATTGTTGGCAATTCAGCCACAATTAAAACCCTGTAGGGATCTTCGTACATTTAATGTCAATGAACGCCGATGCCGATTAATAAAATCCAGCTCGTCTTTTATAAGCTTAAGATGAAATGCAACAGAGAGAAACAGAACTGAAAGTATAAATCGCAGCTCCGTAAAACCCAAGAAGTTTATGCCTCACACCTACATGATTGGAGGAAAAGAGCTTTTTATAAATGGGCAATTAGTGTTCAGTGTACTGGCTTTTATTATGTGGTAATTTTACAGTTTTCACTTTAAAGACACCCCCAAAAAAATCAAAGGCCAAATGAATTTCTGTTGTATGCATTTATGAGCTTTCTGCATTTATAATGTTAGCTCAATGTTACTAATGTAAGGGTTTGGAAATTTAGTGTTGTCAACAAGGCTAACAGAGTGGACCTACCAATTATAAAACTGTTTTTACATGTCAGCGCTGTGCACATTTTATTAACAAGTTAGTATTATACTCTATTTTTTATGTGTTAAATCGAACTGTACAAGTAACTGGAGGACAAAAATTATGTTTCTACCCAATTTAATTTATTGCTCTTCCCCCATAAATTTTACTCGCAAGTTCAATGGTCTGAGCTGAACTATAAATTAGAGTGAGGTGAGTCTTATATAGAACTTGATTTACTCTGGTAATTTCTGAATGAAGTATCTGAATCTGCATGCCTGTCTACAATTGTCTTTACAGCAAGCCATGGCAACAGAATGAAAAAAAAGCAGTGGCTAATTAAGAGTTTTCTGTTAAAGGCTTTTACAGTCATACACCAGTCTATTCAACAAAACTTCAAACAACAAAAGTAGCTTCACGAGTACTAATGGGCAACCATTCATACCATGTGGCAGGTGTCACCAGGTGGTGCCATTTCAATCTTCCAGACTTTCTTTTCTTTTTTATTTTATTTAGGCATGCAAGTAAATATTAATTCACGGGAAGATATACTCATTTTTTAAATTTGCGTTATATACAGTTGTATGCGAAGGGAGCTGTGTTATCGGAAGGTAAGTTTGCTATTTGCCTTGATCTCGTATTAAAATCAGTTCTTCAGGTGGAATTGTTGCTTGTAATCCCATTTTAGGGATGAGCTGAGATTCCTGAACCAGGGAATTGCTTGCACAATGTTTGATTATCTCTGTTCCAGGACTTACTTATATATGTAAGTAAGACAAGTTACACTTAGAATATAACCAGAGGCCACATATCTGATTTCCCTCATCTGCCAAGACATGTGCAACTGCTCTGCAGGGGGACAATAATGATGTCTACACAAATTCTCTTTCATTTGCAATGAGATATTTATTGATCTGAATTTTCAGATATGCTAATTACCTGCAGCTAGGAGCTGTGGGCACCCAGCATTTTTGCAAGTCTCAGGTTTGTGGCCTGACTGCTCTCCTCGGCATCAAGTAGGACTTCTCTGCCAGCTTCACCAGCTGTACCTTAAGACCTTGTTGACTGTACTTTTCCAGCATTTTTTTCTTCTCTGACAGCATGCTGGTGGAGAGCTCAGTAGCACAGAAACATCAGCATGTCTTCTTCACATTTTCTTCTTGAAAGAGAGAGAACTGTAGTTCTGTTAAGGAAGAGGAAAAGTGTTTAGAAGAAATGTCAGAAGTCCTTCCTTTCACATTTAATCTAGTTTCAGTATTTCGGGTACAGAAGCTCTGTCCCTGAACTCGCTCTTCCCACTTTGTCTGACTAGCTATTCCAAATACTTCTTGAAGCATGTGGGTGAGAAGACGTACGGCTGAGCTACTGTTTGTTGCCAGTAGGATAATACAGAGGGCAGTGTGAAGTATCCAAGAAATAGATTTTGCTGTCATTGAGGAGATATTGCATCTAGTAAAGAGGAGAGAGAATACACCACTTACGGCACTTACCACCACCGTTCCCCCAGCACATGGACCAGGTTCCAGTATCATGTGTGACCTAAGCGTGGACATTCACTCCATCAGGGCAAAGCTGACATCTTGTACCAAAAGCCTAAAAGTCATTCTAGCTGAGCTCAGGTTGTATCTGAAGCTCCTCCTAATGCTCTGCATTTGAGGAAGACTGCATGTGTAGCAGCAGTCTGCACCCCAGCAGGAAAAGGACCAACTTTAACGGAATAATCTGCCAGCTGGATATTGCCAGCCATGTAGTGGCTACATTTCTTGAAGGGTAACCTCTATGGTACCCTCAAAAGGCTTGATTCATCTCAAATAGAAAACCGAGAAGTTCTGGCAACGATTCCTGTGGGAACAGGATAGACTGTATGGCCCTTGGATCACCATGCTCCTTATGGCTGTACATGTGTTGCACTGGACTTCCTCAGGCAGGCTCCAGGCATGCTGGCACAACTCTGCAGGACAGAAGCGCTGTGCAAAGATACTCATGCCAAGCCAGAGCAGCTCTGGCCATATGGCGTTATGTCCACAGCCTTGTTCACTTACTCAGCTTAGATAGAGCATTGCATTGATACAGCACTGGTCTGTCTGGTCTTGGAGCTGGCTGGTTCAACATGAGCTTGCTCCTCCTTTCAGAGTACAGGCATTTCCTTCAGTCCTATAGGGTTGACGTGCACTGGTTTGACCACTATACCTGTTCCCACATCTGTACCTTTGGGTCTTGAGGAATAATTTAATTCCCTGAATTTCCACTGACTTTTCTTTCTTCTTATTAAAGAGTAACCCTGCATAAAAAAGAGATTTCATAGAGGGGAAAAAAAAACCCTGGTAAGTCCAACCTGTTAAAATTATTTGTAGCCACCTATATCATGATAACATCACTTACTGTATGTCACAGAAAATGAGTCACATAAAATACTGGGCTGTAAATACTATCCAGACAAATAGCTTTTCAAGATGATGGTCTAGATTGTACAATACAAATGAAAAGTGTAATTCCTTTAGCAAGACAACTTCCTGAAGCTTTGAGTGTATGTTGGGGTTTTTTAACATCTACCCAAAATGAGAACATTTTAGTAAACAACTTGTTTTGTGGTGCAAGCAGAAATATACTTTCATCTGCTCTTCTTTGGAAACTATTACTTACGGGCTTGGATTGCTTTTATTTTTATTGTTTTCAGTAGCCATTTAATAAGAGCTGTCTAATTGTTTGTACCTCAGGATACAGATTTTGGTTGTGAAGAAGACAACGGGAATAAAACAACCCTTGAGCTTTTTAAAAACCTCGGATAGCTTTTGATGACTTTTAAGATCCAATACTTGCAAAATCCTTTTATATGCCAGTGCAAAAATCAACTCAGCTGTATTTTGTGTTGGTATATAGTCTGAGCCACAAAAATTGCCTACTTCTCTTTTGCCTTTGGGCAATTTTTCAATCTTAACTAAACCAAGTCCATAATGTACGCCTGCTGGCCAACATTCCAGGTAAATGAATAGCTTTTAAGGAAAAATGATGCTGTTTTTCAAAAGCTTGACATTTTTAAAATACAAGTCCAGAATTGAAACCTTCAATAATTTTTCCATGCCTATATGTTGCAAGCAGAAAAATGTTACACAAATGAATACATCTGGGATTATTTTCAAGCTGTTATTTCCCACCAGGGAAAATATTTAGAAATAAGGCTCAATTTTTTTGTGCTGAAACTACAAAGAGGCCAGCCATCTTGATGCTTTTCCAGATTTTTTTAATGGTTTTCCTGATATTGTATAGTGACTTTACTGCCCTGTTTTGTATGCCCTTATATTCACCAATAGTAAGCATTTATGTTGGGCTTATTCCAGTTTTTAAATCTGTTTTGTGGCATTTATGGCCTAAAGCTAATAAGGACATTCAGTATTTTCTTGTAAAATATTGAAAATACCTTTTACCATGAAAATAAAGGGGAAATGTTTTTAAAATTAAAAAAAAAAAAGTGGCCTAACCAAAGGCAGGAACCACCCTTATTTTAAACTTGGGCAGGCTTTGCCATAGAGGTAAAGTGCTATTTCCTAGGGAACTGGCAGAAACTCATCAAGCCCCAAAAGATCCTACTAGCTGACCTCAGCTCACTGGGCATGAGAGTAGAGCTCAGCAGAGGTTTGGCAGTACCTGGGTACAAAGTAGTACTTACTGGACCAGGCTAGGTGGAAAACTTTTAATGAAATGGATCTTTATAAAAATGCCAGTTGGTTGAAAATGAAACTTCCCCACAGAAAGGGGTTTGGATGCATTTTTTGACATGAAAAATCTTGAAGAATTTTTCATTGATCAAAACCTTCCATTTTTATTCTCTTTTAAAAATAGCATCCTGCTTCTCTGGCTTGAAATTACTTTGCCTTTTGGAAAACAAACCAACTGAAGCATAAAAAAATGTAAATAGTTTCTCACATGAAATCTTTTAGGATGAGGTAAGTACAATGCTGCTTAGGAGAAGACTTTTAGTTAAAGAAATACCTCAGGATTTCAAGTTGGGTTTTTTTATGTGGTCTTTTTTTCCTCAGAAATGTGAATATTGTCCTGGAGCAGAAATATGGTTCCCGCCCAGCGTGTGTCTGGTGCTTTCATATCATGCAAGTGTCTTTTCAGGGACTTGTGTAAAGGCACGGTCATTATGCCCATTTCACAGACTCAAAGCCGAGGTGCAGAGCTGCCTCGCTAACTACTTCAGTGGCGGAATTATTGTCCTTGGACCCCGTTTTTAAATGCAAATATTGGCCAGCGCTGGCCAGGCGATGCGCAGGACCCGTCTTGCTTCCTGCTGTATAAATGCATTGCAATCTGGTACTCAAGCAGCAATGCTTCCTCTCAGCTTATGTTTTCTCTGTATAATAGAGGGTTAATTTGAATAAATGCCTTATTTGCATTCACAACTGTAAAAAATTGCCTACCAAGACCCTAGGTGCCCCAGCGTGCCGCTCGGTGAAATCACGGTAACATTGAAATCATTATTCTGACAGGAACCCAGCCAGCCAGACGCCTACAGAAGCGCTTTTCCTCTCCTTCGCTCTGGGAAGCACGGCCCGCAGCCCTCTCCAGAAAGCTCTCCAGCTCCATTCCTTTATTTATTTGCTGCATCGCCAGGTCACTAAATTCTGGTTTCTGCGGCCCGGGGCAGGGGGAGCAAGCTGCCGGGGAGGCGCGGCGGCAGGGAGGCCTTGCCAGCTGCCCCCTCCTGCGGAGCCAGAGGCAGGGGGGAGGCAGCTGCAGCTGGAGCTGAGCTGTCTCCCCGGGGAAGGGGGGCCATCGCCACACATCCGACACCACCAGGGCTTCCTGGCCAGCCACCCCGTCCCAGCCTTTACAAGGAATTGCATGTGTTTTAAAGGAAAACGGGACAGTGCTGGCCTGGCTCTGCGCGGGTCTGCTCCTGCGGCTTCACGTGGGATGTGTAGGGTTTGGGGAGAATTTGGGTTTTTTTAAAATTTTTAATTGAAAGTGTCATTGCATTGCAAAATAGGAAAAGGAAGAAGAAAAATACGTCTACAATGAACATCACCCTGAGAGTCACATAATCTACAAGGCATTGCTAGCCAGTAGCTAATTATTACCCAGCTCTCCTCCCACCCCTGCTTATTAGGAAAGTTTAGATATTAGTTCCCGTTTGCTGTTCAGAATAGCACAGATGGAAGGAAATGAATATGCCATTTGCTTTTTGTGACCTCAGGGGAGCGGAGCAAAAAATGGATGTGAAAACATTGCCAGAACCCTGAAAGTTATATTCTCTCATTCATTAGTTTTCCTGCTTCTCTATTCCATATGCCCTCCTCTCCTTCAGCTCCATGGAAAAGTATTGACGAGCCAAACGAGTAATACAATTAGAGCTTATGTATGACCTGAACTGTGTATGTGGCTTGACCGGCCTGTTTGCCAGGGTGGCTGCTGTTCTTCCAGAACTGCTGAGAATAGCACAGACTATGGGCATGAAAGTCCACAATTCTCTTTCTTACTCTCCAAAACGTCTCTTGACATACTATTTGTGGATTAGTGCATGTGAACAGTTCAATACAGCAAGAAGTCACAATGAATAAACGGAAGGGACCAGATTCTTCATAAGGATGTACACATGGTTCTCATTTTAAGGCCTGAACTAATCCACTTAAGTTAATGTAAATCCTTCTCTTGACTTCAATGAGAATCTAGCCTTTCTGGCTAGCTCTAGTAAAGGACTTAGGCACCTAAGGCAGGATGTAGGTGGAACAGTATCCAAAAGTGCTCTCCAGAAACCCATACTTGGCTGCTGCATAATCCTGGAGGCGCCTAGTCTTGCAAGGCACCTCCCTTTTCGATTTTAAAGTTCTGTAGGTGACAATAGTTGTCCAGATCAGCCTGGTCTGAGCAGCTCATCAGCTAGTTCTTTCCTCAGACTGGTCTAAAGCCAGGAACTAAGCAGAAGACGCCTAAGACTTTTGCGGGCCACATCTGGTAGGCGTTTTCAGAGCATCCTAGCATACACTGATGGATCAAATGCTCTTCACATCACTCTGCTTAATACTAAAATGCCAAAAGGCATTTCTTCCAAACCAAATCTGAGAAGAACAGAAGAACGGCTACTTTTTTTGTGAAGGTAAAAAGAGCAATTTGATGTAGATTGGAAATATGCTTAATTATTCAAGGTATCTTCACGTCCCTTTTTTTCTCTCCTATGTGTTTAAAGGGCATTTTTAACTCAACTTTGACTGGTGTGAAAAATAGTCACCTTATCCCTAGTCTCATGGCTAGGAATGTCCACATTCCCTAAATCAAGTTGAATGGAATCTATGTCAAAATTAAATATGGACATTTTTTCCCCACATCTAGGTTTGGAAAGAAAACCTACATATTAAGATTGCAACTTACTAACAAAAAGGAACACTATTTGCAGAAGTAGGCTGCTATTTGCACAGGTAAAGCATGGCGCTTTCGAGGCACAGAGGAATGCTCTATGTTATATGAACACTGCAAGGTGGAAGTGTTAACTCCGTGTCAGACATTTGGCAAAATAGAAATATAGCAACAGAAATAGAACATTTTCAACACATACTGCTTTGAAAATAAAATAACTTGGCTTCTTAGTGGTATTTTTTCATTAAAATAGGGGCTTTGCTGCAGCATTTCTGTGTCAGGAGGAGCCCATTAGTCTATGATGATATTCTTTTTCCATTGACATTATCTTTTAATTATATCATTCTGAGCCACATCGCTAGTGGAGGATCGATTTTTACAGCCCAGTTTACATATCACTTCAGCATCTAATCCTGAGGAGGTGTTACACACTTTGAGGTTTCTGCTTCCCTTTTTTAAAATAATTTGGAACTCATGACTGCTTAAAAAGGCATCAACAAAGGTGCCTGTCTTTCCTTTGAAGTCATTTTTTGCGGAAATCACAGTCACTGACCAAAAGGTTTCAAAAGATTAAATTGTGCTTATTTTACGACATTTTAAAACAGCAGGGTTAAATGCTGGGCCAGCTGCCAGGCAGTCAGCAGCACCCATACTTTCATGTTCAGCAGCCAGACACATCTACAGCAGTTATTTCTGAGTAGTTATTCCTGAAATATGTCACTCAGAACAGCAGAGGGTTTTTAAGATTTGCGTGCTTTGATGACGGGCTAATGAAAATGTATTTTATATATATGCCATAAGTGTAACGAATTTCAGAGTTAAAAAAAAAGAATGTAGTGGGCAAATTAGATATTTGTAATTCTCTTTGTCAACACTGGCTTCTCCCTATGGTTGGAATCAACTTGGAGAGCCATGAAACCATGGATATCGGACACTCGTGTCCCGTAGTGCATTACCCACACATGATAAAACACTTCTCTGTGCTGCTTGCTCCTTTATACAGGGGCTGTAATGGACCGAGGCCCAGTTTAAACTCCCAGAACTGTTCAGAAAGGGAGACATAAATCTTGACATCATCTTTGATGAGGAACCAGAGGAGAGGGAGGACACTCACACACTGTCCGTCCTGGGGAGCAGCACTGTGGGCTTAGTGGATCTTTTTTGAAGTTTGGCTCTGTTGCAGTCAGGAAGTGATCTGCTCCATTTTATAAATACTCGTTCTCGTCTTTTCTTTCTAATCCTCCTGTGCTGCCTAGTTTCCCTTGCCTTGGTGTGTTTTTTTTTTTTTTTCATCTGCCGTTTTCCATTTTGAAGACTCACGGGCCAGACTCTCTGCGCTGGTTTCCGTCACTTTGTATTGTGCAGGTGTTGCAGAACTCTGGCTTAACTGGCCCCCAGGGGAAGCTCCCTGCATAGGGAGCCATGCAGCCAGCGCAAGGCGGTATAAACAGCTTGTGTGCCAATTCTTCTCCCCATGCTGGCACGGGGAGTGACTGAGAGACCCACAGAAGCAGAAGAGAGTGCTCTCAGTTCTTAACGTGTACATCTCGGGGACTAAACCGAGCTGGGATTAGTTAGGGTGTACTTGAACTGCATAAGCTTATCTCAGTTCTGCTGTGGCTCAGGCTGACACAGGAGCAGCCGCCGAGTTGTGTGACCATAAGCGGCTCCCCATCTCCTGCTCTCGAGTGGATCTTGGCACAAGGCAGAATATGGGCCTTTTATTCTTGTCCTGCTGGCTGGATGAAACCCCACTGTCTACAGATCAAAGGGGTTTGATGGACTGCCAAAAATAGTAACCTATACGTAAAACATGTGCTCCATTTATAGCGATCATTTGGAAAGTTTCCTGCTACTGCAGAAATGCAGATTACATTGATTTACTGTCCAGTGCTGCAAAATACCGAGAGGCTTTTCAATGACTTCTATTGTATGCATTTGCAGAAAGGCTGGGGAGATTTCTTCTTCCTTCCTTCCTTTCCCCTTTGGTATATAATACATAATCATGTGAAGTACATCTTTCTGAGGTGAAGTGGGTTAATATCTACTCTACACTTTGAAAGACGTTGTCACCTGTGCTGATATCTTAGCCTTTGAAAAATGAAGTGCTGCTTCTTTTGATGTAAAGAACATCTCTCCGGTATTTATGGAATCATTTTATTTTACCTCTCAGTCTACCGGCTTTCTGTTAGCGATGGAATATGTCCTGCATGTTGCTTTCGGGCACTTTGATGGTATTTGTAGGAACAGACCAATGCTTAACATAGCAATTAAACAGGAAGGTACACACGAGCACAGCCACCCTGTGTTTTGAGCACAGGTCTGAACCTGCACTTGAGCCTATCTGTGCTGTGGTCAACACACCCTTTCCAAGCCCCACCTATGTTCTGTTGGCAAAAAAAAGCTGCTTTCAGAGTGCTTCCTAGAAGGGGCTTAATAGCATTGAACAGGCACAAAGGTGCTGCATTTATAGACAGCCTGAGCTCCGGTTGTTATCGCAACCAGGAAGACATGCTACACTGGGCAGTATGAACTGATGTGGACACTTAGAAGTGAATCAGGGAGTATAATAGCGCAAAGTCCTGTGCCGGGCCAGCCTGCACACGTCTAGTCTCTATGTTAACCAAATAGGATTTGATACACAGTTTACAAACAAGGCTGGAAAGAAAGGAAACCATCTGTAGCTCTTATGACCCATAAGAAGGCTTATTATTCCATGTACCTGTACATGTGTTGTGAAAAGAGTAAATTTACTGAAAAGTTCACTAACATAAGAAAAGAATAAAAGTTCAAGAAATGAGCAGTGAGAGTAACCAGTGGCCTACAACTTTTCAGCCTGTTTGCAAACAGTTATCCTCTCTGGTGGATGCTAAAGAAGACGAACTTGGCCTTCATTTCATGACTTATGTTAGGGAAGCATGTCATAATTTTCTCTCCAATAACTTATATACCTAACAATATTCAGAAATGCTTCTTTTTCCTTCCTGGTTTTATTTTTCTAAATCCTTTTCCTTCAGAGCCTAGCTGCTAATAGGCACCATAAGAGTTAATTATTCTATCTCTGGATACTATTAAATTCACCCCAATTCACTCCTCTGCTTCCCGTCTGTTAACGTCCTAAGGATCAAAGCTCAATATAACTATTTTAGGCCAAGAGTTCAAAATGCTACCATTCATATTATAACTTAACAGGAAAGCATGAGTTACTTTTCCTCCTAATAAATCATATCTTTTTGAGTTATGGGTTGGTTTTTTTTTTTTCTTTTCTTTCTTTCCTTTTTTTTTTTTTTTAACTGTAGAATTAATTCAGTTTTTCCTATTTTATAGCCCTGGGATCCCAATCTCAAAGATTACATCAATCTGTTTTCATGCACCCATTTTGTGTCAATTATTTGAAGCAGAAGAATAACAGAACTGATCTAAAAATACTGAGTAAGAAAAGAGTTGATACATTTCTGAAAGAAACATGGGTTTAGAATGGCAGGAAAAAAATGAAAAAGAAAGCCTTTCCTCAGCTATTTTTCCTTTACTTGTGAATTACAAAGACATTTTGCTTTTAGATCTCTGCTGAATTCCTAGCAAGTGTTCCTAATAGCCACTCCATGTGCAACCTGAAGATTTTGCACGGAAAGGGTTGTTTTAATTAGCTTTTAAATGGGATATCCTCAGCAATGGCTTTCATAAGGTTCTGCATTCTCCTCCAAAATGTGTCGGCTGAGTGCTGGGTTTTGCCCTGAAATCGTTTCGATTTAAATGGCGACCAATCTGCCCTCCACATTGAGACTTGCTAACGCTTTCCATATTGCGCGTGCAGCAGGACCGGCCACGAGACCGCGGACCCCCGACGCCGGCCTTCCCGGCACGGCACCGCGCGCCCCACGTGCAGCCCGCGCTCGCGCTCCGCCCGCGGCGCCGAGCAGG
>JAVKLA010000073.1:12908357-12920579 GCA_034782735.1 Sagittarius serpentarius
CCGGCCTGGCCGCGCCCTTTAACCCCGTGTTCGCCGGTTTCGGCTGAGCTTGCTCCTCCGAGGCTTCTCGGGCATTTTGGCCAAGGACCACCGCACGTCTGCTTTTGGGAACGACGGCCTGCTTCTTCCCCAGGCTGCGCTGAAGAACCGCTGAGGGCTCGCGTGGTGCTACGCTGCTTCAGCCGGCTAAAGGCGACGGGAAAGAAAAGAGGAGCTCTGCAGGGGTGAGCACGCCAGCCGTCTTGGCGAGGGTGTCACCACAGTAGCCCCTGTAGAGGGTGAGGGTAAACGAACTTGAAGGTGTAGTTTAAGTGACAGCCCCAAAGTACTTATTTTAACCTTTTCATTCTAAAAAGCGTATTAAAAGCCTGGGCTCTGTCACTGTGTCCCCGTAATACTCCAGCCGTTGTGTCAGGGCCGTGAATACTTCCTCAGAAACAGGGCGTTGGAGCGTAAGTGAAAGCTGAGAGATTGCAAATTCCTAATTAATAATTCTATGCTGCTTGCAAAGCATTTATCCATGTCAAATACTTACCTAAGTTATGTTGTTTATAAAAACACTTCAAATAGCTTTCGCCTCAGCTCATACAAAATGCCCTCAGATGGAAGTCAAACACTTTGCAGAAATAAACATGCACTTTTGAGGTAGTGCTGTTCAAACCGTGTAGCGTGACTGGCATTGGCTCCCGCTCAAGGACTGACACGTCCCCCTCCGCAGCCCACCACGCCAGCCTCCCTGCCCCCCTCCCCTCCCAGTTCCACCCACAGCACCAGCCCTTTCCTTTCCCCCTTTTAAGTTGATGCCCAGGACTTTTTATTAGCCATTTAGCCCTGCTCAGCTGTCCAGCATGAAGAATGCATATTTTTCCTTCTGCACAGTGTTGTCTTTATCAGTAAAATGTAGCTGGATCTTGATGTTCAGAGGGGTGAAGAGATGATGGGAGAGGGGAATAACCCAGGCCAGCTGTGTGTATTCTGACTGCTCATTTAAGCAAAGGCAAGGGAAGCAGTCTGGCTGCAAAAGGTAAAATATTACAGGCTACATCATAAGGTTTGGATGTGAACATACGTACACAATGCTTCTTTCACAGGATTTCTGCTGTAAACTTTGTCCTTTACTGGGTGATTCAATCCTCTGTAATGAAAAAGTTGCCCCACTCTGAACTTTCCTGACTTTTTTTTTCTTTCCAAGGAATAGTAATAACAGAGACTAAAACAAAAGACAGAAGAAAATATACTCCAGCTTGTGTTAAAAGAATCTTTCTTGGAAAATGAAAAGCCATGGTACCACTGGGATCAGCCATTCAAAGGCTCTGAAACTTTGCCACAGCCGCCACAGCTGCTACAGAAATTCATTTGATACAGTGCTGCATTCCCTGTATGGTTAATTCACACTTATCTGGTGGGTGACCTATCCAGCTTGTGGACAGACAGGGCAGTAAGTATGAAGACACCTGAATCCAGAAGCCGTACAGCTATATTTGTATCATCTATATTCCCTAGTTCAGAGAGGTGCCATGTTAAAGCATCAGCTTTTTTTCCTCTCCGTCTGATCTGATCTTGTGGGTTGCTGTAAAATAAGTGCTGCGCTGCCTGTTTTTGGCTGGCCAGGGTACCTCACTCATGTCTTATATAGCCCTGGATACGAGAAACCTAACTAAACCACAGACACCATCCACCCATGGAAACAACAGGTGATAATCCTTATCTCATTGCTGTTACGCTTCCAAATTTGCTGCTTGTCTCAGAGAGATTATTTATTTGCTCTGTGCAAATCTCCTTCAGTAAGCATGTCTGCTTTTTTCTAGACCTTTGTTTGCAAAGTATGCATGTATTAATTCATGTGTGCGTACAAATTTCTCCCTAAATTCTTAACCATCTTAGGACACTTAGTACTCTGATGGAATCCTGACTATGTTAGGTAGGCACACAAACTCCTGGAAACTTGCTGGTCCACGTGTTAATGTTGAATATCATCATGTGGCTTGACAAACACCTACTTTCTAAATAAAATTATTCTATCTTACGTAGACAGATTTAAGAGACTATAGCAAGTCATTGTGCTGTTAGTGATATAACCCCAGGAACACTACCTGAAACCTAGAGAACTGGAAAGTATTCAATCAACATATCAGTTTATTGCTAAGGCAACATCATATTCCAACTGAGAAAATATGAAAATCAATATACCAATAGACCATGGTCTTTTATTAAGTCCTGAGTGTTTTAAAATACAACAGTGTGCAAAGTCTTTGTGCAAACTGGGTGCCACTTTTTACTTTTGGAAGTTGAATGTTATTAGTGTGTGATGGTTATTAAAAGATTCAGTCCAGTAAATACAAAACTGATAGATGTGCACCAGTACAACAAATTCTAAAAACACAGGTGATGCACAAAGAGCCCAGAATATTTATTCCTCAAGTACATTGTGTTTGGTATGTAGTACGATAGCTGTTAGCTATGCTTAAAGAACTACTTTGTAATTGCGTTCTCACAAGATGTCCTTTTGTTTTTCCAGGGAATATTCCCCAGTGTTTCTCTTTTCCATCAGATGCCTCTAGCACGACCACAGGAAGACATTATTTCCCCCTTACTATACAGGAATATGTACCAACATAGGACCCACGCCATGCTGCTAAACTAGCAATTGTGCAGTAATTTACTTCTCTCTTGTTTCTCTCTTTCCAGTGGAAATACCTGATCCAAACCTGACCAAACTGACTGCAGGCATTTTTGTTGACTTTATAGGCTTTGGTTCAGACTCTGTCTGTGATACAAGAGAATCAGCCGTGCAGGACGGGGGTGTAATTCCATCAAGGACTTCTGGTGACCTCATAAACCATGAGAGCTGGCATTGACTTTTAATGGGCACCACGTGGTTAAATTCCCAAGCATCATTTTGAAAATGTAGGGCTTCATTTGATATTGCAAAAGGATACCAGACCTACCATGTCAAATTGTTTCTCTTTCTTCTACAGGAGCCACTAGCTTTATGTTACAGTCAGTCCTCTTTGGTAGCAAATGAAATATGCCATTCTGGAAAATGAGTATTTTCTCTGGCAAAATGAACTTGAAAAGTACGTTTCATAGAAAAGCACATATTTGGGTTATATTCTTTTAAATAAACTTTCTAAAAAGATGGCAATAAATTCAAGGAAAGGTGTGGTTGTGCAGCATTGGCTTTGCTCGCAACTTTTTAAGTATGAGACATTTTTAAAAAATTAATTCGTACATCAGTTAGAAAATACAGGAATGGAATTGGTTTGAGTCAGTTGGAAAACTAGACCATGTTAAACCTGGTTTAACTTAAGCTAGGTAAGTTTGCTCAGATTGCTAATGTTGAAAGACCTCTGTTAAAAGTTACTTTAACTAAACCAGTTTAACTGTATTCAGTATACCAGTTTTAGGACTTTGTTGTTAGGAATTTCTAGGGCTTCAGTAAGGTTGACTTGAAGTTTGAATTTGTGAAATTTGTTCTGTCACCTTTGTAAGGCACTTGCAGATTTTCCCTTGCCTTCTCTCAACCTAGATTTTGCCTGTTGAAACCAGTGTACAGCCATTGTGCATATCTATAAAATGTTGCTGATTTTCAGTCTTAAGATAAGATCAGGCAGCGTGGCTATGATTCAGGTAAATGTGGTAATAGAGGCATAACCTAAGTTTGTCAGCTTAGCTTTTCTATTATATATGACATCAGTATATAGCAAGGAGATGCTCTAAAAATTGCTTAGTGTGATGAGCGCATACCAGGGAAGGATCTGTCCTTCTTAATTCTGAGACTACAGATCAGTGAACTGCCTAATCTCTATTTTGCCCTGAACATGGTAAGTAATTTCATTGCTAGCTTGGTCCATAAATAAAAAAATCTTTGTGGCGCAGCTAATGTTCCTGTATTAGATACATACTAGGATATGTTATTTTTTGTTCAGCTTCGGGTAACAAATCACCTTGAGAATGAAGGAGGAAAGAGGATACCTTCTAGACAGTTTATGCAAAAACTACTGACTGTGGCCTTTCTACTGCCTTAATGTGAAGTCCCTGGTATTTGTCATTCTCTGGGATAACTTTTGAACTATGTGCCTCGCTGCTCCCTTTGCCATATTGCACAGAAAAGTACACGTTTTTCAACCACGTGCATGGCTCAGGGTATAGCATATACACTCTCTCCTGTAGTTATATCTCATGTCCTATAGCTAGGTGGAATAATTGCATGTCTTTAGTTTAAAAGTCTTCTTAAAGAATTGCAAATGTGAGCGTATGGGAGAAGGTTGGTTCTCCCGTGTGAGTGTCATAATTCAGTGTATGTAGATTTTACACAACAAGCTCCTTCTTAATGGCACTCAGAATTATTCCAGTTGTAATCTCATAGCTGAGATAGTTAATAAATTACAGGCATATGGAAGGCTGTAATAGCCTTGGGATGCAAGTTGCATTGTAGTAGGTTAGATAGTTTGTACAGGAGGAGGATCCCTAAGGCTTGTTGAATAAATAGATGGAACTTCTCTGTGCTCCATGGAAAATGATGTATGTTTTTGGTTTGTTTGTACTACTTTCTCCACATGAAACGTGTGTTTGGTCCAACAATTCTGTGGTTTCCTCACTTTGTGATAATAATTAACACCCTCACTGAAGTCTAAGCAGTGATGACATTTGTTTAGGGGCCCGACTCTGATTTTTGTTGCTGTTTTCCTTTATGTTACTTTCAATATGCAATTGAAACCATTCTGGAAAATCGAAAGGTTCAGAGATTGTTGGTTTTCTGGTCTTACTGACCATTTAGAAACTCTTCCATGCTATATACCCTTTAGCCTTTGAGGATGCACAACCTCTCCAGCCCTGTGTGTCTGGGTTGACATTAGCAAGCCGAAACTAAAGCCATCTATGCAGGGCTCTAAATGCAGCAGGCTGGGAAAGATTTCCTTTTTTTCAGAAGAAACAGAGAAATAGATATCATTAATTCAGAAGTAAATCAGTCATAAGGTAACTATTTTTTAGGAGGTGAATGTGTTAGGAGAGAAAAAAGAAAGAACGTCTTAAACCTTACTTTAAAGATTCCTGAAGCTTCGGGGAAAATTTATTTTAAGAAAGATGACAATGGTTCTCTACTCCCCTCAATAATCTTGTAAAAAAGATTAATAGCTTTGCAGTAGATGTACATATTTTGAACTTCCTTTCTGGACAGAGCACAAAGAAAACCTGGCTTGTTTGTGGTTGTAGAAGAATCATAGGTGGCTTTGTATAAGAAAGGCAGGTAGCTGCCAGGGACATACAAGCCTCCTTCCCTTTCCCTGTTCTTTTTTTCCGTAATAACTTTTTTCAATATGTTGTCATTTTTTCCCCCATTTTTCCTAAATAAAGTGAAATGTCAAATCAGCAGAGAATTAAAATGTATTTATAAAAAAACAACCAAAAGGGCATCTGATGTTTTACAGACATTCCAACACCTTCAGGAAATTTGAACTCACACCAAAGGGTCTGATATTCATTTGAATCTCCATCTGTGCTGAAGCACATGTGTGCGCACAACACACATTGAACCACTACAGTGGAAAAAAAATCCCTGCTCTTAAATTATAGCAGCTCTCTACAATTCTTCTGTAACCACAAAGGCTTTGCTAGTTTTGAGACATTGCAGTGGCTTCGGGTGATCGGATCACAGAGCTCAGTTTTGTTAAAGAAATCCCTTTGCTGAAAGGTATGGAAAAGCTGTAGGAGAAACACAGGGAGCTGCAAGCTCACAGCGTGAGGGGAGTTTGGAGTAAAGGGGAAGGGTTCAAGAAGCTGATGTGACAGCAGACACCCTACAGCCCCAGTTAACGCTGGAAACATTGGAGTTTTAGTTCCCTCACCAGAATCCCCATGCTTGCAGGAACGGATATAGTCATTAGTCCTCAATGGGAATATGACCTTTCCCTTTAAGTATCTGTGTGATGCTTTTGATCCTTTTGACTTTCTCTAAGGGATAGATTAAATATGTGGCACAATGTCTACTCCTGAGAGAGGATTAAGCCTGGCTTTTGGAAGCAGAACTATATTGCCTAACCCGTCATCATTTATCCCGTTCTCTGGGGACCTGTTCTCCATTTTTCTTCCCCTCCCCCCCCCTACTTTTAGAAAATCCCCTTCTCTGGGGTTTAATACTGATCTCGGCCTCATCGGCCTTGGCTTCATTGTAGTTACCTCTGATTTTACACTTAAACAGGTCTTATGTCTCAGATATCTTGTTAAACAAAGTGCTGTTCTGTGGCTCAGCTCTCACGAAACCTGCACTCTTCTTAGCACATTTTTGTGCATGCATTTTAATAATAAATACCTTAAAATGATTTATAGGTTTGTATCACCCTGTATTTCAATGGAATTCCCTGAGGATAAACCTTGCCATATACTTGTATTCTGATTTAATGAAGCAGTGAAGCATGTGATTACCTTCAGGACCTGTGTAAATCCCATTAACTTCAATTAAGCCCAAGAACATGCTTTAGTGCTTCACTAAACAGGGATGCTTAAGGCTAACGTGCACATAAATGTTTTTGCTGAATCAAGTCTTAGCATTTTATCCATTTTTGTTCCTGTTTCTCTTCTACTCTGTCTGATGATGTAATAATTTTGGTCTTGTAGTATCCTTGCACACTGCTTCCAAGTTAGAAACTACGGTGAGACTGAAGGTCTCATTCAGGGGAGGATAAAATTAATCCGTTCTGCAGCTGTGAACCAGAGAAGTCCCAGCAAGCTTCCCAGTAAAATGAAAAAGTGATGGTATGCCACGCTGGCTCATAAAAATGTAATTTAAGCACTGCCCTCTCAATAAAAATATCACATTTAGGACACAGTAATCCCCTTCTGAACCTTATCTTACTTTTCAACAGCTCTTTGGACTCTTACAATTGATGCACTTTGAATTTCCTGTTGGTCAGGTAGCATGACTTTCTGTACCTCCCTCCCACAACCACAGCTTTGCGCTTCGTTCTAAGCAGGCAATATCCAGACACAGGTGGAAAACTGAAGCCACGGTCTAAAACTCAGTAAATTCAGGAGCTTTTAGGTGCTTAGTTGGCAGGCTTCAGAACTACTAGTGCTCAGAGCTGTGGCCTTTGCACATATTGCACCAAAATGAACAAAACTTCAAAAATGCTTTCCAATTGTTTTCTCAAGACTGCTGCCAGAATCTTTGCCTTCTTTTCATACTTTTTTTTTTTTAATGAGCTCCTGATTTATGACAAGAAATCACCAGACACCTAGGTTCTCTGGGCTTATTAAAATAGACAAATTCGTTGGTGTTAGAAAATCATCGTAAGAACATATATTTTTTCCATACTAGATTGAATCATTGTAGGCAAGTGCGCCAGTCCTCCTCCCAGCTATGGTCTGGAGGTTATATTTCAGCACAAGAAAAAATAACCCTTTCCAGTTCCTGGCTCAATAAAGCCAGTGTTTTCGCTGGGGGCGGAAGGATGATTCCTTTCTTGTCCCCACCGTATTCTACGTTTTATCTATATCAAAAGATTTGTTTGCTCTGCCTTAGCATGTACAGTGTAGTTAATCTTCCAAATAGGAGTCATCTTCCTAGCTTCCATGTCTGAATTGCACTGGTGATTTATATGCTCACAGTCTGTTTTCACGATGTCTTTCCTGGCTGTCTTGTATCTCTCCCCTGTGGAGCACTGGGCCTTAAAATCATTGCAGTAAGGACAGGCAATCAGTCTTCTTTAGATACATATTGGATTTTACTGGTGCCTGAGCCTGTAGGATGTGCCAACGTCTTTTGTGGTTCTGGCAGGGAAACCTCAGGAAAGTGTGGAGTTTTGGTTTGGATAACAGAGGAGCTGGTTGGGACTTTTTAAGCAAAGTGTTCTTTTTTATTGTTCTTTTCAACAGATAATGCTGGGAATATATGAACAAGTTTCAGAAGGAGTTTTGGAACTGCAGGGTGGTTTCTGCTCAAAATCACAGAGCCATATGTTAGCTTCGGATTATCTCTTTGGAAGCAGCCTCATTGCAAAGTGCAGCTCTGCTTCATTCAGGTAAGGGATTTAAAAATATAAGGATGGCCAGATCAAAGAGCCCAAAGGCCTCTCCAGGCCAGAGCTGTCTGACAGTAGTCAGTAGTACACGCTTAAGAAATGCGTCTGCTTAAGGCCAAACATATACTGAAATTTTCTGTCCCAATGCAAACTGGAGTCAGTCATGTGCCTTTTAACTCTGTAATTAATAGCCCTTGATATTTTTTTCCATGAATATTTCTAGTCACTTTTCACACGATATAAAATTGTAGCACCTGCAACACCCTGTAAAAAGGATTCTCAGAGATTGCATGTACCTTGCATGAAGTGTCTTGCACGAAGAATCTCTACTTTGGTCTTGCCAACCACTACATTTATTTGATAATCTCTAGTTCTTGTATGGGAAGAATCCATGAACTGTTATTTCTATCCACCTTCTTTTTGCCATTCAATGTTTTTTTTAGACCTTTATTACCACTTCTGTGGTCTGTTCTTCAAGCAGAACAGTCCTGATCTGCCCAGCCTTCTTCATATAGAAACTATTCCACGCCTTTCTCCTACACTGAAACTTACCTAAAACAATTCCAGTACAGTCTCGTCTGTACCATATCAAATGTGCATGGTCTAACCTCAGGCTACTGGGGTTTTTTGGGGGGTGAATAAAGACTTAAACATTAACTGAAGCAAGGTCTGCCCTCTGGTTTCAGAAAAGGTGAATGCTGCAGTTGCAGAACACACGGGTAGTCTCTTCCTCCCAGTACTTCATTGGATATTATTTAAAACAAAGAAGTGTATAATTTAACACCCAAAGAGAAAGATGGAAGTGTCTGAGATCACCTCTGTGGTCAAAAGCATTTGGCTTGGAAGTAGAAATCTTAAGACTGCCTGGGCTGCCTGCATTGCCAGGTTATTTCTTTCTGTCTGGAGCGTGTGATGAGGCCTCCCTTTGCTTTTTTAGTTTGAAAGACCCTTACTTCATCCCACCATAGCATGAGGGGTGAGGAGGGTAAGAAGAGAAATATAACATGGGACTGCAAAACAGCCAGCTCTAGCCTCCGCAATGGCAAGTGGGACAAGATTACACACATTTTATGTTCAGTCTGAACAACCTGGGTTCAATTCACTTGCCTAAACATGTGAATGGTGGGTGCCATTTGAGACACAATAGGGTACCTGGGACACCTGGGTATATGGAGCTGGCAGATAAGGAAAATTTGTGTCTTTCTGGAGTGACAGCTGGTGAGCTGACTAGGTATCTTCAGGGGTTTCAAATACCACAAAATACATGTGTTTGACAATTGCATTGCACATCTCATTTCTTTCATTCTGGTTCTCATTGTCTGTGCTACACAGATTTGTTTCAATTTACAGAAGTATAGTAAAAGTCAGGTACAACACCCATTTTGGTACAATTCTGCTAATTTGTAAAGGATGTGCACAAAATCCTGTTTACTAAGAAAACAGTAGAAACAACCAATAACATTTTTAGCTTACTTGCAGTATCTAAGTTTCTTTTGGCACTCACGTCAATGTTCCACATTTCTTCTCAAGTTTACACTCCTGCAACTGTTTCCTCGAAAGACTTCTGGCTTCTTATGTGTTTTGATGACCTTAAGACAGTCGTTCAGCCCTGCGTTAGATTCAAGGAATCTCTAGGTCCATTTGACTTTGCCTAGGGTTAGGCCTTCCTGTGTCCTTGGGTGTAGTTTTCTGCTGTTTCCAGGTATCTCCCTACATCAACATATCATTCACTTAACTTGATGAATTCAGAGACTTTATGTAGACCAGTGATAGGCTATTGAAATCTCCCATCTTTCAAGATTTATTCAGAAATTCAGAGTTTACTGAAACAAAGATTACAGGGGAGTCAAATGACTGCAACTTAACAGAGGCAAAAGAGTATCTAAGCAAGCTAGTAAGATACACAGACATCCTTTAATACATGCTAGTTACCAGTGAAATATGAATCCATGTCAAGATTCACTTTTGTGGGTTAATTGGACCAGATTTATGTTCTCTCACCAACTCTTCCTTTTCTGCTCATAGACTCAATGTAAGTAGCCATAAAAGTATGTGGGATGGAAGGAGCCTCTGGAGATTGTGTAGTCTAACCTCCTCCTCGGAGTGGGTCTAGTTAAAGCAGGCTGCTCAGGGCCTGGTCCAGTCACATTTTGAGTATCACCGAAGATGGAGACTTGACAGACTCTCTGGGCAACGACTCTAATAGTAAATTTTGTTTTTCCTGTATCTAGTCAAAATTTCCTGCATTCCAACTTGTGCGTATGGCTTCTTGTCCTCATGCTGTGCACCTCTGAGAGTCACAGCGTCCTGTAAGAGACAAAACAGGTTACCAGTCTGGATACCTGTGATTTTTACAGGGTGATTGCTTTTACTATAGCCTTGAATGCAGATACAATGTTTGAATGATCTCTTGTTGTGTAATTACAATTCCTACATCAACTTCTAGCATTATCCTTTGAAATGAAGCTTTTAAGAGAGGATCACGTCTTACAAAATTACTTCACTTTAAGGAATACAGATTGTTTTGGATATTAATAAAGTCTGGCTCCTTGGATTTTTATTCTGTGTTCACTTACTTCCTTGAAAGTTTTTGAGGAGAACTGACAGACAGGTTGAACAGACAGATGGATAGGCAAACAGCACTATTACAGGTGTTTTATTTTTGGAAAATCAAACTAAAAATACTAAATGTCTTTAAGTCCACTTCCTAATAAAAGGAAACTAATGAATATAGATTTTTTTTAAAAAAAATTATTTTCCTCTTTTTAAGTGTAAAAACAGTATTAGATTTAGCAGTTTCTAAGGTTGTGTCTCTACTGGAAAATTAGACAGTTCCAGGGAATGTTATGAGTGCCTGAATGGGTTGTCTCTACTGCTAAACTGTTGGAATAGTCCCCTGCAAGTTTTTGTCCTGAGACAATTACTCATCTCCCAAAGAGCAGCTGGGCATGATTTGGAAGCTAGCAGAGACCATGGTTCATTCTCAGTAGGCAGTTTTGGAAACTAAAGAGGGTTTAAATGTATATACACAGTCAATTCCATATTGTTGGCCTTAATGGGAAAGAATGGTCATTTGCCTGTTGAATTTTTCTTTTACAGACTTTGACTTCTTTTACCAGATGGAACTAAAACAACTCAATTTATATGATTTGTTATATATAATACAATATTTTATAATTTATTTATGGTGGATCTATTTTTGAGAGTCTCACAATTCCCAATACAGAAGGAATGACTGAATTTCTGATCTTGACACTGCTCTTTGTTTATCTTTATTCCTTGTTGACTGCACGTTATTATATGATGGTGGTGTTCAATTTACTCTTCTCACCTTGCTGTAACTAAAAGTAGAATTTTCTTCTCAGACTTCTTAAATCCTTCTTCTCTGCAGCTAATAGCTACTGATCTGTCACCTTTGCTAGAATAGGAATGGGAGAGAGAATTACTTTCCTGGAGAGTGCTGAACAATCGTGAACCCAACACCAGGAACTAGCTTCCTAACTCCTATTCATCTGGCATCACAATGAACTCGACGAGTTGAGCAGTTGAATGTCTAGTCCTTGGAGATTTAAGGACCTGGGACTCATATCATCACTAGTGTTTAGGGACACCACTGTTCTTTTTGGTTCTTGTTTTGGGTATGTGTGGTGGGGTTTTGGTAGCGGGGGAGGGGCTGCAGGGGTGGCTCCTGTGAGAAGCTACTAGACGTTTCCCCAGCTCCAAGTTGGACCTGCCGTTGGCCAAGGCGGAGCCCATCAGGGACGGCAGCAGCGCTCTGGGATAAAGTACTTAAGAAGGGGAACCTGCAGTGCGGGAGGAGATTGGAATGTAAAACCCCTACACGCATACCCCGGGGTCAGTGAGGAAGGCGGGGAGGAGGTAGGCCGGGGGAGGGGATGCCCCCGCAGCCCGCGGTGAGAGGGCAGGCTGTCCCCCTGCAGCCCGTGGAGGCGAGCGGGGGAGCAGATGCCCACCTGCAGCCCAGGGAGCCCCAAGATGGCCGGGACTCCGTGGGGAAGCCGCGCTGGAGCAGTTTGTGAAGAAACTGCAGCCTGTGGGAAGGACCCACACCAGAGAAGTTCGTGGAGGACTGTCTCCCGTGGGAGGGACCCCAGGCTGGAGTAGGGGAAGAGTGTGAGGAGTCCTGCCCCTGAGGAGGAAGGAGCGGCAGAGACAAGGTGTGAGGGACTGACCCCAACCC
>JAVKLA010000073.1:12920957-12965315 GCA_034782735.1 Sagittarius serpentarius
TGCCGGCTGGGCTTAAACCACGTCAGGTCTAAATTCCAGAAATTTCAATAGGTTAAAATTATAATTACTTTTAAGTATTTTTCTTCTGATTTGTATGAGACTATCTAGTCCCCTAAGTTAGGTATCTAGATTCCCAGCACATAGGTGCTTCAGACCAGGATCTAGAATAGTTAACTAGTTGACCAAGGAAGCACCTAAAGTCACAAGGAAAACGGTGAACTGCCCAGAGCAAGTAAAGAGGTAGTACCCATTTCCTGAAGGTCAAAGGATGCCTCTAAACTATTTTCAATGACATGAGCAGAGCTTACTTGAGTCTTTTGAATCGCTCCAGAGTAAAGATAGAGGATAGCAATGTCTCCTTTTTAAACATGGCTAGAACTGTGCCAATATGCAGCAAATAATGTCAAATCCCAGGAAGAAGAATTACTTCTCCAGTGTTTCTGTTAGCATTGTTGAAGACAGCATCTGTTACTGTATTTTTAAGGAGATACATATTGCTGGTCTTGTACTAGGAGAACCAGCTGGGTTATGTCCCTCAGGAGATTTAGGCATACTTGTGTGACACAAGTTTGTGACGGAGTGCAGCTAACAGAGGCAACCAGGAGATGCAGCAGTCTGCCAGTTTGGACAGGAGGGTGCACAGAAGGGGGCCAGAAACTCCACCGAGGATGGTGTGCACACGCTCAGCAATGGTGGTGACCTGTCATGGGGCAGCAACTAAAGCACTTTCCTCTGGCATCAACTCAACCTGAGCTCCCGAGCGAGGATGCAGCTCTGCAGGTCTGTGGGTGCAGGGATGCCTCAGTGAGGCTGGGGCTGGGGGAGATGGTGTCCTTGGCTGCAGGAAGCGAGTACTGATAGAGGATCTGTGACACCAAATAAAAGAGTTGCAGGAGGAGGTCTACAGCCTACATAGCATCAGAGACAAGAAAAGGAGTTTGAGGAGATCTTTCCCAAGACCTCGTAGCTGCAAGAGCCTGAACTCCAACTGTACGAAGGGAGGGGCAGGTACAGCCACTGGTGTCAGAGACCCCCATGATGGTGAAGGCTGCAAGCTTCTGACTTCTGGCATCAGGCAAATGGCTACTGCTCTGCCTGCCGATCTGCAGCTACAGAAAAAGTTCAGTGTCCTGGTTGCAGACAAGGAGCTGGGAGCTGTGCCCAGAGCAGAACCTGAGGTTGCTGAGCCTGAGCCTCAGCAGCACAAGAGGCAATCAACACAGTCAAACAGAAGAAATTCCATTTAAACATAAAGCTCTTTCACTGGCGTTAGGGTAGTCAAACTCTAGAACAGGATGCCCAGAAAGTTTGTGGAGTCTCTCTATACCTGAAGATACTTCAAAATGCAGCTGAACATGATCCTGAGCAACCTGCTCTAGCTGACCTTGCTTTAAGCAGGGGTTCACAGTAGATGATCTTCAGAGGTCCGTTCCAACCTCAGCAATTCTGTTTTTCTTTGACATAGTGGAAGGTCATGAAGAAATATCAAAAAAGGATAAGTTTGTCAGTGGGGAGTGATAAATTATGAGCTTCTGGTACCCAGACTAGTTCATTAAGAGCTAGTTGAGGTACGTATGACCTGTGTATTGCTGTGCAGACATACTCATATGCGGAAAACATCTAGTTTCTGGATCCAGATGGGGCTTAAGGAATGTCTAGCCAGGGCAGTTCTAGCCATGAACAGATGTGTGAATCAAGAAAGACACTGGAATATTCAAAAAGAAAGCATTTAGGCACCACCTGATTTAGGTGTAAATCAGGCCTTTTTGGATGATTTTTTTTTTTTTTACTTAGATTTCTGAATTTTCTGTGAATCTGTACTTTAAGTGCCCAGGTTGGTCATCATTTTCCATCTTCAGGGCTAACCATGCACAACCAAGAGAAGAGTGAAAATGTTCACATCCGTCTCCAAAAGAGAAAACAAAAAGAGTTTTTTGACTCTTCCTGTACATTCCTACCTTCGAGCCTGTATCATTACTGTTGCTCTGTGCCAGCAGCCCTGCATTCTTAATTTGAATATGTATGTAAAATGGATGACCCTCACCTTCCCACAGCTGTGCAACTATTATAACCTTATAACTTCAAATAATGTTTTACAGCTGGGGCACAGGGCTGAAATAATACATGTGGTTACTTACCTCTTTATGTATGGTATCCTTCAGTTCCAGTATGTGTCTGCTGTTCCTCAGTAGGGCAAATATTGACATACAGTATTTTGCTCCCCTTTAGCTCTTACGCTTCCCTCTTAACCAGATGTAACAAACCCTTTCCTAAGCTATTCTGTCTCTACTGCTATGTATTTTGACACCAATGAACTTGTGAGTGAGTAGGCCTGTCATCAGTGGATATTTTTCTCCTCCATTGTCATTGGAATAATGACATCTCTTGCTTTATATGGTTTTGTGTCCTACAGCTCAATAATCCAGTGCAGACCTCAGTGTCTGACTGCAAGACACCGGTCTGTAATTCACCTAATAAGCCTAAACAAAGGAAATCCCTTGACTTTAGGACAGAATGTGTCCTGTGTTCTTTGTTTTCTGCAGACTAGAGAGCAAAACTGCTATCCTCCTTCATTTCTCTTTAAAGTCTGTCATTCCCCATACCTACGTGACCAGATTCCTTTAAACCACAGCAAACAGTATAATACATAATTATTTTACAACACTGAGATTCTATTTGCTATTTTTAATGTTTTCCTTGTTTTTTCTTTTAAGAGAAGAATATAAACCTTCTAGAACAAAACGTGCTGAGGATGGCTTTCAGCTGTCGTGTTCTTAGCTAAAGCCAAGTGCCTTGGAAATGCAGGTATGTTTACATCTGGGTTTTATTTCTGGCCCATCTTTAATAAAGATGCAACAACGATAAAGCAAAACACAACACAACATGATAATATATGGCACATAATAAAAACCTGCCATAAGTACACAGGGGGCTCAATTTTGCTTTCACTCTATCTCTGCGAAACTCCATTGTTCAAGACTAAACCTTTACAATTGTCAGAGTTCCTTGTGGTTCAAAAGGAGACATTTTCCAGAATAATGAGGTCACTGGTTCCCGTTTGCCATTCCACAATATTCTGTTTATTCCTAGAATCCCTGTTCTTTCAGCAATAGCTGATGCTCTCTATAGCTGTTATTCCCAGGGGAATTGAGACTTTAAACATCCATTAAAAAGTGAATTGCTATTGTTGACAAAATACAGATGGCCAAGCATGAACTACTGACACCTAGGAGTACACTTCCAGTGCAGTGCATGGCGATGTGGCCGTGTGAATGCTCTGGTTGCTTTTACCAAACCAGTGTGTCCTTTGTTACCAGATTGGCCCTGCTATATGCTCATATTCCTTTGCCTAAATATGGCACAAGCTGTTAAAGTAATTTCTTTAAAAAATGAACTGAACTTGTTTTTGCTTTTGACAGTGAGAAAAGATATGCTCTTTCACAGCAAAACTATTAGCGGACAATATTCGTACAAGGCTCAGCTCACAAAATAATTACCCTGAGTTAAAGCTCTGCTTCAGGCTGCTGCAAACATAACACTCGATGACTCCCAGAGGCTCTGTCTGAACTGTGGGGTGTGCGCCATAGCTATGTCCCCGATCATCCAGGGGGGACCTGGCTGGGCCGGAAACCGGGGTGTGGGGGCGGAGGGTGGAAGGGAGTTAGCGTGGAGCCAGGGTGCAGCTGGGGCACACACACACGCACGCACACATGGCTGTAGGAGCTGGGAAGCATGCCTGGCTCCACAGGTTAGACATAGCCATAGCTTTAAGTCAGCCACGTATTTAAATAGTTTATTAAGCTGCAGCCAACAGACTTAGTCTCCATAGACTACAGTTAGATGCTACACCAGGGTGTAGCATGCAGCATTACACTTGCATAATGATACGTACTGCACTCCAGGTTAACTCCAGGCTGTGGAAAAAGCCGAGGGATGGCTCCAGCATTTAATATTTTCAACTTCGGGAATACTGTGTGATAAGCTAAGACTGAGACAAGAAGATGAAACTGGTTGGGGTTTTTTGGATCTTTCTAAACACTTTGAGAGACAGATACTTTGGGCAGATAGGTGGAAATTGCAGTAACTACATTGAGCTTTGGGTTATTTGGGGCTTAAGGTTTTTTCTGTTTTACTTTTTATGTTTATCTCCAATATATCTTACTTTTTTTTCCTTATCCTTATATATATGTGTAACATTTTTTTTGCTGTTTTTCTACTGCTATATTTAAACTCTTCTGTTTTTTCCTTCCATTTTCTTTATTTAAAGTTTTGTGGTCCTCCATTCTCTCTCATACTCTTTTTTTTTTTTTTGTCATCCTGTGGTTCGTTCCCTTCTTTTGTAGGTGTGGAAAATTGCAATTTGCCATTGTTTCTCTCCAAATGGTTGTTGTATTTCCCATGTTATTGTGTGTGCATGCATGCATGTGTGTGTGTGTGTGTGTGTGAGAGAGAAGAGGAGATACTGTGAGGCTGCCAGCAAAAACCAAAATTGGAGGAGACAGGAGAGCAGAGGGAGTAAGAGACTGTCTTATTGAACTTGGAGAGGAATGAGGCCCACCTGGGGCTGAACCAGCCATTGGGAAGATTAAGGAAATAAAATAATTATGGAAAGTTAGTGCTGGAATTGTGAATGGGCCTGAGAGACCTGGCTGAGGCTCAGGAACTGGGAGTGGTGGCTGCCTGAGCTGAATCAAATACTCAGTCACTCAAAAATGGAACAAATAAGGATAGAGCAGACACGCCGAGAAATTGTACTTCTGTACTTTGACTTGACTTTTTTAGCTTTATGAATTGAAAGAAGATTACTTTTTCTTTTCTAAAGAATGGAATTTGAAAAATGTAAACCCAGGTCTATTTGGTGCACGTTTAAAAAGGACTATGATCAAATAGCCAGAAACAAGAACACAGTCCGTAAGCAATAGCTCCTCAAATCTCTGACGTTTCAAATCAGAGCAGGGCTCTCAGCATCAATGCAGTGAAACACAAATGGGGTCAGCACTGTTAAAACAGACATAGCTGTGAGCTTAAGGTTCCTACTTCTCCCTGGTTTTTCATAAAGTAGACTTAAGGTAATCTCTTTCTAACTGAGTGGGTATTGTCTGCTTCTGAAATGCATGATCCCAAAGCTAATGTTAAAATGTAAAGAACAGGACAGTAGCTTGAAAATTCATTTTTTGCATAATCATCCAAATGACTCTAGTGTACACCACAATGAGATTTTAATGCTCTGTCTTTTACTCTGCGGTTTTTGTGTTGCTATTTCTTTGAACTTTAAAAAGTTCATAGAAAAAAATGCACTTTAATAAATAAAAGTATCTTCCAGCATGCAGCTTTCTTAAAAAAACCCCTCCCGAACACTTTAGAAATTATCTAATTTAGTTTCCTAATACACTTTTATAATATCAAATCGATTTATTTGGTAGGAAGCATATTTTTTAATCTCAAATGAGATGTGGCTATAAGTTTAGAACAAGATCCTCAGCTAGCATAAATTGTCACAGCCATTAACTCACTTCAAGTTCTAGCTAAACGAGTAATAGAAATAGGCCAGCTTGAAAGATGCAAAAGTTGTTGGACAAGATGACAGAGATGATCAGTGCAGCTTTCATTATCATCCGTATGAATTGTGCTATCAGTTTGAATACACAAACATGCTGCATATGCCTTGGTTTTCATATTTCGTTGTAGATATCCCTTATTAGCTACTATTAACAGAATGACTGGACTTACGGTCTGATGCTGTATAAGAAGCTCTTTTAGTCTTATGGCATATAAAAAGTTTGTAAATACAGGAGTGTGAGAGTCTGGTCTTGTATAATAAATAATATGATAAATAGGTAGGATGAAACTTTCTTATGAAAGGGAAGCAAGTTTAATGCAGTGATAAGTGGAATGGAAAATCCCATTCTTATATTCTAAATCTCGATGAATACCATCAACAGTTTATGACTGAGGGATTTCAGGAAGGATGGAGTAGGAATAGGACAGCAGGTATCTGAGTAGGATTTTTTTATTTTTCTTTTGCAAAGAAGGAAGAAAAAGGCATAAAAAGAAAAACATCTCAATTACTGTATGCTACTTTTTTGCTAATCACAACTTACATCACTGATAGAGTAAACAAAACTGACATGAGAACACGTCATTATGAAATGGAACGACTCATGCTACCAATTTTTGTAGTTCATACAGTACTTACCAGACCGCTGCAGAAAGCATATTATTTTGAAATGCTTGGAGGGGCCCACCAGATATTAACTTAAGAATTATTGGTTGTGGGTAGAAATAGGCTGAAGGCATTTCCTGCTGTGAACGACACTTGGAAGTTCTCCTTTTGCAGTACTGTAGAAAACAACGGCAGAATTTATGCAGCATTCATAGACAGCAGATTTCCCCAGACGCTTCAGAAATGCTGTCAAATTAAAACTGCTCTTCGGTAGGGCTTCATATTTTGTTTTTATTGGCCAGGCAACAATAATTCAAGTGTGAATGTAAAATGAATCTTATTTACTTGCTGTTGGAAGTGTGGATATTGTGGGATACTGGAGTGAATTCTTGTGTATTTACTTTCTGTTCTGGTGGAGGTGATACAGACTTTCTAAATGATAGCTGCTGGAAACACAGTCAGGAGCTATGGGCGCTACCTACCCTGAGATCACAAGCAAGTCTCCACGTCTCTCTGACCTGACTCATGACCAGAGGCTACTAAATCTATAGGTTCTCTTTCTCTGATGTATTCAGTTTTATAAATCTTGCCAAACACTTCTATACTCAGGAGGCGCAATATGAAAATCCCAGGTTATATATTTGGGAAGATCTTTCTAGCCCTGTATGTTTGCTGATGACTCTATACCACTGAACGTGAGTCCAGATCGTATTTTTACTTACTATGATACCTTTGATGTGTACTGGCCCATGGCCTCTGAAGGGAGATTGATGCTACGCTATCCTAACAGCCTTTACACTGGGATAGACCCAGAGATGGAAAAATATTGAGGCTTTCCCCACCTCTGTGCAAGCCCAGGCAATAGCAGCTGAGCATGACCTGGCTGCCTACTTTCCTTTTCTCTCTGTCAGCAGAGGCAGGAGTTGGCTTATAGCAGTGGGAGGTGAACAAAGGTTTCAGTGCACAACCACAGCAACCAGCTGCTATACGTGAGCTAGCATGAAGGTTAGTGTGCAGACTGCTCAAGGAGGAGCAGATTCATTGCTCACAGAAGGGGGCAGGAAGATGTTTGGAATCCTGCTCCCTTTTCTTGGTTGCGCTAGGGAAAAGGCTGCTATGTGGTGCCTCTCACATAGGGCCATGCTAGGGGGACCGTCTTAACCCTCTGAGTTATTCACATTTTCCTTTAAGAGCACAGAAGTGGTTGCTTGAAAGCTTTTGAATGTTTGGAACTGAATGTATTTAAGACTGAAAATGCGCTTCATTCTTGTGAAAGGGTGCCGAGAAGTGCTGTTATATGTTTTATTAATTATGCTGTCCCTGAATTTAAAGTAAGTGGTGTAGACTGTTAAATGATTTGTCATTATCATCATAAGACATGGGATCAACTAGGCTCATGACTGAATGGGTATTGTATGGCTGCCTGTCTGCAGAAAAAGGGATTGGAAAAAATCTTAAAGATTGATTTAATGGTGTAGAAATTGCTTGAAGAACCAGCAATAAGTCAGTCCTTGAGCAATTTTTCTGTCTGTTTGAAAACTGAGGAAAGGAGGGATTGTCCTTCTTCTGTATGTCCAAATGTATTCATGTACATGAGATAAGAAATTCTATCTCATAACTTTTACTTAACTATAGCTAACAGTGAAACTTCACCTGGCTTATGTTAATGAGACTTGTGTACTGGATTTGGCAGAAACCCCATCCATCCCCATTAGAGTAAAAAGCTCCACTAAAGACACTCACTTTTTCACTAAGCCTAAGAAATATATGAATAATTTATTAATCTTAAAATATTCTGTGTGTACAAGGAGTAAGATGCTTAGCACATAATTCAAGTTGGGTATATTACTGATTTTTGATGTACCACGTAATTCACTTGCACAGGGAAATCAAACCCATGTTCATTGGTCTGTATCAATTTGCATCACGCTAAGCAGAGGAAGAAAGCAATTGGTAATGTTAGTACTACTTCTAAGGAGTTAGAATTTACTTGACTTCAGGGATTACCTTGGATTTAGATTTGGTTGCCTCTAAAGTTGGAGATAAAAGAACCTTTCTTTTTCAAAGCACAGGGAGACAAAAATACTTCCTAAGCTCTATCCTAACACTGGAAAAAAACATTGGTGATTAAGAAATGCAAATCAACACCTTGTGTAGAAGCTGTATTGATTTTAACCAAATGGGAAAAAGCTTCTTTTATTAGACAGGTAAAAATGGAGTATTACATTTGCAGGAGAGAGGGGGAATAGGGGATGATTGAGTGACAATAGGCAAATCTAGCTTCCATCTCTGGTTGCAAGTAGGATGTAATAACTCTTTAAGTTATGGAGCAGCTGGAGAATATTTCACTGGAACCTATTCTAACCAGTGGCTGGAACAGGCTGCACGGGGCCCTTATCTGTCCCAAATCTCAAGATGTGATCAAGCCCACTCAATAAAATGTTTGGATGTATTGGAGTTTGCCTAAGTACAAACCCCACTAGGAAAGCAAAAGATTTCCACTGTTTTGGGGAGTCTTTGTATCAGGACCTTACAGACCCTCAAGTAGGACCTACTGTATTATTTGAAAATGTAGGAGGGAATGAAGTCTGATGTGCTGGCTATTTTTAAAGAGTTAATGAACTGACATATGTTTATACTTACTACTGATAATCTTCCTTTGGAAAACCTAACTTCTTAACTGTACAAAATTGGCATCCTATATGACCTAAATTGGATTTGAAAATGGCATTTGGATAAAAATCAAAAAAAGACATCCTACTGATAATATATGATCCCTTTATTATGTTTGATAAGAATGAAAAGCCGAAGGATTTGACAGTCCCACTGCGTGGCATGTAACATGAAATTCCTGAATGCAAATTAGACAGATTAAACTATCCTTTAAAAGACCCTTGATGGAGAAAAGGATGTATTTAAAATCCAATAAACTTCAGACCTCCTTCAAACGGCTTAAAATGAGGTCCAGAATGCTTGCTAAGTAGGAACTCTACTGGTTTTGATTTAATAAAAAAATTGTATAGTCTAATTTGAAAAAATCCTGTCACTGTATTCACCTTGCAAAAATAAATATGAAACCATATGGAGAAGCATATTTCCATGAATGTATTCCAATTCAAGATGAATTAATTGTATGCTCTATTTAGTAATCAGACAACAGCAAATTTCTTTAATTTCTTTACAATTATTAAAGAAAATAATTTCAACTTTGGTATGATTTCTCCTAAGCAATGCACAGAAAATAATGTGCTTTTGGTATAAATTCTAAATGGATGTCTTAATAGTTTTTTATAAGGTAGAGGTGTCATAAGTAGGGATGAGGTATTTTTATGTTACTAAGTTGCATATATGATTGGCTGTGCTGGTAAAAAAGCACAAAAGAGCCTTTGTTCTACTCTCAGTAGAGCTATTTATACATTGTGACTTACTGTGTCCAAGGACTGCTTCCTGCTTCCGTTAAAAAGTAGTCCCTCCAAATAAAATAAAAGCCATAAACTCTGACATTACTCAAGCCCTGTCTATTGAAACAACAACAAAAAAATCACACATGATTTTGTATTGCCTATATAGAATATGCTCTCTTGAGTTTACTTAAATACAATTCCAGATGAAGCATACTGTGAAAGTGATGCCTTTCATACCCAAAGAAGCAGAAAGACATTTTATTTGCTTAAAAAATAACGATGGTCCAATCAATCAGGTGCATCTACAGGGTATAGCTGAAGCTGGGGAGGATTGCAGCAGTTCTGGTCATTGTATAGACCGTAAGCTCTCTAGGCAACAATTACTCTTTTTGTCTTGTGCTTGAACAGCTTGGGGGGAGACCTGATACCTGCTTCGGTCTTTGTGAAGTACCAATGCAATAATACAATATTAACAATATCTATCTCTGCACGTCTTCTGTCCTTGTTCCCCGTGCCCATGGTCAACCACAGCTGCTTAGGTAGGTGGTGCAAATTTAAAGCAGCCCTTGTGCTCCTCTAAAATTATGCAATTAATATTAGCTGCCTAATGCTTCTTCTGTCAGAGCAGCAGTGTCAGACGACTTGTATTTTCTTCTCAGCCTCTTCAATACCTTTTTGTCTCTGGCATGTGACAGTTTTTCAATATGTCCAGCAAAGTATCTGGCAAAATGGGCTTGTGCCAGTGAAAGGGGGAAACTGTTTCCCATGTGGGCGAGTTTAGCTTAGCTGAGGCTAAGTTGCAGCCAAGGACTGTCTTCTACTGAGCTTGGGACATGGCAGGGGGCATTACCTCCTTCCTCTTTCTCTTCCTGTGTTGCAGTTATAATGCTGTGCCCTCGCCAGGTGGGCATGTAGGACCATGGAGGAAGAAGCATTGCACTGTGCTGTGAAATGCGTCCTCACTTGCAGGGGCATGCAAGGGAGGAGCCAGTGCCTGAGTCCCACTGCCTCCTCAGACTTGACAGATCCATCTGTTTTTATTTAGCCTTGGAAACTTCTCTGACTTGTGTGGCTAGGAGCCATCCAGCTGGCTGCACCAGCTAAGCCTTACCTTCTAGAAGAGGGGACCTCCCGCTTGTGTCCTCATCTGGACAGGGGTAGGGTCAGGATCAGGATCAGGCTACACCTTGTTCTGTCTGCACACTCAGGGGCCAACCACGAATCCCTCCAAGGTTAATTCATCACCATCATCTCCAGCTGCTGCAAGGCAGCAGCTCTTTCCTCCATATCTGTATGTGCTCATTAATGAGTTTCACTTTGATTTAGTGATATTTTTAAAGATAATACACCAGGTTTCCTGCAGCCTCTATGTAGATCTAGGAAAAAAAATAAATTAAAAAAACAAAACAGAAGAAAGAAATAATCGGGTAAGATTTCCATTCTTTGCATTTTGGGAACACACGTAACTTTTCATAGCCATATAGTGTCGGGCAATAACCTTACTCCAGAAAGATAAAAGAAAAATCTCATTCCTTCATGCAGACTAGTGCTCAGTATAAGCACAAATAAGAATTCATCAAAAGATTAATTTTAGTACATTTCTCTTAAAATTTTCAGTATAGTGTAAAAATCTTTAATAAGACCCCAACTAACTTTTAGCGTGGCTTTTTTATTAGGAGGGAAGAAATGCCACTGTCCTACAGTTCCCAGTCCTCTCACCCATATTGTGAAGTTTTAACTTTAGTGTAACTAATGTATATCACAAAATAATGCATTTGCTACCTCAGCTATCTTTCTGACTGTTTTTTTTGCCAATACACTCAATATGGCCTTTAGTTTTTCTGTCTATGATCGTTCTATAGTGTGCCAGAGGGAACTGAGTCACCGTTTCCTTGCCAGAAATAATCTTAGCGGGCGACAGGTATTGGTGTGAATGGGAATGAAGTGAAAATTGGAACTATTTAACTGCATCTAAACCAACCCTTGTGAACATACAAGGACATACGCGTCTCTGTCCCCAGAGCACCCTCAGATCTCTCATTTTAAATGTGCTAATAGCATTTCTGGACTAATTTTTATTTAATTAGTACTGTTTTGTTTTAAAACTAAAACAGATTAGAATTTAGCACAATCTCTGAAGAGCCTTCATTCCTTTACACACATATTTACACCGAGGAAAACAGACTCCATTTAGCCAAAACCTTCTGTCATTTACATTGAAATGCCCCACTGATATTTAATGAAGAAAAGGGGAAAATGCTGTTGCTTATATTTACATTAAGTCTTTTTTAATGACAGCTTCTAATACTGTTCCCATGCTTAAATGGCAAAGCATACTTAAACTTTAATTCTCATCGCAATATTTTATGCAGAGATATTTTCACCTGTTTCAGGAACAGCATAACATACACACAGAGACTTATTTCAAGTGAGCAGTGGCGTTTTCACTGGTTCTGGCGAGTCTTAACCAATTAAACTAGATAAACTCTGTGTAACTTTTCTGGGCAGGCTGTTAAGAATCATTCAAGGAATGCTCTATATAGATCTATTCTTTTTGCACTCAAACTTTATAATTACTATGTAGCAAGTTTAGTTTTTAAATGATATGGAAGTAGTTTTTATTTGTGTTTTTACACATAAATCCTGAAGCTCTTGGTTATTTTTTCCTTGTGTCAGAGTGAGCTCCCAATAACGTGAATGGAAGTTCAACTTTAGTAACGATAGAGTAATAAAACTGGATCCGGATCTCAGGATTTGGCACATGGACACTAGATCTATTAAGTCATCTTGTCCATACTCCTGCCAATGCAGAATTGTTCCCTTCAGCATAATCTCCAGTGCCTTATTCAGTCCAATTTGAAATGACTTGGGTGAAGCGGTTTCCATTACTTCACTTGGTTGAAGTATTACTTATTCCACAGACTAATATAATGCTTTTCAAGCTGCTTCATTCTCATGGATCACTTCCCAATCCCAACATTTCCCCCAGACGAATGAGTATGAGTAAGGGTAAGGAAAATGTGTGTAGAATATAAAGGCCAAAAGGAAAAAGTGGCACGAAGTCCTTCCCCTCACTCCATTTTTTTTTTAATATCTTTCTCCTTGCTTCATATTTCTGAAGTCTGCCTTTTCACTCTTGCCAGTGAGACTTGGACCAAACTCCCTGAGAAATAGATCCACTGTGAATTTTTCCCCTTTTTTTCTGCATGTGAATCATTCCAAAACAGTCTGTGAGGTTCCCCCCCCGCTTCTCTGTTAGATTTTATTATTTTTACTTTCCTCTGTATTTTATTTATTTTTAGTAAAGCACTGACTTTTGCCACTTATTGCTGACTCTTCATTATTCATTATATGTCACTTAACTCTTAAGGTATTATCCTGATTAGAAGGAATTTTTGATAGAGGATCCATGGAATATATTTTTTGCAGGTGAATATGGGTGTGTGTAATAAAAATGACATTTCACAAATTATAAGGAATGCTAAAACCAATTGTAATAGCAGACAAGATTGATGAAAAAATCATTGAGAAAGTGAACAAAGGTTTGTGGGCCCTGTTTTGTAGTATATCACATGTATACAGATAGCCAAGGCTTTAAATCATTGTGCATGCAAAACGAGGTTGAAATAGTTGGTGTTGTAACTGAAATCCTCTGCTAAGATCTTTGTTTCAGTTTTCAGCTATATGCACAGTAGACGTTGCAAGAACAAAGACTGAATTTGGCACTTTATTGAGATGTAGAAATTCAACAGCAGGAAATAATCTTCCTTGAAAGAAACCCCGATTTCCGTCCTCTTTTTTTTATATATCCTTTAGTAGCTGATCACTTAAAACAGGTGCTGTAATTCATGATTGGACATTAAACATTTACGACGGATGGTGTCTGTGTTTAGAGACAACTTTATGTACCAGTGCTTGTAAGGCACTTCCTCTCAGAAATCAAGTGGAAATAAGATCATATAACACTCTGGCAGATTATAGATTCAAATATTACAGCTGCTTGAATTATTCACTGGAATTCAATTACCCAGTTCATTTTCGTATATGTAATTATTCAGAAATGAAACTTGATTCCTACAAATATGTTCTTTATATAGAAGTGTTCAATAAAAGTGATAAAAAAAGGATGCCACATGGGTACAAACATGCCTGGGTCTCATGTGCTACCAGTGCTGCCCAGGTTTCTGGGCTATGACAGCTGTAGTGGAAACATCTGGAAGAAGTTGCCAGTCATTCAAAAGGGAGAGCATGCCCGGGCAAGTCTGGCCATGCTGGGAGGAAAGTCAGGGCAGGGCCCTGAGGCAATGGTAAGAAGTGGTGCCTGAGCACCAAAAAGCCTTATTGCAGCTTCATGTGACTAATTCAGGTTCTCAAACAGAAATGAACCGCTAAAAACTCCCATCCATTTGAGTCTGCTCCACACAGAATGTTTACTGTCACAGGTCTATATTCACCTTTACTGGTTTACAAACCATTCTCTTTACTGAGATGTCCATATTTGCCTCCAAAAGAATTAGCATCTGTGATTTCAGCTGTGTAGAGACGAGGGTCCCCACTTAGCCCAGACCACACTTTACCGAGTGCAACTGGACACACATTTAACGACACGGGTAGAGATGTTTTAGGGAGATTCACCCATAAGCACTGGCTGGATGGCATAAACAACTGTCCCATGGTGTGGCTGTGCAGCCCTTCTCTTTTCTCTGCTCAGGTAAAGGCTGTATCTGCTCTGATACTTGCGCCATGGTAAAAGGTTACCTGTTTTGAGGAACTTGTAATGTAGAGAAAAAACAAGCTCTTTTCCAAGGAAAGGACATGTATGAGCTTTGAAAGGCATCCTGCAGCATGTAGATTTTCTTCCATTGCCTGTGAAGTGTCAGTGTGACTGGAATGTACCCTGCAGAGACAGAACTGCAGTGAGATGCTTTGATAGCTAGACACGTTTGGGCTGCTGGGTGCAACCTTTGCTCTTTGTCGTGCCAGTCTTAGGAACTAACTCCTTCCAGCTGGTAGTGATCAGCTGCCATGAAAGCCCTACAGCACCTCCTCTGGGCACAGCAGAGGTAGCTTCAGCTGGCAGGAGCTGGGCATATTTGACTTTCGCCTCCAGAATATGTAGGTGAGTGCCCCTCTTTCCTGTCCTTCCTCTGGGTGGATAGAGCCTATATGAATCTAAAACACCTAGGATGGAGAACAAAGAAAAACCTAGATTCAAATGCCCTCTCTGGCATATAAATGAATATTCATGACGAACCATGCAGAGAGCTAGATATACTGAGCAAGGAAAACCCTAGTGCCAAACATCTAAGGTTTCTTTAATGATTTTCTTCACTGAAACTGGATATTTAAGAGAGACCTTTACACTTTAGTCTCAGTTCTCTCAGATCGATAAATTCATTCATGTGCTACTTAGCACAGGACGCAGACAGAACATCCATAAACCCAACGTTCTTCCAACACATAATATAAATGATCTGCTATTCTAAGGACAAAAAGCAATCAAACAAAAATGGGATATCACCCAAGAAAAGATTTGAAAGGCAAATAGAACCTGGAAAAGAGAGAACACAGGAAAACAAGACAATACATAAGGTATGTCATATAGGAAACATTACATCCTCCTTCTGAAGACAGATATTGTCAAACCCACTATTATCAAAACAAAAGCTTCTTTGACCATAATTGGTCATAAAGACATTGGGTCCTTTTCAGACTAGCCCTGTGTTAAGCTGACATCCGGATTATTACTTTTTTATCAAACCAGTTCTTACCAGTGGTAAATTTGCTCAGAAAACTTTTATATACCGCCATTGCCTCCAAGCTGCTATTTCCCAGGAGTATGTGCATGGGAGGAAGGGTGGGGAATGGGGCAGCAGCCAGATCTGTCCCCACACTGGTATACTGTTATCGGAATATGGATTGATTAAGCAAGTTCTCAGAACAAAACTAATACTGAAGTCTTTCATAAAGTCCCAAGTCATTTAATTGTCCAGAAGACGAGCCCTGAGAGCAGGCTGTAAAGCACCCTCTTATTCACTACCAAATTACCCAAGGTGTTGCCATGACCTGGGCTCACTCTAGATGTTAGTTTCGCACTTACCTGCTCAAGAACAAGACTGAATCAAGCCAAGGTTTCAGGCATTATTACATAGGCTGTAGTTCAGTGCTATTATCCTCAGCTGAAGGAACACAGCATGCAGGACTTTAGCTTCCCATAATCTAGCTTGCTAACAGCTGTTGACTGACAGCTTATAACACAAGCAGAGACACTGGCAGGTTTTCCTTGGTAACTAAAAGAAAAAAAAATACAGTATGTTTTTCATCTGATTAGGTATATGGTCATTACTGCTTTATTTTGCTAGGTTTTTGTGTTTTTTTCTATACACTTCCTGTGAGTACAGAAAACATAAGCCAGACCCTTTCAAGAATATACTTTAGAAGACTTTTTAAGAAAAAACTCAGAAAAACTGACAACAACAACCCCCCAAATGTTTTCGTACTAGGATCTGGAGTGCTGTAAGATGACTATGCAGAGCTCTGGCTGGAAGCCCACTACTGAGCCATATACTGCAAAGGAGCTGAAGATATCTTTGCTTTGTAGGTGGCAGAGTGCCTTCACAAAGTCCTGGAGTGCTTTCCAGCAGTCTTTGCCATGATGCACAAAACTTAAGATCCAGAGTATAGAAAAGATAGCAGAAAGTGGTAGCAAACAAAAAAGCATTTTTGAACTCTGTGCAAGTCTCTTGGAGCCGAAGGGTCTTAGAGTTCTCTTCACCGAGGGAAAATTAGACCTTTTTGGATCAAAAATATGCAAGTCATCCTCACCTTGATGCATTCTCCAGAATCTGCAGGTGTGGAATTTGAGAAGGCTTTTTAAACATCCTACTCGAGATGACAGAGAATTTGAGTGACTACTAAAAGTTGTGGAGGTGATATAATGCATTTGTTTTACTTGCCTGAAAGGAACAATGTACTTCAGTGAAGCGTTTGCTCTTACCAAAGCCCAGCTATGCTGCTGATGGCTGCTGTGCTTTTGACTTGCCATGGAGGATGCTGTGCTATGGGCAGGAGGTGTAGAGAACAAACAGGAACCTTTGTTTCCTTTCATTTAGGGAAAAGAAAACAAGGCAGAAGGAGGAATGCTGAGCAGCTGCCTGAAAGCTGCTTTGTTTCAGCTTCATTATGACATGATCCCTGAATTGGTTTTTTATAAAGTATTTAATATATTGGAAGAAATCACAAAGCTATAGCTATAGTAAGCAGTTTTAGTTAGAATTTACACTGTCTGCTGACTAGAGATATGGGTGTAAATTCTAATAAGCAGATGCTGTGCTCTTTCAAACAGGGTACTGAAATCTGACCCAATACCTAACAGTGGAATTAACAGAGACTATGATAAGGCAAATGCACGGTTGTCAAAGTCCGCTTACCACCTATTTCATCATATGGAGAGCAAAGAAATCATGACAGTACAACATACTGGCAGCATGAGAATCTGTCTCATTTAACAACATGCTATTGTTGTCGGTTGGGAGAGCAGTTACTCACTTTGGTGCTCTCCGCTGAATATCCAGGATCATTTGAAGTTGGTGGAAATGCGAGTGCTTTGTATCGTCTGCTTTTTACATTGTAGTGTTCTGCAACCTTAAAAACAGATGTCTGAAATAGTTTATTGTGCTTTTCCTCAAATATTATACAGCACTGGTATGTGCAGAGCACAAAGGATTACCTCAACAGGATTGTGTAGGTCTTTGTCTTTATTTTATGGTCTCTGTGATCTATTGTATGTAAACCTTTTTACAGGTCCAGGAAGTGGTGGTAGCCTAAGTAAAATTAAACACCATACTATGCAAAACTTTTAGGGCTGTCCTGTTCTGTAAATGGACACACTGGAGACCCAAAATAGAAAGCCTTTGGAAATAAACATTTTCATCAAGTAATTTTGTCCCAGAGAACTATTTTATGCTAGACCACAGAAGATGTTGGTTTTGGTGCTGGCAATAACAGGACTAATTTTCCCAAGGGACAGAGGAAGTGTTCTCTCCACTCTCTCACATTTTGAAATTTCAATGGGGAAAGCTTAGCTATTTTTATCTTGTCACCTTGCAGTTTCTGCATCACGTTCTTCTGTGAAAGACAGTGGAAGTTAAGAGTCAAGTACCAGTGTGGCTACAATCCAAAGAGCATGAGATGCTTCCAAGAGAAATGAGTGACATAATGTTTTGTTCAGGCATCTGTACCATTGTTTAGTATAATACATTCTTGCCTTCATGCCTAAAGAATCATGCCAGCAGTAAGCCCTTACACTGAATAAAGCAGCATGCTATTTGCCTATAGGAAAATGCTAATCCAATCTGTCTAATTTACAGCTTGGTTTAATGGTCAGATCACCATTGGAGATTTTCAAAGTATTGTAATAACATGGAACCAATCAGTGTATAAGCCAGGATCTGAATGCTTATATTTATAACCGCTGAACTCTAGAATGCGATGAGAATCAGGTGCTAAGGACAAGATTCTCAAAGATACAAGAGATCATATCTGAAAATCCCAGTAAAGGAGCCTCACAGGGTTATTTGAAAGGCATTGGAGAGGAGAAGTCCATGGACTCATTCCCTTGGTTTGCCCTTTCCCAGGAGTTTATCTTTATTGGTAGCTGGGGAATAATGCAGCTGTTTGGTCCTCTGCTCTCATCTGATGAACCTCATGTTGGTACATCTTTAAATGAAGAAATAGGAATATGCAGAATTTTCATAGCTTGTCACTCTGCTAAAAGATGGAATACATAAATTCAAGGTTTTACAGAAACTTGTCTTTGTCTTTTTCTACTAAGTTCAGTGAAAGAAGTTGGAAGTGATGTTGTAAGCTTCACTAGCACACGGCTGCCATTTGTTAGTTTCCCTCAATATGTCTTTTTTTTCTACCTGAAAACTTTGTCTGGAGCAATCCAGGAATCCCAGACGTGCATTTGGCTTGTGCGATCAAATCTACCCCCCACGCACAAATCAGCTGTCCAGGGCAAATACAGTAAGTTCAAAGCTTCTTGGAGGCATCTGGCCTACCGTGCGTGTGGCATACACGTTTCTTGCATGGAAAAGGCAAGGCAACAGACTCATGTACATGCAGTAAATGTGTGAGCGCATGCAAATACTTTTGTCTAGGTTAAGCAACCTTATGTTCCAGGGTCGTGATCGCACATGCCCAGAGCTGTGACTGCCACCAAAGCTCCAGAGAGAGTGAAAGGGCTCCTGTCAGTGTGTTACTTCTTGGCAGATACTGGGTGAGCTCTACACACAGGGCCTTTCCTTCCCTTTCTAAAGAGCCCAGTGCCTACACTGGATCTAGCCCTAGATGGCCACCTGCACTTTCAGGCACTTTTCTGCATAAGTACCCCTGAAAAGCTAGTCTCAATCTCTTTGCAAACTCTGATGAAATCCCAGACGATGTAAAGACCTAAGGCAAAGTGGATTGACTTGGAGTTCTACCGATAATAAGAGGTGCAGTCCATTGCATGGAATCTCTAGAAGATCACACTGGCATTATTTAGGTGCTTTAATAGGCAATTAGGTTTCAAATTTTAGACATCAGGAGTTTAATGTTGTGGTCACAGTTTGTGTGCACATTGCAGAACTTGTGGGTAAAACACTAAATAGAAACTCTTTTTTATCCCCTGGTTGTCTTAGAAATCATGTTTCATTAGAGCAGTGCAAAATGTTCACAATGAAACACCAGACCACACAAAAGTCACCTGGTGTGGAGTTTTGTTACAAACTAGTAACGCAAACCATATTTATCAAAAGATTTGCTTAGCATTGAGGAACTCCTGAATGACCTGAACTCAATTTTAAGCATATATGGTGTGTGGCTTTGGATCAGAATCATGCAAAATTCATAGCTTTGCATGGTTTTGATGTGAGGTGTGAATAAACACCAGGTGAAGCACAGCAATTCCAATTGAGTTTCAATTTGATCAGGATCTGATCCTCACCCGGTGTTAATCGGTGTAGCTCCATTGAAGTTAGTGTTTTGCTCCATTGTGGAGCTACACCAATTTACTGTAGCTGAGGAGCTGACTGAAATTTTCAGTTTGCTCAAACCTGAAAGTCAAAGTCTAACTCAGTGGGTGTGAAACTATTTGGATCAAAATGAAAGAAAATGTTTGGACAAATGCTTGTGAAGTAAAACTAGTCCTATATTTTGCAGCTGTAAGGTCGCAGCCCTGAAATATATATGCCTAATGATATAACCATAAGTTAAAATTCATCATTACTTTTTTTGCTAACCAGTAAAATGACTTTTGCTAAATCTACCTTGTGATATAAGTTTAAAAGGAAAAAAAAAGTATTTCTACTCAAGTCCTATGATAATCCCAAATCAAACAAGTTTTGGAGATAGCTAAGAAAACTCATGACCTTGAGTGCAAAGGAGTGCCTAAGAAACCTGTATTTTGTTTTTGTACTTACACATTTTGTATATAACTGTAAAGGCAGCAAAGGCATGCAAGTACCACATAGGACTACAAAGATAATCCTAAAAATAACCTTTTCTAGGGCAGCCCTGGAGAAAACTGAAAAGTGACATCTTTAACTTGCATTTCTGTACTGCTTCCTTTGTTTATTGTTTCCTTTCCAATGATTCCATCAATTCAGATGACAACTTTCCATTGACTTGCCCTTTTCCTTGAATATACTAGATAAAGAGAAAATAGAGAGCTAGCAATGCAACAGGCTATGTCTCTGAAACTTTGCTAGTGTTTTCCACAGAAACAGAAGGGTGATATTGTGCATCTATTATTAATGATCAGTGTGGCTTCACTGGCTGCATCCCTACTCATAAGGCAAGGCAATGTTCCTGGGTGCTAGGATTTGATCAACTGTCCTGTTAAAATTGCTACAGCTGCCCCAGCATGGTTTTAGGCCTGGGCCACGTAGCACTGCCAGACAATTTCTGGGCACGGTGCAGGAGTCAGCACGCACCAGTGACCATTTCCAAGTCGTGTGTTGCATGCAGTCCTGTGCTTGCAGGGTGAGAGAATTTAATAATATGGTCATGGTCCAGGACATGCCAGTTGTTTACAGCAGCCAGGATCATTCTGGCATGCTTAAATTACTAGTGTAGATATAGCCATTGTGTCTCATTTTTGGCCTGCCAGACATCTTATGCATTTCATTTTTTTTGCTCTTCTTTCAGATTCTTATGTTTGGTTTAGGCTTGTTTTATTTATCTGTTAACTTCTGGTCACCACATGGCGTAAACAGCGTCAGTTCAGATGTGTTGTTATGTATGTTTATTGGACTTGTTGGTAAGCAAAAATTTAGAATGTACTTACGTCTTTTGGAATCTGCCAAAAAAAAAAAAAGCAAACCCTTCTCAAGAGACTAGGGTTTCTTGCCTTTCATATAGACTAATTCAGGATACTAAATATAGGTGGGTTTGCAGTACTCTATAAAAGAAAAATGAAGGTGGATTTCTAGTATGAAAAGAATCTTCTTGGCAAATGTATTAAGACTAAGAAAGGAAAATCCATTTTTCTCAGTAGAACAAGTGAAAACTGTTAGGATTGACACTGATAAAACATGCTATAGCTGCTTTCTCACTTTGTCAATGTTTACATTCCTTTTCCCTTTCTTGAGGTATAAAGGTGTTCAAGGTCTTATGTGCTGAATCTTTAACAATTTCTGATGTCATTGCTTTTTCTTATTAATAAGAAATAGGAGTATCAAAGCTTTTATGGGAAGTGTGGAAATAAATACCAAAAACTTCCCACAAATTTTGAAACCTGAACTGTCTTTTGGCTTTGCAAATGACTTGTGGAGAACTATTTTTTTTTTCTAAAATAAACAACTGACAGCATTTACCAAAACCATACTGGTTTATGGCAAATGAAGTGGGGGAGGGGACATTTCACTAGCACGACTTTCCATGAGCATATTCCATTTGGTCACTTTTCACTGGAAAAATAAAAGTCAACTCTTTCCAGAGAACGCTTCCATTACAAAATTGAGAAGATCCTGTCACAGACACAGCCTGTGCAGTGAGAAATATCCTTTAGACTGAGTGCAGAGTTGAGATGATGATGAGCTAGGAGAGTGGCTTGGTGTGGGATCATTTCCAGGTGTAGAACTGCTTCTATTTTGCCCCTATCTGAGAACACATTAGGAAAAAGTAACAAGCTCCCTTTCCTCCCTGTTTACTAATTCTGTTCATCCCTGGCAACGCTTACGCTACATGTCATGATTGTTAAACTGTAGTAGGTTAGATAAATAGGTCTGATTGTTGCAAGTTTGAGAAAGAAACCTGTTGTAAGGCTGGGAAGTCTCAAACTCATCTCTTTTCCCCAGAGTGGGTGAATGAGGGAGAGCTGGATCCTGTAGAAAGGAGTGGAATTAAAGAGTGAGCTTTAAAGAGTAAGAAAAGTGTTGAGAAGAATCCCCCAAGTCATCCCCTTAGAACAGAAACCACTGGAGAAGAGGGATGATCCAGTGGTCGATGAAAGGTCCCGGCTGAGAGCTGGGAGATCTGCGGCAGCCCAAGGTAGTTCTTGAAAGGTTGGCTGCTTGCCCGTCTGCCTGTTTGGGGTGAGGTTTAAGCCCCAGACCTGTCAAATTCTGCATGCAGCTCTGTGCTGTTTTGTGAGTTGGGACCTGGAGTTCTGACTCAATGCCAAGGGCCTGTATGCTCTGCACCTACTGAAATACTTGGGGTATTGTCAGGCATTGTAAACTTATTCTCGGGGTGTGTTCATACAGAGCTATTCTTGCTAGCATTCCATACAAAAATACCATTTTAAGAGGTGGTGTGAAAAAGATCACTGGCTGAAAAGTTAATTTCCTGCCCAAATGGATGACGCCTGCAAGCTAAAATAAATGTATTTAAAAAAATCGGCTATCTAAATCAGTCTATTTCAAAGAGAATTTACTTTTGTCAATAAGGCAGAATCTTGTGAATCTACACACTTCATAATTTGCACATAAGGTTGGCAGTTTTTCCCCACTTTTTGGCAATGATTTAATAGCAGAGAACTGAGCAAGGGGCTCAGATTACTAGGATTATATTATATTACACAATATAGTGAAGCATATTTACAGAAGAACCTTATTAATTTGTATTAATATGCACCCACCCACTGTAAATTATTGCTGGTTTTTTTTCATTTTTTAATGCCACAGCAAGGAGCACATTTCAACCCACCATCCTGAACAAGTAGTGAAGTGGTATTATGGTGGAATTTGGGAAGGGACCAGATGTGAGAAATCTTCCTTTTAGATCCAGATGAGGACAACGTTTTCCTCCATGCTATTGGATTAGTAGTCAGGAGACCCATGCTCTGCTCCTGAATCAGGAATTGATTTGCTGTGTGACTAAGTAACACTTAATCTTTCTTACTCAGTTCTGCAACAGTCTGTGAAATGATGATAAGACTTTGATGCCTTTGATATCCTTTGCTTTAAGGTCTTGTGTACAGTTTGTATGAGGTAGCATTATTTGCTCTTAAAATGCATCCAGTGATTGCTCACAAAGCAGTTTGGTTGGAACCACTGAAAACTAGAGTGGCTTAAAATACCTCTGCATAGGGTGTGAGAAGAATAAGAATTTGGTTCTTGTATCTGAAAGACTGTCTACATGGAATCTGAGACCCAATCCAAGTTAAGTTGTATAGAAAGCAGTTGTCGTCAGTTAAAACAAAGTGGTTCTTGAATCCAGAGTCAGTTGGGAAACATTTTTGTTCATCTGGACAATGATTAAGAATAGGAAAGAACAGAACTTGGCCATATATTATACTCCTTCATTTAAATGAGATGATATTTATTCCATCTAGAAAGGTGTTTCTGGCTAATTACATGATTAAAAATTTGGCTTGGCATTATCTGAACTTGTACAGCAAACCTCACCTTGTGTTTTATAGGATTTTAAATAGGATTACTATGAAGTAGAGAGCAACTAATTAAAAGATGGCAGGTTTCCAGTTTCCAGTTGATGACCTGCTGCTGCTGCTGCTGCTTGTTGCTGTCCCCAGAGTGAGCGGAGCAATACGATCCCCTGCTCTGGGATGTACAGAATGTTCTGTGGTGTTCCAGTCAGGCGCTCTATGGAAACTTAGCAGGATCTCGCATCCTCAGTGCTTTTCATGCACTCTAGCTGGGGAAAGCTGCCAGAAAGCCAAACCAAACATTTTTATGGGTTTCCTCAGGCCCTACCTCCACATCTTGTTGAAAAATTAAAGCACACAATCATGGGTGCGTCTGTTGAAGCAAGCAGGCGCTATTATTCCAGGTTTTCAAGGTTGTTTTTCAGTCTATGGATCCAGTCAATTAAGGAAGAGCACATCTAAACTCTTCTCTGAAATTTCTCATGAAAAACCCCAGTCCAGGGACACTTTCCAAATACCACTCAGCAACTGCAACAAGAAATCAGAGAAGGTAGAGATTTTGCTAAAAGTATGAGTATCACGGAAACTTAGCAGTTCAGTTTTACTGATGAAACAAAGTTTCAGATGAAAAGGTCCCATAACACCCCCATTCCTCGTTTCACTCCTACTGTTTGAATTCATCATAGACTTAAAGCAAAGTCTTGTCAGAGTTTTTTAAGTCATTATGGCTAGATAGGAATTTAAATCCTACAACTAAAATGTCAGCTGTGGCAGCTTGGAGTTCAGCGCAGGTTGGCCATCTAAATATTTGCCCAAATTTTCAGATTAAGTTTTCAGTCCACACTTTGCTCTGCTAAGGCTATATGTTTATCATCACTTGACCAGCTAGTTGCAGCTTGTGCACACTTCCTCAAACAAGCTTTAAATCCTAATTCTTGGCTGCTGTGTAGACATGTCTTTAACCCCTGCATAGCAATGCCAGACAGTAAGCTTCTTTTCTGATGCAATTTTATTGCATTCTTTCTGCATCCTCATCTTTGATCTAGAAGGATCACCCTGGCTGGATAGGAAGTTAGTTCAGGCTGTATATATAGTTCATATTACAAAAATTAGTCTCAAACCTTTCAAGACATGTGCATACCTAAGAGCAATTAAAGGGATTTTATTTCCTTACGCTTTTAAGAGATTAAACAGTAGATGCCAATTGTGCCAAAATGTTTTTCTAGTACAAACTCTGCAGGAGCCAAAAAATACAAGACATCTTCAGTCAGAGGCATTGCCAAGTGCAAGCATTCAAAATAAAGCTGTAATGCGATTGGGTTGCATGGCACCATTTAATCTGAGGACAAATTTGCAGAATTTCCTGGCTAAAAGCCCTGAGCTACATAGTTCTGCATGACATGAATCTCTGAAATTGCTCCATGCTGGGATTTGAAACCCTATTATTTTGGGGGGTGAATGAGGAGGACGGGTGGCTTCTATTCCTTTTGTACCTAAATAACTTTTGTACCTAAATATTACATAGCTCTGCAGTGTTTATGATGAAACTTACTCTTTGCACTCCTACTATCTTAAACTGTGTTTTCCAAACGCTTATCTTTTTTGACTTGTTGTGAGTTGTGGACATCCCTAAATGATATGAATCTCACAACTGCAATTCACTTGCATGTATTACTTCAAGAAGGGTCTCACAATTCTTAAAATAGGTATAGGACACAGTGAGAGAGGGCAATAAAGTAGTTTGTTTTTATTTCTGCATTGGTAGGAGAGGAGATGGTCCAACCTTGTTCTAAAATTCAGTCTCCCTAAAATATGCTTTATACTATGGGCTGAGCTCTGCCCACGTGAATGCTTTAGAGCCCTCAGTTCGCAACTACCTAGAGGCTCCTGGAACTGTTAAAGTCTCATTTTGTTCCTTCAAAGTGGAAAAAGGAGCCTGGCCCAAATTAAGCTAGGAGTGCTGTTCCCAAGGCATACCAAGCTTTATGGGACTTCAAGCACAGTATTTCAAACTCTTAATTCAGAAGTATAGGGGAAAGCAATCGCCACTATATTATGCCTCTTTTTCTAAACAATCCAGTATGTTTTCTTTTTGTGTAAATGTGATGCAGCTGGTTCTAGTACCATATTTACAGTAAATATCCTTTTTGATAAACTAAGGCTTATTGAGGCAGTCCAGTATAATGTGTTAAAGGATTTAATCCACTTTTTGAACAGTTACTAAGCATGGGGTTTTTTTTTTGAATGAATATTCTGAGCATGTAGGACAAAATCTTAGCAATGCAAAAGCTCAGAAATAAGCCAATGTTTATACTTTTAATCTACTGCTTATGAAAGAATTGTGGGTTTTGAAGGAATCTTGACTTTGCTTGAATCTAGCAAAGTAAGATCTAAGGGCTCTTCTGTGATGAATTTCTTCAGGAGTTCAAATGAAAATATGGAACTTCCAGCCAGAACCTATTGCGTAAATTTAATGAATTAATTAGACACAGAAAAATGTTAAAATGTATGGAATGAGAATGACTTTCTTCCCTTCTTTAACAATGTTAAGAAAATGGGCTTGTGTTATGGTTTCTATCATTGATGCAATCTGTTTTAAACATTATTTTATCCTGGTTGCTTTTTGTCTGCATCTTTTTGGATTAAACAATATTCTTCAGTAGAGATGGTGGCTGTTACAGTCTGTTTTCTTCAAAGAGATTTCCTGCGTATATCCCACCATGCAGAATCAAGTAAACTTGGAAGAAAATTCTTCTAGAGCACTTTTCTGTGAGCCTGCTTAACTGTAGCCATATTCATTTATATGACATTAAACTACCTGTTTGTCAGAGGAGCTTAAGTAGAAAACTAATGTTAGCTTACAAGGAGCCTTTTAAGGAGCTCAAAAGTGTATAAAACAAAAAGTTGAACCCTTAATTCAATGCTTTTTCAGTTATACCGGTATGACTCTTTAATGCTGAGTTCACCTTCATTTCAGAGTAGTCAAGCACTATCTTGGACAGCTTGAGGACAGTTTTGGTCTTCAGATTGGAGCACCTTACATGAGAGTTCCTTTTGACAGGTTAAAATTACTGACAGATAATGGACTTTTAGCTGGGTCAGATGGCAAAGTGGCATCCTTTGCTGTGCAAGGCTACATACTTACCCCATAGAAAATGGTCAGCCTATTTATTCTTTTGCTCCTGTCTCTAATTTACAGAAGACTTCAGTGTCACAATGAAGAAGCTACTTGTGTAATACAGCTTTTCTCCCCAGAGAGCTTAATGGGCCTCTAGAACCAAGAATTGTGTCCAGCTGGGCATTTATCCTTCCAGGTCAATTTATCAGACACAAACATAGTGAAGTTTTGAGTTATCTGTTCAAGTTCTTTAATATAGCTACCATGTATTTTCATAGTTTGTTAAGTTTTTCTGAAGAGCAGTTATGTTTTTCACCTTTTTACTCTGGAACAGATCTTCCATCAGAAGGTTATTGCTGTAATGGCTAGACACCATCTTCCAGTTTCCAGCCTCAAGTAATTTACGAGAGGTGCTTGCTGACTTATTCTTGTGCCAGCCCTGTCTGTTGCCTTATGTAACTGTTCAGCTTTCCTGATGTTTACTTGCCCACCCCAAATTGATTTTATAAGGCTACACCAGCAGAACTTTCTTAGTTTCCTCTCACACAACAGATTATTAATTCCTCTGGATATCCTAGTATGCCATCTTCACACCTGTTCTAGTGATGAATTCATTTTCCTTGAACACAAGTTGTATGCAGGACTGCAGATGAGGTCTCCCAAAGGCTGCACAGTTGGACACTAAGAATTTGCTACTCTTCCTCTAGTGTTACCTTAACAAAGCATTGCTTTTGTAGCCTCCTGCAGTCATCTGGTAGTTCCAGAGCACACTCTACTGAGTCTTTTCCAAATGAGAGTTTTAGTTCTTATCCTTCAACACACGTTTTGTTTTTTCAACTACTGAGTGTCATCTCATTTCAGTTCACAAATATCCAGTTCTTTCAGTGGGTTTTCCTTGTCTGCTTGTACATTGATATATGCCTCTCTGTGTTGCCTGCAGAATCCATCAGCGTACTCTCATGTTCTAGAGCAGGGCATTAATCAAAATAGTAAACAAAATCAATCCCTTGTGAGACCGTTCATAACCCCACCTCCAGCCTGACCCTTTCTCTGAATTTTACACTCTAGCCTCTCCATTTTTATGCTCTCTCCATTTTTATGTGCTGGGCTTCATGCTAACATATGCTTTATTTAAAGACTGCACTCTGTTACTGGGCCTGGGAACAGAATCTGGATCAGCATCTTTCTCCCTGACAGATATCTAGCGAATAATTGAAAAATCCATTAGCAGGCTTTTTATCGTCTTAATTATGCCTAGCCTAAGTAGTGCATCAGTTTTCCTATTAGCTGTAGTAGCAGAGGTGAGGTCAGTATTCATGCTGGGGTGGTTTTGGGTTTGGAATGGGGATTTCATTGGTTTGCTCATAAATAATTCGGGGTTTGTGCTTTTAAAATTGCTGGTTTATTTAGCACACCAAGTGAGAAAACATTCAAAACACATCTTCTAATTAAAAATTATGCTGAAGCTCTCAACAATATACAGATGTTCCACATTTTGGTCATGTATCATCCCAGATTTTGATGGATAGCACAACACTCGGCTAAACTGCAAGACTGAGACTATCTTGTCCTGTACTGTCGGAGGAGCCAAGTCCAGGGTAAACTGTGTTTTCCGTACTCTGAATACAATTTTGTTGTTGTTGTTTTTTGGTTGTTAACAGTGTGAGTTCACAAGTTTCCATTTATTTTAAGGCAGGAGTGCATCAAGATCCTCATTGAATGGCTATTTAATAGAAAACCTCCAGAATTTGGGATATTGGCTCTGTCACATCCATAATGAGTCTCCTTTCTTTTACAGTTGTGTGTGTCAGAGTGTACAAACAGCTAGCTGGCTACAACGGCAGGTCTCTTACCCATAACCACACTGGGAAAAGCATCAAAATGAGGTCCAGCATCTGAAAACCAAAAATTCTTATTGGATCATCCTTCACTTCTGGAATCCAGCACAGTGTCTATTGCTCTCTTTATTAGTACCTCAGGCAGCTCAAGCAATACAAACAGCGCTATTCTTGGCCTCATCTAAAAACAGTCGTAATATCAGGGAGACTTTCATAGTGGAATCCTGTCTACAACCAAGTTACACCTCATGTGAGCCAATGTTCTCAATCCTTCAATCACATAAACCAGCCAGCGGCTCCTCTCACTGGCACAAATAATATTTCCCACCAGGGCAATGAGTCTTTCAGACTCTTGAGTTTTTCTGCTTACAGTTCTGAATGCACATTAGCATTTGGATTGAGGCAGCTAGATCTGAGCAGGCTCCAGGGCCCATTAAACTTCATCATCTGGAAGTTCACTGGCATCATTGTTACTTAAAAAAAAAACCCCACACTTAAAAAATGAAGCAAACATTCCACATGTACTAAGTATAACTTTCATCACTACAAGTATTTCCATATTCAAAAAATGTGAATTTATATTTGATTTGTGCTTTATGAAAGAAACTATTATATGAAGTTTCCATTTTGGTTGAGTAAGTGCTGTTTAATTTGTAACTTCTCTGAGGATTAATGACAAAAAGAGAAACAATAATGACAAATGGAAGGATTTGTTTATCTAGATTGATTTAAAAATAAACAGGATCGTAGGGCTGGCCATTAGTCTGAACTGGTACTAGAGAACACAAAAACCTTTTTCTGGGTGGGTGGGTGGATCTGGTTAAACTCGCTATGTCCAAGAAACTAGCTAAGATCAGTAGACAAAGTTGAAGAATTAAATAACTGATTCACATTTTAGAATAGCTGTGTCTTGTATACACAGGATTTGGAGCTCTTCAAAGATATTCTGCCCTTTGCACAACCACTTTGGTATTTAAAAACAAGATAAGGGCATGTTTCTATCCACAAAAGTTGCCGTTTTGAATAAAAATCAGGTTTATGTTGGAAGTTACTGACTGAATCCTTAAAGAAGATTTTTTTGGATGTGATTTCCATGGATTTAGTTGCAAAACACTTAGGTATGATTTATTTATGTTGTTAGTAATAATTAAACACAATAATGTTTTTACTCACATCTTTACTTTCTATCCCCACTTGGCAAACTGGGTTCAATTCTGGTCACCTTCCTGTTAACCTTTTTCCTTGAAAACTGATTATTAATTCTGACTCTTTGTTTTTGGTTTCTTAGCCTGTTTCTAATTCATGGCAGTATTTTACCTCTCACCCCAATTTAGTTGCAGTGAGGTTTTTTATGCAACAAAGCAAATGCCACTTTAGAAAAAAGGAAATGTGAAAGACTCTTAAAGGGACCTTATCAAGTACTTTAATCTTTATTTTTTTTTAATCTTTTAAAGGAAAGAGACTAATATAGAAAAATATCTACAATATAAATTTAGAAAATAATGAGATAATGAAAATATTAATATTACTCTGCTGTTTTGGAAACAAAACTATAATAGCTCTGAAGTAGTACGTGAAAGCCTGAAGGTGAAACAGAAAATGAGTCTGACTAACTCTGGGAGCCCAGCCAACCACTGATTGCAAGGAGTTTAGATCTAAGGGGGAGTTAGGTGCTGAGTGGACATACTAAACATAGTGATTAGAAAAGGAAAGAATTAATAAATACAGAACATTCATAAAATGAACCTTCAAGGCAATGGATAGTGCAAAAAGGAAAGTTCTTGGGCCAGCAGAATTCCTAGTCATTTACACATTCCAATAAGTGAAAAGATATCATACGGAAAAAGGCAACATGACTTCTAAAGCATCCTAGATATTTTCAATATTCACAATATTCCTATTTATAAATGAGGAGGATGAAAGACACATATTAAATGTAGTTTGACATCTGACCAAAGATGTAGTACTTTTGCATGTCAACTGATATTCTTGGATGCAAAAAAGAAATCTGAATTGTATTTCCTATGGCACAGGAACTTGGAACAACATGAAAGTCAAAGTTTTGGAACAGCAGTCAATCTAGAGATAGAAAGTGACATCAGTCAACATGAAGTGGCATAAAAAAAGCAGAAGGAAAAGTAGGAGGGAGCCATTTTGTGTTCATACTCCCAACAGGTACAACTACATTGGCAAGATGAAGGAGAATGAGACAAAACAGACTAACTGAAGCCGTCAGCCCATTTATTGACAATGAGCCAAATCCTGAAGGTGACTCATTATGAAGACGTAAACAATCCTGGTCGGTGACTCAGTGGTGAGGAAGCTTGGCTAAGACATCTGTAGTCCATATAAAGAAAACAGGATGATGAGATTTCTCTGGGGTATGGTAAGATAAACTATGGGACAATAATATTGCACGTGCCTATGATAGCCTGTAGAAAGTTGGGACATTCTTACCCTTTATAGCTCATGGAGGAATGTACATATCACCAACAAAGGAAGCTTTGATTGGCATTTGCCTGGGGAATCTGAGAGGAGCACTGGAAATGGATATAGTGTGAATCTTCTGAGAGTCTGTGGAGGAAGGAAGAGGGTGGGTGATAAATATCATCATGTAGGGAGTGAATTCTGCAATGCAGAGAATATTACACAGTTTGGTCAGTTAATTTGTTACGGCTTACAAACCACCATCTGTATAGAAGGTCCATCTCCCTTCCCATTTTAAAAACTGGCAGTGTGTGCCCGGGAGGACCTCAGCAAAGCAAAATATGGAAAGAACATAGATTTTCTAGGAGTTATGCTCCGCAGATGAGAGGAATAATTTTAAATAAAAGGTGAAGATTATGCATCTGTATACTGCTTGAAGAAGCATATTGGGCAAGAAGAAAACACTGTCACTAATAAACATTAGCTTGGGATCTAAAATAAAAACTTTATAGAACGATTAGAATAACTAGAAAGCAAACATATTGCGCATTGTTTCAGTCTGCAACAGAAGAGAAAGCAGTAGGTTAATATTTTTTAAAAACTGCTAACAACCTTTATGAAATGTATGGAAGTGAAACCCTTCAGTTTGTGATATGGTAATGAAAAACTAGGGATCAGTGACAGCAGGCAAAACTGTAGATTGGCTCTTGTTGCTATTTGTAGACCCAGGCTTGAAGCAAGACTCCATTGTGAGAGATGCTGTGGAAATACACAACGGATCAAAGATCCCTAAAGCATTCCATACTTTACAGGTGAACACAACTAAGAGTTTAGCAGCTCTGTGAAGACGAACAAACATACAACATCAAAGATGCTCTGCATTAGACAAAGAAGTACTTTCCACTCAGCAATGAGATACCAGTTTTTGAGTAGTTTGAGAATTATCAGGTGGTACTCTTTGGTTCTGCAGGCTTTTACTTGTTTCTCTGCCTAGCCATCTCTCTTCTAGAGAAATACTGCTTCAACTTCCACTACTTTTACTTTTCAAAAGGTTCCTCACACTATTGCTATGCTACCACAAACGCTACTTGGTGTTATGTCACGGACATTGCTTCTGCAGGAGTGGGGTTTGGCTGTTGTGTCTGAATTTTGCGGCCACTGCTGAGGGAAGTGTGTGCGTGGCTCATTCCCACACCTGTTTCCTCCCTGTGTTTCGCTGCCAGGGAGGTTCTCTGGGGTCTGTGTCATGGAGGAGCCTGGGTCAAACAATTTTTCTGTAAAACGTTTCTCTTTATGTCTATCTTCCTCTTTATACACATGAGAGAAATGGAGAGAAAAGATTGTGAGGAAGTCGTTACTGAAGGAAAATAGAATTACAAGAGGTATTTCTCTGCTGGGAAGAGAGCTAGTCTTTACCTATCCCCTTGTCTTGACTATTTTTTTTCTGTTCATTAAAATTGGAATATTTTACAGTTTCTAGGGTACTGTTAGGTAAAAAGTTAAAGTTGCATGCAATGCTGAGAATTCCTCTCAAGAGAGCAGGAAATGTTGCCTTCTTGGCTACTGCAATGAAACCCGGAACTTTTGTTTTGGAGTTGCATTTTGCAGACGCCAGTCCTGTTTCATTTTGGTAAATGTATCAATTTGTCAACTAAGCACTGGACTTTTGCAGCATCTTCTTCTAATGAATTCCTGTTAAAACTAATGCAGGGAGAGTAAGTTCCTGATCATCATGAATAAGTGTACCACAGTTTGGTCCTAAATGAACTGGTAGCTATGTGTTTGCAGTCCTTCCCAGCTGCTGACAAAGACCTGACTGAGCTGGCTAAGCCAGGCAAAGAAGCAAAGAACTTAAATTCTCAGGAGCTTGAATCATGGAACGTAACTTTAAAGGAAAACACTGACGGGGTTTTGAAGGAAGTAGAAAGTTTTTGACCACTGATGCTTAACAAATATGCTGTTGTCTGTGCTATTTCTGCTTTTATAGAACATTTGAATTTCTAAATTAGTTAAAATAAGACCTTAATAAAAATCTGCTTTTGGAATTGCCATGTATGCTGCAGAGTACTGATAAAATTCTATCTATCTCAACTCAGATATGGATTTCAAAGGTGGTTTTTTTTGTTGTCAAGTAAACATTTGGGACAAAATTAATTGGATTAGTTGGGCACAGCCTTAAGTTTGGAGACCATCTGGCACTGTCTATTCAGGAGAAAGCACTGTCTGAAATGGATGCTGCTCTAAGCTGCATGGAACAAAAAAGCAAAGCATTTGACAGGACTGTGATACCTTAGGAAGGCTGCCTTCTCACGTTCATCCAGCTGGCAGTCAGTGTTGTACGTCCTGCAAAACAGAACAAAGCAATGAATGCCCCTCATTCATTTTTCCCAAAATAAGAGTCCATCAATCTGAAGAGGTAACACTCAGGTAAACTAGGATCTTTAGAATTTTGGCTCAAATTAGGTGATAACTGCAAAGAGATATGTTAAGAGGTGCAGGGATAGCACTGAAGGAGAAAAAGGTAGCTCATTAAATAAGAATAAATATTAAATAAGAATAAATAAGAAACTGTCTTAATTCTAGGAGATGTACCCTTGGTGGTTTGAACTGGTCTCAAATGCTGTTTCAGTTGCTTTCTTATTCATGGGAAGGAAACAGTTGTTCATCTGCTGAACAGATTCACACCTTTCAGTCTTATCATTAAGAACAATTATTTTTGGAAATCCAGGGTAAGGATCTCCAAAGCGTTTCAGTGACTTTGCTGTACCATGAGATAGGCTCCCCAGGTGCATTCCTTAAAAATGAGACAAAATGTCCAAGTTACTTAAGCACTCCTGAAAACCTTACATCAAATGCACATCTGCCTATCACTAAAGCGAGAGACGTTCTATTCTCATATACAATAGTGTGATGATATACACACCGGATACGGGGTTTAGATGAGTCACGCTGACAGTTCCTCAGGGGACCCAGACCATGAATAACCCTCAATAAGCCAAATTAGGTAGCAGTGAGGGAGGACCCTGTAACCCAGTCTGTTGCTATGTTTCAAACAACCCAGTCTGTTTCTATGCTTCAAGCACATACTCCCTGTTAGTACCCTGGGCCAGCTACATATTTCACAGTTAGCATCAGAGAGGAAGCGTGGTTACTAATCGGATGTTGCTCTCTCTGTCCCTCTTGGGTAGTTGGAAAGTAAGAAAAGGAAATTTTATATTGTTAACCCCCTCACCCCCAATTTAATTTCTGCTCATAACATAGATTTAGTGACAGTAGACTCAAAAATATGAAATCATAAACAAATTATAATAAATGAGCCATCCTGGGATTTCAGCTATGGTCCCTTTATCCACAGTGTATTGTAAGGCATCACCTCCTGTGCAAATTGCAGTTAACTTGTAATTTGTTTTTAGGACCAGATCTGTAATACCACCAATGCTTGTGTCACTCAATGTGTTCTCATTTTGACTAACTGAACAACTCTGTCCAGGTTTCAGGACTATATCAGAGATTTATCAGTTTAGAAGCTTCTGGATACCTTAAATCCTTGATGACTATGAAACCTCATATTCTGAGACCCAATCTCTCCCAGATCATGCAAGCTTTATCTGATCATCCAGTTTGCATTGTTTTCCTCCATTTACAGCATTTGCAAGGCCATATTTTAAAACACAAAATTAAACATTAATCTTCATTTCTCTCTTTCCTGGCCCTGAATGCTTGATTTCTCAACCTCACTTTTGTTCCAATCTATTTTTGAATCTCCTTACATACTTCAATGATATATTACTTATGAGATAATATGAAAATATAGAGTTTTAAAAATATCCAGTCTTGCAGGTCATAAGGGTTTTTTCCGTTTTGCTTTTTGAGGGGGTTTTGGGTTGAGTGTTCTTTTAACAGCAATTGCCTGAATTGCTGTGCTTCTGCCACATATTGGACCTCACATCTCTAGGCTGACACCTGTTATTTTTGCAATAGCCACTTTTTACGTTCTTTGAAGTTGTGACAGGTGTTGCAAAACATAGGGTTTTTTTATATCATGTTGGCTTAGTTCTTATTAAAACCAGAAAATACCTTTTTTCAATTACTTTTTCTGCTTTAAAAGACCTCCTCTTCCCATGGTACAAAGGAAATGGATATTTGTTTCAGGGTTCATATGTTAAAATTAAGAAGAAGCCAGGTCTAATACAAACACAGAAGTAATGACCCCTACCTTTCCTGTGTTTTATTCTGTAACTGAGTTGTTATCACACTGGAACATGAGAAGGGAGACGTTGCATCGTGTTGGAGAACTCTAGTGGACAACAGCCTTAGGGTTAGTAAATATTTTCAGTTTCTTTTGCATTGTACAGTTCCTTCAGATCGGTCACAGGTCTTGCAAATTTTCCTTTATTAGTTTGCTAAGCCTGTGAGGTTCAACTAGGAAATCTTTCGGTGTTCTTTTCCCTTAGCTTATCTCACTTTCTTTCAAAGTCAAATTGCAAAGCAAAGGGGGATGAAGTAGTTTTGACCCTATTCCTGCCTCCTTCTGGTGAACAAAGACTGATTTTCTTTTTTTATTATTTGCTATAGATTTGATAGAAATAACAGAGTACTGGTTTATGAAGAGGAGTGATATCTGTGGTGTGGAAGAGAATAAGGAAAGGTTTCTTTCTGACAGATCTGAAGCACAAGCAACCTAGAGGTTCATGTCCTTGGCTATAAATTCATAGGCAGATCCTTGGGGACTGAAAGACATATGATTTTTTCTTTGTGATTTCCTCAGAGTTCTACCCTTAACGCCAGCCTTCTCAGAAGCATGGCCTAATGCTCCCTGGGTGCATTCCCCGGTGCATTTCCCTTGCTTGTAAGTTTTTGAAAAATCATGCCAGATCATGTTGCTATAACATTTTAACCTTGCTCCACTTGGCAATCAATATCTTGCTCCAAACACCAGTTGACAGACATCGGTCTTCCTGTTGACTTTCCAGTATTATGAATTACTCAGATTTCTGTGATAGGCTTTTAGAATAATTTCAGAGTAACTCGTAGAACAATTGCAACTGCAACTTCAATTTATGGGAACAGTAAAGACCCAATTTAGCAAAGTACTTAAGCATATGCTTTAATTTAAGCTTTTGCTTTATTCTACACATTCAGAAAACGCTAAAATACATGTTTAGGTACTTTACTGAACTAGGGTCATTGGTCAGTGTTTGAACTGGTCAATTCCCAGTATATAAATAAAAATGCAGTGTAGTTTGTTTTGGTACTACAAAAGCTGTCAGTAAACCTGTTAGGTGCTCGCTGCTTCATTTACCTCTTCCACTTCATTTTATGGCACATATTATAAATGAGGAAGGATATCAGAATTTAAAAGAAGTGCTGGCCTCTTGACCTCATTTCTTTTACAGTGAAGACTGGATGTAACGGCATACCGTTCAAAACTAACTCAGTCCATTTTTTTCAGAATAGTAACATAGTGCTCACTGAAGAGTTTTGATACATTTTTAAAGTCATTTGTATTGCTATACATATTTTTTAAAAATGTTTGTATGAATTTTAGGAAGACATCATTACTTTCTTCAATTTGATTTCTAAGCAGCATTCTGCATACAGAACAACTTTAACTGAAAACTCACTTCATGAACTAGTTGGTAGATTCTTAGCTAGCATGTTTGAAGGCTGACTGTGCTCAAGCCAATACACCCTACCCCTCAGCTAATCGTGCCCGTGTAGCTCTTGCGTTGGAGCTAGATTGCAGCCGGCTGGGACCAGAGACACGGAGGAATCAAGGGAACTGCCTGCACCTGCTTGCGCAGGCATATCTGTAGTTTCACTAGGTGTAATTCACCTCAGGGCTGGAAAAGAGCCCACACATTTTTCAAATCCCACTGAAGCCTTACTTTGAGGACTGAAGTGATAGGTCTCCTGGTACCTATATATTCAGTGATAAATTTTACTCATTTATGAATGCGTATACTATACCTGCATGTTGTTCTGAGGAGCTGCCCATAGGTACCACATTCCTCTGATAGCTAAAGCGATTACGCGATTAACCAACTGGAAAAACCTAGGTGCCATTTAAACAGATGTTGCACCTTTCATCAATAATGCCTATGTTTTCAATCCACTGAAACACGAGGTGTTTTCTGCACCAGGGGTTATAGCGCAATCACAGATGAAGCTGATACAAACATATATACAAGAAACAATCTACATTGTGACATTAAATATCTAAAGTCCTGTAAGGGTGTCTGGTGTGTTTGCAGAAGGGAAACACCTCTGAACGTGGGTTAGCAGCTTTGGGGAGGTTGCTGTAGGGGACCAGAGTGGGGAAAACTAGAAAAATCTTCTTCCTTCAGAATAATCAGGTTGGCCCTCTGAACTTTTAAAAAGCAAAGCTATTAAGGCAAAGTTGTTGTCAGCTTTTGGGGGTTTGTTTTGGTTGTTTTTTTGTAAAATGGTACGACACCTATGTTGCTGCAGCACTTTGATTTCAGCATTGGGAAACCATGTTACATTTACAGCCTCATCTGAGGAAAACAATGTTTTATGACGTAAAGACAGAAACAGGTTCTCGTATTCTTCTTAATAGTGTGCAAATATTGTGGTCTCAGTTGGTAGTGTTGAAAGCAGACAATTTTTTTCAAAATTTGATTTGTGTGGGTTTGGGTCCCAAAGTTTCTTTAGAAAAATTAGTACTTTGGGGTTGTGAAGGAAATGCTATTTGTAAAGGTGACTTTGAACTTAACTCTGTGAGGTGCTGAGCATTTGTAACACCTATTAAAATAAAGAGGATTTTCCGGGTTAGGCTGGCATTCATTATGTCAGCTTTCACATTGCACTAAGGTTTAATCAGATATCATTTGGAAGTGTAGTTTCTCATGACTGAATTTTTCCTGCGCTGCACCCTGTTGTTTTGTAGCCTGGCTGGGATATTCAGCCAGTACGTGGAGTTGTTTCACCTGTGCCTGGAGTCACTCTTATGTAGCCAGACAGAAAACCTACTCAGAAAAGCACCTGGACATACCTTTAGCTTTGCAAGGAAACCAAACCTGTTCAAACACAGGGGTGCTTTACTGACCTGGGGCACATGTGATTTGTACTGGGAACTAAAAGCACATCTACTGTTTAGGTGCGTAACGACTTCCTCTGGCTTTTGCTGTCACAAGCGATGGTTCAGCCATTAGGAGCATCTGTTCTTAACCACTGTCTATCTACTTCTCATTACTGGCAGGAGAAACAATCTTTACTTACATGTAGCCTTTATATGAGGAAAACTGCTAAAATAATCATGTGTCACTGGAAGCAGAGTCCTCCTTTTGGAGAGTTAAAAGAAAAAAAGGCAGAAACTCCTCAGCAGTATTACATGTTGTTTTCTTTAAAAGAAAATATTAAATGAAAGCAGAAATCTCCATACCCCAAAACAGTAGCTAGAAATGAGCAGCTTCTGCTACACACATCCTGTAGTGTTTGTGAAACAAAGACAGGCCTTCTATTTTGCAGAGTATGCTAAGTATAAGTTACCTTTCCATTTAAAAATTTTATTTTATTTTTTAAATGGATGCCAAGGCAATACTTGTCAACAGGAGAAAAGGAGAGGGTGTGAAGGGACAGGGAAGTATTTTCATACTGTTCTCATTTTCTAATACAATGCCCTTGGAAAAAAGGCAGAGGATGACATCATAAATTTGGAATTCCAAGGTCACAAACAGGAATTCAGACAACAAATGGGAGGGTTTAGGAATGTACATTGTAAAAATAAATCTATCAAATTTAAAAAGAAAAAATAGTAGTATTGAAATGTGGTATTTCCAAATAGATATTTGTATGGTAAATGCATCCCTTTCCCTAAAGGATTACTTGATACATTTTCTGGTTGATTTTGTTATAGTCAATGTGAACGCAAATATGAAGAGCTTTTGTATTTGTCTTTTTTTTTTTCCTTGGAAAACTACCACTGCTCTCTTAATCTTGATATTTATCACTCCACAGGAATGCTTAGTTCAGTTTTGAAGTTTCATATGATACAGTAGAATTTTCTGCATCTCTGTAGGTAGCAGCCAGGGACACATATGTAGCAGTGATAAAACTTTATTGAACACTACATAACAAGAAGTTTTTGAGATGGAATTTTGAAACTCTTTTCTGGAGGGGATATTAGTACTTTTTTTTTTTTTTCCTTCCCTCTCTACCTTTGTACCTGGGGTTTTGGCATTAGGATGACCTAAACAAGAACTGGAACTGCTGCTTCTTTAATGAGATTTTTTCAGCCTTACTTTTTGTATTAGATTGCCCAGACTAAAATAATAAAAATCTACTGTACTGTATAAACTATGCACTGTTGTTAAAAAGTGGAGTTTTGCTTTGTAGGCTACCGTACCTATTTGTTCCTGTTTCCTTAATATTGTTTTCTCCAGATGTTGGAAGTTAAAACACCCTTGTTTTTTCCAGTGTCACTCTTTGTTACTTTCCATAGGCAACGTTCACCAAAGCCAGGCAGTGGAGGAAATAACAGATGTGTTAGCCTCAAATTATGGGCATAAAAATAACCTTAATAAAATAGGTATTAAGTGACAGCACTTTACAAAAATCCAGGTCTAATTTACTCTAGCCTAGAAAGCAGTAACTTAGGGGGACCTCAGACATGCATCCACAGACTCCAGATAGCTTGTAGCAGAGCGACAGTAGCTTGGATGATGACAATCCCAGCTTGCTGTCGGCGGCGCATTCCAGGAGAGGCTGTCAGGGTGTGTTTGCGCTAGACACTTTTCTGCCTGTAACACTATTGTTTGCTCGTAATTAATATTCCATTATAGACCTGCTAATTCTGCCAGAGAAACCCTCCCTCCTCCTTAATAATAATAGTAGTAACAACATGACTAATAATAAAAAAATCAGCCACATTCTGACTTTGAATGCAGACAAAATTGTCACCCTGGGTTTACTCTCCTTTTACCAGGCCTTTGGTTCCTGCTGTTCACAGAAAGCTGCAGATGGCTGTCTCAGCAGGAAGCCCTTCCCCCTTCCTTAATGGAACTCGTGGGAATGCGGGGATCCTGGAACTGAAGCCCTCCTTCCCTTCCAAACCTCCTCTCCAAACCCCTACTGAGTAAAAGGAAAAAAATCCCCACATCCCTGGAAACATTTTTGCCAGCCTGTTTTTCAGTAAAAACTTAAATTAACCACTTCACTCCTGATTATAATAAAGATTTGTTATTGAAACAGCTTCTCTTTAATGTACTGAATCATTTCCACCCGCTTATTGAAGTCGTCCATTTGGGTTGAATTATAGCGTCCCGCTTCCATTATGTAATAATTTCAAATAAATGAAAACAGGTTTGAATTCTCCAACAATTAGTGAAGTTTTAGCACATTCCCCCTCCCCCCACTCCTTCCCAGACACCCCTCCAAAAAATGAGATTAAAAAAACTCAAAACTTCGGCGAAGTCACATCCGAAGTTTTCGTCTCTTGTTAAAATCTTCTCCCAGATTTGCTCAAACACATCATATGGGTTAAGTTATGGCTTCCCTTTATATTTATTTTCAAGTGCAAAATAAAAGCAGCTTAAGCATTGTGATTTGATATTAGGAACGAAAGAGTTAAATGCCTGAACAAAGCACTCCATTTATAATTTTTGTTAGGAGTTCCACACTGAGCATTAGAGTGAGGTGTGTCTTATAAAGAGGGTGTTTATATTGGATTTGATATAGTTAAGAGATTCAGCTTACATATAATAGTCTCCTCTAAGAAGAAGTATAAAACAGAATGAGTTCGGTGGGATTTGCTGAAGTATAAAATCTAGTATAAAAGTCTAATCTTATAGACTAGTATCAAGCACAGAGGAATTCACTTCTTGCAAAACATCCACTGCAGAAAGGGAAAGAAGAAAATGGGGCCAAATCTGTAGCTGTTATTTTCAGCAATAGCCTTAAGGCCTCCGGCATGCCCTACATTTGCTCTTCCAACTAAAGGTTACATGTGCAAATCAAGGCAGTGAGATGGGTTCCGTAGTTCAAATTAATTGGAATATGTTTCTTAAAAAAAAAAAAAAATTAAATTGCCCACTATATTTGTGGTGCTTTCACTAATTCAAATGGTGTTTGGATTGGGCCTGAAGAAAATGTGGAAACATTACAATGCAGAACGAGAATTAATAGAAATTTTAGGTGCGTTCATCTGCTATAAAGAGGGTGGCTAGTGTCTATTGCAAAGCCTTAAGTAATAACCTTAGGTTCAGAATTTGGAAGTCTATGGTAACTATGTCGTATAAATAAACAATAGCTGGAATACAAGAAGGATCTTTGGATTAGAATGGTGAGCAGTCCAACTTAAAAATGTCTGACAAGTTTGTTAATAAAGGAAGGCCGTCCTGGATGGCTCAGCTAATTGAGAAGATGCTGGGCAAATGACGAAGGGTGGGGGAAGAACTGTTCTCCATTTGACTTAGGCAGATTTGGCTTTAGTTCCACCTTCAGTGTGATACTGAAGGCTTTTGTTTCCCTGACACCCGTAGAAAAAGCAAAGCCTCTTGAACTGGGACGTTATAAATACTGCAGAAGTAAGGAAATAGAAAGCACACTAAAAAGAATTCTTAAATAGTAAGGACCATATGATGTACCCTGAAGGCCAGTGGGGATTAAAGCAATGGTTTCATTAGCTTTGCAGTAAGAACGGTTCAGGGAGGACTGTAGAGTGGAAAAATAAATATACATCTGCACTTAAACACTAGCCTAAAAAGAGGAACATATGGTAACCTCTGGGTGCCAGCTTTTCTTAATGAAGGTTGCAAAGCCTGTTACATTTGATATAAAGTCTGAATGAAGACATATAAATATTACACAGCTTCTTAGAACTGATGGTATCACACTCCAGGGTTGTTACTTTGAGTTCATTTGCTGCCAATAGTGCCGTGATTCAAAATACCATCAAAGGTTGAAAGTTTCCAAAACTGCATCTGTGTATGTAATTGTTAAGGAATCTTTAGAAGTACTAGGAATGAAAGGGCTTAACAGGAGGAATGGGCAACTTTTGAAAGCAGTTGACACCACTTGTGTCAGCTTGGAAAAAAAAAAAATTACATTCCTGCAAAGCGAGTGCTGTTTGGTGACAGATATCAGGGAATCCTCAGTAGGAAAACAGGAATGAATAGAAGATCACTAAAAATAGAAGCACCAAAAGGGCAAACAGTAGATTTTTTTTTTTCCAAATATGAATGCTATAATCTACCCAATAATAAGAAATAAGCGGTGAGTGATTTTGTCATACAGTATTCTTGTCAAATGGTCAGCATTTGGGCTTCGTGGTTTTCAGAGACAGATTTATTGCCCAAGATGAGGGGAAAGTTCTACAAAATCCACTCCATAAAAAAATGTTTTTGTGTATGATCTCATTCATTATGACTTTTACTATACAGCAGAATAAGAAGTGATCATAGTAGAGATACTTGAAAGGTTAAATGTGACCAAATGTTGCCTAAATATAATAGATAAAACATGAATTGCATTTCAGGAAAGAAAAGTAGTTACCCTGGAAATACTTTAAATGTTTGCATGTGTAATGGTTCTCCAAGACCCAGCACACTAATGATGGGCCATTGCACTGAGCTGAAAAGGAAATCCATTCCTGTACACTGCCCCTATCCAAGTCCATTAAGAAATAATGGTTGTAAGATGAAAGTCTTGTTAGGGTTTCAGTGAAAATGTTTGGCACACCAGGATGAAAAGTCAACAATCTGCTTTTAACGAGAGACACTGGAAAAACTTTGGTTAACATACCACTGAAAATATTAATTCTCCTTAATGGCAGGATGCAACACAGCTTTTTATAGTTTTTGATCCATGTCATAAATTTGGCCATGACAAAGGGATACTCCAGCTTTAGCTCACTGGCAGGAACATTAGCTGTTTCCCAACACTAAAAGGTTAGTCCTTTGGATTCTCTGTAGTGCACCAAAGGGCCAAATTCTTTGCGTGGAAATGAAATGACATAGGCCAAGGAGTGAGAGGAAAAAAGACGCATAGTCAGTGTGTAAGCTGTAGAAGATTTAATTTAGCATATCTTTTGTGCATCCATTGCCTTGCTAAGGGGTCTAAATACAATACCAATAGGAACATTTATTTTAAGATGAAACGTAGAGGGATGTTGACAGTATAAATGTAGATGTTCCAGCCATTTCCTGTCTGTTTCAGGTCAATACTCTAGTGGTAATGTCTAGCTCTGTGTGGTTTTTCTCTGTGTAATTGTATATTATCATGTAGTAAAGGGGGGAAAGTGTTTCTTTTATCAGTTCAGTGCAATGAAATTTGGAATCCCTTCTGAATCAGAATCTCTCCTCTGAAACAATGCTCCATTTGTTCAGCCTGCGAACATAAAGTTGCCTCTTTAGTAAAGCTGATGCAAAAACTTGGTAATTTATTACTTCAATAGCAAAGGCGCCTACTAGCTAATACCACCTTTGGGCCTGGTACAATACGATCTATTTCCTTTACAATAAATAGAACTGAACAATAGAAAATACACACCAGAAAAAGAATTCTTGTTCAGCCAGCTTGCAAATACAGCATTGTTCCATACACAGTAAATTTCAAACACAAAAACCTGAAAGTTTGGCAAACTGTGATTGATTTATGTATAGGCTAAATTTCACGTCTAGTGGCTTTGTCTGTAACAGAAAAAAGTCACCTTTATGTAGAATATTGACTTAAACATCTCAAAACTCTTTACAGAAATATCCTATCCTGAGACCTATTTTGTAGATCAAAAAGCTTAGGCAATCAAACCAAGTTGTTTGGCAGTAAGTGGCTAGAATTGAACTGGAGGTTCCCTGGATCCTAGATCAGTCTGGTAGTAACCTCTCCTCCCTAGGGTTAAGTGTCTGCTGAAATGCCCTTTTTGATATTCTTCCTAAATGGCCCTTTTGGGTTCTTGTCTTATTTTTCACCTGTAGAATTCCATATCCTTCAATTATTTCTAATCAGTGAACTAAGTTATCACCTTCATTGATACCAGCCTACCCTGCAATCTGCTGAAAAGCAAAATACATGCTTCAGAAACTACAACTAGACAGTGACTTCGTACTAATCAGTGGATTCTGTCCACCACAGGTCTCCAGCAGGAGCATTATTTGAGATTCCTGTGACTGTAGCTGTCACTGGAAACCACAGAGACAAGCCATGGAAAAGATAATACAATCCTAGAATTTGCACATCTGTGAGTAACTGCCATGAAATCAAAAAGCATGAATATTAGTGCCATTGAGTTACCCATTCTTTAATTTTTTCTATTTCTGACCTGGGGCTTGGAAGCACCATCTAAGTGAGACATTTGTGAAGAGACTGTCATCTCCATGCATTAAAACTGCAGGGAATAAAGCAAGCCATTGTTTCATGTTTGGTCCTGGAGTCTAATCTTGATTCTACCCACTGCTTTTTGAAAAAGGCTAATTAATCATACTATGCTGGGAGGCTTCTTTGTGATTCTATCCTTAGGATCAAAATACTTGCTTATTTCTTAAAGAAGCATTGGTTCTTAAAGATACACACACCCCCCC
>JAVKLA010000073.1:12965351-12984786 GCA_034782735.1 Sagittarius serpentarius
CTGAACTTAACTGTCACTGTGATATTTCCTCTCCATGTTTGAACTAAGACACAAAATTGTTTGATTTTTTCTGCTCATGTTCATATTCCCCCCAGTAATTTGCTTATGAACTAGCACAATTCTGAAAACTTGAGTGTGGAGGGAAAAAAAATCAAGATTTTTCTATTAAATGAAAGAAAAAGGGAGAACTTTGGTACTGTTTTAAAAACTTAATTTCTATGAAATATGGGGTTTGTCTTTTTTTCCTTTCAAATCCTGCCTTTTGATTCAAATTTGATTTTGTAAAGCAACAATTTTGATTTGGATGGTATTCTTTAAAATTTTCTCTGTGCTTTTAAAAAAAGGGTACAGAGCAGAGAGAAGGAAAGAGGGAGGAAAAATCTGAAAGACTGAGATGAAAGCAGGATCGTTAAAGTATTCAGTAGCTAAGACATTTATTAATGAAAGTGTTATCCTGTGCTTTGAACAGAGTGGGGAACTTAGACTTGGCCTGTCTTGTGACCTCCTTCCTGGCTTCCAGTTGACATTTTCTGAAAGGTCTACACTGTTGATACTGTAAGAGGGAGGGGAGTGTTCCAAGGAGTGAGACTATCATGCAGTAATTAATAAAAGAGATTGAAAGATGAGTAGGAGCCTAAGGAGATACCTCTTGTCATGTGCTGTTACTTATATGCATCTTTCCAGGTATCAGTGCTTCCAATCTTCTCTCTTCCTGTGACTCCCTGTGGTTGCTGTCAAAAAGTTATAAATTATGAGTCCCTCTCACACATCAATTGTGACATTTTTTTCTTTTGGCTTTTTAGACTATTAAAGAAACAAAGGAAATTAGATGATAAAAAGCAAATTAAAGTAACTTCAGTATTTCCACTGTGAAATCTGTCACATTTTGCCAACTAGCTCCCTTCATGTAGTACAGTATTTGATTCTGCACAAAGATCACAAACTTTATGATGCCTAACAGTAGCCTGGAAAAAGGTTTCAGTGGACAGAAAAGGACTTAAAACTGGTTTATTTTATTAGTTAATAGTTACTTTCTCATGTATGTTTTCCTTTTAACAAGTCTCTGGAAGAAAGATAGCTAGAGAAGCACAAGCATTTTTTGCCACCTGTTGTTCTCTCAGAGTACTATCAATCAGGCTCATTGGTCTGTATCCTTGGATTGGAAAGAGAGGGATACTACTGAGATTTCAGGTACTCTGTGAAGAATCAAAACAGGTCCTGGAAAACTGCAGCTGTCTAAAGGGGTTTGGAAATTGGCCTCAGTGGATGGGGCCTGGATGAGACTTCCCTTGGCAGCCTCAGGTCCCTGAGGCCAAAGCTAAAGCTGAGATTTCACAAAGTGGCAGCTTTTTATTTTATTTTTAGTTTTAGTTTAAACAGCTAAATGGTCCCACTGGGGACTGCGATCAGCATGCATGGTTTGGACCTGCCTGGGCATTGTAAACTAGGACAGAGTTGGCCTAAGAACTGACAGACCATCACTGGTTTCACAATCAAATAGTTTAGACCCTACTGTTTCAACTTCCTTTCAATAACTGTTGAATTACTGCCTCCTGTTCACAGACACAGACTGGCCGACTCGGTTAGTCTTTGCCACGTTCAGCTCCTCTGGCTGACAGGAAGTAAAGTGGGGTCCACAACCTGTCTGACTTAGAGCTGAGATGAGATGTGTGCTCAGAAGCTTTTTGGTTAATTGTACGGGGACTGTGGCAGAGTGTGTTTTAGAGCAAGGATGTTGCATCACCCAACAAATGGAGGAAAGAAAGCAACTGCTTTTCGCAGCCAGAATCTGCTCTTTTGGCTAGTACAGGAGGGGCTTAGTATCTTGCTTCTTTTCTTGGCTCTCCATAAAAATCTGGCAGGGATGCCTATGTTTTCAATCCTCCCACTAAATTTATTATTTTCTTTACTTGGTCTGAACACCGTTGCATTATAAAGTTTGCCTGATGACTTCTCTAATCAAGCAAGTCAGTCATTAATCACTGCTACTCTGCAATACCTATGTATGGACACTCTGTTTTGTAAGATGGCAGAATCACCTTGGATTCAGCCCATGCTGAATGCATCCATGGGGGAGTTGCTACAAACCCTATTGCACTTCACTCATTTACGTGGACATGCTCTGACTTATTCAGAGAGAAAATCTCAGGGTTTAACTCAATGATGTCATTACTCAAAATGTATCTGGTATTGTGTGGGACAGAAGATGAGTGTGAGAAGGGATGGGGAGTATATCGGGGTAACGCATCCTTTGGCCTTGCACTGCTAGTGCTGACTGTTGTAGATCTCACCTATCCCCTTACAACAGTTGCACAAAATGTTTTGATTCTCAGCAGCGAAGCTGTGTGAAAGAGGAGCTACACAAAGAGTAAATGCCCTGAAATGGTACAGAATTGACTGCATTAAAAATTCTGAAATGATCCTAGCAGGCCAGCTACATGCCACTTAAATGTACCTGTCCAAGTGCCGCAGGAAACTACTGCTGGACCCAAAGTCAGGGCCCTGCGGGCACTGCCAGGCCTGACTGTCCCTGACCAGCCTCCCTCAGGGCTCCCCTATCCTGCCCATGGCCCAGGACCATCTGTCCCTGCCCCACTGACGCTGCAGCAGGGCTGGTCTCCAGTTCCCCACAGCCCTGCTCTGCTGGGCCCACCCAGGGGCCCACATCCCAGCCCGGCCCATTCCCCAGGGAGGTGCGTGATGCCCGCGGCTGAGGCTGCCCCCGCTGCCTCCGATTGCCCTGCTCCTGGCTGGGGCAGTAGGACAGGCCCTGGCTGCCAGGCCCAGCCCTGCCAGGCCCTGGGGAGCCCCTGGCCCCCAGTGTGCCCTGACACCCATGTCTGTGATCAGAATGAGGGTGTCAGCCAGATGAACCAGCCAGGGGCCAGAAAGATGGTTTAATTTCTCTGCTGTCTTAGCACCCGGTCCCTGGCTGTGGTCTGGCTCTGATGTGTAAGAGAAAGGTGAGAATCGGGAGAAAAAAAAAAAGGAAAAAATAAAGAAAGAAATTAGGCTATGTAAAGCAGAAATGAAATAATTCTTCCTAACATTTATGTGAAGGACTGAAACCACGAAGCATGCAATGTGTCCCATAACATGGAGGTGCAATATTTACCGTTGTACCTAAGGTGAGGGGATGTAGGAGATACAGGTCCATCAGTTCGGACGTCTGAAAGGACTGCACTTCCATTTGGCCCAGTTTACTCTCACTACCTCTTCATGTATATCAACATACTTATCTGTGGAAAAGGCTAAAGAAATTTTCCTTAAAGCTCAATGAGAGCAAAAATTTTATTAGAAAGAGAGTTAGTTTCACCTTAGAAAATTGATGCCATACTCCCTGACTTTTCCTGTGTTTAATCATCTTCACTGATAAGCTATTGTCATGTTTAAGGATTGAATTTTACTAAGTTAGCGTTCAGAAAACAAGTCTTGTAAAATGCTTGTCAAAAAGGTTGAAAAGCATCTTGTTATTTTACAGAATTTCTCCCTGTCAGTGCCTGTAGTCTGCGCTCGCGCTTATGTCTAATAAGCAGCTCCCTTTAAGCCTTGATTGAGAAGACTTGTTTTCCAGGCCCTGTATCATTTCTGACCCTCCTTTGAATCCCAGGATCTGATATCCTCCCCAAAGTGCAGGTACAAGTATGGTCAAGTATTTGACTTTTGAGTGCTGTGCATAACAGCAGCTGGATTACTCCCTTGTCATTGCTTAATATTCTTAGTTTTACACATCCGAAGAAAGTATTTTTTTGTCATTGCATTGACATTAAGCTCTTCAGAATATCTTTTGTGATAACAAAAATTCCTAACTATCTCAATAAGGCAAAGACTTCATCCTTAGTATTTAGACACTAGGCAAGTCTGCAGTTTTCCAGGTTTACAATCCCATGTTCCACCTGGGGAATGTTAGAGCTTCTGTTACTACAGCCAATCTCATTATCTATAGTTTGAAATCTACTCAAAGTAGATTGAAATGAGAAGTTCCAGAACAGCTATTCCAAAACTTCCCAAGGTGCACTCTGCTCATAGGAGTACATTATATTTCAATCATTGCCCCAGGCCTGGAAGGAGAGTGGGTCCTTCACATGCAGGGCTTCAGCAAAATGATAACACATTGGGTGATGTAAACCAGAAAGGTAACTCGATATGTTTGGAGTTACCTTGCTTTTTTTCTGTATCAATTAGTTGCTTGCTTTCTTTTTTCTCCCACTCCAAGAAGAAAGGAGGGCTGGAACCCAGTAGATGCAAGAAAATCATAAAAATAAAAGCTAGAAAAATAATCAGTGTCAAGAGTTGATAGCACGTCTTAGATTCTCTGTGTGTAAAAGGCAGCTGATAAATTGTTTGTTAAATACCTGGAGAACCACTGACAGAACACAGATTTTTTTTACACAGTTTTGCTACAGCGTAACAGTATTCCTCTATTTTCAAGACATCCTTCCAATTTATTGCAGAAAGGAATATAACTGTAATCTGGACCTCAAGCAAGCCGTAAGCCCCACCAGCAATTTTGTACTTTTTTTACAAGACTCTCTTATAGCACCTGTTTTGCCATGGATTTTTTTTTTATCCCCCCATATGCATAATATGGTCAATATGGTGGGACTGAAAAGCACATTTTCGGTGTGGTGTAGTACATAAGCATGGAATAATTCTACATACGCACGTAGAACCGGGTGGGTCTGCAGCTTCAGGACTCCAAATGTCCAGGGATGAATAAAAATTCTCAGGAAGACTGCATATTCATTACCTTGTTTCATGTTCATCTATAAGATTGTGCAAATGTCTGTACTGGTATTTCAGCATTTCAAGAAAAAGGTCTGAATCAGTCCTTGGAGCTATTGTAGAATTTTCTCCAAACTGTTACGTGAATCAGTTGCCTTTACTTGAATAGCTTGCTGCTTTACAAGACAAATTATGCTGTATATAACATACATTTTGCACATTTTGCTGCAGTTAGAGTTCCCAGATCTTCCAATATGGGGCAGCAGTTGCCAAATCCTGGCAAAGGAGAGTCACTTATTTCCATTTGTGAAAATACAGTCCGCTTTCTCTATGTAGGCAGGGACAAGTTACTAAAACAAGCCACTGGGAATGTGGAGGAGATAGAGTTTGTTTTTTTTTTTTTTTTTTTTAATTTGCTGGCAGAGCAGAAGTAATGTGGCCCAGGAATGTTTCCATTTCTTTCATTCTTTATTATGGTGAAACCTACATGTGATGTAGTTTCTGGTCAGAACTGTGATTCATCCTTTAATTACTGGAGGTGTTTTTAATTCCTCTGAGTTGTTTTTCTAGCTAATTCAGTGTTCAATACCACATTTGAATTTCTTCCCAATAGAAACTGATGCTTTGCTCACTAGATGCCACTATGATATTTTAAAAGACTTCTGGAATGTACAATTTCTCTCCTCTCTCTTTGCGGAACTTTGTTCCTCCCTTGGATCATATTTATCCCACACTTGGAGGTATAACAGATATATGTGAGGCTTCTGTACCTGAAAATATTTTTGTTCTTCAGTATAGCAGTTTAGCAGCATTTGCTCATACTTACTGACAAAGAAAACCTAATAAAACAAACAAAAATGATGATGATTTTGGCTGAATCTTTCATGGTTTTGACTAGATTATCTCACTAAGCAAATAGACTGTTAGCTCCAAATTTCTCCTGCTTCCTCCCATCCTCTGACAGTCTTTTCACATATATGCCCATATCGTCTTTGATTTGTACCTTCTCTGCTTTGTTTTCTATGCTCAGTTCTATGTTCCTACTTAGCTTAAGAATTAACTACTCAGTCCTTCCAAAAGCATGGGACTGAAATAATGTGTGCCCCCGATGCTGCATTCTGCTCTATTCTGGGAATATCTTGCCTACTTTGATTTCAGTAAAAGGACTCTCTTATGCTTAATATTCATACATTAGCTATCAGAATAAAACATAAATAACCATAATAATAATCCTGAGTGCCTGCTTTTGAACAAAGCGTTGGTTTAGTTTTTTTCTTTTTTTAACTCTGCAAAACACATTGCCACATTTTCCACAGGCTCATCTTCTGCACCTATCAAACTGCAGCTGTTATACAATCAGTGTCCATTTGGTCAGCCAACAGTAGAAATGTTTTCATTGAGACCTACACTGAACTCAGCATAATAGCAAACAGGTGGTCAAATTAGAAGAAAAACAAATTTTCAAAAAATCGTTGAGTGAAGCAACTGAATATTGAGGTTCCTAAATGTTGATCCAAGAGTGATTAAAAATCAGCTTATGTGGACATGTGCTTTGGGAAGAGAGCTATTGAAACGGTCCATGTCTTGTGGGAAGGACTCAGTCACTGATGGGAGCTGAGGGGAAAACTCAGCAGATAATTCAGATGAATACTGTTTGGTCATTTCCTGCTTTCAGTATACCAATGGAAATGATGCGAATTTTTGTAGATGTACGTAAATGTATTTAGTTGATAAAATAAAATCCAAGCTGCAGTGTGCTGTCTGAAATTGGAAACTCATATTGCATAATAATATTGCTTCTTGTTGACTGGCAGAAGAATAGCATGGTTTTACATCTACCTTCTGACTGGATGAGTGTTGTTGCTAAATCAGAATATGAGCATGAACAGTCTTGCTTTTATTGGACAATATTAAAATACACATTTCATCTGATTGAGCAAGCTCCAAGCTTTCTTTTCTCTGAGTGCTGAATGTGAGTGAAATAATCATTAGAAAGGTAAACAAATATTGCGCAAAATAAATACTGTTATCGTAAATATTATCTGAATATTGCAGATAAGCACATTGCAGAAGCACATTTAAGCCTGTAGCACATCCAGGATCAAACAGCAAATCAGTAACAACTGAAAAGAAAATGCCAATGTGCTAGTAATTGCTAATGGCAGTAAATAATAAAAATATATCACTTTAACAGTAGAAATAATGATCAGAGATGATAATTTTGGCATACAAATAAAATTATTACGCAATAATTTTATGAATTTTTACAAAATTAAAAATATTGCATCATCCCAAAGAGAAAACCTGAAAAAATCCTCGTTTGCTTAAGTATGGCACCATATTAAGAAGCTGCCATAAACCTGGGCATTCACAAAGCTTCACTGATGTTTGTTTACACAGGCAACATCATGAAAAGTGCTTAAACCCAGTGCTTTGGCTGCAGCAAATGAACCTACCCTATAGTAAAGCTGCAAAACTTATTATTTATTAAGAGTAGGGATAAACACACCTAACTATTTATTTAAATATTAACATCAGAAGTGTTTAACAAAGGGAGAGGAACCAGGAAGCTCAGTTAAAGTTGCAGACCAGTTCTGAAACCTCAGCATTGTTCCTTTTATTTTTCTCAGCAGCATGGGTTCAGGATGGAGTTGTTAGGTTTAAGTTAGAATTTCCTGGCTTTTTTTGGGTTTGTGTTAAACCTCAGTATTTTTAAACATTCTTTCACAAGGGATTCCGCTGGTCAATTCTTCTCCCTTTTTCCTTTTTCTCCAAGGTTGTTTTATGCGTATGTAATCATTTTACAGATGGCATACAATGATTTGGAACAAACTCTTTCCAGGCTATCAGTTCCAAACTAGAATAACCAAATTTAACTAGTATTTTTCTGTGTCGCTGTTCCAGTCCTTTTTCTGTATTCAAATGATATTGCCTTTTTGGAAAAAAAAAACAACAAAAAAAAAGGTGCTTTTTTTAATCCTGTCCAGGAGATCCAGCTCCACGCTGACTTCTGCAGATAAGAAATGAAATCTGGATTCTTCTCTCTTCTGCTATCTGCATGCTACTGCTGTATCATGGTATTCCTCACCTTCAGTGGCAGCATACAGCTGCTGCTTCTCTTCCCTCTTAGAGCCATTATTATGAATGTTACTCACTGAAAAAAATGCAAACAAGCAATACCACCACAGAAGAAGTTTTTTAAATTCAGCAAAAATTTCTTCTTAATTATGAAAGGGTGAATATAAGGATCCAATACCCAAATGTTAAAGTAGAATTGTTGAACTTGAGTCAGAATTAATTCATCCCATTTGTAAGAAGATAACTAATTTGATTTATTTTTTTTCTTTATTAATTTGATTTATTTGTGTGATTCTCTTAATTTATTTAATTTTTGTTTCCCCAGCTCACCAGGATGAGCTGTAATGATAAGCTGGAGTTCTCACACTTTTTCTGTGCCAGCCCAGCCCACCCTCTTGTGACGCGTTGGGCTCTTTTCTTGTGGCTGAGCTGCCTTGGAGCAGTCTTGCAGTAGTTTATGAAATGAAATGCTGAAGTACAGGAGGGCAACTCTGAAGTGAGACGTTTCAGACTTCATATTTCTTGAATAATCTTTCTGTTTTCACTCTGAATCAGATTGATGTCAAAATAATGGAACTGGGCCTTTTTACATACTCTCACTGCAATGAGAATGCGCTGTCCTTACAAGTGTGTTTCACTGGCCCTATTTTAAATGACGTGCATGAAATTCTTTGCATGAAGTAGCCAACAGGCGTTGCTCTCTCCATCCCGGTGAAATACTCCTTAGCGCTCCCTGGTGTTGTGAGGATGGTTGTCTATCAAACATTACTTTTCAGGAGAGGGCATTTCTCCGTCTCCAGTTCTGGTTCCAGCATTTGTTCAGTTTGTTTTGATCACCTTTTCAGCCAGCTCTCCTAAACTGTAAGAAAGAGGGACTTCCCAAAAGAGAGAAACCAGCTGTAGCTTTCAGGAAAATCATGAATATTTATGAGACTGTTGATAAAGTTGTAAGATTTTAAAGCGACTGCTATGGTGTAGGATATTAAATCCTTTGCACTGCACATTCAGAGTACTGTGGGAACGTTAATTATTTTCAGTGGTGAATTTAGTGATAAACTCTCTGCTTCAGTCAACTGGTACAGGTATGTAGCCACTTCCTAGAAGTGGTTTTGAAAAAGCTAATCTTTATTTTCTTCTCATAAACAATAGCAAAAATGAAAATGGACCTATTTTTAACAGCTTCTGGACTCATAAGTTGTTCTGTTATTCCTGTTTTACTAGTATATTAACCATGAAATCTAAAGCTATGCATTATTTAATGTGCCAATATTGTTCAACTTTTTCTCAAGAGAAATTTAATGCTATATATTTTTTAAAATTAGAAGTGAGCTCACCATTTTAAGTTTCAGCAGCAGTTTTCACTTGAGAAGTGTAATCATATTCTGTGGTTACAGTTTCTTGATAAAAGAATATATATATAAAAACATTCCTTTGTGGAGTTCATTTGTGGAATTTTCTTGCCTTCTATCATTCTGGCGTGTGTGTGTGTGTGCTTTGCTTTACAAATAGAAATTACCCATCAGATAGATGGATAAGATTATCCCCAATTCCTGTTAAAGAGAGCTAAGCATGCAGATCGTTTGGATGTTTTAAAATATTTCAGCCGAAGTGGGTATGTGGTCTAACTTTATTACTGTGGGAAAGCCACAGGCAACATTCTCAGTTGTGTAAACTGATCCAGTAACTTCAGCTTTGCTGATTTATGTTAACTGATGATCTGACCCAATGTTTAAAGGATATTAAACATATCAGACATACAATAAAAAATAACTGTTGATTGACTGTTTCTTACAGAACTCAAACACAGAGAATGGGCATTTAAGCCTTTCGCAGTCATTCAGTATTTTAAATGATGGGTGAATGCAACAGAGCTATTCTAATCTACACCAGCTAAGCATCTGATACGATAGTTGTGAATGCTGTTAAGATCATTTGGCTGTTTCTGTTTACTGTGGTATAATACAAGAGCAATGGGACAGTTGGCAAACTTAAATGGCAACAAGATTACTAGAGATGAAAAGAAATATTTTCAGAGCACATAATTAACTATTGGGGAGTATCCTGCCCCCCAATATTTTAAGGCAGGGAGATTAGGATTACAAAATCACTTTGTTCAGGTTAAAAATATAAAATGGTCCTGAATGCTGTTTCACTTCCTGAGCTGACCGCGAGTTTCTGCGTGCTAGGTACGTGCTTTCTGTTAGGCATAGTGTTGCTTTGTTTTCATTATGGATGAGCACAATGTTGGTCAGAGGAAGAAGATTCTGTTTTTCTTTGAATCATATCACACTTTTCCCTGTCAGAGGAAATGATCCTGGCTCAAAGGACTCATCAGTCTGACCAGAATTAGCAATTTTCAAACTATTAGGTCAATGATGGGATTTGCTAGGTATCAATTCCTCAGCCTTTTAGGCAATTTGAAAAGAACTCTGTTCTGGCATCTTTCCAATTTTTATATTGTGCCTGGAATTTCAGCCTCCAGCCTTTCACTCCAGTTCACTGGAGTTTACCCAGTGATCATTTGATGTTGATGTTTTGCTTTGACACGGTGCTAACATGATGTGCTGAGGATGGAGAAAATATCAAAGAGCACAAAAAACTCTTTTGCTGTTTAAAAATATTTGAAACCAAATCTAAACTCTGCTGATAGCTGAATCCTTTCTTTTTGTGATTTTTGGATCAGATAGGCTTTTTATCCAAACTATTTATCCTAATCAGCAGTTGGAGGAGAGGAATGTTAAATAAACTATTTTATTCTGATTCTTTCTCTGGATGTTTACCAGGCTGTTGACAAAGGCCAGAGAATGTTTAATGACTTGGTGGGGAGACTTGAAACAGAAGTGGGGATCACACTGGATGCTCCTTATTTGCTTTCTTTCACAGTGCAACAAAAGGGAAATGATGACAGACCACCTCTTGATACCCAGTTTGATTAAGAAAATTTATCATGTTCCTTGTCATGAGTTCAAGTCTCCCACATTGAATAATATAAACATTCTCAAACAAAGCCAGAAATAGGCAGATAAGACTCAGATGTCTCTACCAGAGAATCTTATTCAGTCTAGAAACATGAACATGGCCTCAAAATAACTCTCATGTAGAACTGGGGAGGATTTAAAAGTACTTGAAAGCCTTCTCCGTGTGCCATCAACTCAGGGCTCCCAGTTTGGTGAAAGGAAAAGTGGTCTCCTCCATTTCTGAAGTTTGTACATTCCTTGAACTGACAGTAATCAGACACATAATCGGGAACTCATTATTTCCTGGAACTTTGAATTTATTTTCATTCTGTCAGTTCTCATATAGAAAATTATCCCCCAAATTAGAACAGCATTCTGGCAGTCACATTAGAGAATGTTACAAAGGAGATAAAAGTGGCACAGAACAAAAATATATTTCAAGACAGTGTCATCAGATTTATCTCACCAAAGCAAGAAGATTATTTTTTGACATGAAGAGCTACATATAAACAAAAAATGTACACATTTGTTATTTAAAGAATTTGCTCTGTTTGTGGTTTTGCACACTTCTGGGCTTGCACTCCAGGACATAACCAAAAAAACATTTCTTTAGTGGCTTACTCACGGAAATCATGCATTTTAGTAGTGTATTCTGAATATACTTACGATGAGCAATAGACACCTTTAAGAAACAAAGCTCAGAACTTGTACTTTCATATGGAATATTGAATGCTGTGTTTGTATGAATGTTTCACGGAAGGAATGGAGAGGAAATCTGAGATCACGGATAGTGTTGGTTTTGCGCCATCCAAACCTGGGTTGCTGTAGGAACACTGTAGAATGAAGATATCCTCTGTCTCAAATAATGGCAATCTCTGCAAGCGTGGCACACCCATTAAGTGGAATCCTTCTAGCTGAAGCCAAAACCTTTTAGAGCTTCAGTACAGCCAAACTGTGCTTCGAATTTTGGACAACCAGGAAACACAGAAAGGATTAAATTCAGTAAACAACGTGCAGAGAGGCAAATAGTTTTTCCAGCCCTAGAATCAGGGCTTAGTGCCCTAGCCCTTCTTCTCTGGAGACCTGATTCTCATTCCAGGGAAGGTAATAAATAACATGCTTGTTTGGTCAAGTGGTTATCTTCCGTTTGCCAACTTTTAAGCTTCTTATTGTATATTGTAGACTGGCTTTTCACAGGTTGATTGTCTTCAGTTTAGAGTAAACTCACAAGCAGAATTTTCAGCACACTCTGGTAGCTGAATAGTCTTTATAGGTGGGTGGTAAAAAAATAACCTTTATTTTTATGCAATACATATGGTAGACATGTGGCAGAAAACAGAAAATGACAGGGGATTTAAAACACCATCAGAGAAAATCAAAGGGATAAAGTCAAATGAAGCAGATGGGCTTATGATGTTAGTGAGAGTTGATATGAATCTTTAGATAGAAATTACACAATAATTTTGCTTACTAGATCTCTTCTAGTTTAGATGTTGGATTTTTACAATAAAAGGTATGTCTGGTCTCTGAAAATTCCAGATGCAGTAAAAAAAAGTCAAGCAATGCTTGTTTAGATAAAAAAGCTCTGAAGGATGGATCATAGCTTAAATCTAGGAAATATGATTTCCCCAGTAAAATAAGTGAGAGTGCATTCATGCAAAAGTATATAAGAGTATTTGAAAAGGTATTTCCACATGTAATATTGGATTGTTTTGTTTGGAAACTTTTAAATCTGTAACTATTCAGAACTTTGACCTAGGGGTGAGAGGTCAAACAATAAATATGGTTAAATGGTGAGCATTTCTGGTCTACAGATATTTCACCTTGAGATACTCTTCTTGTATGAGTAACTTTGTATGTGTATACTTTTAGACCTCGTTCTTTTATTACATTCCTTAATTCAGTACCTGAGCACCCTCAATAAGACACTGAGCAATAGCATGGGGTATTTGTTTTTCAGCTCTCATTCCCATAGGGAAAAGTATGTTTATATTTGTTTTCGTAGACCTTCTTTTGTTTTGTTCTTCTCTTTTTATAGATACAGTTATGGTTTTACAAGTCCATCTAAAAGAAATGTGCTTTAACACATTTGGAGCAAAAGGTGGTGAGATTTCTAAAGTTTATTACTTGGTGAGTGGTCCATTTCACAGTTTTGAAAGGTCTGTGAGAAAATCTTGTCTCTTGCCTGGATAAACACTTCAATTATTGTAGAGAGCCGCACCGTTTCAGAGGAAGACAGTTATTAAATGCAGTCTTCACCCAGACTTGAGGCAGTTTTATAAAAGCCCTGAGACGTGGACACTGGAAGACAAGTCCTGAGATTGATGTAATAATCTGTGATAATGAGTTTCCTCATGGGGACTTCATATTCTGTGTCTGAAACTTGCCTTAAGCTGATGCTCCAACCAAGACAGCGTGTTCACTGTGTATTTGGATTGAACATCTGTTGGTAAAAGATTGGGATGTAACAGGATGCAGAACGGAGTTGACTGGATAGACGCCATGAAAATCCTAGTGAGGACAGCAACGAGATTACTTACAGAGCTTTTCACTATTGGCCCTTCCAGTTTACACTGTAATCTTCTGATATGACCTAGCTGAAATCAGCAATACCCTTATCAGTGAATTTCTTTACCAGTCTTTAGACATTCATAAAGGTGTGTGAAATTTGACTCTCATCTTGAACATTACTGTCTTCTTTGAGACACTGTTCTGATGTTTGAGAAAATGAATGAATTTGTGCCTCTCTTCTTGGCCTGTTTTAATTGTCCATATTCCACTTTTTTAGTCTAGGCTATTTAGGCATGTTACCAAACATCAATCACGTAGGCTATACTGGAAAATCTTATTCCTGAAGAAGTAGGTTGATTCCTGGTAACAGATATTTCATGAGTCAGCAGTGACTTCAGCATTTCTCTCTTTTTCCGTGCGTAGGGCAGAAGATAAATGTTTGGAGCCTGGATTCTTATTTCTCCTTTTACATTTGTTGACACCTCTTGGTATTTTGAACTATAATGTAGGGAAAGGAGTATGGTATCATGATGAGTTTTGTTGGAAGAGTATCCATCTCACTTATTGGACATCATAAGAAGTGGAGGCCTGTTTGGTATTATAAATTGTGTGGGTCCAAGGAATGGGTTAAGTTTGTGTTTTTGCAGGAAGTGGAAACATAGGGGCAAAACTGAAGTGGAAGTAACTTCCTGGTTGTCAAAGCAAATTCGCATTGGATTGAAGATAGATTTGGGGTGCTTATGTATCAATACAGAAATGTTGGCTCTTGTGACAAGAATAATTTAGGAAGGTTGCCTTTAAATAAAAATCAGATTAACTTTGGAAAAATAAGATCAGTGAAAAGTGTTGATCATTTTGTAATACCACAGTAATTAGGCCAGAATCTGTGGATAATCATGCAATTATGATCCATATTAGCCAGGTCCAAACTGATCAGTGTGGTTAGATAAAGACCATATAGATTTGTATAGGTGGCATGAAAAATTTGGGAACAATGCATGTGAACTGGGTGTCTGCATTGGAAGTACAATGCGAGGGGAATAGAAAACCAACAGGAAACTAAATCGTAGAAGACTTTTCCAGTTAAAGACTTATTCTACTGTCCAATACACGTGCCTACAGCAGTAAACAAAAATGTAACATTTTTCACTAGGTAGCAGTGCTGAGTAATACATTTAATGTTATTTCATGTCATTATTTCTGTGGAGGTATGAATATTTCTGACATAATAGTGTTTTGATGACAATGTGAGTAAGTGTATGCTCTCAGATTCTGTTGACATGCACTTTAAAGACATAAGGCAAACATTTAAATCAGAGATGGAAGTGTGTATGGGAACAATTTTCAATTGTATAACTCCGTGCAGATTTGGTAGTAATGTTCCTTATTATCCATCTGTGCATAAAGCTACAAGGTCTGATACACAACTGCAGCATCAACATGGCATGGCACAAGCAATTACATTTGGAACTTCAGAAAAGTGTGTTCATGCTGCCATTTTATCTTAAGTTTTAGGAGGGATTAATGAATCTAAGAAACACAAAAATGGAATCAAGCAAAGTGATTTTGATCGGTAACAGAGCCTACATCAGTCACTGAAAACTTGTGTGGTGGTAATCATCAGAAAACTTTGGGGACTGGGAAGCCTGCTGTGGTGTGCAGTAATTGTTACTCTTCCACCAGAGTTAATGGGATATGAAATACATAACTGTCCTGTGCACCTTGGAATGTCTTTTGCACTGCTGTTTGCTTATAGGATTTTTTTTTATTGTTATTATTTTTTTTGTAATTGGGGACAGTAGGTTTAAAGGGCATTACAGTGAAATTGGCATGGACTATAAAACTTATCAGATGTTCACTGCTTATAAACACAATACACTCCCTCTCTCACTCTTTGATCTTGTAACTAGCAAAAAAAAAAAGGGGGGAAATGACACTTAGAACCTTTTGTTTAAGGCTTTTAATTTAGCTTTATAACACACTCAGATTGCATGCTGCTGTATCTATTTAGTAGATCAAGAAACTGTGGGACAGAGAGGTTAAATGACTTATCCAAGTTGCAACAGAGACTCAGTGACAGAACTGGAAATAGAAGCCAAATGTCTTATTTCTCATATTTTTGGTCCAAGTCATCAGACTCAAGATTAAAAATCAGACAAAACTCAGGAGCTTGGCTGCTGAGGAAACCGGTAAGTTGAGTTCAGAGATTCTTATGCTTACAAGTAAATTTGTTTGTAATTCAGGTGCCAAGATAATAAATGAGATATAAATTATAATGCAATTCATACTTTTGCATGATTATTTTTATTGGAAAGTGCAGAAACCAAGTCAAACTTTGCAGGGAAACATGCTAGTTTCAATGAATTTTTTCTCAGGAGAGTCTTTGCAGGTTCAAGATGGAATTTCTAGTTACGGAAACCCAACCCAGAAACACTGGATGTGATGACGGCTAAATGGTTGGGGTGCTTACCCTCAGTTTGGAGAAAAAAGGCTCAGTCTGTGTTGCATTGATTCAGAATGGTGATTTGAGCCTGGTTCTTTTGCATCATCTAGGGGCACTGGTTATTCTGGTGACACTCTCTTGCTGTTTTCTATCAAAATACTCTAAAGTTGTCTGTTTCATCCAAACACTACATAGGAAAATCATCTTTTTTTTTTTTTTTTTTTTTTGCTATGAAAATATCCTTTCTCACCCAGCTTCAGCAGTCTGCAAGTAACATGTTCAAAGTTCAAAGCCATCAGCGATCTAAATCGTCATTACGCAGCCTATACAAAATACCTGAGCCATCATGACCAGGTGTTTACAGCACAAAAATCGTTAGAGTAAGTGCAACACATTTCCATTAGTTTTTGAAAGTTTTACTAACGCAGCCAAAGCCTGAATGGACTTTGAGCCAGAATACCCTGCTTGATGGTAGAAATTATCTTTTCTGTTCAGGCCAGAGGCATGTTGCAGCAGAAGGCAGGGGCTAAGCACAGTTGTGATGCGAAGTGGGGAAGGAGGAGTGGAGCTCTGCAAACCATATGACTGTATGTGACCCAGAGTTTGTGGTGTGCTAAGTGATGCTAACTGGAGGGGAAAAGGAAAGAGAGAGCACTATAGCCCTGCTGAGTTTCCACTGCAGTCTACCCCTAGGAAGAAGCCTGCTTTGTGTGTTTAATGAGGACTTCTAGCCTTCAGTAGTGTTGCTTATGTTTAATTTTTTTTAATTAAATGATTTTTAAAAGAGAAACTAATTGGATACTGCATCCATGAATCCAATTTTGTAGTTAACATATTGGGATGCTTGGACTGGAGCCAACTCTGTATTTTACTTTCTGATTTTTGGAGCATTATGTCATGATGAAACCAGAGAAAGTGTGTAATAGATCCATCCCCTTGTTATCTGTGATCTTACTAGTTCCACAGCTTGCAAATCCTCCAAATTAGGTTCACATATCAGCACTTCAGTAGTCTTCAGCAACATCAGCTTGACACAACATAACAAGCTTTCTGATACTGAAATGAACGGTTGCCCTCTTAGCAGCAGTGGCATAAACTGGATTTCACTTTCTTTAATGGCTGAGTAACTTTTGTTCAAGTATTACAGGAATTTGTTTCAAACCCTCTCCCTAATTTGTGTGTGTGTGTGTGTGTGTGTGTGTCTGTGAATTAAAGTTTGTCAGTGAATGGTCTCTTTCTCTGCAGAAATCTTGAGCTAGCTGAAGTCTGATATCAAGTGCAGAAGTCCTACCGGTCTGTATATAAAAGAATATTGCAAATTTACCTCTTCAAAAGTTAGAAAATGATCTTTATGTTTTTATAGATAACATCAAGTTGGTCTCCTTGTGCATGAGAACTGCAATTAGTATGTTTAATAGCATACTTGTAGACGGCACTTTTAGGAGGCACACTGAGCACAGGATGAAGAATCCTCTTCCTGCAGGCCTTTGCCTCATTTACCGGACACCTTCTAAGCTGTGCAGCAAGTGAGGCGAGGGACTGACGGACAATGGGCTCATTCACTGCAGAACACTGATTCATTTCTGCATCACCTTTCACTCTGCGCAGGGAATGAAACGGGGGGCGGGGGGGCGGTCTGTGGAAAAAAGTATTATGCGTTTTGTGTAATTAAAGATTGTATCATAATGTACAAGCACAAGAGAACTGTGGTACAGTTGAAAAGGCATGCTTGATTTGCAGATTTCTTAACTGTTGCATGCGTGACATTGAAACTGCCAGAATGGGTGTTTTCTTGTAGATTTTTGATTTTATTGTAAGGTATACGTGTACACATTTGGGAGTGGCTGTTCTTCATGTTCATATAGAACCGACAGTAATTTTAACATGTGAGATGATTAAATTTGAAGAGGATTTTCCATGGCAGTAAATGTGGCTTTATCAAAATAGAAATTTTTGCAGGAAAGCATCCTTTTTTTTTCTTTTCCAAAGATTTCACAGGAGATGGAAATATTTCAGGTCTCTCAGTGTTTAATTTCTGCCTCAGCATAAGCTTAGCAATGACATATAGAAATTGTTGCTTTGGATCTTTCATGCTTTTCTTCCCAATAGAAAAGATGCTGTGCATCTGGACTATGTTTTCCATACTGCATGGCAGTCAGTCCCTGGGGATCCATGCTAGCAGAGAGAATAGATCCTTTTATTTCAGTTTGGATTTGACAGATCAGATAAAATACGTTGATTCAGGGATATTGAAATGATTCAGCTAAAAAGCTGAAAAAGAATAAAGAGAAATTTAAAACTTTTGTCTTAGTTAACTGCAAAAATAAGTACCAGAATATCAGACTTTCCCCTAGGGTGGGAAGTTCATTTTTGATCAGCTATGCCACTTACAGATTAGGCAAAGCAGATGATTGTATTGCAAATTCTGATTAAGACACACCATCTTATTTTTATCATTTTAAATTTTTTTTATGATTTATATTCTACTTCAGGCTCTGTGTGTGGTCTGGACAGGGCCTCAGTAGAGGAGAGACTTCAAGACTTGTGCCAAGCTGTGCAATGTTATGGTGGTCTGATGATACGGGTTGCTGCTATTTTCTATTTTAATAACAACTGTTTTCTTTTAACATTATAAAGCTGGCAGTTGTTAGTGTTTTTAATTGAACTACCCATGAAGTGTGAATGATAGGTGGAGCTAGAACAAAGGATGATCCAGAATGAATTAATAATATTAATAACAGGACTGGAGTTTATTTCGCCTACAGAAAATCCCTTCTCTGTGACTAGCCAATAGACTCAGCATTTGTGCGTATGTGTCTCCATCACCACCACAAGCCTTCATATTTTGTATAGTCTGTTTCCCTTTAAATGCTTCTTCAGGCTTGAGTTCACATGTCTTTCCTTAGCTCATACTATTTTTGTAGCAGAGCCAACAGCCTGACAGCACTTTTAAAAAAGAATGAATGGGGTTAAAGTACCCAAGTACTGATACGCTGTTTTTATGGCTGTTCCCCATAGTTCTGACTGCTGAGCAGTCAACTATTGGTAATTCACAGAGAAGAAATGATTGACATTCAGATTGTAGTTTTCTTGTGAACTGTATCACAATTTTCTTAGTCTCACAGTGAAATAATTCCTTTAGAAAAGTCCCTCCTCATAATGTCACTGTCAGGAAGGTTACTCCAGTCCGTGTTATTCCAGTCCTACCCACCCTAGATGGATTAATTTACAGAGGTCGCACTTGTTTCAAACAGCTACGTACCCAGCCTGTGCTGTGCTGTGCTGTGCTGTGCTGTGCTGTGCCTACTGGCACAGCAGCTGCAGCTCCCCGAGTCAACACGTGTGAGAGGAGACTTGGGAACCTCGTCCAGGACAGGCCAGTGGGCTCTCATTATTCAGCCATCTGGACCCCAGATTATTCAGATATGACATGTGCAGTAAAGGCTGCCACACAAATACGTGTTATGAATTCAGCTCATTTTACTTTGAGTTATAGAGCTTTGAATTCACTCTGTTCCTTCATCTACAATAAACAAACACATGTGTATGTGTACACACACGCTACTGCCTTTATATGGTGTACCTACCTGCTCACCCCCCCACACCCTGATTAGCTGCAGTGAACTTACTCCTGTGAAAGTCCATCATTCAGCTTCCACGTGCTTCACCTCTGTGAGGTTATTATTTCCACTCTTATCTCATACTGGCCCTTCTGTCTTGC
>JAVKLA010000073.1:12984878-12997518 GCA_034782735.1 Sagittarius serpentarius
AGAAACCTGGCAGTTCAAGAATGGGATGCAATTATACATCATACACCCTGTAGCTTTTATATTTATATTTTATATTAATGATTGCTGTGAAATGAGAAGCCAAGCCTTTGAACAAAGAAATATATAACAAGCTGGGACAAGTGTGGTGAGGCAAATGTTCATGTGGAACAAATATTTCTATAAACCAATTCAAGAGCACAGGAGAATTTTTAAGGGACTCATTTGCAGGACATAAATGCTGACCTTATGTAGTCTCTATGTATAGGAACCTTCCTCAAAGTTATACTATGAAGTACAGACTGGAGTTGGAGGGATTAGTTTACATAGAGGGTTGACTCCTGAAGCCTTGTTTTACCTTAATCTCTGAACCACTGGGATAAGGGATCATGTGAGGATAGCCACATTGTCTGACTTCAGGCACTCAACTGAAGCACCCAGCCTGGAAAACTAGCCTTTCCAAACTCCTACGTGTACTCAGTGGAGGATACAAACTCATCTAGAGACCGCTTCTGAAAGACTGCATGACAACTGCCTGTCCCTCTCTACTCACTGTGGAAATACCAGGGAGGAAGACAGAATCCTAAGTCAGTAGGCTCAGGTATGTGGTGTGAAATGCCTGTATGATCCCACACTGTCTTCCAGGTTTTTTTTTCTACAAGTTTAAATTATGTGAAGGAGTAGCAAAGTGGTTTGGTTTTTTTTCAGCTTGGAAAGCACAGGCATATATGGCATTGCATGTATTTTGGATGAGCCCCCTCTAGTATAATAGCTGTGGTACAATTATCTGAAACTGTGAAGGAATGGATGACTTGAACCCATGCATTACTCTCAGAAGAAGACAGTACAGCTACCTTTACGTGTCTAGATCACCATATGAAAACAATCCATTACTCTGAGGAGGCTGAGTTTATTTAATTATATAAATTATTTACAAGGTCATACATCATGAACTTTGCATCCTGAAACAGTAACTGGATTTGTTACTGAATCTCCATTCCCTGGCTCCTTGCTTTTTCTCTAAAATAAACACCTTTTGGTTTCCTGCAACAACAATTTTTTTTTTTCCTTGTAGGCTTTTTACTCACTTCTAGCTCCTATTCTTTCTTAACTTGGCTCTCATACTTCCCTTTTGCTTTCTCAGTTAACCACATTTCCTCAGTACCTCTTTGGCCCCCTTTTCCAGTTAAGTTAAATATAAATAGGTACAGATTGCCATTCCAGTCGTTTCTCTCTATAGTCATTGCTTCTGGTGTCGTACTATATTAAGGTCAGGTGCTCTTTGAACCGGTGGTGTCTCTTCGCTTGTTAGGTACTTGGCATGTTTTCTCATGCTAGAGAAATAATAAGGTCAGTTTGGAGAAATTCCTTTCAAACGTTACTGAGTATCCTGTCTGGTAGGAAAGATGAACCTCTTTCTCTATGTTTACATAGCCATCCAAATCCCTTTTGTCTCAGCCCTCTTGTGCATTGTTCTGGGAGTTTTCTTCCTGTGGACAGCTCAGTAGATTCATGTGGACCATCTCCAGGTCCGTCCCTAGGTCTTGCTGCTTTACACTCCTAGTTGAGAAAGATTATGAAAAAAAGGGTCATTGTTGTCTCTGTTCCCTCTTGTTCAATTTGGAGGATGTTCTGGCACGCAGTAAGCTTCAGTGAATCCCAGTGATCTGGCACTGGGTCTGGGCTTTGCTTACTTCCTAACTTAGGCTTATAGGCCAGGAAAATGTTGTAATGTAGTTTCTTCTCTCCAGTTAGTCCTTGGAGATTCCTTCTCTTCAGATTCAACTGCAGACCTTCATATATTATTTTCTCTGCTGTTTTTTAGCTCAGCAGATTTCTTGTAACTTCCTGCCTAACGGGTCCATCTCCTCCTCTTCACTTCTTGTATGAGCACAAGGTCATGGTGAGGTTGTTTACTTGTAAGTCTGGTTCCAGAAACCCTTGTCCTTTCAGTTTGTAACCTTTTAAACCCTTGCAGGACTTTAAACATTTCAGCTCAGTTGATTCTTTTCTTCTGAGTTTTCAGTTTATGTGATTAATCTTTATATTTCAGTGCGTGTACTTGAGTGCTACAAGATTCTTATGCAAACACAAAAGACAAAAATATATTGAACAAAAGGCAACTGGATAGGAATGAGAGAGGGTAACTTCAGTTTTAGCCTAACAAAGAAAGGAAAGAAAAAGGGAGATGTGATCAGGACAAGAATGCTCCAAAGAGCAGAAACTAGGCACCTGTTCTTCGGGTGTTCAGAGTTGGGATTGATTGATTGATTGATTGATTCCAAAGGGCAGCATTGTAAGATTGTCACTCTGAAGTTTGACACTCGTGCTCTTTTCCCACATCTGTACATTTGTGGTCACAGTTGACAGTATGTACAAAACTATACTCACAAATTAGAGTGTTCAAGAAGGTCTGGACACTTAGTGTGAAATACAGACAGTGATAGTAATTTAGAAGACTCTGGGCATTGTTGCATCAATGGGAAAATGTTCCCTGACTTTAAGAATATACCTAAAAGCTTTACCAATTGTTTAAGAGCTGAAAGATAACACAAGGAGAGACTGTCAAAATTATGGCTATTTACCTTTGGGCCTTTAAAAAGTAAGCACATGTGGATGGCTGACCCCTCTGGTACTGGGAGAGAGGAACCAGAACAGAGCAACCTAGTCTATCAAGTTACATTCTCAGATCAAAGGTAGCTAACAGCTGCTGGAAAGGGAAATAGGATAAGGAAAAATGCAGACCTTTGGAATGATATGAATCAAAGCAATAAAAAATTTTTCTTGAGAGGAATTTTGAAGCAGCTGATATTGGAAAACCTGCTAAGTATACAGTTTGTGTGAATTCAAAACCTATTTACCGTTCAAGGTAATACAGATAGGCATTTGAGGGCTTGTCTTCAGTGTGCGTTCTAGGTGAGTTCAGAAAATATTAAAAAGTTAGGAGTTAATTAAGCATCCTCTCCAGGACAGGATAAATGTGATTTTTGCTATTCAAACAGCTGGCTCACTGTGAGTGAGTTAGGCAGATTTAAATGCGGGATGCATCTTCTCTCTGAAACAGAAACAGAGCCAGGATAATGGTTAATATAATTTATTTAGAGTTTGGTGGGTTATACATAGGAAGAGGTTTGGAACTGCTTTTTTTTTTTCCTTCCCTACTTGAAGGAAATCGGATTTGCAAAATTCTTCTCTCCCACTTGTCCAAAATTAGGTGGAGAACTTAATTTTGAGCAACAAGAAAAATAAAATCACTAGCTGTACCCTTTCACTCTGATAAAGGTTTGGAGAATGGGCCTGTAGGCTGATAATCATGTTGTTTTCAAAGCTGAAGTCTTTTGATGGAAATATGTATCAAATAGTTTCCTACTCACTGAAAATGCCTTTCATTTTTAAAAACTTTAAAAGTGTTTCAGGAAATATTTTGAACTTTATAGTTCCACCCTCCTACTGACAAACCCATACTAGAAAAAAAAATATTTCCAACTAAGCATCAACAATTGCCAGTGCTCACAGAACCAAACACACTGTTTTAGTAATATCTTGTCAACACTGCCATGGTTTCATAAAGCAGATCTTCACTGGAGCTGTTCTTCCTTTCTTTTCAGATATCTACTGATATGTTCAGATATATATGCAGAGAAAGGTCTTTTTCTCAGTTGCAGTCTTTTCATGAACAGTGTAGTAGGATCTGTGCTGTAACCTCTCCCAGCCGAGACTCTACTGCATAGACTGCTCAGAAATAGAATGATGTGTTTGGAGTGTGTGTGCATAGGGCACTCTTCCTCCACTTTATTAGATCAAGTCAGAGTATTTCATCTCTTTGCATGCTATGGATTGTGCAAAAAGAACAGAGACTCTTTTGTACAGTCTCTGACTTTATGGACCAGACTGAATTCTGGAAATTCAAGCCAGACCTCCACTGAGTGGTACTGATTCTCCAAATCACAGCCAGCACCGGGCAATGCCTTCCCATGTGGTGCAATGTAAAGAAAAAAGGGATTTTGAGGGATGACAGTGATCATTCTTAAGAGAAATGTGACATGTGGTGTTGCAGGTAAGATTTTAATAGTGGGAGGGCTTTGCCAATAGGGATGATGCTTACTGTTGAAGATAACCTCTCTTCTGAAGGAAAGTCTTCAGAACACAGGGAAGGAGTGACCAGGAAGAATTTCTTCACCTTTTCTTTGATGATAGTGACCAGCAGATGGGATATTTGAAACTAGAGTGAGAAGTCTTTGGGGGAATTATATGGTGGAGAGGAAAAGCCTGAATGATTTGTCATTGGACAAGTTCTAGGACTTGATGCACCTACTAATAAGAAAATGAGAGCCACCTACTAATAAGAAAGTAATAAGAAATATGAATGAGTCTCACAGTAGTGAATTTTTATTTTTATTCTTATATATAGTCACTTCATATGTACTTTGCTTTTTCATTGATTTATGAGGATTTCATCAGACTACTCTTGGTTCCTGTGAAGTACAAGTACGAAATTAACATCAATGGATTGAGTTACTTTGCACCCAACTCTATGAACTGCCTTTTATTTCTTGAATTTTCTGAGTGATATAATTTAACACAGAACTACTCTGAAACTGCTTTTCTAATGACAGCTAAGATTAACTGAGACACGTCTGCTATAATCCCTGCATTTGCATTTATTGGTCTTGTAGATGTGAACCAGAAAAAATCTTACAACAAAACTGGTATAAAAGAGATGACTTTAAGCATCCTGACCACACACACAATCAGTTAAAGCAGATGAGGTTCATCTCTTCCAGAGCCTTAAACATAACTCTTTGCACAGGATTCTTCTCCTAGGAATTCTTACATGATACAAATTCCCTAATGCTTTACTTAACTATTATCAAATTGTGGCCTAGATTACACTTACAAATAAAAATATAGAACAGGACCTTCAGTTCCTATGTTTCCAGTGCCTACTTTAATCAGCGTGAGTTTGAGGATATTCAGGGCTTTCCAGCATCAGATATGTTATATGGCATTCATTTTTCTTTCCCACAGGACTCTGAATAAATACTAATTAAAATTAAGCTAAAATGTTCAGCTTAAATATTTTTTTTAAATGTACTTTTCTTCTGTATAACAAATGTGAATACAGACTTATTTCCTGCCTAACTTACTTTCCCATGCCTGCATGTTTTCTTCTTTTTTCGTCCTTTTTTGTATGAAGGAAAGAAATAGTTTTGTAGAAAGCTGAACCCACAAAATCCACTGGGTATTGTTCTATGCTAGAGATTGCTAAGCATAGTATGCTAACAATGGGCCAAATAGTGTACTAATTTCTCTGGGATAACTTTTGGAATCTGGGAATTGTGCTTATTGAAGGGGGATAGTAGAGCCTTACTGTAAAGCAGAATGCCCAGAACGCTTTCCTGAGCTCATTTGTCTATCCTGCTGCATAATGTTTCTCTATACCACTAGTCTTTCACCTGGCAAGGTAATGTAGTAAGACCTGATGTCTCAAAACTACACAAAAATGCTGATTCATTTGGCCTTTCTAGTAGTAGCCAAATATCTGGCCAAAGTCTGATATTGTTATCTGGAATATGAGAAAGGAATTTTTCTGATTATGCTCCATTTTGGCTCACCCTTTTAACTGATTGCTAACATGTCTCAAACGCACACTTCAGACTTTCTGCTCTTTGTTGTGTGACGTATTAATTGGAATTAAGCATTCCAATGCAGTGAACTGAGAGTCAAACATGGAAATGTAAGGGGAGGATAATGTTCGGGGCTAGTAAGGGTATTTATATGACAGTAGTGCCTACAGAGCTGCTTAGCTCAGGGACTTGGGTCCTTAGTGAAGGGAGAAGTTTGAACTGGATGACAGAGAAGAGAAAAATGATGTGATACTATAGCGTATGGTAGGGCTTAGTTCTGATTTTAAGAATGGGCTCAAACTTCTGACTAACAGACATTGTAAACACACCTTTGTGTAAGGCTACAGAGTGTCCTCTACGTGGCTGTGGAGATGGGGGTAATGGGGAGTATGGAAAGCAGTTAACAAGTTTCTCACAGAACACTTTTGTGTATCTCAGCATAACTTTTCCTTGAAGCCCAGGCCAGACTTCTCACTTTGCAGTTTCTTGGAAAGTACTGCCTGGAGTCAGATAGGGGTTATGGCATTTATAACCCTAAATGTCGTTATTAGTAACAATTTCCAGTTGCTGACAAAGGCAAAGCACCACACAGTTGCTCCATAAACAAATATTTATGTATAATACATGGAAAGTGTAAACAGCTTTTACAGTGTTTCTTAAATAATTTCTCAATGTGATCAAGAAGTTAACCTACAAGTGTTTCTTCCTGAACAGACTAGTACAATCTGTTGTTATTACCATAGACACAGAATTAAAGTTTGTCTTATAACATTGACTTATAATGTAAAGAATCAGTACTGCATTTGGATTTCAGTGCTTTCACAAATGTATATGAGGACATTCTTTCCTGTGTAATCGCCATTTCAGAAATTATTTCAGTCTGTGTGGCCTGGAATACAGAGGTGCAACTTGGATTTTTTTTTTTAAAGCTGGCAAAAAGATTTTCAGTGCTTCTCAGGCTTTTCCAAAATGCTTCTCTTGTCAGCAAACAAAGGTTTGGCAGAGCCTTATAACTAGATGTATTCAGCCCTTTTTCATGACTTGCTTGCATCAGCTTGTGTGTGGGCAAATGAAAAATCAAGTATTGCCAAACTTGAACACTCAAACATTATGAATTGGGCTCCAGAAATTTAGCAAACCGCTTTAAAATTCATGAACTTTAAAATAAAATGTGTTGAAGAGAAGGGTCTTTCCATCTGTTCTGTGATGGTTGAGCATTTTGACTCATAATTTAAAACTTTTGTCTGCAGCCAATACAAACCTACATCTATTTTAAAGGGGAAGATTGCACTTAAATTCATGTGTCTTCGCAAGATTCCAGAAGTTGGGCTTTTAGGAACACCACCAAATAACAGCAGACTTGCAGTAAAATTGTAGTAGCTGCTGACATTGAAAGTGCGTAATCTGCAGCAACAGCATTACAGGTTTTGGGATGAGAGCTGACAGCAACGTCATTCTTTCTCTGTCATTCAGGTTATCCTCTAGCCAAGACCCTTGAGCTTCCAGTAACACCTGTGTGTACGGCTAGAACTGGACAGAAAGCAGCAATCCCATTTCACAGAGTATTTGGATATTTCTAAATTTAGTTTCATTCATGCAAGACTAAATTTAGACAGTCTCTTTGAAATAGTGTGCTCGTCTTCACACAGCTTTGCTTGAAGTCCATACTCAGAGGGAGCACTTTGGAAAATGGCATTGGCCTCACGGTGTCCTTCAAACACTCCAAAGAGCTTTGAGTAGAGTAGTCAAAAAAGCTTCTCTGCACTGGAGTTTCCAAGGATTATGGTGTTTTGTCAAAATGGAAGCTTTTAGAAATGTGTCAGGTTTGTTTGCGTGCTTTTGGGGGGCAGGAGATAAGAGAAAAAATATTTGTGGTCCAGGTTGGAAAAAAGAGATAGGTCCCACTCAGCTTTTTTTGTTGCTGTATAGATGAAGAACTATTCTTATATCAGAGCAAGAATTTGAACCTCTGATGTCCCAGGCTTTCGTAACAACCACCATGTGAAAGACAGTTGAATTCCTCCAGCATAAATCTGCCACACACATACAAATTTGAGAAGCTTTGTTTTCATTCCAGTATGGAAAAGAGTTTCATGTTTGGTTTAAAAAAAAAAAGAAGGGAAAAAAAGAAAAATAAAATGAAGTTGTGCTGGAGTCAGTAGTAGTCTGGAAGCTTTAGGAAGCTCCTGCTTGTAGGGAAGTCTGCCTGCCCTGGACCCTATGGGTTAGGGAGTGCGGGAGTGAGTATCCTTGAGCTACTCCTTCTGGCTCCCAGTTCGCCTGGGGGTGCTTCTGCTGGGCTGGGTGCAAACACAGTTGAACAGGAGACCAGGGCCTGCTCCAGAACCTAGCTGGTATCTCGCACAATATTGACAGATGGGAATTACATCTCTGTAACTATACTGATGTAGATATCTCTCTCTCTCTCTCTGGATGTATACTTAAATGTACTTACGCATAGAAACTTTAAGAATTTAATTTTGACAAATCTGAAGAAAAAAAATTGTTTCTGAATTTTTGTGACTTACTCCCTTGCTGACCAGTCTCTTGTCTAACTTAGCTCTGAGCCTTTGAGAGTGTAAGAAGTGCTAAACAGCCTGCCTGCACTGGTAACTTACTCTGGCAAGACCCCAAAATGTGTGCGTCTAATTACCCTACACTCTTATAGCCGAAGTCTTCACTTCTGCTATCTGCATGTAGGCAGTCACGTGGTTCAAACAAAACATGTTTCTTCCCTCTTTTTTTAGAAATAACAAAATGTTGACATTTGACACATAAGTTGTACAAGTAACAAGGAAGCTGGATGTGTGTGTTTTTGAAAAGCACCAGTTTTGCTCTTCCCTCTCTTTGGGAACCTCCCTGAAAATTTGACTTAGTTCCAATTTCTTCAACAATTGGCCAAGACATAATTCCCAAATTTCCCTTTCCATCTCTCCCCACTGAACAATATCCTACTTCCCCTGACATGTCGGCTAACTTTTCTGGGAATCTTTATGCAGACCACAATAAGCTCAATATTGTCAAGATGAAAATCCACAGCAGGTTTTCTTCTGCCAGCCTCTGACCATCAGGTCTTTTCTTTTTTCTGTTTAATGCCAGTGTTAATGTCAACCTTTCTCTTCCTCCATCTGCAGCTGAGCTGTTATTTACATGCATCCCACACATCCAGACCCTTGTGTATTGTTTCCCTCTGCTCAGTCTTCAGTCTGCATCCCTTTCCCTTTGTCCTCCATTGCCAAGATTCTGGTTCATACTGTGCTTATCTCATGTCTTAACTGCATTTCTTTTCCAGTTTACCCCTCCACACTATGCCATGAAATCATTACATATAGCTCCTGAGAAATCCTTCCTGTGCTTTTTCCCAGCTACCCAGGAGTAGAAATCAGATGAAGATGTGAAATTCAAGCTCTTCTATATTCCACATGTCTTCTCCTTTGCCATATCCCAAAACCTCTTCAGAGCAATTTTACAGAGGTTACCCTTCTAGTTATTTCATTCCCATTTTGAAGTGTTCTACTTCACAAAATCTCCAGTCTCCGAACCTGCTGTAAAGGATTAGTAATTTTTCTGCTTATCTTATAGAGTTGGCCCTGTTTAAACACTACTGCTAACTTATTACAGAGATAAGATTTTTATTATATTTTGGCACAGGCAATGATGTGCATAGAGGGGTCTAATGATATAGAACTCAAATGTTTAGCTCTTAAATACCAGCCTGCATCCATCATTCATCCATCTCTGCATCCAGAAACCCTCTGTAGCAAAGTCTTTTACCAACAGGAAACAGTCATTCTCCCTTCTTTCTTTATGAATGCTCCAAAAGGAATACGTGAATTAGCTATACCAAATACACTTTTTAAAAAACTGGAATTACATTGTTCTTTAGCGATTACACCATCCGGTAAAATGACATACGAGACTATGTCATTGCATCTCCCCAAAGCAATAATGGTTTGTGCCTGCTCAACTGTTATGCTTCATGGCCTTAATTCCTAGGCAGAACTTCTGGAATCTGCCTTCTGAGATTAGCAGTGCCCTCTTGCCTGATTTTAAACAAAAATAATTGGAAAGGCACATGTACCAGCTTCCAGTTTATAAGAGTTCATTATTTGAAATCCCCTGAGCTCCTCCAATTAGAAAACAACTTTTTGACTTAATATCCTTCAATTGTTAAAAACTTGCGTCACTGAGAGATCACAGTGAAACGTAAAGGTCCCAGCACATTGGCACTTGATTGTGAGGGGATGTGATTGTTCCACATTTAGACTGGAAAGGGTTAGGAACTCTGCTTCCCAATGTGCTTAATGAATGAAAGGAAAATTGGACCCTTGAGCCAGAGGCAATGACCTAACTGAGTGAAAAATGTTTGCAGGTTAACAAGGGCAACTGTTCCTTGCTATAATTCCCACTGGAGGTGAATGACAAAAAAGGCCAATAAACCTCAGACTTTGGATTATTTATTAACCTGTTTTCTTCCTAGAAGAAAGGATCTTACTGTAGATCTTGGAAGACAGAACTGAAAAAAAGTGTCCTTTTACAAAGGGAAATTAATGACCATGTGCACTGCTTAAAAAGAGAAAGGTGTATTAATTGGTATCGTTGTACTCTCTGTGATCAGTCAGATTTTTAAAAAAGCAACTTCACTGGGAATGAAATGCAAGGATAGTAAAAATAAAATTGTGATTAAATGATATTAATTTAAGCCATATTAGAACAAAACGTAACTGGAAATGACATATAAACATTGTTGATACTGAATCAGAGAAACATTTATGTCTTGTCTTTACAAGCACTGCTGCCTAACATGCTGACACAGCAAATCTGTAGCTTTCCTACAAGTACTCAGAAACTAGGGTGTGGTGGGATAGCCAAGTGTCGTGATGCAGACTGGAGCCTCTCTCATTGGAAGTCATGCAATTCACTTCTCACCCCGGAGGGCAGATTTGGTTTCCAACCTAAACCGTTTGTCATGAAGTAATGGAAAGATTCCTGTCGTCTTCACCGAGATCAGGTCTGGAGCCTAACACAGAAGCGATGGAAAAAAATTGCAGGGTAAACGCAGAACAACGCAGGAAAAGCCTTAAGACTAGTAATAACCAGTAAAGCAGCTGTCAAACTACCTTTACAAAAAAAATCTAAGTGATGCCTTTTCAGGAAACAATGTAGACTAGTCAGGAGAGAATTGAAGGGTATGATCCAAAGTTGAGCTGTTTCAGTGGGCTTTGTATTGTATTAGTCCCTAACAGAATATACAAATAACGTATTGCTTCCTGTATTTGAAGTGCCAAAAATGAGACAGTTGCAAGCATTCTGCAAACCATATGTCTGAATCAGTCTGGGACTGAAGCAAAAGGAAGGAATATGCATTTACATAATGCAACTCTCTCTGCAACATAGATATGATACCCATAATGCATAGATATGTTTTCAGTAACGGGAGCTGCTTTCACTTTTATGTTAAAACAAACCTGCGTTTTTGAAAATGCTCTTTCCTTATCCTGTTGCGTACCTGCAAATGAAAAGGTAAACACTGTATTTATCTATTGCTTTCCTCTCTGAATGACAGAACAGCCTTCCTGCTCAGATCTCTTCCTGAAAACGTATGATTAAATTTGTATGGTCTTTAGCTGTGTGTTTGCAAGTCTCATGGACTTCAAAATGGCTAGACAATTTACACTCGATTACTAATTCTTAGCTAAAGAAAATATCTGACAGAAGCAGAGCTTTGCTTTCTGTCCCAATGACTTTTAAATAATGCAGGTCATGGTACCTTTGTAAGAAGACATAACTTCAGTTGGAGTTCCTATCTGCTTTCTTGTATGAATACAGAGAGAAATAATATTTTAAAGATGGATTTTATTTCTGTAAATTAAAATTAGTTTAAAATACAAGGTGTTCTAGCACTAACAGTGCTTTATTTATTTCTTTTAAATATTATTTAGCCTATACTATTACCCTTAACTTGATTCTTAAGTTGAGCTTGCATTTTGTGCAGCGCCTGTATTAGACAGAAACGAAACATCCAGCGACATCTGCTAGCAACGAGCACATGGACTTTTGCTTGTTTGGGACTCCAAATGTACTCTTCTGCCCCCTTACCTAAACCAGTAAGCACCTGAATTCTTAATAGCCTTTTAAGAATTAAAAAAGGCTGCTCAGGATTTGTGATAGACTGCAGGATTTGAAACATGACAATCCAAATCATTGAAAACAGTTTTGTGAATAACTGAGCATGTAACAGAAGAGGCAAATACCCGTGGTAGTAATAAGGAAAAGGGTTGAGTTAGGTCTGGACAAAAATTCGTGTAGTAGAGCTCAAATTTAAATGTGTCTGTAAGGCTAAGATTCAGACACACAAAGCAGACCAGCAGATAGGTTGGGAGGCTGAGTTGGGCCCAGAATGGCTGATGAGTCCATGACTCATGTTGTCATCTTCTCGTAGACATCTGTTCTGTTCTGCAGGGTTTCATCTATAGGAAATGAGTTGCTTGCAGGAAGGCGTCATCTGTTTTGCTGTGTTTTTCTTGCCATGGAGAAGGGAAGGCAATAGCCATTAACAGTCTTGGAAGGCTATTGTAGATCCTGAGTACTGTATAACAGTAGTATAAAAATTGTTGTCTCTATTGCAGTTGGTAGAACTGCCCCTGTATACTGCAGGCAGGTAAGAATTGTGCTTTCACAACTGACTGCCACATCTGAGCTAAACTGAGAGTCTTCAATAGTGTAATAAGATCTGCTGAATTCAGGATGCAGAGACCAGCTTGAGATATAAAGATTCATAGAATCATTTAGGTTGGAAAAGACCTTTAAGATCATCAAATCCAACCACTGTCCACCACTGAACTGTGTCGCTAAGTGCCACATCTACATCTGTTTTAAATACCTCCAGGGATAGTGACTCAACTACTTCCCTGGGCAGCCTGTTCCAACACTTGATAACCCTTTCCGTGAAGAAATTTTTCCTAATATCCAATCTAAACCTCCCCTGGCACAACTTGAGGCCATTTCCTCTTGTC
>JAVKLA010000073.1:13007520-13037907 GCA_034782735.1 Sagittarius serpentarius
CCCGGCCCGCCAGGCTGGCCCCGCTGCGAGGGACAGGTCGCCCTCCCCGGGGGCAGGGGGCAGCGGGGAATCTTGCAGAGGGAGCCTGCAGTAGGTCCGGGCGCGCAGGGAGCGGGGCCCGGGAGCCTTCCCAGAGGAAAAACCGTACGGTCTCGGCAGCTGAAGGACGCCGAGCGCTCGCCTCAGGCTGCGAAGCCTGTGGCGCGCTGCCGGGGAGCGCCTCGGGCCCAGACTGGCACCCTGAGGCTGCGGGGACCACGCAGAAAACCGCACGCAGGCTTACAGCTGCCGCTTGGCCCCCTCCTGCCTTACCGCCTTCGGCTGCAAGCCTCACAGCCCATCTGACAGGGAGCGGTGTCCCAGCATGAGACACTTAGCACATCTGATCGTTTAATTACTATCCTCCCTTCCGCACATGGAGAATCACAGTTTCACCTGCTCATGTGGCACCCACATGTGCTGTCCCGAACATCAGCGTGTGAGCGGCTCGGGATCGCTGCCCGTCTGGCATCTTCTTCTCCTGCCTTCGTTCCTGCTCTTGGTTCAAACTGCGGCTTCTGCACGCTCCTCTAGGTACCTCGACGGAAATGCGTTAACAAAATAATTGTGCAACTCGTGTGATGCTTAGCGGAATCTTTGGTAGCTGCTTTGAAAGTGAAAACCGCCTGCTAAATAAAAATAGTTAGAAAGTATCTTTGTGCAATAGCTAAATGCTTTCCGGGGAAAGTCAATGCAGTTTTCGAATTTTTTTTTTTTTTGAAGGCTTCCCATCGTTTAAAGCCACAGGGACTTAATTGCTATCGTCATGGCTGTTCAGTGAATGTACGTCAAGTATTGCTCAATAACCACAACAACATAGGTGTTCTCTCAGAACTGTGTCAGAAAAGAAAATGCATTTTTATTCTGAAAAATCCCAACTCCAAGTGTTTTCACTGTCATTATGTAAAAAATACATCCCATTTCCTGATACCATAGCATTTTTTTAAAGTTATTAGGTGTTCAACTGCATTTCCAGTGTAAAAAAGTTGATCTGAAAGAGGCTTCAAGAAAGAGGCGGAAGCAGGAAGATGTAGGCAGAAAAAAAGGCTTGAGAAAAGCTGCCAGTAAACTTATGTCCAGCAAATGAATGCAGGTAAGAAGGAAAGGAAAATCCCTAGTGGGAAACATAGATAGACTTCCAGGAATCGGGTACTTATTGTGTGTATTAATTAGATGAATTTGCTCCTGGTCCAAACCAGAGTACGCTGAACAATGCAGCGAGAGGAATCAGTGATGTGCATTTGGTTCCTGTTACGGTCCATTTGCATTGTTTGGGGACTTTATGAAGTGTTTTTGTCACAGAGGCTGGTTTCCGCCACCAGTCTTGTCCTCTGGCAGGCTGGCAGCGTGGTGAAGCACGGATAGCAGCGTTGCTTAAGTTCTTGTAGCAAAGGTAGCATTTGGCCTCTGGGTTTGATGCTGTGGCTCTGGGTTCATGTTTTAATTCAGACATTCAAGGTAAGGGGGCCAGAGGGCAGACAGGCTTTTTTCCCAGCAGCTCTTAACGGAGTTTGCAATGTGTGCTTAAGAGGCCACCTGACCAGAGGCAGAGTGATTTAATAAACTGAGAGCTGTCTTGGGACTTTGCATCCTTCCCCGTCTCTGCTGTTGCTCTCCTGCTGAATGACCTTTTCAGCCTAATGCCTCAGTTTCTTCAGCTGTAAAAAGGATGCAGTAAGCATTGCAGAAGCCATCAGTAAATTGTTTTTCTTTCTAGAGAGAGAATGTGATGTATAATAACTGGGCATTATCTATTTTTATCTGGGATGTCTTAGGAGAGAGGGCAGGTTCTGTGTGGTCCCATTGTCTCCTCCCCCATCCTTGCAATACTGTAAAGATGGTGTTAGTGTGTTTTTTATAATTTCTGCTTGGTTGTTTCAATCAGTTCAGAATAAATGAGTATCCATGTGCTTTTGGGCCAATTTTGAATGCTTCTCTCAAAGAAGTTGAACATATATATGAAGTGAAGTGAAGTCCCTGTCAGGGCAGAGGAAGCTGGCAGTCAGGCAGTAATTGGCCATAGAGCACCAAAATTAGAGGTGGGGAGTAGGTGAGAAATCTTAAGAGTCCCTGTTTGGGAGATTTTTAGATACGCAGAAGGAGGAGGTGTTTAAAAAGCATTCCAAAACCTGAGTGTGCAGCAGTACACAGATACTTGTTTTAGGAAAATAGACCTTAAACTTAGTAGATTGCTCTCTATTTTCGTATCAATAGTGCATTCAACATTTTCAAGTGATAGCATGTCAAGAAGATCACAAACATCCAGGCACTGTCTAATTGTGCTGACTAGTTATTTCTAATTTGATAATAAGCAGTGAATTAGTTAAAAGTGTTGGTACTGAAGTGTGCATGTTTATGCTTCAAGGCTGACACTCCTGTAAGATGAATGGGGGAAGTTAACTTCGCTTGATGCTATTGTTTTAGCTGGTAAGGATGAGGACTCAACAAGATGAAAGTATGTTGGTTTACATTGTCAAGGCTATCTTCACAACCAGAAGCTAGAAACTTCCTTTATTATGAGAAAACAAACACATAAATTCTGGGAAATAGAATAAAACCCTCCATTAATCTGCATGAAAGCCTTAAATCATTCAGAATCATAGATTCGCTACCTATAGTAATTTTTTTCTTCTGCATTTGGAATAAGAGTCCGTTATGGTAAGACAGCATCATTGCTTGCAACCATTGATGGGCTGAGAAATGACGGTAATAAAAACAGATACAGCAAACCTCTGTTTCTTTTGAAATGTAGCTTTTTGGAAATGGCGGCGAAGCAGAAAGAAATGCTAATAGAATGCTACTGTGTTCTATTGAGATCTGTTCAGAAAAATAAATGAGGTTCTGTTCTTGGCTCCCTTTGTCTTGGTGAACAATATAGGATAATGTATTTGATCTAACTTTACACCCGCTCCCCAACTGTGAAAGAAGAATGAATGAGTTATGCATGCTTTCTAAAAAATGCTGAGAAATGCAGATGAGAATTGTTATGTAATCCCTCAGCACCAAATTGGGTGACCTTTTTTCATATTGAAATAATGAGGACTGTTTACAGAGTAACCTACCGTTCACCGTGAGTAAGGATGACAGAATCCCGGCTGGTTTTGTCCTGGCCCAAAGAATACTTCTGGACTGCTGTTTTTGTTAGGTTTCACAGCTCCATTTTCATAAGATTAAAGGGACCTGAAAATGAACAAAATTGCAGGTTAGCGAATGATGCTGTATGTTTGAAGATATCCACACTCTAACTTAATCGCTGAATATATCTCCAAATACCAGTATCTCATCTGTAATATTACTGCTGGGATTTTCAGAAAAATAGCATGTAATGTCAACTCTGTACTTAAACTGTAACCAACAAACCCTGGGGAGCTATCAACTTATCAGTCTTTAGTACTGAAAACATAACACAGGTTTAAGTATAGCTACTCAAAATGGGTCAAGTTACAGCCGGGTTATGTTTTAGTGAACTAGAATTAATAAGGTATTTTCAGCCAAACAGGCAAATTCTTAAGTGTAGATATTTGTAACCAAGTTCCTGATTCTATAAGCTCATTTTTATTTAGCCCTGTGAAAACTGGTTAGGTGTACGCACACAGGCAAAACCACCTGTGAACACTGAAGTTCTCAGTTCTTTGTTGCACAAAGCCTCAAGCTGGAATGGAAATGCTAGCACTTCAGCATTCAAAAGCTGGATCAGGTGCTAAGGTCTAAGGTGTTTGAGTTTGGAGTTTGAACTTTGTGTACTTTAGAGGCAGATGTTATGTATTCTGATCTGAGTTGAAATATGTGGTAATGGGTAGGAAACAAGACAAAATCTTTCCTTTCAGAATGGAAATGATTGTGTGTCAGACATCTCCATAAAAGTTCTCTCTTTCTAAAGGAAAAAAAAAAATATTTCATGTCATGATGTAAGAGCTTAAATCTGAGCAAGTCACTTCTGAAGCAGCAGTAGAGAAAGCGTCTTTGGTGGACTGGCTATAACAGTCTTCGTCCTGTGTGCACTTTGATTAAATGTGTAAAGACAAATTTGCTTGTCAGATCAGCTACAAAATGGAGAATCTGAAGGCTCATGGCAGCCGATATTTCACATTTACATTCACCATTTTTCTGTGATTCTGGAACGATCATGTCTCTCTATTTTCTCTCCAATTGCACTGGTGAATCTCCAAGAGACAGTATGAGTTTGGCCCCAGGAGATTAGGTCTTTTTTTTCAAAGCACATAAATTATTTCTGGGCCATTAATTCTGGGAGAATCTAATCCCAGTTCACTGTTGATTTTGGAAGGAATAAGTTTTGCTCTTCAGCCTACTTAGCAAGGTTGTCACATGTCCATCTATATGGACTCTTTAACATATGCTTCGGTTAAAGATCCAGACAACAAACTCTAAAATTGCTTTTTGTGACACTGAAAAGTCAAAGAATCCACAGATGCCTAAATGAATTACAGTGCTACTAATACAACCTTTAAAAGCCTGTCGAATATATTAATCCATTTTTTGGTAATGTTTTGAGATCTTCATACAAAAGGAAAGGAAATAAAAAAAATCTTTAGTACTGTTGGCTTTACGCATGTGTATGCAATATTTAATTTTGAAAATAACAAGTTCTGGATTTCTGAAGTGGAACAGAGATGCAACTGTTCTTTCCAAATTGTACTTTCCAAAATGCAAATAACAAAAGAACACTAGACACAGTTTCATTTAGTGGTTTTGTTTTTTAATCAGAGATACTTACATACTTCTCTCAGCATACTTTCCTGGTCGTCGCATAATTTTGAGCATATGTACATAATATCAGTCTATAGCAGAAAACTGTTATTTCAGTTTTCCTGATGGGAAATTGAGGTACAGAGAGACTAAGAGACTTTTCCAGATCACAGAGGACATGAGTCAGAGCAGGCTAAATGATCTTGCATTTAGGATTAACTTCTAGATTACTATATATCTTTCCTTAGGACAAATCAGGGCAAGCAATGAATTAAACTGCTAAATGTTTGTTTGAAAACCAAATAAAGCATTACTAATTTAATTTGGTGAGAAAAAAAGCCCTAACAACCCAGAATATTTCTACAGTTAGCCTTATTTTGATGTGTATTTTGGGGAAGGGAAGAGTGAGATTGTTGGTTTTTTCCCATCAGAAATATCCGTGTAGTTTGCCAATATCTGCCTTGGCAATAATTTACTAGTAATGTATATATTTTGCCTTTTAGAAAACTGGTTTCCCAAGGCTGAGAAAAACTTTGAGCAAAATTATGTGGCAGGAAATATTTAAACATGAAAATATGAAATATAATTCAGATTTGATAAATTCAGTGTCAAAAGACACACTACTTTGCGATACTTAAGAGACAGCTTCAGCCCAAGAATATACTATTGATTGAGAAGAAAATGAAGGCAGCAATAAAAATTCACAAAACTAAAACCAAGAGTAATAGCAGTGAGTTTAAAACTGCTGTTGGGAAATGTGGACAATTGATACAGGAAGCTGAAAGTATCTTTGAAAAACTCTGTAGAGGACAGAGGAAAATAAGAAACAATACTTTAAGTATATAAAGAAAAAGTGAGATCTTAGTGATGGTTTAAATCCAGTACTTAGCAAAGACAGAAAAGACAGATGTGCTCATACACATTGGTTTTTCTAGAAGAAGATTGGAAGACCTATTTCTACCTTGAAGCTAATGAAAAGTATTTTCTAGCTAGAAACAATGCTGAACAAATATTACTTTTTTTTTTTTCCAAATTGGCAGGATCAGATAATAGCCTTGATGCAAGCTAAGGTAGTTTATTTCAGTGTACTAATGATTTTTTAATTACAGAATGCTGGGGAAATTGCAGAAGACTTAATTAATGCTCAGATTTTCAATTAAAAATCTGTTAAAAATCATACAAAAGACTGACTAATTAAGTATAGATGTAGAATAGTCATGTAGGGAAAAATATTTCTAATGTGGTCCTGTGAGGCTCTGTTCTTTCTGCAATGCCATTCAATATCTTTAGCAAAGTCTGGGAAAAGTGAGATTATCAATAGCAAAACTTACAGGTGACAAAACCATTTGACGAACAATTAATGGTGATGAAAGGGGAATGAGCTAATCCGGAGTGCTCATTACAATAGATCCATTAAACCAAGATATTTTTGCGTGGCCAAACCTGAGGCCAAAGGACAAAGAATTTACATAATGCTTATTACCAGGGAACTGAATCCTCTAGAGCAGGTACTCTAGAAAAAGACTTAAATAATAATTTGAAAGTAAGCTACCAGAATGATGCTGTGATTAAAATGTCAGATGCAATCCTTTCATGTCTAAGGAAGGCAATACGGATGGAGAGGGTGATACTCCCTCTGTGTATGTCATTAGTGAGAGCATTCCTGGAATATTCTGTCCAGTTCTAGCATTTACACTTTGAGAAGGACATCGACAAACTGGAATAGGCTCAGAAGAAAACTGCAAGAAAGGTATGAGGTCTGGGAAATGTGCCTTATACTGAGACACTAAAGAAGCTCAGTTTACTCAAGGTTAGAAGGAGACTTTATGACAGTCTGTAAGACCTTTCATAGAAAAGATGTTCTTCACTGGTTCTGTTTAGTTAACTACTGAAGTCTTTAAAATTAATTGTTAATTTTTAATTATTGTTGTTACTTGATCATTATCCAATTAATAATAAAGATGGAACTACTGGAAATTTAATTTTGACAATCCTGAGCTGGAAACAGAGCACAGATATCAAGTGATAGTAGTTAACGTTTGGAACAAATTCTGACATAGCAATGTGCTGGATTTTCCATCTGTTGCAGTTCTTAAATTGAGCTGTAACATATCTCTCAGAAAGACACCCAGGCTAGAACAGATATTATGGCTGATGCAGAAACTGCTGGGTCCTGTTCTCTAATTTATATGGCAGGTCAAATTAGAAGACCAAAAGGGACCTCCTGGCTATAAAATCAGTCAGGAAAAAGTAACTAAGGTACACTCTCGTAAAAAAGACAGCGCATATGTACTCCAAATACCACCATCACAATAAAAAAATACAGTGGAAAGGGAAAATGATGTTAAATGACAGAAGAAAGGATGAATGTTTTTAATGCATAGCTGACAATTAAAAGACCATATTTCTGATACTGAGCCTGCTTTGTCCACTTCAAGTAATTTTTGCTGGGTACAGTTTTGTCTGATTTGCTTTGTAATTGCTACTGATGAGTCTGAATTAAGTTTAAAGCGTGCAAAGCAAACCCAATGACCACTGCAAAAAATACTGTATTTGATGTATGGTTGTTGTATGCACCAAGGAGGCACAGGGAATTTTTCTTTAGCTATTCTGAAAAGAGCTGGAGTGCAGATGGGTCTGACTGAAGAAAGTATACAAATATATCACATGTGCGTTTATGGTCTTCTGTCCTTCTTAAATCAGGTTCTCCACTGGCACTTCATTCTACTCCATTGTTAAAGGGGTGTATTAATGGCTACAATATTTTGCAAGAAAAGACTGAAGGCATTAAGACTTTGGGGTTCTTTTGTTTGTGTTTTTCTCTAAGAGAAAGCATTAAGGTCTGTGATGAGAAAGTGCTTTATAGTGGCAATGGCACGTGTATTCATTTAAGAAATGTAAGTCCTCTAGTGTCACCTAGTAATCTTTGGGAAGGCCCATAGATTCAAACGTGCATTATATTTTGTGTTCTATGCATGTGGGCCAAAATGCACCTCTGTTGGCTCAAGTTCGTATATAATGTTATCTAATGCACTGTCTTCATTTCTGCTGTAACAGACAGACTTCTCTTTAGTGACCAAAACCATATATGTTTTTATGCTCTGCTTCATTTTGAGAATATGCCCCTGTTTATATTTCAAGCCCTCTTATTGAAACATGTATGTCCTTCTCGGTCTGGTTACCAAAACGACTTCTTGACAGTCTTAGTTACAGACACTTTACAACTTCAACAAAAAGATAGTGTTAAAATTGAAAGCTCCTTCAAATAGGCAGCCACTTCACAATTCTTTACCTGAGAGCTTTTATAATTTACATTGTTTGGTCTTTGCTTCCTCTTACGCTTCTTCTGACAGTGTTAGGTATTTGTTAAACTTTCTCCTCTATTTAGAATATTTCTTAAGCTTGGAAACTTCCCAGGGGGGAAAAAGGCTTTCTGTGAACTTTGATAAGTTATTTTATTAGCAGTGAAAATTTAGTAATTTCAGTTCTAAACACAGGGACTATGTGTTTTGTTTGGTTGGGTTTTTTTGTTCGCTTGCTTATTCTGTTTTTACATCTCAGTAGATTATTCTGCACAGGTTTTGCTCATTTCTGAACAGAATTGGCCTCATACAGAAAGTCTTTAAGGATTTCATCTATATCATTAGAAAATACTCGGAGAGTGGGAACATCTGGAAATAAACTGTGTGACCCACTTTAGCATACTTGGCACTGTGAAATCTTGTATATTGTTTCAGTGGCCCCTGGAGCTGCTGTTCTGGACAGTTTTGCTCAGCCCGGACCTCAGAAGGACTCATCTCTTCTATCCCTTGCTCCCCCAAAATAAATTTGTAACGTTGAAGACATGAGGGAGGATTTTGAGCGTATTAACGTATAGATCAGTTTTGGTTAAAGAATACTTTGCCCAGTAGAGCCTGTATTCTTCCATTTCAAGGCTTCTGCCTCCCAGCACAGCCATGAAGAAATTGCTTCCTTGTCTCACCGGGAGAGTCATGATGGCGAGTACCTTGCTCGCGACGGCTAGCTGGTGTATTAAAGGCACCTGTATTGAATCATTCATTTGTGCAGCAGTTTGTGCACAGCTTAGTGAATGAAGCAGTGAGCTAATGAATGAACATTCCTACTTAAAACAGACATATATATCTTTCAAGTTGTATTCCTTCATCTCGATGGGCATACCTCAGCCCATTGGCTCAGTCCAAAGTAAATCCATAACATGTCATAGCTGGACAGACCTCTGATGAGATTCTTTTCAACAAGTTAGCATACTGTTAAGTCATTATTTTCAAGGTCTCTAACACAGAAGTCCCTTGTTGAACAACTTTGCTTTATTTGGCCCACTGTGTGAAGGCACGTTTGAGTGAGATTTTTAATTCCCAATTCATGAATATTATTCCAGCACAAATGTAAATCTTTGTAAGCATTGGACTACTACTGTGCATTCTAATAACACATGGAAGATAATACTGTGCCCATTCTTAATCACTTAATTAAAATAATTGCTGGAACAACTTTATATAGTAATATATAGGTCTTTTTTTCTGATAAATTTGTGTGGTTAGAATAAGTCACAGGGAGGGATTTTTACTGACTTGTCAATGGTGGTGAGTCTTAAAGCAGTAACTTTAGTAACAAGACACTACATTCATTCCCAGTTGGACAGAGTCTCGAAGAGGACAGAGTGGAGCAGTGGTGCAAGCTGCTGGCGGGGCTTCTTGCCTAGGGATCTTCTGGCTCCGCGCTGGAGAGGAAACCAAGGAGAGAGTGTTGGTTGGCTCCCTAAGCCCCCTGCTTGAATCTCACCTGTCATATTTTTAAAACACCCAAGCAACTGCGGGTGTCTTTTGGAGGAAGTAATTGCTTTCAGCATTCTTTTCCTATTGCTTTCTGACCATCTCAGCGCTTTCTGACCATCTCAGCACTTTCTTAAGGTGTTGCCCTTTGTAACAGGAATGTGAACTGTACGTAGGTCTAAAGAAAATTAACAGTGACTCAGAAAATGAAAATTTATCTGGAAAAACCACATTCCTCAGGAATACAGTATCATGGAGACTTGATTATTTCTTCTTGTGGAAGGGGCCAAGGTGTTTTATGATACCATACAGTTGTAGCTGAGATTGGCTTGTAGCCCAATCGACTAGTCATTCCTTTCTGGTGTATTTCTGTATTGGACTTATGCTGAAATCCCCACAAGAGATTTGGGTAACTCTCTACAAATGCTTTTGCAGGTAGTGAGTGTTAATATAATTTAAAAAATCTGTTGTTTTCCCACCCCTCTCCTACTCTTCACCTCTCTTTGTGAAAAAGGTAAATCATTCAGAGGTTGCTTTCAGCAAATACCAGTTTGTTGAATTTACAGGAAGGGCTGCAGTTCCTCTATGCACGTGATGCTTTCTAACACATCACAGGCATCTTAAATAAAAACCATAAAAAACACACATGAAAACAAACAAGTTCCTTTCCTCCCAAAATATCCACACAGGAAAATGCTATGTAGCTGAGTATGCTAAATACAACTCCGCCAGTAGCTTGTGGACCAAATTATGCTCACTGGATTGTGGATATCCTTTTCAAAAATGAGAGCATAAAACTCCTTCTTTCTTCTACCAGTACAAGCTGAAAAAACCAGACATATTTAGCCGTCAGCTGCCTAAGGAAATGTCACTTACCAATGTTTAGGATGATAGATTGCGTCCTTTAGATGTACCATTCTCTCTCCTTCCTCTCCAAGGAGATCCATTCTCAATTTTTTACCCTTAAAACCTAAAAGAATCATAACAAAAGCCTCTCACTTAATTCATCACTTCCACTTCCTCCATTTTGTGAACATTTACATAGCAGAAAATGTGATGCTGATGTCACTCTGCTCTTTGCCTACATGTGAGCTTAGGAGCAGCTACACTGGTCAAACAAGTGGAACAGTTTTTTTAAGAAAAATTAAAAAAATAAAACCCTGTCTCAACTGCTCTTAGAAATACCTGTATGAAAAGGAGTTTGTCCCTCTCTTCCACATACAAAATTACTTCTGAAGTGTTGTAACAAGTTTAGGATTATCAGCATTCAAAGATAATGAGACCAGGAAAAATGAGAAGTCTAAACCAACAACTTCATATAATCTCACTATAATGACTGAAAGGGCCGGAATATTCAAAATTATTTGCTAACCTACAGAAATGGGTATTGGGAATCATGTCACGGCCAAGATCGAGTGGATAGCTGCGAAGACCGCCCAAGCCCAGCTTGACCAGCTCCGAGCCACGGTAACAAAACCCATGACTGAGCTGCCTCCTGCAGAGCTGGTGCTCTCCAGCGCGCTGCACCACTGCGGGGCTCGTTACGCTGGGCTCCAGCACCAGCCCCAGGGTGTCATCTGCTGTGGGCGACGTCAGGGGGTTTGGAAGGTCAGCCTTTCCAGGCCGTCAGGCTTACAGCACTGTTACCTCCACTTCGGTGTCGGCTATACGCAGTGTGGACTGGGCTCAGTACGTACTGTACTGTAGTTTACGAGTACTGTCCCTAACAGAAATATGTCTCTGAGACATCTGAGTTGGGTCTGAGGGGTGCAGCATTATGGAAATGAGCTAACACCGCTTCTGGATTTGAAGCGGCCATACAAGTAATATACCAGTGTTCGCCTGCAATACGCCTGAGCTAATTACCCTTCTGGATCCAAACGTGCCAGCCCTGGTCTGTCTGTGTCTATACAGACAATAATTGCCTGCAGATAGTGGTGTACTGTTATGGACACTTTGGACATATGTAAGGAGTCAGTCAGGAACCTTCCATTCATCATCTTGCGTAGAGAAGAGGAAAAACAAACCCACCTTAACTCTTTATTGCTCTTTTCTTTTTTAACCTTGGTGTTACATCTTCAGTCGAGTTTCCTGCGCATTCTGCGTTCTGTACCCGGTGCAGCAGTGTCAGCCAGAGAGAGTAGGAAAGCTCCTGAGGTTAAGCACTGCCCGGGGAGAAATGGTGCTGGATGCTGCCAGAGATTCTGCAGGCCAGTAACACACAACTGAAAATGGACAGCAGCAGATAGATGTTAAAGGAAAAGTGAAGGGAAAAAACCAAACCGACGAGCAAATATTTGGTATTTCCCCAAACTACTCCATCTCCAGCAGTTTGTGGCTCAGGAACTTCTTCACCCAAAGTATTGTCTTATCCTTAATAGTCACTGGTTATTGCCATGAGTTTAGCTGGTGACCTTGGGAAACCTACAGCATCCACAACTTCTGTTGTTCCATTTGTGTAAAGAACTACCTCTCTCTGATCATTTTGGAGCTGGTACCTGCTACCTTCATTTAATTCCCGCTATTTTCTAAACTGGAGGAGAAAAAGTCGTTCCTTATTTAACCTTTTCACACCACTCATGATTCCATAGATGGCTGTCCTACTGCTTCTTTGTTCTGGGACTTCCTTCTGCTTTGAAAATTAACCATTTAATTCTGTCTTGTCCCTTTAACGAATTAAGATATGAAAACCTTCTCTCTTATCACAAGGCTGTTTAGGTTTTTTAAGAGGTTTTAGTGAAAGATCTTGTCAAAAAACAAGTAAGTGTTATCTTTTTCCTTGTATTTGTTTAAGGAATTACCTATGTCATTTAAATTTATTTATCCAACAGTTTTACTGTTTATTATAGTTTTAACTCATTTTCCTGCTACAAAATCAGTTTATTGACCTGCACTTCCACAGATCTGTTATTTCTAGGTAGTTGGTATCACATTAGTTGCCTTCTTGTCCATCAGTAACAAAGGCATTTTTAAGAGGAGGCATTGAAGAGGGCTCATACAGGTTTAACTCCTGTTACGTGATGAAAAGGGAACCAAACACACTTCTCACCTGGCACGAATGGCAGCTCTGATTCTGCGTAAAAGGAAGCGTGAGGGTCCTCCTTCAGTTTGGTGAATCATACCCTTTGTTTCTTCAGCTTTTTGTACATACCCATGAAAATAAACTATTTTGTATCAATGGAACGCTGCGTATATTACTTCGCGTTGGGCAAGAGAAAACAAAAAAACATGTATTTTGGTTCGACCAGAATCACTTGTGGTTTTCAGGGGTTTTTTTCTGGTTTGTCTTGAAAAAATAAAATCTCTATTTGCACAGCATAACTACTTTCCAGGAAAGAGATTATAACATTTCATTCTGCTCTGAATACGTACTAAGTTTTGACATTTTTTTCTTTAAACTAAATACAATATCTCGGTTCATACATCTGTGAGATCAAAAATGCATAGTTCCAAAGCACCGGGAAGGAAATCTATCAGAAAAGCCCAGGTGTCTGAGGAACAGTTTGACAAGCGGAGAGACAAAAGGAACACAGGGAAAGGAACAATGTCAGAGAAGTGTGAAGACAAAGGGTCTGGAGGCAAGGTTCGTGCTCAGTGTCATAGGGGGAATAGAAACTCCAGCGGTGTCAGCTTTCTCTCTGTAATGCATCTCTGTCTCAATTCATGCTAAATAGATTGGCAGGTACCACTGACAGCCTATTATTTTACAACCCATGTGCCTTTTTTATATATTTAGATAATAGTACAGTTCAACCCCTTAGCTGGATTATCGATAGGACGTAATGGCAATCCACGTATTTATAGATTTGTTTTATGGTAGTGTAACAGTGAGAGAAGTGTTGTCTTTTCTAGGGACTCCAGTGACAGCAGTATTCCTTGAACGGAGTGGAAACAACTGGCCTCTTAACTGGCCTCTCTTCTGCTACCACGAGCTGTTTGGGGATTTAGTCAGCGGAGCCTAGGGAGTGGCTCAGTCTTATATAAAGTAGATATCTGCAATAAGTCAGATGAGTTGTGCTTCAAAGTACCTGTAAGTTGGCATATTGTCATTAAGGCTACAAATGGCTTAAGTTACGTGAGGTGAATCTCAGAATCAGGATGACTAATCTTTTCACCACTAATGCTGCTGCATTATTTAGCCAGCACAACAATATCTAGTTCTACTTCTGAGAACAGAAATATTTCAGGAAAAATTTAATAAACTCCCAAACGGGCTTTATTCACAGTTTGTCTAGCTTCTGTAATATTGCTTTCACTAGATCTCAGACAGAAGAAGTTGGCAAACTTTACATCTATCCCCCATAACAGCAGTTATCATCACAGGACAACAGCAAAAGCCAGTCCATCCAGCTTGTCATTTGCAACGTCTCACTTTCACGCACCGCTTCACATCACACCCCCAACGTATCAGGAACAGCACATCAGGAATATCGGAGGGCATGTGTAGATGGCAAGTGCCACCTAAGGCTTGTTTGAGCTGGGGGTCGTATGTTTTGTTGTTTGAAGGAGATAGTACTAATAGCTTGCGCATGTGTAAATTTTCCACCGGAAAGGGCGGTTTGCCGATCTCTAGGCCTCGCTTAATACGTTATCTTTCTGTCCTGCACAGCTTTTTCTTCAGTATAACTTCCTTGTACTTCTCCAGAACTACCTCCCGACCTACAGCCGGTCCGAGCGGGCAGTTTGCCTGTTGAACTCACAAGTTTCCACCCTTTCCACGGAGCGGTGCAAGAGCAGAGTTGCCGCGGGGCTGAGAACCGGGCTAACCGGGGTGATAGGACCTAGCCATATCAGCGTAACTTTCCTTGATTTTAAAATAGATCTCTTTCAAATAAATATAAATCCTGGTATACGAGGCCTGGCTACGGTTTCAGTGGCTTGTTTTGCTTTAACTAATCAATGAGGGTCATACTGAAATAAATTTAGTTCTAGCACAACTCAAAATCTATCAAAAAAAAAGTTTTCTGTTTGTTTTAAAATCAGTTTAGTTAAATAAAATGACATTTATACCTGGTACAGAGAAGCTATAGCTTTTAAATTCTATGAAAAGATAGTAAGTTTCAGGTCTTAAGGCTCTGACAGTAATATAGAAAATATGATTTATGATCAAAGTTTTACTAATGTGCCTATATCCAGTTGTTGAAAAATGCTGAAAGCTTTTCCAGCCAAGGCCTTATGGATACCTTCATTCCATGGCTGCTTTTTTTGTCCATACTTTTTTCCAAGATGCAGTATAATTCCACATTTTAGCCAAGGACTCCAGTCTCTTGCTATGTAGACTGTCAGTTGATTCTTTGTCTTCCTGCTTTTCTGCAGCATGCCAACACTACTTCTTGCTCTCCAGCTTTCTTCTGGAGAGCAATTTAGCTGTGTTTGAATGCCTGGTCCCTGGACTGTTCCGTGGAGCCAGGTACCTGATGATCAGGAAGCCAGTCCTTGGAGTCCAAGATTGCAGCAGGAAGCTGCTGGAACGGGCTGACCAAACAGGGGCTGGTGAAAAACAGAGCAGCAGCGGGGGCTGATGAAGGTGAGCTGTAAAAGACTGTCTTCAAATTCTCCCTCCTGTGGAGGGAAGTAAGTGCCAGCCCTGGGTACCTGGAAAATCTCATGAGACCCCAGATCTACAGGGATTATTTTTTTTTTTTTTTTAATTAAAAATAAAGTGTAGTTGCTTGTGGGGTCTGAGTGATCCCCCATACAAGAGAGTACGTGGGGCTTCTTTGCAGCTTTTCTTCTGCTCCCGCTGAAATCAGCTGAAAATCACAGTTGATCTGGGTGGAAACAGAATCTACACAAAGTTCAACTGGCTTTTCAGCTGAAGGCTCACAAGGATTTTATCACTGGTCAAAGATTCCTTCCTGTCTTATGCAGAACTTTCTATTAACCGTATAAGCTGTATTTTTCCACGCTGGCATATGTTCACAGGAATATTAGAACTGCCATACCTAATCAGACCAGTGGTCCATCTAGGCTAGTATCCTTGGCTCCAGGTGCCTCAGAGGAAGGTGCAAGAAAATTCATAATATCGTATCCCAGGGGAAGTATCTTCCTAATCTTTGGCAGTTTTTGGCTAGCTATTGCCCTGAGCAGGAGTGTTTATATCCCTTATACACTTTTATCCTATCTAAGTGTCATCTGTCATGTATGCTCTATTGTTTGAACTATTCTCTACAGGTTTAGGCATAAAGGTCACAATAGGACAGAGGTCATAAGTCACAGTAGATCAAAAGCCATAGCGTGTCAAATGTTGTAATATAATTCATGCTCATGTATACAGCACATATATAAAGTGATAGCTCACGCTAAGGCATTGCCTCACATTGCTCTTACAGCTACAGCTCCCCGAAGAGCGTTATAATATGCTATTGACTTTCTTGTGGATTCATCATGCTGTGAATTATTTCTGGCCAGTGGAATGCATGGAGTTACCTTTTGGGTATTACTTAAGCAGGCGTCTTGTGATTTTGCCAGAGATCTTTTTTGCAGGAGTCAAGGTGTGTATTGTTTCCCTAGACTTAAAAAAAAAAAGAAAAAAAAGAAAAAAAAAGAAAAAAAAAGAAAGGGAAAGAAACTGAAGATTTACACTTTGGCTTAAAGATATATTGGGTATATGAAAACAGCTCTTTTTTTTCTCTCCCATAAAAGAACTGATCCCATGGTCTCAGCAGGGATATGTGCGTGAAGCCATATTCAATAAACCTTAGGTGCCACAATTTTTCTCTATTTCCTCTTAAACCAAAGAATAGACAACTGCCACATATCCTTTTGTGCACAGCATTCGATCTTTTTAATTTCCTACATGCAGTTACTCACTTTTCTTTTTTTTTGCTTCCTCTTTGTTCTGTTCCTCTTGGAACAAAAAAGAGATAAGGAATAAAACAAAAAGCACTGTAAATGATCCTCTTCCTAAGGACGCTTTACTCCTTCTAACTGTTTGACTTTTCACCCTTTGGGTGCTTAGTGGAAAAGCCATTACTTGCTTGCTGAGGAAAAAGCATTTAATGAATCACAAAATCATTCAATTATTCTTAAAAACACTTCACATCACACATCTTTTTCCAAGTAAAGTGTGCATTTTTCACATTTAAATGGTGCATAACTGCCTCATACAATGTGTCCCTGGAGTTAGAGACATTTTAACAGAAGGGTTCCAGGAGTATACAGAGCATTTTGATATATATTAGTACTAAAGACCTTGCATTAAAGATGTAGAATTTCCTCTTCTCTCTTCACTGTCTTTCAACAATATTTATGCAAAGTTGCCTTTCTGCTGTTGTGAAATGTCTAGCTTTGTACTGAGATGAGATCTGCACGCTTTGCTTACTTCAGTGCGCTGCAGTACCACACGATAAAAATGCAGTATATAGTGAAGCTATTAGTTAATATGAGGCAGCAAAGCATTTAGAATGTTTTTTAAATAAAATGACCATTTATTTAGGAAGGGAAGTAAGAGACTTCCTCAGAAAAAGACATTATTTTCAATCGTTATTGAGCCTGATGCTGATCTCTCACCACTTTTTCTCTGCTTTTATAAGAGAAGTGTTTTCTGCAGACTGCAGTAGCTGCCATTTCCTACACAACTTTTTCTTTTTATTTTTTTCCCCTCTGAGGTTTTTTCTTAATGGACTTACATTGTAAAATGTTCTTTTCTGTATTTTATGAAAACGTATGTGCTTTACCTAGCAGGATCAGGTGGCTGACTTGGTTTGTAAAACCAACTTGAAGGCTGCACTTTTGCCAGGGCAAATGGGAATTGGTCTGTTTATTTGAATGCCAGTAGATGAACTGTACCAGCTAAGGAGCTGGCCTTGAATTTGTAAACTTTCCTGCACTTTTATATCCCTGTAATTTAAACAAGTAATTTTTTCCATAGCAGTGATTTTTTTTTTTTTAAATTTAATAGGAAAGATTGGTATTTATACAACAGCTTTAGGCTAACTTAGATATCTAACTTAGGCACAGTTTTAAGAACTAAACCTAGGTGTTTGTACTTCCCTGCGTAGTTGGCAGAGAGACAGAGGTGCCGGGGGGCTGTAGGCAAAGGGGGACAGCTGCAATTCAAAGCACCTAAATCAGATGCCTGAAGTAGACAGTGTGAATAACCCTCTAGATGACTAGAATTATTGGACCACATTAGAGAGAGAGGAAAAAAGTGAGGCTGGCATATGGTGAGTGTACTACATATGGTACGTTGTTTATATGTGTTTTTTCCGTTAGCATTTCTCTTTCCTTTGTTGCTCCACCTCCTCCTGCAGTCTCTCCTAACGACAATGTTAATTCAGAAACTTTTGTGGTTGAAGGAAAATTTTCGGACCTGCGCTACTCTCAAGAGCACAAAAATCAGGCGAAATTAGTTAACTCTCTCTCCTGTACTCTGCCTCACTTAAACAGTACTCTGTGTGTTTGTGCGTAATTTTCTATTGCCTTTTATTTCTCTGGAGCCGATAAGGTGTTGGGGGGGGGGGGGGTGTTGTGTTTAAAATCACTTTGCCATAAAATTTGCCACATTTCACCCCTCAAGGCAGTGTTTTATACTCGCTCAAATATCAATACATTTTGCAATAATTAGAAAGGATAGGCATCAATATGACAGACACGCGCTCTTCGTACTGTATTAGTTCTTTCGGTCCAGTCAAATCCTGGTCTTATCCAATGTAGCTTCAGGGGGGAAGCTTCCTTGTGCTGCAAAAACCAGGCTCCACCTGGTTCCGATTAACTTTGCACTGGTTGGATCTGCCCAGTGATGGCGTAAGAAAATACGGAGCAGAGAAGCCTGCAATTGAAGCCGTAGATTCATGGCCTATAAAACTAAAAGGCTATTATGGTCATCTACTCAGTCTGCTCCCCCTGTGTAAGGGGCACCAGAACTTTTCTGAATTAGTCTTTTTTTTGTGTGTGTGTGTGCGTGTGATTTTAATGTAGAAAAGCATTCGATCTTGATTTAAACTTTCCAGTGTGTTTCTCCAACTACATCTTCTTACCACTGGCTTCTGTTATACCTTTGCCACCAGACTGAAAACACTAGTGTTATCAAATTTCTGTTTCTCACATAGTTATTTATAAGCTGTGATCAAGTAGCCTTTTAAACATCTCTCTGATAACCTAAATAGATTGAGCTCCTTGAGTCTTTCATTACAAGGAATGTTTTCCAATCCTTTCATCGTTCTTGTTGTTTTCTTCTGAACCTTTTCCAATTTTTCAACAATCTCTCTTGAATTGTGGACACAGTGTTTCCAGAACTGGTTGCATCCGTGCCAAGGACAGAGGTAACACAACCATATTGTGTATTTCTCTGGTGATGTGCCCATGGGTTGTATCAGATCTGTGTCTAGCCTCTTGTACTCACAGCTCTTCCCCGCTGATTATCTGCTCTACAGGCTTTCAGAAACCAACTTCAGTCTGTGGGCAGGGTCCCTACCTTCTAGCAGTGACACACAGTCTTTGTTGTTAGAGCAGTGTCTTACGTTTGTCTGGACCGAAATTTGCAGTTTGTTTAACTGTGGCTAGTTTCCTGAGCAATCTGGGTTCCACAGTGACTTGGCTCGCTCTTTATTTACTAATCTTCCAATCATTTCAAATGCAAACTTTCTAAATATGTTTCCTTGTCATTGATAAAAGAGTCACAGATAGAAAAAAAGTATCACAGGGCCATGGGTTTGTGGGTCAGTGCTAAAATAAACACTGCTGATTATTTTTCCCCACATACTATATGCTTGAGACTGAGATTTGACTCTATTTAATAGGTACAATATTGATTTTAATAATTTTTTTCTTCATCAAAATATTATGATTAACAACTAAAAGACTTTCCAATATTCCTCTGCATATGTAATACTACTAAAATCACCTTTATCCTACCAAATATATATTCTTATTAAACGATATCTAGTTAGCTTTGGCAAGATAATTTTCCATAAACTTCTGTTCTCACTGCTTTGATTAAAGTGAACTAATATTCCTAGAAGCCAGTCCTTATTTTGCTTGAGATCAATGTGAGGTTGAAATGCCTGTAGACATTTAGGTCATCACATTTATTCTTTTTAACTATTCGCAAAAATTTTTGCATAATTCTCTTGAACCTCCCTACTTCTCCAAGATGTACTAAAAATCCTCACTAACCGTGCAGACAGGTTCTCTGCCAAATGTATTAAAATACCTCCATGCAAATTATTCAGGTCTACTGATTTTAAAAATGTCTGGTTTTATTAGCTGCTATTTAACGTTCTCCTGCACTACTACTGAAATAGAGCTTCATCATAATCATCTGATACGAATACATCACTTGACTTTTCCCCAAAATACAGAAGAAAAGTATCTGAGAATACCTTTTTTTAAAAATGTTATTACAAAAAGTCCTAGTAATTTCCATTTAATAATGGAGCAAGGCAATCGTTAGGATTTGTTATTCATAATACAATTTCAAAATGTCTTCATATTGTCCTTATCTCTCTTTTCTCTTTGTGACCTTTGGCTTTCTTTAAAAATGCCCTGGAATTCCCAACCTGTAATTAGCATTAATTGCTACATTTTTCTCTGCTCCTCCCTTTTGGTTTGTTTTTTTTTAGTAGCCTTCTTCACATACAAAGTAATTTTATTATTTTCAACAGAAGCGTAGGAGTTTTTTCCTTGATTGTGACTTTTTTGAGGTGTCCTTTACAGTACCTTTAGCAGAGTGAAGTTGTCAATCAATTTTTTCCTTTAATACTTTCTCCAAATAACCGGTTCACACTCACTGTCAACTTTGTAAAAGCTGTCTGTCTTTCTTACACCAACAAATATAAACACTGGATTTAAATTCATTTGCTCATAACAAATATAATCAAGTTGTAGCTATGTGCACATACGCAATTAATTTTTAATTCTCTGATTCCTCTGTCACACCGAAGTCTAGTAGAGAATTCCTCTGTGTTGGATGCAGTTAGGGAAATTGTCATTTTTTATTTGTTTAATGTAGCTGATGTTTTATTATGAACACTCTGAGGTTTCCAGCTCATGTTAATATTATTCCATACCCCATAAGCATTTTTTCCATGTTAAGATATTTCATGACCTGTACGGAAGACATACAGACTTTTTAAATCATTATTTAAATGTGACAGCAATGAGAATCTTTCAAATGAAGCATAAAAAGCGGGATATAAAATGTCAGTCTTATACAACTACAGTTTGAATTATTTCTTCATAATAGAGTGTAGTTTTAAAAATATTGACACAGTTACTGAGAGGTGTGAAAGATTTAAAGTACAGAAACGGTTTGGGTTTTTTTGGTAGGAGTAAAGTGTGAACCTGGATTATTCACAGTGTTCTCTCATAGCCTCTGTTTATTTACAGTGTCATATGCAGATTGCTCACTTCAGTGCTTTAAGCAGAAATACATAACATGCCGGAAATGCAGCTACAATTATAACAAATTATAAATTCTGGAAAATGGGTCTGAAATTCCAGCCTCTTTGAAGTCAGTAGCACTCAAACTGTTAGGCTTCCAGCAGTTTTCTTCACAAAACGCTGTTCCACGTTGTAATGATTTAACTTGCCACTAGCTTCATGGTAAAGTTCACTAAGTGGACCATAACTCCCAATTACCTCACCCTGATTTAATCCCATTCTTTAAGAGGGTGAAACCTATTAAAAAAATGGTATTAAATAAGAATGCTTTCAGGGAATGCATCTCCTAATTCTTGCTACACAATTCCCTAGAAACATTTTTAAAGAGGAATATTGCATTTCTATTTGTGTCATAAGCAAACTGTTCCTAACAACAGACCTGAACTGAAAGTCTACAGTATACGTTTCTAATTTTAGGTGTTGTTGCCTTATAATGATCCAGTCTCATTTCTTTTATCCTTTATCTTGCCTACTTAGATGAAAAGCTCTCCTGTTCAGTGCACAGCACCTGATGCAAGAGGACAAAGATCTCCATAGAGATCCTATTAAAATATTACTGATAATTCAGCTGGTCACCATCTAAAATTAATTGGTGATGTTATAAGTATTTTATCAGCAAGAACACAACATATTACCTGTTTTCAGTAATTTTATGTCAGTACCTTATGAATGTATAATACTGACTTATGTATATGACAGTTCAGAAAGGAAACACCAAACATATTTGGAGAATACAATCAGTATTAAATGGATTAACAATAGATTTGGCTTCAATACAATAAATCCAGAGAGACTCTGCAAGCACAGGAACTAGCTACATTTTCTACACAGATGTATTTCCTACTATTTAATGTACATAAAACACATGAATTGAATTTGTTACTGGTATTCTGTACGATGAGGAAAGTCGGGAAAAAAATCCATATAACTATGCATGAGCATAATGCTAAATAAGAGAAAATAGCGTATTGTGCCCATCAGACAAGTATTCACAGCAAAATGGTTATTAGGGGACATTCACATGAGCAGGAACACTTGTTTGATCTGGGAGAGGCCAAGGTTGACCGGGCCCGGTGACTAATATCACCAGTACACCAGTACAAAATAGTCCTTGAGGCTATGTATCTGGGAAACTGGACTTTCTCTGCTCATGCTCTTTCTGATCAGACTTGTCTTTTTCTGGCAGCTTTTGCCTGCAATCAGATTCACTGGAAACATAAAAGAGAAAATGATTGCCGGGGTTGTGCTGAACAAGCGGAGCGTTATCTTTCTTCTTGCTCTGTTTGCCCATGTGCACAATGAAAGGAAGCTGGCGGAGGTCCTGGTCCAGGAAAGGAATTAGGGGCTTTATCATCAGACAATGAGTTAAGCAAATTGCAGACCACAAACTACTTCTCTTCAGAGTACCGCTGAAGGACTTGTGGCTGAACTCGGTGCCTAGGAGGAAGTACAGGGAGGCTGTAAAGATGAGCGGCCAGAAAATGAGGGATGCTTGTGCAAAGTCCACAGTAGGCAAAGAACACGGGGAAAAAAAATCTAAAATTCTAGAGCCCTGAAGTCCTGGTCCTTTTAGTTAGTTTCAAAATGTGCAATAATCCACTGTACTTTTTATTCCAAAGCCTTTGGTTGTTCACCTAAAAGTCTTCCAAAGGAGAACACGTTTGATGAAAGATTATGATATTATGCATGGATTACCGAATGTATATAATGAAGCTGGTAGCTAAGAAGAGGACTATTTGTTTAATAGTGGTTCTATTCAATATAAATAAATGGAAGAGGATTTTAAAAGCAAGGAGTTAAAAACCAAAAAGACTTCCACAACCAGTGAAATAAAATCTTTCTGCCCTTAGTCGTCTTTGTTATCACACAACCCTTCCTCAGATTCTGATTCAAGGGGTACAGGGAAGAGGTTTTAACATTATATCCCGTAAAATTAAAGATCGTAAAGCAGAACACTGACATGGTGACTGAACCCCTCTGAGCTTTTGAGCTGGCCTTTGGAAACTTGGAAGTAGTCCAGATTTTTCCTAACTCTTTGTTTTCAGTCCAAAATAATTTGGAAATAATACCTGTAACAGGAATGGTATTAGTGTATGCTGGTAATAAGGACATAAACCGGTGGAAATATGTTATCTTAGCCTCTTCTACTAGCGATATGAAGTTTACCTTAACATGGTCATCTCACACAAATTCTTTTATGTGCCAAACGGTTTGAGTGTCATTTAAAGGATTTTTTTTCCCCCATCATAAATCGACACACAGACAGAAAGACAACTGAAAAAGAAATCTAATCCACCAGAAATATTTGTGGGTAAACTGTTCCCCTAATAATCCTTCAGTCTATAAACGCCTAAATTAGATATCCAGAGAAAATTATTTGAAATTCTTACAGACTCAGTACCTCTGAAGACGCTGCAAAGCTGGTCTACTAACAGTGGTTAACTGGCTGCCTAAGGAACCATGGAATCATGAGCACTGGTCGGTTTTCTGGAGTGAGGGGCTTTCTTCTTTTCCCTACTCCTAGCTTGAGGATCAAAATTTCCACACAAATTGGCGTGGTGTGGTAGATTTTCCCCCTGCTATTCCATATCCCCGGTATTCTCTGCGTGGGGAACTGCCACTAACGCCAAAGGGATGCTTGGCTCGTTGCGCTCTCCTGATAGCTACTTCAGAAATGCTGTTAGATTAAATAGCGAGGGACAGCAGCGTTTTAGTCCTGATCCATCAGGCGGATCTGAGAGGAGCCGTTTGCCCTGAGAGAGGATAGACTTTCGAGACATATGGTGCTATAATGGGGGGGGTGGGGATTTTTCAATTCCAATCCGCCCATTCCGGATGAGAGAGACTGAGCTAATACCCTCGTGTATGGTGCATTGCATCTAGCTACGGAAGTAGCGTTAGGGTGGAATTTATGGACTCTCTAAATTGTTTGCCAGGAAATGTTTACTAGCTATGCACAATAAACGACTGTGAAAGCGTATTCCTGTGTTTAATATGATATGGTTATTTCCTTATATTTGGGTCATACTATTATGATACCAATAAAGGAAATTTAAAAAAAAAAAAAAAAAGAAAACAAACAAGCAATGTATGTTCATATTTATGGGACTTCATTTGGGAAAGTCTGATTGACTACAAATTGTACAGGGTAAACTTACTGCATGCACCCCTGGATACACGCCATGCCTGCCATGTTAGAAGTTAAATATATGACTTATTTTTAGAGCAAAATATTCTCATCATCAAGTCAAGGTATGTTTTAAAAAAAGCCTCATTACCACAGCTGCAGGGAGTCATACACAATGAAATTACTGTACGTGAATAAGGGAAGACTATCTACCTGCCTTCCAAAATGGGTACAGAGCTTCACAATTTAGAAATTAAACAGGCAGGTTTGGATCGCAGGCTGAAATCTTGGAATTTTGCTCTGGGAAGTGACCTTTTCTTCCATACAGCTCACTCTTGTACCAGGGACTACTGTACAGTTTTATAGGGTGTGTTAGATTAGATACATTCCCAAACATTTTACTCTGCTAAGAAGCGAAGTCAGAACTTTGTCTGGTGATCTGTGCAAAGAGCTTTTTCTGCTCCTTCATTTGCTTTAACGCAAGGCTTTCTATTTTTGTATAATGCATCTAAGAACTCTCACTATTATTAAAAGCAAGCAGGCACTAACCTAATTTATTTTAATTGTACATTAAGGATTTGAGCCTGGAGGTACGTTCATATTTTTGCATGGTCGAACACCCTCTTTTAGTGTATGCATATGTGTATTTATACATCCAGTATGCTCTTCATGACAGAATTTTTGAAGTTTAGTAAACAAATCTTTGTAGCAATGCAGTTTCTCAGTTTCTGCTTGTATTTTCTGCAAATAAGAATAACTGCAGCAGACAGGCATACTTTCTCCCTTGCTTACTATGAATATAACAGAGGAGATTAACTGGTAAAAATGAATGAAAGTAAGTTTAAAATTAGACATCTCAACTTCTGTAGCAGATCACTGAACAATTTTAGTGCAATAAAAATTTGAAAATGCATTAGTGAAATATTTCATCCACCAGGTCTCTTTCATACATGTTCGTTTCAAAACACAATTTTCAGCGTTTGTTTGGGGTTTTTTTTGTAACCACAAAGAACAGTATTTATTTTAGCTGCACTTTTTAAAATTCCTATTACAGTCTCACAATGAAGTTGATCCTGCGAGGTCAATGGGAAAAAGAAAAGACTCAGCACTTCTCAAGGTCAAGTCTGAAGACAGTTCATGTTGTAAAACATTTAAAGTATGAATTGTTTCTCTAAAATAGTTTCAGAGTCTCTACCAAGCTGATCACAGTAGTGAAAGTATATGAACAATACATTGTTTCTAACACTACTAGAGGTAAAAAGCAGTCATAAGAAACAGGCACTCCAAGTATCTTGGTGACAGCAAAACTGGTTTCTACAAATAGGAATTTGTATGTTTGGATGCACTATGAATGCATGGTTCATACCATGGCGTATTGGTTTTCATTCAGACTTGATTGTTTCAAATGAAAGAGCTTTAGATAAGATTTTTTTTTTTTATATTGTAAATATCTATCTCAGCTTAATCCTGCTGCCCACAACTAATGAGATGAAAAATCCAAAAAGCTTCCAAGGCAGTTTACCTGGACAGTGTCTGTTTTATTAGCTTTAATCAGAGTTGTACTGGGTATCATGAAGAAAAAGGCACGGCTTTCAGTGTAACGTAGCCAAGAAGCTGACATGTCTCGTGCCTTTCTCTTCCATTAGAGACATGCTATGCCTCCAGATGCTGCAGTCTGGATTTAGGGGCATATACTGCTCTTGCACAAATAAGAGTTGCATGTGTTACGAGTTAATTCCATTTTGTTGTGTTCTCTTGCACATGGCGTTTTGAAACAGTTAAATGGAAAATATTTTTAGTTAACCATCTTGTATTGAAATATACTTGGATTATTAAATAAAATCTAAATCCCTAAGTGATACGTTCTGCAGCTCAAATGCACAAACGCGTAAAGTTCATGGACAAAATGCCTATGAGGGAATTGCACAAATCCAGACAGTGTCCCCACGTGCTGTGTTTTGCATTTGTGTCTCAGTCAGCTGAAAAGTATGCCAAATAATAGACCTCTCCTTTGCTGTACAGCTGAGATTCACTGAGCCCATGGTGCTAGGCACTTTTTGTTTGGAAAAGAAGGGCTAGGAGCAAATGGGCTTCACACTTTTATTGTGGGCTTCTAATTTAAATGAGATATATGAGATGATAGGCATCGATGAAGAGAGGAAGGTGGCTCCTGAGAGTGATTCAGTGCACCAAGGTCTGATCTGTATACTCGGATGATGTGAAAGCGCCTCAAAGACAGTCCCTTACTGGAACAGTTTATTGAACCCACCCTGAGACCTATCTGCACTGTATCAAAGGACATGCAAGTGGGATGCCTAATAAAGCATAACAAATACAAATATCTTGGAAAGGTTCATTTCAAGAAGTCGTATAATATATTCATAGCTCATCAATAAAGCTGCATTCTGTTTCGGAGAAATAAAACAAAAAAATGAGTTTATGCAACTGTGTTTTTGGAAGGTGTCCGTCTGCTTAAGGTATGCCACACAGACCTTCCTTCAAGATAGTTGTGAACTTGCCTATTTTTTTTTTTAACATCAGTAGTGTCATTGATGCCAGCAAACCTAAATAGTTTCCCAAAACAGAATCTTTGAGACAGATACAGTTTTGTCTTTTGGAGATGTCTCTGCAAATTAAGCTCTTCTTGGCATGTATTTTTTAGGGAAACCTAGCTTGCTTTTTCTTTTTTTTTCTTTTCTCATTCTTTCACAAGCCATAATATCTGCATCTAAAAAAACCAGTTTAATCTAAGATGATCATTTCAAACAACTGTTACTTTGTATTTAATTTCTCCTATCCAGTATCTGTTGTTAGCGTTAACTGGTATTAGGCTTTGAGGAGCATGATGCAGCTACACGTAAAAAAAGCACATGCAATTTTTAGCTCTTCTTTTCCTATAGCTATTATTAATTAAGGTTGCAATCCTACAAATGCTGCTAGTCAAGCAAACCGCCATGAACGCAGACAGGACTCTGTAAAAACACAGGAGTACTCCCATGTGAAACTGGTGAAATGAATAGAGCCTGAGCTCTTCAGGGCAGTAAGTGTCTTTCTTTTCCAAATACTAGCTAGTTAGGGGTTTCTGCTCCAAGTCTAGAGCTCATCACACCGTAAATCATAAGCAAACACACCTGCAAAGTAAGTGACATAATCCCAGCAGCTATTAAAACTCAGATATTTTGTAGTTAGTTATTCTTGGTGCATAGATAAATGTGTATGTGTCTTTTTCTCCCTCCAGAGCAGAGAAAATTAGAAATGACTAGGAATACACACTGTGAGTAGTATTTTTCTCATTAATGTGTAAAAGAGGTGATGAAGATTAGTGACTTATCACTCTGCTGACGTCCCCTGATGGAGGCAGAATTATGAAATATGCCCCCTGCGGCTGGTCCTGCAAGGGCCTGGAAATGTCAGCCAGGGGACAATAAATAGTTCAGGTAATGGGAGGGGTTTTTGCTCTGTTTTGGTCTTCGTAATGTAAGCATACTGCGTATCTACCCAGTAAACGGGTGTAAGTCATAGTGTAAAACATTGGATGCACAAAGATTTGAATCATCTGTATTTTTTATTCTGGGTGACTAAAACTTGAAGTATAATCAGCAAAATATTAGCTGCGCAGCACAGTAAGAAGCAAGCATTGTTAAAAATACAGAGTGCTGAAAATACACTTTTGCCTTTCTTTCGTGCACAACTGTGTCTGTATTTTCAACGGGGGCTCTGGTAAAATGTCTTTCCAATACATATACAGATCAAAATCCAAATGCAAATTGTACCCAATAATAAAATGGATAATATGTAAAAATACAAGCCTTTTTTTTTCTTCTCTCTGATTAGTAAGTTTAATAGGAGAATGAACTGAATGTAGTGTCTAACTGTCAAGGTCTGGAGAAAACAAAATGGAAAACATATTTTTCAGGCATCATTGACTTGCCTGCACATGCACTTTGAAAACATTTCTAAATACAAGTGAAAGATACGTATTATTAAAGTACCCTACAAGGCTTGTCATAACAGTTTTTTAGTTCAGCGTTCTTAAGTGGAGATAATACTAGAAAGAATGAAACAATTGTCAAATTGCAATATAACATGCAGATTGGGAAACAAATAGTATTGTGCAAGATGGTTCAGTCTGCAAATAAATTATCTATTTAGAACAAACACACACCAAAGTTTTGAAGAGAACTTGTTCTGGGGCTCTTGAGTATCTAATGTGGAATGCAAGTTGCCCATAGCTTAAACTCTAAAAGCATTCCTGAAACATCATAGTTCAGGTGTGAAGCCTCAAGTACATTAACCATTTTAGTGTTTCATCGGTTTATTTAAATTAAATAGGAAGCATAAGATATTTTACTGGTTAGAGTGGGCTGGCAATTCAAATAACTTTTAATGATGTAATGCAAACTTGTAAATCATTTTCAATGAGGGCCTCATACTTCAGCACAACTTTTATGTAATATACTAAATTGCTGGCATAGCTTTAAAATTTGTAATACTTGGAGATCATGAAAATTAGAACAGAATCCATATGTATACAAGAGAAGTAGCTGAAAATATGGATTCAGGCTTAAGGTTTTTATACATATGTTGTAGTCTTTAAAGCAAAAATTGTGTCTGATAAGTGTTAAACCATGGCACATGTAAACGTTAAAAAGAGTGAAATGGAAGTACACCACAGAAATGCAATGTTAAAGTTATGTGGTACGCGTTGCAGTAGTCTAATTTCTCACAAAAAATGTTTTTATCGCAAAGTGTAGTGAAGATACTGGTATACCGTAGGTTTATGAACGGTAAATGTGATTATCATCATTCTTAACTAGTCAGGGGTTCAGTATTTTTGACAAGTCAGTCAACGAATCATTCATTTTCTGTGCAAGGATTTTCAGTTAAGGCATTCAAGCATCTCTGAAATGGTGCATAATCCCCAGGCTTTACTATTGCTTCTATCTGTAGGTTTCCATTGCAGCACAGGTATCAAGAGAAACGAATTATATTGCTTCTATGGGAGTTAAACAGGCAAAATTTAGGGAAAAAAGAAAAGACTGAAAATAAACATACATCTGTTGTGAATCTGGATTGACTCTAAGGTTAAATAATGATGCCTGCCTTCACCAAATTGCCATGGAAAAATACGAACTGATCATAATTACAGTACAATAAAACCTCGTCCTCTTGCTTTGGTAGGCTCTTGAGTACAATAAAATCTTTGGCTAAAATGAACTGAATTCATATTTGTAAGCTTTCTCTTTGACAGTAAGGAGAATATTCTTAAATGGCGTAAATTGCCATCATTTTGCTGACTTCAGCAAAGTTATGACAATTTATACCACTCAAACAGTGGTCCCCAAGTATGCCTATCTGACAGATTTTACTGAAGTATGCATATTGCAAATATGCAAACCGCACACTACAAAGAACTGTTCAAGAATCCTACTTACATTCTGATAAATATTCAGGAAGATGGTTCTTTCAGCCTCCAACATAAAAAAATGAGCAAGACTACGAAAGTCCTGAAGAGGAGGAATTGTACCCTGGTTCATTCAGGTCAATTTTATGTGATCTCTTTCCCCATAAGTCGTAAATTTAAAAAAAAAAATAAAAATCACCAAACCCGAAAAACACAAAGCAAATGCAAATATTAGCCCATAGATGAAAATATAAATGATGTTCCAAACTGTGTTGGCTCCAGATGTTTTTATGAGTTAAACAGTTTACTGTTTTAAGATATTTAAAACATTCTATTTTTTCACTTGATGTTATAAGCTTTGGGCAAACTTGCTGGCATTGATTTAAGTTACGCTTTTGTACCACATGTAGGTCAAACACACATTCTGAAAAGATACAAAACGAACAAGAATTCAATCATTAATATCGAGAGGTAGGACGTGCTTACACTTTCTTCAGCAGTTATTTCACTGAGAAGCTTTACACTGAAGCTTCCTTCGACTGAGAAGTCATAATTTTTTAGAAAGGATGGTATCGTATAGCCATAGTTATTTGATAACCCTGCACAGAAACTTTCTGAATAATTTCAGTAAGCATTTGGAGTCATTTATTTGCCTTAACGTTAGTTGCCTACATTTGCATTCTGCTTATTATAGTTTAAAATGAAAGCGTAAAGCTCTATAGAGATTTGTATTTCCAGTTCTTGCGTGCTTAAAACCTCTTATTAAAGAAGTAATAAGAACACTTGATGTAGGACTTGTTAGGGGACTCAGGAGCCCAAGGAAGGACAGTCCCGAATATTCAGATCTGATTATGAAGCTAATGGCAAACACTTAGCCGTGCCGCTATAACTTTGCTATTGCGTTCTTCTGGGGGGGGGGGGGGGGGGGGGGG
>JAVKLA010000073.1:13049429-13103980 GCA_034782735.1 Sagittarius serpentarius
TCTTTTCTTTCTTTCTTTCTTTCTTTCTTTCTTTCTCTCTCTCTCTCTCTCTCTCTCTCTCTGAAGCTGCTTCTTGGACTAGAGAAAAATTGGTTGATTGAACATTATTTTATAGCAAATAGGATATGAAAAACTAAAACTGAAACAGATTACTGCAGGCTTTTAACAGTCCTTCTTCCTTTTGCATTCTCTCAGATCTCTAATAGCTATTTTTTATTTTTAGCAAGTGAGCCTGAACAAATGCTGCCTTACGCAAACTGCATTAGATGCACTTCAGTAGCCTCCGCCGCCATTGTGAGTTTTAATTCTTAGATTCTGATCCTATGATGATGCCAGTACGCACTTTGTATGTTGGGGATGAATGAAACCCTAGGTGTGCTGAAGTCAAAACTAACTATTGAGTGGAGCCAGGACTTCACAGCAGAAGCAGTTGTGTTAGTCTGATACGAACACACCTGAAGTTAAGTGTATGTTTCCACATTTTGGCGAATTGGGGGCATTAGTCACTTATATTTACCAAGCAGAAAAAACTGTTTCCCACTTTGGTCCTTCTATAAATAGACACTAAAAAATCTGTAGGACATATGTGGACCGACAACATAACTCTGAAGAGAGTTGAATGAACCATGGGGTTTTCTACCTGCCACATAAAAAATGGCACATTCCAGAAGAATGCAATGTACCCTGAGTGTGCATGGGGGTGTTTTTGGAGGGTGAGTGGGGCTCCTCAGGCCACGTGAGTTTCAAGCCTTTCCCGTCCTTCCAGCTGGGGCAGAATACCAGAACGCTGTAGGCCTCATCCTCGTAGGATATGTGGACAAGCAAAACCTACTTGTTAAAATGTTCTTATTACTGTAAAAAGAATGGAAGGAACAGTGACTAGACGTCTCCTAAAGTCATGAAAATATCAGTTGGTTTAGTGAAGGAAAAAGAACTGAAGTCAGACATGTTGATAAACTATCCGACAGCATGTTTGGAGAGGCTTTGGTATGCTGAGCTGGTGAAAACGGTGTGAATGGAAGCTCGGGCGGCTACAGCGACGTCGACCCCTCGAAGATGCCTTGTAAAGCTTTGTGCTTAGAATGCCAGACAGTATTTTCTGCCAGAAGAAAAGAACAGCCTAATGGGGGCTAAGGTGTGTTGACTCCTTTTGAATTGATATTTTCTGAACTAGACTTTAAAATCTAGGAAAAGTCCACAAGTCATACTCGCCTTACATATAAGGCTTAGGGAGTACTGAGAACATTGCAAGTCTTTTGCACTTTGGAATTACTGATTTGACTGACTTGAAAGTGACATAGTAGTATTAAGCTCTTTTTTTGCTCTTTATTTTCTTTCTATATTCTTATTTTGTGAGTACCACAATGACCTCAAGCCACAGCTGTGTGTTAAGTCTTTGTGTTCCTGAGGACATTAGAACAATACATACTAATGGTCTCAGTCCCGGCTCCCTCTCCCTCCCTCTCTCTTTCCTTTTTTTACACAAGTACATTTCTGAAGGAGCGTATGCGTGTATATCCTTTAAATTTTAATTTATCCTTGCAGAACGAACACTTCCTTTATTGCAAAACAAAAAATACCACCCTCCACCTTAATCACATTTCCATTGGATGTTAGCCTACAATAACTTAAGAACTGCAGAGATCTGCTAAATAGAACAGTACCGTTAGGTAATGGTAGTCTGTTAGGCAATGCAAGATGAAACAGTTACGGATCAGTGGAGCAGAGTCAGATAAGAATAGGAGGCTTCATTAGCAGTTGTCCATAAGGCGTCTTGAATCCGCAGCATTATCTTTTCTTGTATTATTGCCATTTTAATTTACATGATTTTTCTAATAGATTCTATTATTGGGCCAATTTAAAGAGAGACTCTTCTGTCTGTATTATTTGTTTTTATGAAATAATATATTATTATTAAAAGTAGTAAATAGAACAACTGAAATTATAAATTTAAAAAAATTTAATGTGAATAAGCACAAGAGAAAAAGCTGGAGACAAGAGCACAAATATTTTGGATTGGTTTAAATTATGAAGAAATATGCTGCCAAACTTTCCGGTAGGTTTGGTTTAGCTTTGCGTTTTATTTTTTTTTTCTCAACTCATTCTGACCCCTTTGCTTTTTACACTTTGATACATTGCTACAACTTTATGAGGCAAACATCTTTATTGCTTTAATATGAGGGTATGTACAGAAATCTAACAGTATTCGAACCCTGTAAAGCTATCTTTATTTCACTGGTTCCAAACTGAAATTTAGACATGCAGAGAAGGCGCCAACCGAGTATGCAGTCTGCTGGCATGAGAAATATCAGGGATTTAATGTTTTTGTATTTGCAAACATATCACCAGAGCTTTGCCAGACATGACGCCCAAAAAACCACATTTTTTTGGGATAGAGATTGTGTGTTTCAAGTACAGTGGCTAAATGCATCCAGCCATTTTGAAATATGTTTAGTGAAATATAACTTACAGAATGACCCAATCCTTCAAAGTTCTCCGGAAAGCCGTTTCCTTCCCTCCTGCAAAAGTCACTCAGTGCTTTACTAGTCTGTGTACTGATGCTCTAAACCTGTTGAAGCTCAGGTTACTGTGTACAATTCTCTTGGAATTAACAGTATAACATTCAAAAAGTGAAGAACAGGCATGTCGGTTGCTACTCTGTCATTGATTCCTCCAGCTCGATGGTGTGTGGCTAAGAAATGTTTGTAGTTCCACAACATATGGGTAGATACCATAAAAATATTATTTATGGAGGCTCTGGCTTGCTTTGTGTTTTTCAAGCATGTTTCCACAACTAATTGATAGTCTTAATTCACACAAACACAAACTAAAAGCTGCATCCATGTTAACCTTGAAACATATGGTTGACTTGATTATGTAGATAAGTGGAAAGCTTGATACTACCCATATAGTGGAGTGTGGCTGCATGTTATTGCTGGCTTATTTATTAAAAGGACCTTGTTAACGTATCAGCAGACTCTTACTACAAAGGGCAGAGGTGAAATCCATACTGAACTAGAAATGCAAGAAGTACTGCTCTTATCTGAGGTGTTCATATGAACCTGCATGGAGCCTTACTAGTTCAGAAGTTATTTGATGGGGGTACGTGTTCCCTAAATACCTCCGGAAGAGTATTTCTGCAAGTTTGGGAACTGAAGCAAGTCCAGAGAACGTGTGTAGCTTGTGGCACAACAAGCGCTAAAAGAAGGTCTCACTAAACAGCCTTCGCACCTTCCCTGCCCTGTCATTTAATGTCTGCTGCATCTCTGCTCGCCATAAAGCCTGAGAGCGAGCTTTATGCAGTTAAGGTTGGTTTCTTTATAAAAGCAGATAGCATTTCCTTTCCTTCCAGGGCAAGAATGCACAGACGTAGGAAAAAAGTGCTCACAAAAGAGACCTGGGGGTAAGCACAAATCATCTTTTCACAGGGGCAAAATGACTTTGTCCTTGGTTTCCCCAGTGCAAGGCCCTGGGCTGCTGCTTGCTCTGAACAGGGCGAGAGCTATGTTTTAGAATATCTTCTTTTGCCACCGAAGTTTGCAAGCTGCTTTTATCCATATTCTCTCTCTCTCCGATAAGTTTTCAGACTGTTTTGCAAATGACTTTTACACTGCTTAGCAGAAATCAAATCCTGTTTTCCTGCCCTGTCCCTCTCTTGCCTCCTATTTGAACCCTGCCGAAACCAAAGCTGATGAAATGAACCTACCTTTCAATCATACTCTTTTGAAATTCCCTTCCTAGAATCCTTCTTCTAGTTCCAGCTTATCCTCTCAGAGTTAAACTGTTATTTCCCTGCAAGGCGTTGCCCAACTGCTGCTCAGCCGATGTTTCGGATCCTGTTTCTTATCTACCTCAATGTTTTCTCTGTGCTGTCTTAAGTGTGTTCTTCCTTTTTCCATTCACACTCTTCCATGTCTTCTGTATGGCTCACATACATGCAAGAAACATTCAGAAGCAATATTCTGTCATTATCCCATTGGCCCCAAACCATCAGTTGTTTTACTGTGAACTTACTTTTGATAACTGCAGGTCAGTCATGGCTCTTCCATGCATTTATGGTGTGTAAGAAAAGTGTGCAAGGCTGAGCGTAAACAAACAAACAAACAAAAAGAGATGTTTCATGTGCTGTCTTTTCTCTTCTTGAGGATTTGACTTCGTGAGCGTGTGCATGACAGAGGAGATTCTGTAAACAGCTATAGTGAAAGTCGAGCACGACCCAGACATGACAATGCTGGTGGTTAATATTTAATACCAGTAACGTACCTAGTGTTGAGCAAAGCGTTGCGTAAAAAAGGAGTATTCGAAACTAGGCTGAATGGGTGAAAAAAAAAAGAATCTAACTTTCTTAAAATGCACTCTTTTAATTCCAAGATTTTAGGTAATAATTACTTGTGCCAGAAGGAATGTGCTTCAAAGAAAGTAAAGTCTCATTTTGAAGAGGCCTGTAAACTCTTTAAATAGCATTGGCAATTTGTCCTTTCACTCTAGTTTTCTGTAAGAAGAATTTTGAAAGTGGTATTTTTTTGTGATTCCATTTCATTGATATAACAGACATGAATATACATTTGGGGTGTGTGTGAGTATGTGTGTGCATGTGTATAGAACGAAAAATAACAGCAGATAGGGACCTGGGATAGTTCACGTGATTTGACTGGACCAGCACTTGGTTATACTGTGCTATTTTATTCCTAAATGTGTTTTAAAAACAGTTTGGGAAGGGTGAGGGAGCTGCAGGCAGGGAGAGGAAAGAAAAGGTACAGGAGTCTTGCTGATACCTTTTGAATGCTTGGGCGTAGCAATTTTGCATTTATTCTCAATATCTAGAGTTTTTCAGTGTAATACCAGCAAATAGAATGCATGGTAAAATTACAGAAGATATTAAATTTGAACTCTGGAGACATAAATTCACATGAGGATCAGATCACAGGATTGGCTGCTTTCCGGCTTGTCTCCAGTGGGCTTTTTTCCATATCACAAAAATCACCGTGCAGTTTGGCACAACCTTCAGGCTCAATGAAGAGGATTCTGTTCCAGGACTGAAATAGCCAAAAGCACTAGATGCCAGAATTGAGGTGCATTTGCAGTGTAGGACGGAGACAGTTTTACAGCTTTTGTCTCAAGGCTTCTTTCCTCTTGCTAGGAATAAATCTCTTTGGGTTTTGGTAAGAGTTCTATCAACTTTATAGAGGAAGGAGGGAGGAATGAGATGCTAACCTTAGTATTTGTGACTTTATAACTAACAAAAACCTGGACGTGTGTTGTGTCAGTAACTTGCATTTCTGCAGCATGCATTAGAATCTAATAGGCAGTGTTTGAGAAGATTTTAAAAAATTGGTAAACATATCTTTCTGGTCAAAATTAGAAAAAAATTAAACAAGAAAGATACAGGCTTCTGAAAGTGATGGAGTCTTACTCCCTTCCCCCACCTCCCATCAGCAAGCTGGTGTTTCCAGCAACTTCAAAAACAGAAGACTTCTCTGTAATCCTAAATGTACATAAGGAACAGATTAAAGTCCTGATTTGTGAAAAAATTTGAGCATATGCTTAAGAACCATTGACTTCAATGGGAGTTAAACATGTCCTCACACACGCTTCTTGAACTGGAGACTAATAAGGATATTAAAAAGGATCAAGAGGCTGCCCCCCTTCAGGAAATGCTGCAAAACTGTCATAGCTGGAATATTTTTTTGTCATAATCATACTGACTTTCATCACAAAGAGGAGAGAACAACCCTTGTCTCCCTCTCTTCCCTTCTATTCTGCTCTCTTCTCCCTTGCCACTCTATGCCAGACTACGTTTTCTCTGGCTCCAAAAAGGAGAGGAACTACAGACTCTGCCGTGTCCATTAGGGATGCCATTATTTCCAGTGTAATGAATGTGGAAGATGGTCAGATGGTACAGTGGATGGTGGCTGAACAACTCCCCTGAGAGAATTAATTACAACATAATTAATTACATTGCTGTCTAGCTATGCAGACCTAGGAATGATTGGAAGGACATAAAACACAGTACAGGTTGGGGGAAAAAAAAAAAAAGAAGGAAAGGAAACCTTGCTAAAAAGTCACATATAATTTACCTAGAGGAATCCTATTTACAGGGAGAAAGGTACACCCCACCCCACTTCCCCCAAACAGCAATCTATTTATATTCTTTTATTAGAGGAATGACAGATGGAGTGAAGTAGTGATGACTAAAAGGTTTGAGTGTGGGTTGATTTCTTTCAATTCAGTGTGACAAAATGGGTTATGTATATGGTTTGTGAGTGTGGTACTAATTTATTAAATGCTCATTTGGACTTTAAAAAATAGCTTGCCTTCATTAGCAGTCTCAGGAAACAGACTCCATGGTGTAATAAATCTCACTTGCAGGAATTTTGGCCTGATACTCATCTTAAAATACTCCAAACTTTCTTTTTCTGAACTTTGTCTCATGCTTTACTACAGTCCTAAGTAATTTATTCTTTCTCTTCATCCTCCAGCATTGGAAGACAATCCTCATGCATCCTTATACACAGGATTAGTTAGTTTGGGGATGAGTCTTTCTTCTTATCTTCAAGTCATTCATTCCAAATTTTCATTTTCTTTTCTATGACAACTCTTTCTACAAATTAAGGTCAGAGGGAACTTTGGCATAATGGCTGTTTAGCTTAGTAGCAGTTACAGAAAATAATTAATGTAAGAATCATAAAGCAATAGAAACCTTAAATGTCAATATAGTTTGGAAAAGAAAATCTGATGAGAAGAATGCTCATTAGGTATAGGAAAAGCTAAAAATGGACTGTATATTTCCTTCCATCCCCCAAATTTTATTAAATTAGCTCATGTAAATTAGTAAAGATGTTTCCTGCCAACTCTGTTTATGTGCTTCTTGAAGCAGCTTTCTTTCATTCAACTCAGAAAAAAACACAGATTTCCATCCGTGGTTTTGTGTTTTCACTAGTCACTGGTTCCTTTGCTGCTGTCTGTGTTGTAAAACTAAAATGAGATATCCAGTTGTTCTTTACTTTTGTCCAGCTGAGTCTGCTTACTCATGAACCTGCTTGATAGTGTTGAATGTTTCAGTATTCACTGTGATAAGCCTGCAAAATTCCTGTGTTCTTAAGCAGAGACTTTCTTAAAATGTCTGAATTCGCACATTTCTGCAGAACAGGTTTTCCCATAGTGGGAAGAGGACTGGGAATGGACCTTTACTCTCTCAGGGTTAGTATCAGGTAATGCTGTGCGTTTCCTACGTCATCTCTTTTAGTTGCAGAGGTGAGACACTACCATGTAGTTACGTTTGCCTGTCTGTCTCAATAGTTGCCCTCTAACATTAACATACAGTCTTATGACTACTTAGCAAAGCTTTCAACCATCTTAGGACATGCCAGGGTCCAGGCACAATGATGTATCCTGGGCTTTTGCAGAGCATTTCAGCTCCTGTATCAGCCTCCACACCACTGTAGGACAGGCGTAATTGTCCTGAGCAGCAGGAATTTTGTAGCCTTAAAACATCCCTTAGCATGGTGTGGCACAGCACACATCGACTTATGTTCTACTTCCACATCATGATGTGATCTCCTTTTTGTTTTCTTATATAATTTACTTGGTAATTTTCTGACTGTTTCTGCTACTGTGTTTTGTTTTATGCTGACTTTCAGTCTGTTCCATCTTCAAATCTGCGAGTTAATCTGTGACCACTTTTTGATAGCCAAGTAAGGTGAATTCGTATTTTTTTAAATGTATTAAACCAAAAAATCTTGTTCCAAAAGATACTGTTCTCAAAGATATATTTTTACAATGACTTTATACAAACTTTATGTCTGCTACTAATAAAAAAGAAAATATTGCAAATAGTCCCTAACCGGGCATTTTGCTAAGTTAGTGTTTTATTCATCTTATTATACTAAGGAATTTAAAAGCTAGAAAAGCTGGCATTAAACTGAAAGGGCTATGGAAAGTTGGTAGCCTAAACATTTGTTTTGATTCATATGGAAGGAAAGAATTTGGACCAGATGCTTGAAAGAACTCAGAACCCAGCAGCCCCCATTGTTCTTCATTTAGGTGCCTAAATGGTAACAGTCGGGTGTGCAGCTTTCTTGAAAGCTGATCCTTTTGTGTTGAGGCAGCTTTTAGGCTTTAGCCTATCTCTTCCTGGCTGTAGAACTTTAACTGTAAACATTTTATTCCAGAATTGTCCTTCATCTATATCCTTCAAGCATTTGCTTATAGTTAAGAGATCTATTGTTAATATTGCAGGGCTGCAACCCCTTCAGCGTGTCCTGAGTTTTAAAAATATGTGTCCCTCACGTTGCTTTCATACTAGGGACCTACTTCTTTGCATCTCCTGCTTTGGTAATACATTTTCAAGGAGTTCAACCAGCATGTGGACTCTCTCAAAAATGCACTACAGTCATATGCTTTTGTTTGCTTTAGGCTGGCAATCCTGTAAAATACAACACATTTTAAAGAAACCAGGGCAGTAAGCTCCCAGTCCTAGAAATTTTCGTGAGTGAGGCTAGTGTATCGGATGCTTGCAGATCATTGTGCTTATACTTTAAGGTTCATAATATACAGATTATCATAACATAAGTAATTGCAGGATTGGGTTAAATCAAAATCAAACAAGGCATCTAGTGCGCCTTCTTGTAGTTAAAAAAAGATACTAAAAATTAGCTCTTGATTTTACATAAATACTATACTATACACACACACTGCCATACAAAAATACAAACACAGTAAAAATAACATTTAAACATGTGGGCTGTATAAGGTGTTGTATTTGATTCAAAAGTGCCTTTGGACTTCATTCTTGGATTAAGAGTTTTTAAAATTTGGATGTAATTACTAAAAGGAGGGAACCATGAGTGGGCTTAGAACACTAACTTTTAATAAATAAGCCACCATGCTACCCTGCACCCCAAAAGTAAAGAAGATGGGTGGCTTTGAAATAAGACACTGGAAAAAAAATCAAAGAGAAAAAAGTTGAGTTTCCAACTCTGCCATGGACTTCTTGTATGAATTTGTCTACTAGAACATCGCCCAGAAGCACCCAAGCAGGCTCCAGGCCTGGAAGTTAGCACATACAGGTCACATCATGATTTTGCCAGGCAAACTGCCCCTGCTGAGAAGCAAGTATGTTATTTTGGGCAAATCACCCCCTGACTGTCCTCCCTGCAGGAGTCCCTGTGTAGACCTGCTAGTTTAATTTCCTTCAGAGTAATTTCAATAATCTTTACACAGAGCTCTAGTTATTCCATACTTCAGATCTTCAGTCTGTAAAATGGGCAAAACTGGCTTACAGTTCCTTATGTATAAAGAGAGCTAAATCATTCAGGATGCGAAGCTAGACTGGGAACTAGGTGGAATCAAAACGCAATGATAATTCTGGTTCCTAAAAGGTGGGTGAATTACTGATCAAGGTATTTTTGAGCAGGTATGTGGCTCCAAAAAGCAAATAACACTTTTTATTTAATCATCTTAAATAGAGGCATTTTTATCATTTTGATGATTTTTTGAGCCAATTATTGGCAGATGTGCTTTAGCCAACCATATGTATAGAGGTGGTGTACAGATATATTTCTCTGCCTCAACAAATATCCCAGCTTCTTTCCAAATGGTGTGTTTGTTTGGCTGATGCACAACCTCAGCCAGACATTTTTCTGAAATTGAATCCAGATCAAATGGAATGCCCTGCTGATTGGCTGGATCTCAGTGCTTGCCTTGATCAATGTTCCTCACCCTTATAGAAAATGGGCAGCTGTCAGGTTATCTGGGACTTTCAGCACAGGTTCCTCCTCTGTGTTATCCATAGATCTATTTTACCTTCTTTGGCAGATGCAAGTGTCACATCGAGTTAGCATTTGAAGACTATAGCAACATAAATTTGGTACTATCTTGCTCTAGAATGTTTTATTTATTTATTTTCTGCATTGAGACCATGCCGTTCAGAAGAAAGTTTAGAAGAAGTTCAGAAGAAAAACCTTTGTGCATTGCAAACCTACCACATGCTGAAAACCCTGTGCCTTTTCTTCCTGTTCGACTGAGTTTGACCAGCCATATTATACTGGATCCCACTGAAGTGTCATACCAGTTTTCATGTTCCATTGCTCCAATGTAAAATTCTCCTCCGCCCCATTCCGTAGCACTAGGAGCTATTGCCATGTTGTGAATTGTCTCTCCAGAGCTAAGAACGTCTCTTCTATCCTGAGATTTAATTGGAAGAGATTGGACACCTAGTTTTTTCTTGTCAGTCACTGACTGACTTATTGCCAGGAGATACTCAACAGTCTGGCTCCTTTTGCTGTATTTTCAAGTCTAAATGTAGGCCATCAATATACCTGGATATTTTTCAGTACGGTGGTTATTACATTGCTGTACAGAGCTCTCGGAAATTGTGTGAAGGGTGCTATGTAAATGTACAGATTAGAGTGGAGTGGATTAAATAGGACTGGATTTCTGGAATGCACATCATCCCTTGCTATGAGTTCTCATAGTGTGGTTAGAGCCAGCCTGTACTGCATGAAATTTTTTTTGTGATGTCCATTTAACCAATAAATCTGTCATCACTGACTGGTCTCCATTTCCTCTGAAATAAACAAATCACTATTAGGTTCTTTGAAGCAGCAGACTGCCAGGAAACACAAAAGTCACTTTTGCTTCATCCACGGAGATAAAGTAGTTAGTAAGTGGAAATGAGCTGCAACTGAAGGAGCCTCAGTGTTCTCACACCTGCTAGAAAGTACAGTAGATTTCCACACAGCAGGAATTCAAACAAACCTCAGATCACTGTGTTCAGTGAAAGTGAGCTTGCCTAGCCAAGAAATGAATTGCAGGCCCTTAGAAAATCCATAAAGAAAGCCAGTTTCACAGGAACAGAGGAAACTTGAAAGAGTCCAGGAAGCTCTTCTAGGTCCGTGACGTCCATTGAGTCATCTGTTGTTTGCCTGGCGCCATATTTCTGACCTCCGCACTTCTCTGGCTCTCTTTTTGAACTAGATGGTCCTCTGCTTGCTGCACTTGGTGTTTCATTTCACAGGGTACTTCTCTGTGCCTTGACTGCCTTTAGCATCGAGTGTTTTCACGTGTAGGTTTGCATCTGCTCTTTCCTTACTCTTGAGCTGGGATTTGTTTCATTGCAATCTTTGTTTCCCAGTGATCTGTGGCTTAAGTCTTATCTTTTACCGCTTTTCAATGTGAAAAATGAGTCTCAAAAAGCCAGTAAAGTCCTTAATTCATTCTGGTTGTTCTCTGCTGAACTACTTCCACTGCTGAAAAAGGTTGTGGAAATGAAGCTTTTGACAGGCAAGTGTAGTTGTTGTGAATGGAAAAAAAAATCTTGGTTTTAGGTTCTGTAACTCATTTTTAAGTTAACTAGTATAGTTTACTTCTTCATAAAAACGAAGGAAAATGTTCCTGTTAAAAATTTGCAGTTATTTTCAGCAAAGTAGCTTTAAGCTTTCTTCCTAATAAAAACTGACTTTTGACTTGTACAAATGTCTATGAATACGAAAACTACAAGAAACTGCTCATGGAAGCTGAACTCATGACAGGAACAACCAATAACAGAAGAAAGATGACTTTTTTTTTAGGAAAATCTAATGAATCTTCATGAGGGGTGAACCCCTGGCCCAGCAAAAGCTAATGAGAGTTTTTAAATGGGACAGCTTTACAACATAGTTTATAAATAGTATTGAAAAACCTTTCATATTCTTTTATCCATTCCATTTTTTATGCTTGTTTCTACATCATTTGATGCCTGTTCAGATCAGTATTTCCAATGACATTTTTTCTTTGTTGGAAAGTAGTGTTATTACAGTTTCAGTAAAAGTTCTATCTTGGATTTGGATCCACTGCCAGGAATTTTTTTTTTTTTTTGCCTTTAGTCCTATAAATAAAATATTTAATTTGTTCTTATCCAAATCCCTTTAAGTGACTTATTTTCAGACTCGTGCTGACATTCCACTCTATTTTTTATTGCTAGCAAATTTAATACTTCACATTTTGAACTCATGATAAGGTAGAAACTATTCTTGTAATTACTGCGAACATAAACACAGGCTTCAGTTGTAGCCTGTCCAAACGCTTATTGTAACCCCTGTATTCAGATTGTCCTCTGATGCTTTGTGTATATACCGGGTTTTGTAAGTTAATATGGACTTTTTAAAAAAATTACATGTTTTTACCAGTAGTGACTTAAGGGGATATTCCTTTTATCTGTCCCTTTCCTGCCACGGACTGGGTGTTTGCATGCTCCCAGCACAGTGCTGAAGCGTCTCTACCTTGACGGGGAGGGTTGAAGGGAACGGGAGAGAAAGACAGTGCTGTGCGGACCCAGGGGGGTTGTGCTTTGCCACACTCTGTCCTGAGCCAGGAGCTTACCCCATCACACGAGCTCATGTGAGGCTGGGACGGGGCGGCCCTTCTTCCTTTCTTTCTTATCCTTCGGACTCTGGATTGCGCTGGTGACGGGGAGGTGTAAAAACAAACCCATGGTAAAATGGTATAAAACTAAACCAAAAGGAGTATGGCACTTGCTGTGGTGCCAGATCTAATTTGGAAAATTTCTGGAAACAACTTGGGGCTCCAGCTGACGATACGTACTTTGTGGCTCACATTTAATCCCATGTAAGTGGTGTTTCTGTCAATAACAGAACAAAAGTGAGGAAAAGAAAGGCATGTATCTGTCTGCTATATGTATGACCGTTCAATTTCTACAAAATATACTACTTATTTATAAAACTGGTATTAATTTCCAAATTGCATTTGCCAAAATATCCCGAAATGAATCCATATACACTCTGAAAAAGTGCCTAGAGATGATTTTTAAATGTGGTTTTGGTAGCTTCAAGTCCTGAAAAGACACATTTGTTGAAACTACGCAACTCTTTATGTCCTGATGTATCACAGATATAATCTGCAGTCATTAGGAACAAATAATGAAATGGTGGGAAGAACTGGAGAGAACAAGAGAGATTATAAAAGTTGAATTTCCTGAAAATGCTTTGTTCCAAATCTAGCTCATGGGAATGCAGGAAATACGAAGTAGAAGATACAAAGTTTGGTCATGCCTTACCTTTTTTTGTTTCTCCTCCAGCTGTCATCTTTTTTTGTTTATTTCCCAGAGACGTATGGCCCACTGTTATCACGGAAGGCTTTGAGCAACCTGGTCTAGTGGGAGGTGTCCCTGCCCATGGCAGGGGGGTTGGAACTCGATGATCTTTAAGGTCCCTTCCAACCCAACCCATTCTATGATTCTATGATTCTGTGAAAGCCTGATGGTTGTTCACAGGAAGAAACACCTGCACACCTGTATCTTTGTTTCAGTCAGGTAGCATGTAGGCTTCTGCGTAGATGGGAATCCTGGTTTTGCCACTTTCAAGGTTATCTATAAAGAAATAGAGGGGAAAACCCCATAAAATTAAATAAGCATGGGTATACCTTAAAGGATGTGTGAATAAAAATTGCATAAGGGTTCTTGGATTATGTCCTTAGATAATTTATTTATGTAACTGCTAAAGCACCTTGTTACAGGAAGAAGGAAAAGTTGAGGACTACTAAACACTTAGCTCTGCATTACATGAACTTCACGGAATTTTAGTTATATTACCACTGTAAAGAATGTTTTTACGTTTTACTGAGCAAATAGGGGATCACTTTCCCCATTGATTCATTTAATATCTCTGAAGTTGTAAAGAATGCAGTGAAGAAACAGATTTTTTCCAGGTCAAAAATAGTAGGATGAGGTAGTGCTAAAATGGGATCTTCAAGCCGTTTTGTATAATCCTGCAACTCAAAACATTGAAACTCCTGTCTTTGGTTTGATAGCTAGTTTTGTAACAATTAAATGCTTGGGAGTTTCCTGTTTACTTTGTCTTCCAACAAAAAATTGACCCGAAAAGAAGTATCATGCAGACTGTATAAATCCAATCAGAAGGTTATTTCTTCTCTAAGAATTAATCCAGTCACATAAACCCAGGTTTGGAATAATTGGACAAGTTGCAGGTAAGCATCAAAAAATTTCAGGGGTTGTTCAGAGCAAAAGCTACAGCTGGTTTCAAGGCTGCTTCACTATTTTTATTTATGCTGGTCAAATACTTTTAGTGTGTGATGAACTGAAAGAGTAAAGAGTTTTTAATCTACTTTGTGAGAACCCAAGGATGTCATATTCGTGAATTCTGTATGTTACTATGGCAGAAAAGAATTAACTTCTTCCTCTGTGCACTACACAGCTTTTGTTTGTGTTGTGTGTGTGTGCATAACTTATTAAATCAGACTTAAGAGAGCTTTGTATCTGCTCCTGTAAGCCACGAATTCTGGAGCCAGACTTTTCTTATGGGAATGGCGATTCAGTTTTGGTGGGAAAAAAGACCTGGCTCTGTGTTTGTGAGCCTCTCACGCTCCTAAGTTTTATAACTGTTTCAGTGGAACACAGTTGTCTTAGAAAAGTTGTATCTTGGAGAGAAAAAGCTGCCAGGTTGCTCAAGCTATTTCTGTGGCGGGCTTTAAACAGCTAGAGAGATGCCTTGAGCTGGACTCTTTACTTCAAGGGGGAGCCAGTGCACAGAGCAGGAGGAGAAAGTGGTATGCCATGTGAATCGTCATGCTAAGCAGACTGCTTATGTGTTTATGTATCAACTCAAAATTTTTCAGGATGCGTGACTTAATACCTGCAGATGCATTACATCAGTTAGCAAATTCTGCTCATTGGTGCCTGCTTTGTTTCGGGTAGGACGGGGCATAATCTTCATCATCTGGAGTGAGAGTTAAGCAAGTGAGAATTAATCCAAGCAGATACACAGAGGCTAGGCAGTGACAAGGGCATCTGCCTGCACGTCTCAACATCAGGAGGAGGGGGCGTGAGGCGGAAGGCATTCAGAGAGAAGGAAGCTTTTCAGACAAGTACTTTGGTCCTGTCTAGAGTCAGCTATGCTTTGTCCAAGTGATGATTTGTACTAGATATAATGTTGCTATCTCCCACATTTTTCTTAATATTGATTTAGAGTAAATGAGGAGCTGAACATCATTTTTGGCATCTCAACATTACTGCCTTACTGGTTCTTAAGTACTTTTGTAGAAATATTGAATGCTTTGAGAAAGGACTGGTACAGATATTCCAGGACGTTGTATTCATAATGATTCACAAGGTCTGGATCTGAGAGGAAAGTCTGTGTGTAATAACCCATTAAAAATGGGATGGATAAATTTGATGATCAATAGCAGGAGAAGGTGTAGAGACATGACTAATCTGGAACAGCATTGTGGGTCATAGAAGGTCATTTTCCTTAGAAAAATGGGTACAAAAGGCAGTACTTTTCTGAGCACTTTCAACCACTTCCTTCTTTTTACACATACATTGCTGAGAGCTGTGAAACAACTTATTGTTCATATCCTGTATGAGTGCTCCATGGGATTGTGATTTGTAAACAGGCTTTCAGAACTGGATTTGAGCTAATGACTTTCATACACTATGTATGTTCTTTTACCAAGTTTTAAAAATTATTTTGTTCCCCTAAACATCTCCTGTGTGCAAAGGGAATTTCAAAACGGCTGTTTTCTAAATATGCTTAGGAAGATGGAAGTCTAAATACTGTTAAGTGATTTTACCCCTGGTCAACTTGACATATGAGTTGCCTGAAAATAAATGTCTGATTTTCATAGCTCTGTTATTGATAAATGGTTATTTTGCATTTGCAATGATGCTTCTATAATTTCAGGAATTACTTCCACCCTGAAACCATTTTTGGGTGATTGTGGCTTGTATTCCTGCTTCCTAAATATATTTCTGGAGTTTTAGGTCAGATTTCTATGTATAAGGATCTCTTCATCTGTTTGAATTATTAATTTATAAATGGAATAGATCATACCTACATTGCATATTACCAATTTGTCATGTAAAAGATATGCTGATTTATACCCACAAAAACTGGTGCTTTCAGATGTTAAAGCGTCTGAATTACTATGTAGTTCAGCAGACCTGAGTATCTGTTGACATAGCTTTCATGAAAGGCTTGCTCACCTTCTCACAAAAGTCTTCAAAGCTTTGCTGAGAAATATATATACATTTTCATGTTGCTTTTGTCCTTTCATTCTTGGTTTAGACCCCAACTTGTTTCTTTTCCTTAGCCTTTAGTTGAACACAAGTCTGAGGACACTGCATATTTTGACCTTTTCCTGTGGTTCTTTAATTTTCCGCAACTTTTGAGATAAATTATGCTTTTTTTTTTTTGTCATAAGTATATGTAAGGAATTTCAGAATTGCACCACTGAGGAACATTTTGACTCAGAGAAACAGACTGTGTTGCCGGTCCTTCTGCAGCTGTATGTCACTGAGACGTGACCTGAACATCTTGCTACGCCCTGTTTGCACACCTTTGACTAGATCATACGCAATCTGAGTCCTCCTTGCCCTTCTTTTCTCCCAGGTCTGTTATTTAAAATCTGAATTCTGTGTGATACTATTTATAGGCAAAACAATATGCAATTACACAAATTTGGCCAATTATTGCTACACCTTACTCGAATAAGGATCAAAGTCTTGTTCAAGATAAGAACTGTTGTTTTCAGTTAGATGAACTGGGAGACTATGTTGAAGGATGTCACAACTGTGATTTTCTCTCTCAGTCTTTCCTTAAAACCTGCTCTAGTGTAATACCCAACATGATGATAGCTGGGAAGCAGTGATCAATGTTTTCACTTGTTTCTTACCGCCATGAAGAAGTGAGGTGCAGCATACAATAAATGCGCTGTCAGCTCTTGGAAGCATGGATTTTCTTTTGTTAGTATGCAGTGTCCGGTATAATGAGGCCCTTTAAGCAACACTGCTACACTAATACTAAAGGATAATATATTTGGAAGTTTCTCTGTCTCATTCTATTTGTGCATACATGTCTCCATTCAAAGAAAGAACTTCTGGGCTCTTTCCACATTTTTTGAACCAAACAAATGTCATCCTAGGTAGGAAACTAGCCTTCCTAGCTGAGGCAGGTATTCTTCAGTCTTTGATTGAATGTAGTCTTTTCCAAGTAGTATTATAAAAATGTATTTGTTTATTTGTTTCAATTTAAGGCTTAGTAGGGTCATGCATTAGTGACCTGATAATGTCCCTTCTCTGAGAACTAATGATGAATAATTTCAAGCAGTAGCAAACTGTCTGAAATGGGCTCCTATTATCCCTCAGTGCGAGTTAAAGCAAATCAAATAAAAACAAATTAGAATTAGTTCTTATCTGATTAAAAGCCATTTTTGATGTATTAAACACAAAAGCAAGTGTGGATCTATTCAGTAGCTTTTGGGGGCAAGTTCTATTTACAAACAGGGCACCATCCACACAAACAATCCTGTTTGACTTGCATGTTAATAGATGGGTGAATTAATGCTCATTAATATGTTGAAGGAGAGTGGTTAACCTGAACTTCTTATCTGCTCACCATTGATGCAGTTCAAGAAGGAATAACCAGTGATTTTTTGATGTTCTCAGCCTTGTCTTACAAACATCTTCTCATTTTGTCCACAAAACTGAAGATTAACTTGCATGGCAGTTACTGCAAAACAACTTTTATTATGACAAAGGGCTTGAAGGGCTGGCATCATGAAAGTGAATGAAGAGAGAAAGGGGTTGATATTGAAATTTTTAACAGGGGCTAGACCAGCTTGAAAGAGGTGAAATCTGTGGAACCAGGAATGGAAGCCATCATTGAAAAAAATGGGTTATGTGTACAATTTTATTGATGTGACTTAAAAGCTAAGGGAAGTAAAAGGATAACATTCTGTTGGAAGTGCATGACTATGAGATTTGTTTCTTCAGCTTTAGGTCTGGATAAGCAGCTGAATGACAGAACACCAAATAAGCAAGCGGTCTAAATCCCAAAATAGAATATGTAGATGGTGTAACCAATGAGGTCTTTTATGATGATGGTAGACCAAAGTCTCCTTCGGAAATAAGGTAAAAAAAAATGAAGAACAAATGAAGAGACAGACTTTAAAGGGAAACTACAACTCTAGGAACAATGTACTGTGATTCTCTGGTGGGTTAGGTAAAACACATGATACAAAAATCATTAAATTTTTTTTTGGTTTACTTTTTGAGGCATGAGAAGACACAGATTTCCGGCTTTCAAAAAGAAAGTGAAAATATATGGGAGTAGGAAGGCACCCAGTTGTGTTTAGAAAAAGCTTAGTGTTCAGCTAAATGCACAGATGCATAAGCTAAACAATTCTTATGCCTAAACCACTGTTTATATAGTAATGAGGATTTTCCATCAGTTTCTTCAATTAAACAGTAGCTGTCTTTTTGCTGTTTAATGGAAACAAGGCAGTCTTGTATAAAAACATCAGCTATATCAGCATGTTATACTCTTTTATCTTTTATATGAGTTCAGCATAGTCATAACCCTAACAGACCAACATTTTAACCTCCTTTCCTTTTGAATTTTGTCTGAGATTTGTGAAATGAACCGGGTCCAATTTTGCTTAAGAAGCAAGCTGGGGTTCTGGATGATAGGGAATGTCAATATCCAGTTTTTGTTTTTGTTTTGAAAGATGGAGAAAGCTTGTTTATGACTAGGAACATCCGCCAAATGCTCTGACACCAGCATAAATTAACTATTTACTCAAGCCCATGTTTACATCTGCGAAAAAAGCTATTGCTCCATGTTTTCAGTGCCCCAGAGGCCTATAAATCCCCTGGAAAACATTACAACAATGTAAAACAACCCAGTGCAGTTATTGAAAAAGCACCATTTTTATAGGGCTGTGCTGTACCAGAGCATGTTCAGTCCAGCATCTACAATAAATCCAAGCCTTAGTGACATTTGCTCTACTGACTGGAGTCACGAGGAACGGGAGAAAGGAAGGGAGATGCAAGCCGTGCTAGCTGGACATTTTAAATAGCTAGGCAGCAAGCAGACGAACCCTAAAAGTGCTGTGTTGCTAAGGAGCTCTCAGCAGAAGAGCGGGTAAGAGGGGGAATGATGTTGCTCGATACTTATCTTTACATCTGCCTCAGGACACTTCGTCTCACAACGGACAGTTGAGATCGGATGCTTCAGTTTTTTGTTTTTTTATATCAATAGAAACTACCAGCCAGTATATCACAGGGGATGGCCATGCTAAGCAAATGGTCCCTCATTCGTAGGCGTCCCCTTTGCCTCAGGATCCTGAGCAGGGATGCGAGAGGCCCATATTTGGGGGGGTTATCAATGGGTAAAAAAGACGGGAAAAGCTCCTTTCCTAGCATTAAGTTTTTTTCAAAGCTGTACAATTTTAAAATAAGATACCCTGGATAAAAATAGTATGATGTCCAATCATATTGTTTAATTGGGCGGAAACTCAGTGACTGAGTATTTTAAAATTAGATGGAATAAAGCTTTATATTGCAAAGAGTAACGCCCCAGAGCGCATGTCTAACTGCTATAACTCATTTTGTTGGAAAGTTGCAGACCTTTATTCCACTTCTTAAAAATACCTCTTGAATTTGTGCCGTTTCAGAGCTGCTACACACTCTTTTTCAGAGCTGCCAGACCAGAGTTCAGGAGGTATTTTTTGGGGTTCAGAGGGGGATTTTTCTGCCTCCTCCTTCTCACCCCGTTAGCTCTGGCAAATGCAGCGTTCATTGTTGTTGCATGAGGTCCAGCCCTGAAATTGCTGGTTACTGGTATGTATGCTGGGATTTCATTGTTGCTTCAAGTCTCTGCTTTGTATGGTACACTCCTACAGCCTCCAGTAGTTGTGCTAATAATTTTATTGCTCTTTTTTCCCCTGTTTCTGTGATCTGATAATCTGAAGTACTGCGTCTACTCTTACTGCAGAGCATCCAGCCCTAGATTGTATGGATGGGAAGAAGAGCAAAGAAATAAAACAGCAATTTTCATTTCTTAGGAAGATGGAGTTCAACACTTTCAGAGCCAGAAGGAGGGATGATGTTTTACCTCCCGGCTGCCAACCGTTACTGGGGGTGACAACTGATCACAATAGAGAATGTGAGGACTGTTTTGGGGTGTTTCACAGAAGAATTAAATAACCTTGGTATTTGTTTTCGGTGTTACGACTTTTAGGATGGAGAAAAAAGTTACACCTACCCAACTTGTGTCTTCAATTGTAATGAATGTTTCTTAGTTTTTTTATCCCAGTCGATGTAGGTATTTAAAATGAGCTTTGTTTAAGAGAGTAAAACAAATACTGTCTGGGACTGTAGAACATATATAGGATTTACTATGCTTTGACATGCACTGTCAGACTTTTTCACTAGCACATTACTTTACCAGGAAGGTCTTTTTTCTCCAGCTTGTACAGAGCAAGTTGTGTGAGGTGAATGATGGGAGTAAGGCCATATTATTTAACATTTGTGTGCCAAATGGCCTCTCTTATTTGGGAAAATAAAAGTTTCTACTTTTGTGTTAGTATAGTGATCACAGAAAGACTTCCCGTTACTGAAAAGGAGTCAGAAATGAAGCTGGGGACAAAATGACCTTTTGATTTGACTAATATAATGTGGAATTGTGTTTTAATTATTGGATGCTCTTGGGTTTTGGGGGATTCTTTTCTTTTTTGTTCTTTTTTTTTTTCCTAAATATATCTCTTCTCAAAGTGCTCATTTGAGACCTGAACTTTACGTACACAGTGACATGTTTGAAAAATCAGGCCCTATTACTGTACGTTCTCTTTCCAAATTAAAAATTAAGACTATGTAAGGAATATCAACTACTTTGGAAGTAGCGGTCCATTTTAAATGTTTAAAGGAGGCTTAGACCTCTTAGTTACTTTAAATATAGTGTCTCTATATCTTACATATAAAAGGGGACAGTACAAGTAAGGCATAAAAGTTTGTTGTCTGAAAAGCTATACTTGAACCCGTAGTTGAAGTGACCTCCCATCTTAGATATATAGTAAATATTTTCTTGCACTCTAATCTTAAAATAATAGGAAGTACTCCAAACAATTATGTTGCGGCCTTTTGCTCACATCAAGGTTGAAGTTGTTGGGGTTTTTTTTATTGCACCCTGCCAAAGCTTTCAATTATGAGTCACAAACTTTAACTGTACAACAAATTTGATTGTTCGCAATCAAGAAAAAATATTTATCAAAAAGCTCTCCTAGACTGTAAAATGAATTGTAAAATAGATTTAGCAGAAAAGTTAAACCTCCACTGTTAGATTTGATTTCTTTTACAGATTTCTTTCCTTTACCCAGTATGCTATTTAGAGAACTATTTGGGGTTTTCTGTTTAATTATGTGAGGATTTTTCCATCCCTTAACAATTGTACTATAGGTCGAAAAGGGAAATCGTGTTAGCTTCAAACATGACAAATCCTTTGGGTGTTTTTAATGGATCCTGCCATTTACGATAATCATTTGAGAAAATACAAAGAAAGGAAAATGTGGCATGCCGCTAAGTAGGAGAACTTGTAAGTCAAAACCAGCTGATAGTCAGGACTTCTAAAGTAGTCATTAGGAGGTTTTCTATCTAGTATTAACAGATAGTAATACTTTTAAGTGAAAAATGAAACTTTCACAGTTGGTCTGAAAGCCAATGGTATAAATAGTTTAAACATCTGAAAACTTTTATTTTATAACCCTTTTTATTTTGGTTCCCTGAAAGACAGGTAATTCCATTTAATTGCATGTGGGAAAGTACTTTCCACTGTTTTTCCACTTTTATAGTTAGTCTTATACTTCAGCATAATGTTGTAAAGTAAACTGTGAATGAAATAGTAGAATGCACCCAGAACAGCAACTCTGTTTGGTAGGAGAGTGTGTGTGTGTGTGTGTGTGTGTATGTGTTTTTCTGTTCTTAAAAAAAGTCTGGATATCTACTAAGGTATGTTATGAGCACAGCTGGGCCCGTTGGCTTCATTTTAATGCTTTCTGAGGGGTAATAAGATTTACAAAACATGTCACTAAAACATATGCAGGCATATGCATTTGCACAGAAATCTACTTCTTAAAGACCCAGACAGGGATTACATTTGTGCCTCACGCTGAAAGCTGTACCACCACACTAGCTGAGCCATGTCCAACAGGGCCAGCCACCAAGGCAGGGAATGAGCACGTGAAATAATTGCTTGTGAGGACCGTGACACTCACCAAGACTGTGAAATGGAAGGTGATTTGTGATCCTGCAATTCTGCAAGGTGCGACATACACTGCAGAGGCCAGTTATGAGTGTTTCAAAAGGACAGGTTTTAGAAAGAGTGAAAACATTTGAGGCAGACCGATTAAAAAGAAGAAAAAAAAAAAAAAGGGAGAAAGGGCACGCTAACATAGGATTAAGCAGAAATATTGGATGTTAGATTTGCTCCAGACACTGTTTTTTTCTGTCACGTATTCAACATATATAAAATTGTCACTACATCATTAAGTAGTTCCAAAGAAATCTGTTCCATGATGAATGGAAAAAAAAAAATTAGCCAGTGTAACACACGTGGAAGAATTACACTGAAAACTACCACTGTGAAATGGCTTCCTGTTTCCTGTAGCAGCAAAAGAATTCTTAGAAAGAGTTAAAGTAGAATTGTTGCTACCCATTTATATTTTCCTTTGTGTAACTGTATCCTGAAGACCTGCTTTGGAAAGATGGGTGAGTAAGGCAATATGGAGCCCTAAAGAAACTCCAACTGTATTAAACCGCTCTAAGTGTTTCAACTTTTATTGCTAAGTATGGAAAAGTAAAAGCCTGGATTCTTTGGCTTATGTGCAAACTATTTATTTTTTTGTTCAGGGCTTTCAGACAGGAGCTCATGCAACTGCAATAAATTTTTTTTAAAAAGCAAACTTAGAAGTCGGCAAGATTTTGACTGTAAGTCCTTCATGTATATTTTCAGAAAATATATACGTAGGAGCCTGAGAAAATACTTTAATCAACTCAAGACTTCTCATGATCATACACAAAGTAAGCTAGGAATTATAATGGGATCAAAATGGGCTCTGACACCCTTGTGACTGAGAAGCGATTCCACTGAAATTCTTGAGCTTGCCCCCACTTGCCCACTGTAATTTGGGGAAGAACTTGGCCTATCCTTAGAAACTGGCCCAAATAACACACTCTTTTCTGGGCCATTTCCTTTAGTGAAGGTACATATTGTGGCACAATGATGTAGTGTGTTACAAGATCTACAAGAATTACTACAGATTCTGGCTTTTACTTTTTTTTAATGTAACGTCTTGTGTGTGAGGAGTCAGGGCAATGGCACTGTCTATACACAGCATATCAGCTAAGGAAGAGAGAGCATAAGGCTATACACTCAGTGAAGCCTGGAAATTACACCTTGACTTCAGCAAACTTTGGATAAGGGGACTACAGTGACTCTGTGTAAAAAAAATGAAGTCTGTTTGCATGCGGATAAAACACAATGATTGGTTATTAGAAGGGTATTTGGAAATTCACAATGAGTAGTGGTATCTGAAAATTAAATAATTGAGACCTTTATGTGGAGTAACCAAGTTTGTAACACCTCATTAAAAGTGTTTTACTCACAGATTCGAAGAATAATATCCACAAGGTCTGAACTTTCTAAGCAACAGATTTATTAGCAAGAGCTGACTGCCACTTGGGAAGCAAACATTGCCAGTTTTGTGGTGGAATGTACTGCTGCTTTAAATGCAAGGGACTTTGAATGTAAATTTGGAAGCACCTAAAACTAATGCCCATTTATATAAAGAAGTTAATACAGAAACAAGGTTTGCAAAATGCGTTGCTTGACTTATGTTCCCATCCCCACTATAGTTTGGATTCTTAATATTAACAGTGGCATTCTGGCTTTACAGAGAAAAAAATAATATAACTAATTTCATGATATTTAAATTCTAGATAACACATGCAGGATACATACCGGTATAATTTCTCTACATATTTCTTAGCAGCAAGTCACTGTGACATATTTTTCCATTCCTTAGCCTCATCTCTGTGTTTTCTGGCAATATCTTAAGCTAAATATTTAGTGTTTTATGTCATATAAAGTGGAGCAACCTCAACTATATTTTAACTATGACAAAGAAGCAGATCTACATATACTTGTGAGAAAGCGTCTCCTCAAAAAGCTCACTGGCCACAAGGATTAAAACATCCAGAGTGAGTTCTTTATCACTAAAGTATTTTAGGTTTTTTTTTCTTTTTTTCTGACATGAATTAGATATGGCCTTTTGTTAAACCTGAGTCCCAGAACACTGCCTATGCTGGCTGCTGTAGTGTTTTTGGCAGGACAAGGGTATCTCTGCTTCACAAAGCTAAAATGAAAACTATAACTCATCATTTTAGGGAGATAAGACTTGTTGAGAGGTCATTATCTAACTAAGCTCTGTGTCACATGCTCTTTTGTCTTCTTAAGCAACCACTTCCCTACAGTTTGTAGTGCTTTAGATCTTCCATGTACCATCTTTGCAGAAAAGAACTATTTTCCTAAGTATTTTTATACATTAAAGTAGGGCCAAAAGGACTATTTTAATGCCTCCTTGGACTTGCAATACGGCTGCTGTCCAGGCAAGGGCTTTCATCAGACCGATGATGATGACTAAGACACGTGCAGTGTTTGGGGTGGGTTAGGTCGCTCTTCACTTTTCTTCTGCTTCCTTTGGGTAGGAAAGAGCCTCTGTGGGAGATGTCTAGGAGGTGAGACTCAAGAAAAGAAAGATTATATAAACTCTTAGCTCAACTGCTGTTTTCCCCACTTGGATGTCTTTGTTCTAAGAGGCTTCTGCATGGAAATTTTTTGGGGTTGATTTTATAGCTTAACTCTTACTCAGGAGGACTCACCGCTATTCTGTGGGGAGATGGTGCTGGCAGCTCGCACCGTCATTCAATGAAACTCTTCTACACGAACGCAAATTATAAAAACGGTTTGGTGAATAGGCAAACAATCCCCACATGCATGTTATTCGATGCATGTAAGAGATGCATCTCCAGAAGTCTAAATGGGAATTGGAAGTCCCACTGGATAAAGTCCTATTAAAATGCAGCCTGTGAAGTTTCTTTAAGGGAAATTCTCTGTCTCCTTTCCTAACATAAGCTGTAATTATACAAACATTTGGGACCGAGAGTAGTATCGTCCACATGAAGATCTACTAACTAGTGTAATTATGCATATAAGAGAATTCATTTGTTGTCTTCCATGTTTTGCATGGTTTGAAGAAGAAATGACATGTACATGCTATACAGCCAGATCGATCAGATGACCTGGCAGAAGCACATCTTTTCCAGCATAGGTGTCTTCAAGACCCTGCAGCATTAGCTATCACAGTGTTATGAATCAATGTTTCCGATACTGCAGTATAATTCTTAGACTTGTACTTTCAGGAGGCAGTAATAACAAAATGTTGGCAGCAACAACTAGTAGGTAATGGTTTAGGATGGTATATAGTGTGTTTCAGAATACCCACCGGTTTTGCTGTGCCAGTTCATGGTTTTTTTGGAAGAGGATATGAGGCTGTTTTAAATTGTTAATTGTCACAGACTGCATTAGAAAGCATTAACTCAATAAGCAAACAAAAGTTTGTTTTCATTAGAATGAAAAGAAGGATTCACGTAATTTTGATGTCGTACTTGTGCTACTGTGCAGCTTTGCCCATTTGCACATGCAGAGTTGTGAATTAAGGAAATGATGATGCTGTTTGTTCCAGTTTTCAGAAAGGATTCTCTAAATACATTTAGTGAATTGCAGCTCCAGAAATACTTTTAACGATATTCTCAAAAGAGGCACCCAGATTGAATACCTTCACTGATTTGGAACGGTACTTTCAAGTGAGCAAAATCTTCTAAGAATATTATTTAAATTACTTTAAAGAGAAGGAAAATTATGAAACAAAAATAGATTAATTAAGTCTGCAGCATTTGGTTGCATAGCCTCAACCGGTGCAAATAAGAGTAGGTGCATCAAAGTAAGGATAACTAGGTAGATTGAACTAATTTTTTTGGTACAAAGATTATACTCAAAAGTAGGGAGTAAGGATTTAAATTAGGATCCTGCAAAGCAATGGGCAATGTTTTGGACACAGGGTAAGTTTACGTATTAATTCTGAGCAACTTTTAATTGAAAACTGAGAAAAAAAAAGTAATGGAAAAACTTCATAGTGTTCTCTATTAAATGTCAAAAAAGTTTGAAAGTGACTATTTCTGGGTAAATCTTGCTCTTACATGTATTTGCTGGCAAAACAATAGGAACCGTATGGAGACTTTTATGCCAGCTCCTTTCTTGTGTCTGTACTATTTCATTTTGTCAGAAAATATAATTAACTATAAAGCATCGGAAACAATTAGATTAGGCAATTCAGCGGTATATCAGTATTTACTTCTGACCATAATATCCCTTTGCCACCATAATAGTATGAAGTTGCTTATTTTTTTCATGTGTGTATTTCAGATTAATGATATTTTGCTAGATTATTGCCCTGATACTAAAGTACTTTTCCCTAAGTTCATATTGCTATTTTCAAAGGGAAAAAAAAAGCAAAGCATTTTGCATTGAATCACATATCATTGTTTAGAAGCTTTTGTTTACATGTTAGTGATTCAAACAAATGTAGAGGAATTAAGTTTGAAAGAAATGTTCTTTCACGCAACATTGAACTACTCAGGAGTACAAGCTTTTTGCATTGATTACTTTGTATAGATTGCTTAATTTTGAAGTAAATAACCATGTAGTAGTTTTTCTTTGCAAACACTTGAACATCATTTGTAGGAAGGTATGCAATTAAGAACATTTAATTTATCCAACTTCACTTTAAATTTATAGTTACATAAATTTAGAAATAGGTTGTTCATGGTAGGGGCTTTCTGAGAATAAGTGTTGGAAGATGTGAGTGAAAGCTGAAAACCTGGACACTGAATAACAACTCCAGGGATGAAATTCCAGTGGCCTTGTTACCACAAATCATTAGTGGTTATTGTCACTACTCACTCTCAGTATGGATTGCAGGATCTGAAAACTATCTGCAACTGCCAACAGAACACTAGTAATCTGATTTATTTTTGAAAATTTTTGTCTGGGATCTTACATTGCAGGTATTAGCTGGAAGTTCATTTCTGTCTGAGAAATGAAGGTAAGTCGGCTGTTAAACTAACCCAAGAAAAACTAGCAAGTGCTTCTTGCATATGTTGCCTGGGATTCTGACCCTACCCAGTGAACAGCAGATCTTTGTATCACAGATATTCTGACCAGTCTCTTTTTCCTATTCTGTGATCAGTCCTTTTTTTCCTAGGCATGGATCAAAAGCAAAAATACCAAAATAACCACTTTTCATACTCTATATGTAGGAGTCAGATCGTGTGTTCGTTTGGTGTGCTTCATCTCGATGTAGAGAGAAGGAAATAGGAACTCTGGCAGGACAGTACAAATGTCGGGATTACCAGCAGTCTTTTCCTTAGAGTAAAGCAGAAGTAACTCTTGAGGGTGGGGAATAGTGCAATTAGTAATGATTTTTTGTAAAAAAAATTGAGCTATTATTAAACCCAGGAAAATTCTAAGCCTCCAAAGATCTGTAGAACAGTCATTTATAGCTTTGAACGACTTTCCAAATTGTACCTTCTACATCAGTTACCGACAAGCATTTTTGTCTAACAGGAGATATTAAAGATGCTGCCTGGAATTTTTGAAAACTAATAAAAACAGTTCTGAGGAAGAGGTATGACCTGCATCCCTCAAAGCAGTGTTTAACTGCCTGTATTGCTTGACATCCGAAGAACAAAGGTTTGCAAAAGAGAGACTGATAAGGTACTAATACCTGCATGTAGGCTACATGTTCTGAGAGTGTGCCAGAATTTGTCTGGGAGAAAGCGGAAGACAGACAATATAGATAGCTGTATTTTTCATCAAGTGGTTTGTACCATCTGTATATATTTTACGTGTGCCTTTTGAGAGGCAAGGAGTGTAACTTAGATCCCCCTAGGCTTTGTTCTCTGCCTCTACACCTACCATTTGGCATAAGATGTAGCCAGCAGAGGAAAACTAACGTTGTTGGGACTTTTTTCTTGTCTTAGTTGCAACAGCTGCAAAACAGATGTAGGTTGACATGAGTTCTGCCAAAAATCTCTTCCAAGTCTCCCACCCATTTTCCACCAAAAAGAAGCTAGTCAGGTGATATGAACAGAGACCTGAAAGTCCGAAGGAGATGGGAGCTCCCAATCCTGGCTCTATAGAGACTGTTAAAAAGAAACAGTCAGAAAACCTAGATTTACCACTTTGGAAATTAAAACAACCAAAATTTCTAAAATTACTGTTCCAAGCAGTATGATCTCAATAGGAAATAAAAGGCAATCTGTACATGAACCACAGCAGCACTGCAGCGGAGAAAGTCAGATGACAGCAAGAGTTCAAAACTGGTGTTCACCTATCTGGCATCCACCTAAGTCTCTTTTTAGATATATTTTCAATATCTCAAATGCATTAAGCAAAATACCATTGTCTTGCTGGCCAGATCTTTGCTGAAACAGATTTTCTAGGATTCCAGTTGTTCTGTTGCGTGAACCTCAGTATTGAGAGGGAGTCAGCTTTCTGTGTACCTGTCTCGGGTTTCTGCATACCTATCCGACTTTTTCTTTCAGCTATATTTGAATGTATCATATGGGTTTTTCAGAGTATCTTGACTATTACAAATGCATTCAGTGACATTCACAACAAATAAATAAAAACCTGAAATTTTTCCACTGTGTCAGTCTGCTGATGGCATCATACTGCTGACAAAACTGTGGTTGCCAGGCACTTACAATCCAGCACTGACGTAAAGGTAGTATCCAGCAATGGCAGAAATGTCTAAACAACCAGTTGTCCAAGCATGTTTATATTCACACAGGATCTGTGTGGGCTAGCAGTGCTGAACCCTCTCCGCTGGCAAAGATGAAGGACAAATGCTACACATGCGGTTACATTTCCCTTTCCTTACATCAGTATCCCAGGATCCTGGAATTTAGATGTTAACTGCATTTGCAAATTGGGAACTCGGAATCATGAGTATTAACCTGAACGATGACTTGGCTCCTTATGGTTTTCCTCATGGAACCATCTACTTGCAGAAAAATTGCTTGTGTTATAAGTCCCAGTCACTTACAGACATCAGTGTCCTTTTGAGAGATGTTTGGGTGGGTACTCCTGAAGTTTTTCCCTTCGACCATTCATGATAGCAGCATCTACCAAGGTTTTACACCCTTGACCCTACTTTCTGTTGCATTTCCAAGCTTATGTCTTCATTTCTAGTATTTAATTTTCAATACGGTGTCAGTGTCATTTAACTTTTAAAAAGTACGTTATTTTCTTTTAATGTTGCAACTTTTCGTTTGGAAACCAGTGAGCCATGGATCTTTCTTACAGCAAGTACTGACATGGGAAGACTTTTTGGCTCACGGCTTCACACAGGCACAGGTTTACCAAGACAGTTAAGAGGACTTTAGCAATGACTTGCACGAAATACATTTCTGTGTCGTACTGCAGATAAGGAGTATGCACACCCACCTGCTTTCAAACACATGTATGAAACACGTGTCTGGTGGTATAGGAATGGTAAGTCTGAATGCTAAAAAAAATTATTTAGGTATCTTCAGTGATTCATTGGAATGCTGATATATGGGTTTAAGTATTTAAGTTTAGGTCATCTACGTAGTATTTGGACCTTAAAATGAGGCAGCAGATGAGGATATTTCAAGGAAGAAAAGAAACGTGCATGTTCCTGAAATGGAAAAATGCAGAGAGAAGTTATAGTGACTCTAGTTTGCCAACTAGTATGAAGGAAGAAATGTGAACTACTAGGTTTAAGGTGGTTTTGATCTGTCAAGTTTTCTGTGTTGAGTTTGGATAAAGGACCTTGGGCCCACACTGTAGTCAATGGGTGTGCCATCTAATGGGGTCCTATCCTAGCAAATCCCTACTCCAGTTGTGGCTGAACATCACCCAGACCCACTCAACAGCTTTGGTGGATACCCTCAGTCATACAACTAGCAGTACACTGCACGGTTGGAGCAAAGTTCTGTGTGTCATGTCAGCAAAAGTTAAGAGGTTTGGTGATTTGAAGCCATTAACTTTAAAACGTTTTAAATTAATGACTACAGTGCTGAGTCAAGCATCAACAGTTCTCATTTAAAAAAAAAAAATTCCCTTCCAAGCAACAGAGTAACTGACAAAAAGTGAAACCATTTTTATACCTTTATAAAATGTAGATAGCTGACTGTAGTTTTGAAACCAGACTCACTGGCCAGTTGGACAGTCTCAGGCATGTCGATGATTCATCTGACACAGTGTCCCAGGGAGTGATTTCTTGCAGGCCTGTTCATTTGGATGTTGATGCAGGTTTCTATTTAAATCAGGAGCTGAAGTGTGAATTAATCTGTGACATTTTTAAGATGGTTCATGAGGCCAGAATTTGACTAATGATACTCCTACTGATCTCCTGCTAATTTTGGATTTATAGGTGTTGTATCATACCCAAACTTATAAATGTCTGGTCCTTTTTTCTTTTTTTTTTTTTTTCCTTTCCACTCTCTTTCTCTGGGTTTTTGGGGGTTTTTTTTGGTTTGTTTTTTTTTTACAGTTTGATCTCTTTTCATTTCTTTAAACAGACTTCACTGACAGCAACAGAATGACTGTCACTGAGTTCAGTAGTTTGGCTCAGGACCAAATGTACCTGTTTCTGAGAGTAAAAGGAATCAGGAGGGTGGTAATGAAACCTTCAGCAAAGCTCCTCTGTGGCCAAAGTATTCCTTAGGTAATAAACTGTAGTGGTAGCAAATTTCCTATACTGATACCAGCTGTGGCTTAACCTCCCTACCTGCATCATGGCATGAGTAGGAGGAGATTCCATTATCACATGCAGCGCGCTCACTGATTTCTTTTTGATGTGCATTGAATTTCCTACGCTTTGTCTGTTACTTTTCCCTGAAAGCGTAATTGGACTAAACCTTAAATGTATTCTTTAAAATAGAGCTTTGGCTTGAGGTATTAGTGAAATGACAGGAGAGAGAGATTCTTGAAGTATTACTCATTAAGACACTAATCAAATGATACACATCCTGTACTGGTTGGATGCACTGAGAGTTGCCAGAAGTGGCAAGGGGTTGAAGCTTTGCAGAAATCCTACAGAGAACTGTTAGGAAATGAAACACTGCAAGGTTTTAAGCTGAAGTTTGACATGCGTGGATGGAAGCAGCAACTCATGTCTGTCAGAATTACTGCTGCTTTCCTGATTTACAGTGAAGAACCCATAGGTACGAAAGCAAGGGTGTGTTTCTGAGAGAAAAAAGTTTGAAGTATGTAACTTAAGCATGTTGTTATCTTTGGGCTTGTTTCCTATTTAGCTGTATGCTTGTCATTACATTCATTTCTTCATCTTTTTTTTTTTTTTCAGATTCCCAGGAAGGAAACTACAAGTCAGAGGTCAACAGTAAACCCAGGAAGGAAAGGACAGCTTTCACCAAGGAGCAAATCAGAGAGCTAGAGGCAGAATTTGCTCATCATAACTATTTGACCAGGCTGAGGCGATATGAGATAGCAGTAAACCTTGACCTCACTGAAAGACAGGTACTGATGCAAAATAATGGACTTTCAATGCTTGCCCGATATTTACGAGTGGTTAGTAGCTCCACACAGTAGAGTTCTTGTTTATGTTACTAATAGGTGTGTTGATATATGATATTGAATGTTTATAGCAAAATGATACACATTTATTATCTCTCTGCTATGCGAGTAATTTATATTTTTATATGTACCAGCTACAGATTAGTTTCATCTAGTAGGCAGAGATGGAAGATAAAAGCGCGAGTAATATATCTGTTAAACTGGTGCACACCTTTTCTAATCTGTCCACACTGACGTGGCTGAAGAAGTGGTAGGTCGCAAATACTGCATGCACAAGCAGTTGATTTGCCTGCATGCAACAAATATGAGCATCTTGTTTTAGTCTATTAAATATATGCAGTTGCCATTTGTCCAGAGTTTCTGAACATCCTGTTTCCAGATGGCAGCAAGAATGGGAACACCAGCAAAACGGGAATACAGGCATTTTTAACCACTTTATCTTACCCTGCACTGTGAAAGCAGAGGAGATGATGGAATTTCTTATCACTGTTATTGGTTTCCTGCTCACCAAACCCTGGTGCGGGAAACACTTCTGCATGTGCTCAAGTTTCATCATGCATGTTGTCACATTGATTTCTAATGGAAATACTCATGTTAAGCATGTACTGAAGTGTTTCAGGATCTCATCCCGACACACTGAATAGGAGTCAAGCCACATTTCAAATAATAATTACATCAACATACGCATTTAAAAAATATGTTTTAGTAAGGACATTTAGAATGCTGGACTCAAGTACGCCAAATCTGATGAAATATTACCTATGGTTTTATCATTAAAATTGAAAGCTTTCTGACCACTGATAGACAGTCATCCTTTCTTCAGGAATCAATATTAGATTGAGGGATTGCTTTAGATACTATCAGTAAGATGATGATATATTCAAGGGAAGGTATCAAAATAGCACCATTCTTTGTGAACCCTAGATATGAGAAGTTTTGCAATTTTTTTGAGTTTTGTGAATACCTGCTATAAGTAGACACCTCAGTGAAAACCCAGCCTTTTCTATACATATGAACACACATTTACTCACACAAACAAATGAAACAGGTTTTTTTCTTTGAAGGCTTCCAGCGAATGGCTGTCCCTTCCAGCTTGTCAAGAAGCAGACAGTAATTTCTCTTGTTTGACTTGAACACGTTGCCAGGTTCCACTGGGGTCATTTTCAGTTACTTCAATATGTTTGTTATATTTGTAAAACACACCATTTTGTATCAAAGAATTGATAATATTTTGCCTTTTTCATTTCCATTGACTAAGGTAAGCCGAGACAATTAGATTAACTTCCACACCTGATTTTGACAGCTAAGGGAGGAGGAATGAGTTCTTGTCTCAGTGACAAAGGTAGAGTCAGTGTGGAACTGAGCAACAATAAATAAATTTTTAAAAAAATCTGCTGGCCAATTTGAAGGGAATCAGTCAGCTGAATTCAGAAAACATATCCCCATATTTAATAACAGTGAATTTGGCCTGGAATTTAACTATTCTTCCTGATAAATTCTTTATTCTTTTTTTCAAAGGTCAGATTGAGTAGTACAACTAAATGAAGAGACAGTTCACTATCCTAAAGGAAACAGTTAAACTAAAAGCATTTAACATACTGAAAAGGGACAGATAAATATTGAATATTGTCTCTGGAAGAGAAAAGGCAGCCTGTGCAACATAAGTTCAGAGAATTCATTTATGTCAGGGGAGCGCTTGCTGTTTTCTAGCTGTCACATAATGTTGGTTCTAAGCATTCTGCTGATAATTGGGATAGTTTCTGTAGAATTATAATTAGTCTATCTAATTAAGTAATCTAATTTTTCTCTGCTTCCCCAGATTATCACAGAGGGACAAATGAGCTGCTAGAGATAGCTTCCTTCCTTCCTTCCTTCCTTCCTTCCTTCCTTCCTTCCTTCCTTCCTTCCTTCCTTCCTGCCTTCCTGCCTTCCTGCCTTCCTGCCATCTTCCTTAAAGCCACCCTTGCTTAGAAATGGAAAGCATTAAGATTTTTAGCTTGATAGAGTCCGGTTCTATATCTTGCCACAATAAAATGGTCTGAGAGAAAAAAAATGATAGCATAAAAACTATATTGTTAATCGGAAACAAAAAGAAAATTGAGAGGAAATTCTGGACATATTTTTTCAGTGTCTGAATTATACTAAGCCAAGTAATGATGTCACTTCCAATGTTGTCAATTAGAAATGTCTCTTTTTTAAATCAAATATATTGTTTTGATGGAAAAATGGTGTAAACAGGTATGGAACTGTGTGTGGGTTTCCATGGTATATGGCAGTCTTCAGAAGCTGAATGCAGTAAATCTAAAGGCTTCTTCTTCCATACTTGTTTTACATCAGTATTCCTTCAGTGGCTTAAAAAAAATACTCCTGGGTGAACCTGGTGTGACACTAGTATTTCTTTTTTTTCCAGTTAAGAGTCTGAACTCATATTCAGGACCTGTCTTTCCTTCATTAGCAGAAAGAATGATTATTCTTGAGTGGGATAACAATACTTATTTGTTTACTTATGACTGTTATTACTTTCTTCTACTAGCTGTGCCAACAGAGGAGATCATATTTGGTAGCTATTTTAAAGAGATGCAACAAAACCAGTCCTTTCTCTAAAATTATTATGACTGAATTAAAATATATTGATGGAATTTCAGAAAAACCACTCTCCAGTGAGGTAGCATTTGTAGAAAATCGCTGTTTCTGGAACAGTTTTCCTTTACTATTTTTCCCCTGAAGGTTGCATTGCAGAAAATGGTACCGGATAGGCAGTAGATCCTTTGTTTGAAATAAGTGAACACAGAAGTGATAACCTCGATCTCATCACAGGCTGTAGACCTATTTGTGTTGGAAGCTCTCTTGATCTCTCATGAAACACTGAATTTGCACACAGAGAACTGAAACTTGCTTCAGATAATACAATGACAAAAAACAGCAGTGGGTATTGGGTGAACTAACGTATCTGCTCAGAAAATAGATTTGAGAGCAGACCTAACCCCTGATGGAATGAATTGTTTAGCATAATTGCTTTTGCCAGGTTTTCAAAAAATGACAAGCATCATATTATTCAGAGGGAAGAAGAACAAAAAATAATCTGGGGAAAGTATTGCTGGGTCATCCTAAAGTTACAACTTTCAGTTATTTCCCAAGATGTGAGATAAATCACGGACCCTATTATATTAAGAAAGCTCTATCTTCCTCTTGACTATAGTGATAATTTCAACCATACGCTGCAGCTTAAAAGAGGCACTGACCAACTAACACTTCATAATTACCTTTCTGGCATTTAAACAAGCTGTAGAAAAAAACATATGTCTGACCATATTTAAAAAGCTATATAAGGGTATTAAAGTTTTCTACGGTCATCAAAGTAAGGCTCTATTTGACTTTTGAAACAACTTACAAGATCAGTTCAAACATAAATGACTCATGGAAGGCCATTTCACAAAAATAATAATGAAAAAAACCCCTCACAACATATGGATCAGGAGAAGGAAGTAATCCTATCACTCCCTAAAAAGGAAACCTGAGTTACAAGACAGGAGGATGAAATGAAATAAGTGCCTCAATTGCCTAGATATTAAGAGTGCACTTTGAGAGCATTATAAGCACATCTGGTGGTAGGATGGCTCTATTATGGTATTGTAAGGATTCCAGCAGTATAGGTACATATAATTCCTGCTCCATCTCCTTCAGAGTGCACTCACAATCCCTGCTCAGCCAGCAGTTAATAATTTTCAGCTGGCAGGCCTCTATTATATTTTGAAGAGCCAGTTAGACTAAAAAATATCTTAGCTCCCTAGATATTTGTAACCTTGACAAGCGCATTCTTGGCTTTTTTGTTCATCCAGATAAACTTGGAGAAGGTTCCATGCAAACTTTTTAATATCTCGCTGTGGGATGAGGAAAGGAAGCAGCTGCAGTGGGGTATCAGAGGCGTGGCAAAATGGACATTTTTATGGAGTTGGTCCTGCCAAATATAGAAAGAGTAGGAGATCTTTCCACCTCGCAAGATCTTTTTGCATGGAGCTAATCAAAAGAGTAATGTTGCAGTTCTGCAGGCTAGCTAAGGTTACCGGAATAAACAGTCCAAATATGTAATGCTTCTGTTTGCCAACATAAACGGAAAATCCCACCTAGTCAGATTAAATTCTGCTGATGGCAATGAGAAGGTTTATTTCTCCTTAACTTTAATTTCCAATACCCGCCCAGAAGCCACCAATCATTTATAAAAGACCTGAAGCCATTGATTTTGCATAGACAAAGGACAAAATTCTGTCAAAATGAAGAGTGCTTTTTCATCTGTGTTTGCCTTCCATGTATGTGGTACCAACATGGGACGAGTGACAAAGGAAGAAGCTTTGTAATAGCTTTTTCTACCAGAAAGAGAAGCAAACAGCATTATTATTTAAATGCATTTGGGCAACGTTGGTGTAGTACCATAACCCACACTGTAACACTGCATTGTTATGACTACACAAATAATAAACAAAGTTTTCCATTAGAAAAGCTTCCTTCAGACCTGGTTACCTCAATCCTTCACGACAAATGACTTCATTAAAATCCTTTTCAGCACTGCAGAGCTCAGGGGAGGGTAATCACTGCATTTTTTAGACTTGACTGGTAAGGTAAGAGCAGCTCCCCTTGGTCACCCAGGTGAGAAACCAGGGACTTCAATGTACATCAATTAGGTGTTTGTTCTGAACCACCTCTGGAAGACTAAATGTGTCACACAGCATGGCTAGCTTCCTGCTTTAGGAAGCTAGATTTCTAAGGTTAGGTGGTGAAATTATTCCCCTGTATACTTTCAGACAAAGTCAAACGATGGATTGATAGGACAAGCTTGACCATATCTGTCTGATTTATTGCCCTGTCATGTCTTCTCTGAAAGGCAGCTGCTCATTCCAAGCTTCCATGTGTTAAGCACTCTCTATACACACTATAATAATGAGACTGTGTGGCTTGAAATCCTTTGGATTGTTTTATTTAAAGTAACACAATAAAATAAAACTCACTAATACTTTTATATTTGTCTTCAGCAATACAAATATCAGCAGTTAAGAGTTACTGTGCTAGCTCAGTTTGTTCTTTCTTAGGAAAGAACGCTCCTGGCAAACTTAATTATAACTTGCGCATAATTTTGATTTGTACGGTAATTCTTTTAAAAGAAGTACATGGCAAAACTTCAAACAGCATATTTACTTTTGTGGTATTGATTGAATTTGCACAAGCAATTCCATGTGCAAAGATCCAAGTGCCTCAAGCTGTTAGTTGTGAATGGACCCTACACCTGCAGAGAAACCCCATGAGGTTCTGGGTGGGGAGAAACCTCTGTCTGGGCCAAGCAGCATATGCGATATAGACAGAAATATTAGCAGCTCATGTGGCTTCTTTTACAAAGTGAGTATGGCTCTTCTGTCCCCTACTTCTACCCTTCCTTAAACACAAATCGAGAAAGATGTGGCTTCTTCTGTGGCCTGTTTAAGGAGACAGAGCTTTTTAGGTTTGTCTTTTATGGACACTTTGAAAAACAGAAGAAATCAGTGAGGAACAAATGGTATTGGAAAGGTATAAATGAACATGTAGAAGAACATCTAGGAGATTTTTTTTTTATGCAGGGCATTGAAAAATATAGAATCTCTTTCTGGTTTCACTAGTTTCTTCTCTTCAAGGCAGGACCTGCTGAAAACAGCTGCAGCTTCTTGAGGCTTAGTAGCTTTAAAACTGGATGTTGATTTTGAGGCTAGTTTACTGTCAAAAGACTCAGTCAGACTGGCTTGTTTTCAAAGGCAAAAAGGTCCCTCAGATTTGAAGTCATGAACTGTGGAACTAGTTTAAGTGAATAGAAATGAAGATGCTTCTTTCTTGGGCAGGGAGATGGCTTCCATAGCCATAGAGCCCTGGAGGACTGACAGGGGCCGGTAGTCAGAGGTTGCTTTCTGCTGACCCCCTGCTTCTTGACATTTGCCTTTCTTCTTACTAAAGTAATAGCAGAAAACAGCACCAACATACACAGCCAAAAGCCAGTCTTGATTACCCACTGTCTTTTAACTTTCACACTCAGCTGGTCTGTGCAAAATGGGTGCAGAATGATGCATGTTAGAATTTTTTTCTCATGAATAAAAATGCCCTACGTGTGAGGAATTCATGCACGTAAACACCTATACAAAGAAGAGATAAAGTTTAGCTAAAGGTGATCTTCCCCACAAATTAGTTTTCCACCATGTGTTTCTTTTGTAGATTTCTATATATATGCAAAGAAATTGGATGAAGGTAGACTCTAAGAAGATATAGAAGAATAAGGTAGAGGGAGTTCTAGCAACAGCCCCACAGATTGCGTTTCTTTGTCTCTGGACAAAAAGGAGACTAATTTTATAAAAAAGACTCCCTTAAGTTACGTACAACAAGTCAGCGGAAGGAAAGAACCTGAAATAGTGTGTCCCATTCTGGTTAAGGTATGTTAACGCTGAAATCTAGTTAAGAGAGGTTTTGAATAGGAAAGGTTAGCTGTTGGATCGTGAAATTAATTTTGAAGATCAGTGGTGGAGAAGGTGGCAGTTCTTTGGATGGAGCAGAGGGAGGTAAACGGAGTGCTCTCAAAGACTTCTGAAACTGGAATGAAATACTCGTCTCGCTGCTCTCCTCTGAAATATAATGTCTATTCCATCCCTGTCTAAACGTGGGAGGTAGAAAGGAGAATGTATCACCTAAGCAGTACCCAAACCTCAACTGACTTCTGTGTAATGAAAAACCAGAACTCACTCCTACACCTTCCTGGGTGCCAAAAGCTCCAGCTGTCCTTTGTGCACCTGCCAAAACCTCCCCTTTTTCTCAATAGCTGCTGCAAAGTACTTGCGCACATTCAGTGCAAAGTCCTGTAAGGTAACCTGGAGCAGGTTGCTTTAAATCAGTGAGCAGGTGACTTAAGCAATTTTAAGCAGAAGGTTCTGGTGCCACTCATTAATTTCCAAAGAAAAGTTAATTTTCTCCAATTGATGTATTTTGGTACTATTTTATAATAACTAAGAAGACATTTAATACTAATTTATTTAAACTGGTTTTAAGCTCAGAATATATTTAAGGTTTTTTAAAGGTTTTTTTTAAATAGAAATTGGAATTCCTTTAAATCATGTGAGGAAGAAAAATAGTTTAATTGAATAAAACTACCTTAACTTACTCTCCCATGTGTCCAGCATGACTTAAATCCAGCTGAATTATTTAAAACCTCATGTTATCTTTAGTTACGGAAGTGAACTGATAACTGACTACCATTTCCGTAAATATTTTAAACTAATAGATTTGATTCTTCCAACCCTTATATTTATTCATAGTCTATAATAGGAAAAGAAACTTTTCTGGTTTTACATTCCTGCTTGCTTTTATAAGTTTGTGGAATAAACTGTCACAAAAACACTACCTCTATACATGCAAAAAAGGTAAGTTTCAGCTGTATAACACCAATGATTTCTGTAAAGTTCAGGAGTTTGACTTTTTTTAAAACTTGGCAGCGTAAGTGTACTATCTAAAAATAACAGGAACGTTTTTAGAGCCAAAGAAAGTTGAGAAGTAAACTCTTCCATTTTTTTAATTTTGAAATGTCAGGGTTATTTTTTGTTATCCATATGTTTGTCTGCATTAGAGGAAAGTAAATTGATAGATTAAAAATAATAATAATAATAATAATAAAAGAAAATGGACAATGGCTGACCGGGAGCAGAAGCCTTAAAAGGCTTGGTGATTTGGTCTTCCTGACACATCATTTAGGTATAATAAAATACGGAATTTGGGATACTGACTTCAAAGACTCATACTTAGAAATATGCATCGCATAGCAAAATAATAGTTTCAACTGGCACAGCGCTCTTGTTTCTAATTTTTAAGGTTTGCGAGATATCAGGGCTCAAATTTTAATCTAGTTTGGGACTCATGCCACTAAAACCTGGAATATGAAACCTAATTTTAGGAAAGAATCTTTCATTTCCGAAAAGACCTTTTTTTAAAGAGAAATGCCTTTTTTCTTAAAAGAAGAAAGACAGCAGACAGTGCACCTGAGGTAGTTTGAATTCAGTCATGCTTCAATTTTTCAGACAAGAATGTATTTATTAAGAAATACTCATTAATTACATAAGGTATCTTTTTAGATTCCCTCTGTAAGCCAGAATGCTAAAATCCCATGTCAAAAGGAAGCATCTGCATTCTACAGAGCATGGCAGAAGTCAATTATTCTTAAAGTTAAGGTGACTGAAGTGCTCTGCTGAAGAAGGAGTATTAAATCAGAAGTTTAGGTGATGTGCTCATTTGGAACCAAAATGATGTGTTGATGTCCACATCATGAAGTTGTATTAACGACGTACATGCAAGACAGCACATAATGTGGACTTTAAGCCTACTAAGGACTTTTATATCATAAGTATATAATGATTATTTTAGTAATGTAGACACTAACAATGTCAGCCTCCTTGTTTCGAGTCTCCTCCCGTGATTCCTACAGACTAGACCTTAAAATAAATCGGTCACAGCTAAAACATTTATCTTGTACATCAGGAGATGCGCAATGTGAAATCATTTACCCGTATCTTAAGTAACAGTCTAATCATCAGATGTGGAGATGCAGATGCTAAACAACTTGTTGACTAAGGGGAAAAGAAACTGTGCTTTCGTGCCTGTAAGCAGATGTGCTCAATAGCCTGGCTTATAAGTGCTGATTTAGAAACAGCTGTTAATGCTACCATCGTCTTTAATATAATTCATTTCCCTCCACTTCCTTTGTTTTCCGTACATACATATGCTTGCTCTATACAGTTAAGTTGTGCTAGTCAAAGGGTGGAGAAGAGGGAGCGCGTTTTAAGAAATAATAGGCAATCAGGACCTGATTCTGGGAGGTGGTGAGCACTCTCAGCTCCTGCTGGAGCTAACTCAGACTTGAAAAACAGCATAAAAACGTTCATAAAACCTACAGTATCAAGTTTGTCATAGTAGATCTCTAAACCGCTTTAAAAGGGTATCGTTTTTGTAAAAGTTGCAAATGGCACAAGCTAGTCCTTCCACCGGAAAAAAAGTTTAAGAGTTTTTCAGGTTCACTTCAGTAAGGGCTTTTTCTCTCTCCTTTACTTTTATTTCAATTTTTTCTTTGTTTTTCTTTCAGTCTCTCCTTTCTCTCACTGTTGCTCTTTCTCTCTTTCTCTCACTCTCTCCCCCCTCTCTCTTTCTCCTTCCTCTCTCCTTTTTGTTTCTCAGGGTGTTTTGTTCTGATGCATGTTTTCTGGGTTTGAAAAGCAGAGTTTTCCATGAATCCAGATAAAGTGACGCTCTGAAGTACTTCACACAAAGTTTGCTTCACTTCCTTCCCATTACTAAAATACAGATGAATCACATATCAGTAACAACTGTACCCTCCATAACTGACTCTTCAGCTCTGAAGGAAGTTCAGAATTCCAATATCTGAATTTGATCTCTAGAGGAAAAAACAAGTGAAGCACCTGTCTCATATTATTAGCACATGAGCATTAAAGTCTTCATCTAGAGTCCACTGAACTCTATAGAAATCCTCACATTGACATTAGTGTACTTTGGATCAGGCCAAAAGTGGATTTCAGTACTTTATAATGGAGGACATAAAGAAATGTGTATATATAAAATACCTAATGTATTCCCTCATATAAGAGTCCTGCTGTACATTAATGCAGCAAATGACATCAAATTAAACTCATAATATTTTCAATTATAAACTTCACTATAATTGATTTCTAGCATTCAAAAATAATCTTTGACATACCAAATAAATTTCTTATTTGACATTCTCTAAGTAAATCAAATGCAGATAATTTGAAGTAATTAATAAAGAAGCCTAAAGCTTTCTTTTTTTTTTACCTTTTTTTTAAATTTTTTAAATTGTTACCGTTTTCTCTTTATGGGAAGCCAGGCAGGCTACATGCCAGTCAGTAGCACATACTCTCCTATGGGAGCGCCAGGGTTCCTCTCTTCCTCTTACACTCAAGAGAATGCACGCAAAGGTAGCTGGAGGCCTTTCAGCCCTACTTTCCGTAAATACCGTATTTCCCAGACAGTGCGACACGTGCGAACATAGCATTGCGTGCTGGATCCTCTGAGGAATTTATAAATGTAACTTGCGCTTATCCTTGAAACGGGAAATCCTCGTCTTTTAACTGATTTGTGTCAGCTAATACAGAGACGCTGACCTAGACTCATCCCTGGTGGAGGCAATTTCAGGGCACGGTCGGACGAGCTCGCCTGAGGGCCGGCGGTCTGGAGGAAGAGGTTCTCCCCAGCCTGCCCTCGGCTGCGCATTACCTGGAGGCTGGTGCTAATCGGTTCTCCTGGGTTTAATGCTCAAGGAGACAGACTGCTCTCGACTGTGGTTTTGTGAAGTGACCTGAATTATAAAAAGCAGCAACAATAAAGTATTGTAAGAGAAAATGGAAAACAAAAAAGAATAATTAATTAAACTGGAGTAGAAAACACTCAAAAAAACGTCAGGCCAGCAGATACGAGAGTTTAGCTCGGTCTGCGAGAGAACGGAGACGAGCACCTGCCTTAGGAGCCAGGCAGTAATCATCCTGCTCACGTCTGTCCCAGCCAGAACAGTTTCTGTCAATAACTGCAGGAGTATTAGCATCAGTTTCTCCATTATCCAAAAATGAAATGGATGCATCCGGAAGGTGGTTTGCCTGGATCTCTCCGATTCCAGTAAGTTAAAGTAGGTTGAATCCAGGCTGTGCATTGAAATTTTTGCTTCAAATGCATCATTGTCATTTTTCTTGAAACCACTTTTTGTATACATTATTATTTTGGTTTAGGCTTTCAATGCTGTGACTTATTCTGTGAATGTTCAAGGACAAAAAATACCCGGAGAATGGCTTAGATCTTTTAAACATCACTCCAATCCTGTCATTTCTTCTTACCAAATAAAATTCTCTCAGCCCTTATTTCAGAAGGCGAGTGATAATATTCTGTGGTACTGAGCTGAATCCAAGTGTATTATTTTTGATGTTTAGATTATGACTGCAGTTGCATCTACTGCACTCTCTGGCACCAGTAGAGTAGTGTCTTCTGCAAAAGAAACCTCATTGTTTAAGGCTGACATCTTAACTTCCCCTGGAAAGCTGCTGTACCCTTTCGAAGACACCGTTTCCGCGGACACCTCTGATACGTGACCCAAGTACAATAATTCCCAACATCACAGCAGCCAGTAATAAATACCTTCCCCTTTACACTCATTTCACTTTACAAGCCAGATTCTTTGGCTCTGATGAGTTGACTAAAGGAAAGGATGTGCTGTGTTTTGAGGCTCTTAACTAACCTGGAGTCTTTTTGCTCTGTTCCCAAGGGATCGGCTTTAACAGCTGACGTTGGCTTTAACAGGAATATACAGTCTAAAAAAATAAATATACCTCTCTTCCCTCCCACACACATACACACAGATAGTGACGTTAACTACCAGTTCAATTGTAGTAAAATTTTCATGTAAAATTCAAAGTGATAGTAAAGGTTAAACACTGCGATGTTTCCTGGATGTGTAAGACAGATTCAGCAAAACAGCATTTTTGTGGCTCTATTACTCATGTTGTACAATATGTCCTGCTGTGCCTGTTCCTTGCTGTTTCTTTTAAAACTCTGAAACACATTCTGCTAAGCACAGCAGAGGATACACCAACATTGCAAGATTTCTTGCTTTCTTTCCCAGTGAAAAGTTGCAGACATTGTTTATTTTTCTGTGGAACCTTCATGTGAAGAGCTGCACAGACACACACGCACGAGATTTTTTAGCACCATTAACTCTAAATGGATCAAACCCAACAATCTTCTATTCATACTCTTTTCAGTGACAATATTTTAAGTTGATTTGAAATCAGCCTTTAATCTGGTCTAATACATTTGACAGATGCTATGCACATCTTTTTTTTTTTTTCTTTTCTTTTGGCTATTGAAAAAAAGTCCTTGTGGTTTGCAGTGCTGGTACTTCAGAACTGTGCAAATAATTTAGGTTTACTCCCCCCCTCCCCCCCCCCCATATTTCTATACAGAAAAGGGGAGGAGGGGAAATGAGTTTCAGCTGGAGTCAAATCTTGGGGTTTAATGTGACTTAAATACAGATAAATTTTTAATCTTTCATGTTATGAATTTCTTTTCTATTCTCATCTAAAATTATTTGCTGATTTTGACTCAGATTTATAAATGTCTTGCCCTCTGGCTTTGGAGGTATTTATTTGTCTGAAAAATTTGACCAGGGTCTCTGGCTAAATGTAGTAGAATCGAGGATCAGTCAGCTAGAATCATTTAAACACATTTGTGAAACAGACAGGGAAGTTGTAAGTTTTGACAGTAAGAAATGCTCTTTCAGATACTTCAGCAAGTAAAAAAAAAAAAAAAAAAAGAGCTTTTAAAGTGCTCCACCTGAAACTCACCACCAGTTTACAGAAACAAACAGGCAGAAAGCAATGCAAACTTTTCAGTGCAAGTTCCTTTCCAAAATAATGACCCTCCCTTGAAGGGCGATTAAAAGCACTATAAATAAGCACGAGGGGCAGCAGAATGGGTCCGTGCCACCAGACGGGGCTCTCTATTACTCGAAGTGTAGGTTCTTCTGTGCAGTCCCTTGGTGGGAACCAGTTTGCCTCTGTTTCTCTGCCTGTGAAAAGGCATGAACACATCTTGCAAGAGTTTGGGAACTTTTTAATGTTTTCTACAGGGCTCTGAGATCTTCCTGTGGAGCTATCTGCTGCAGATAGCCCGGCTGCCTTCTTGCGGTAACCCCTTTCCCTCCTTTGCAGTCGTTATCCTCACATCCCCAAGGTTCACGTCCTATCCAAAACCGGACTGCCTGCTCTTCAGGGAAGGTTTGCTAGGCTTTTCACCATACAGACAGAGAGGCACATTAAAAAAAGAAAAAAGAAAAAAACCAACCCCTAAGTGCTGTGCTACAGCCAGAAAGATCATTATTACCTTCAATGACCCCATCTTTATTTTCTTGTTTTGTCTTTCTTCCGCGAAGGTAAAAGTTTGGTTCCAGAACAGACGGATGAAGTGGAAGCGGGTAAAAGGGGGCCAGCAAGGGGCAGCGGCCCGGGAGAAGGAACTGGTGAATGTGAAAAAGGGCACGCTGCTCCCCTCCGAGCTCTCTGGCATCGGCGCAGCTGGTCTCCAGCACACGGGGGACTCACTAGCGAACGACGACAGCCACGACAGCGATCACAGCTCTGAGCACGCACACTTATGATACACAGAGAGTGTCCCAGCTCCGTTCTCAGGAAAGATGCTTTGCTGGCAAGCCTTACACAGGCATCGTTTACGTATGCAAGTGACTCTGGCAGTGATTTTTAAAGTTGTTATGGAAAATTCAGGCTTCTTGTGTCTGCTTTTCTTGATTTTTAGATGGTTTACAGTAAGTGCCATGTCTTAAAGGTGCCTCAAGAGTGGAGAAGTGGAAGATGAACTTACTCTGAACATTCCAGATTTGTTTGTCATGTTTATGACAGCGGGCAGGTATTTTTGCTTTAGCTTGCACTGAAAATTACATTGCTCTCAACAGACGTTATATTCTGAAAACCACAGTGCCACAAAATCACTATCTAGTGGATAAGAAATGTATTTTAACTCTGTATATATTTACCTTACAGCATTTTCCTGTCTTCACTAATTTTAGCAACGCATTCATATTAGCTGATGGCAATAGTCACTCATGACAATAAATGGCTTTTTGTCTCTTTATTTTTGTTTTGTTTTTCCAAAGACATACAATACATGCAGATACTTTTGTTCAAGTAGAGAACAATACAATAGTGTCTGCTAGGACACGTCCTTGTATGACAGACAAAACAAACCTTATGTTGCATTTACTATCAACTGCTGCTAATAGGGTATTATTAAACTTACCTAGCTCCTCAATTCTTCTTATCTTATAACTGCAAAAAATGATTTTTAGGATCATAAGGATAGTCCAGTAACCTGCCAAAAAAATGTCATGTTCCACTCACGCTCGGTGGAAAATTCCCAAAGGATTATTCATTTCTACTTTGTCATAACTGAGTACATTGATAAATACTGACACTCTGCAGAAACGTTGTTGCTTCCTCTTCAGTTTAAAAAAACCAGCAGATAAGCTGAAAGTTATTATCAACTGCTTATGTTGGTAGAAATCAAAATATGAAGGTAACTCAGTATTGTGTCCCATGTGTAAAATCAAGACACATTTTCTGTTATAAGCTTTTGTGTACATACAGACAAATACCAAACCCCAAATTTTAATGCAAACCATTGATTGTACTTTGTGAAGAAATATGTTTAATAAATAATCCTTTTTAAATAATTCTGGCCTGTTTACAGTGATTTCATAGGCTACTTAAAGTGTTTTTTTCAGAAGTCCTAAGCAGCTCTGCCTTCTTCGGGCGTTTCGGAACTTAGTCTGACTGTGGAGAACACAAAGCTATGTTTTCAGATTTAGGCTTTTAATCTTGGATAAACCTCCTACCTTGATCCATTTGGGAAACTCTTTCCTTCAGCAGGAAAAAGGCACCTAGCAGCTAATGATGCCTTCAGCCAAAACCAACAACAGTCTGTTCAACCATTTTTCCAGATTTAGAGCAAATACAAAGGGTTATTTTGTTGGACCTTGTTGAAATGGATGAAAGGGAAAAAAATACCAGGAAGGGATGCATACTTATATTATTATGCCTTTGTTCAATGAAGCTGTTCAGGAGAAAAAGCCAAAATATCTCTAAAAAATTCAGAGCTGAATTGGACTGGGTAGTGTGATAGAAGGAGCCGAGTGAGAGACAGAGGGAGCAAGAAATGTGCGTATCCTAGTAAATGCTTGTGAGCATTCACTGAAGCTCTGCTATGTGGAGCAGTAGGGCATCATAAAATTTAAATGTGATCAAGAACTCTGTGTTTGTTTTCCGAATCCTTTCCACTGTAGGTTTGATCTTTCTTGCACATTAATTGTTGTCATGATCATTTCAGTTTAAAATACCCAAGCAATGGGTAATTCATTTCTTAAAGACTTCAGAGCATTTTATTGGTTCCAGGAGTTAAGGGGTTCTGCATTCGTTTCTCAGTTCTTTGTCAAATGCCTTTGTCATACAAAATTGCTGAGAATGGGAGTAGGATAGAGAAGTAAGCCAGCTACTTGTGAATACCTGATATTTTTGATTTCATGGCTGGATGGGAAAGCTTTTCTGGGTGGTGGTGGGGATTATCAAAACAGCAAAAACTTGCCAGTGATTCAGACTAAAGTTTTTTATTCTTGGCTGTTTTTTTCTCCCTCTTAGATGAAATATAGCTAAATTTCAAAATGAAAAATTAGAACAAAAAGTTGAACAAGGGCATCTTGAATTTTCAAATAACACTTTTTAACAACAGAGATTTAGTCAAATATAATGTGACTCGTTTTGCTAGTAAAGAGGGGAGAGAAGTCTTTCAAATACTCTGTTTGCCAGAAATGCCTTTTTAGGTTTGCAGCTCTGTTTGTTGCTGTCTTTCATAAAAAGTTTAAGACTGAATCTGAAAACAGATCAGCCAAGTTTGAGCTGACATTTTACAAAACAAATGGAAGCGCTTTATTTACGTTACCTGAAATGCACCAGCAATGCGTTCCTAGCCCATGGCATTTTGAGAGATGTATTATTCTGTTAGCGGCACTGTGATTTCACCGGGATACTTGCAGTGGGGGAACAGCCAATATGTGTGATGATGACAATCTGTGAGCCATAGTAATCTCATTACCAAGACGAATTTTTTCCTACTGAGAAAGATAGTCTTTTTCCATTTTCCTAGTTTTAACTGAATCTGTTGAGGCTTAAAGGACAGGTTGAAGAGAAAGGAACGTGCAAATGGATTTACAGTGCTAGGAGAATTTTTGTTTATGTAATTGAATGAACCACCAAACAAAGGACCAAATTATGTAACTTCAGATTACAGAAAAAAGTGGACTAACAAAATTCATCGTCTCCCCTGCTTTAAAAGCAGCTCAGACTTTGAATTTGGCTGTAAGGTGCTAACTGTATGTAGTAACCTCTCAGATTACTTAAAGACCTCTGGTGGCTTTAAACAACTGTTTTGTGGGTACACCATTAGTAAGTGCAATATGGTGCAGAGATCCCACACTGGCAGAAGTTGAAGCTATGAAGTCTAAGCACAGTGAGCTTCCTACCATGGTCTTGAAGGAATTTACTTACAAGAACGGCGCCACAGAAATACAGACATGCTTCTTCCAGATTTCAGCTAGCTCATATTCAAGCCACACATAGCAGCAATGAGCACCCTGCGCTTTAACTCCCCTTTGTGGGTTAGTGGGTCTGCTCAGGGCTCATCAATGCAGATGTCTCATCCTGTTCTGAATAACTCAATTGCTCAAAAACTGTCTTACGGAAGCCCCTGGGATCAATTACCTACTGTAACATACTGACTTTGTATCAAAGTTTTTGCATAATTTTGTTGCTGAAAACAGCTATGGATAAAGGCTTTTGAACTATAACTTGAAGTTTTGTTTTATTGTCATTGGCTTATATCTGTCTGCAGACTAACAGGGTTCTTCTACCAATCTAGCCATACGGTATAGCTAAGGCGACACCATTTAACAGTTGGACAAAATCAAACCCTAAGATTGTGATTTGCCCAAAGTTGTGCGGGCACTTAGCAGCAGAGTGAAACGTGATGAAACCTAGTTTGGTTTATTTATCTTTATTAGTTCCACTTATTAAATAGTGGCTAATCACTTTTCATGACTTGATGTCAATGAATCCTTCTTCTGAGGACTAATGATGTATTTTTTGAGTTACAGGAATTTTGATATCATATCTGTCCAGAGTCTACCTCTCTTTGATGTTCTGTCATTAGCATATCACTGAGCCAGACACAGAAGTGTGTACTCTTAGGAAACACACAGAGAAAATATAATTGACTATACAAAGGCAGTGATGTTTAACAGTTTAATTTTCAACATGATGGATGAGAAGAATTATTTTTTCTGCTGTCTCTGGCGTACAAGGCTATATATTATTTGCAGGGGTTCTTTCTCTTCCCTTATGACTGTTGAGTTTTTATTTTGTGTCTCTGTTTACTATGGCTTCATTGTTTTCAGATTTATTTTGACAATAGCAGTTCAAGAGGTGTGGTTAAAATAACATAATTGCAAGCTGGCTGAATTTATTAAAACACAAATTGGAAGTAGTTTGGGAATTTAATTAAATGCTTATCTTTTCTTGACTTTCTTTTCACCGGATCAAAAAATAGTCAAAAAAGGAGCACAAAAAGGAGAGACTCTATACCTACGTCTTTCCACCACGGAGCAAGTTTCAAGGTAGTTTATGTATCCTGCTTTCTTAAATGAAGGCTCTGACTGCTGCAATAATATTATTTGTACAAATAAAGAAAGAAACACCATTAGGACGTGCACTCTTAGTAGCTATGAGGAAACATAGTTATATAAGTTAGGGACAAAATGTCAGCTTGAGCCTTCTTTTAGAATTTCCTGGCTTCAGTCAGTTTATGTCTCTTGGGTGAGCTTGTATTTAATAGAGTACATGCAGTATTTAAGATCGGCTACAAGATTCAAGAAATTTTAAAGAGTAATGTTTAACCAATTATGTACTGTAATTTAATATAATTATGTAATGTGTGTGGATTGAAAGGGAGAATTCTGTACACAACCTGATGTCTATATTAATTTAAAAAAGGTAATGTAGCTGGCAATAACTGGCATAGGGCTTCAGTGATGCTGCACATTATTACCTCAGATTAATAAGGATTTACTAGAGCTCATTTGCTTTTATATATTTCTATTCATTTTCATTTTAAGCCCATAGTCTTTTGACATAATTTACAGCTCAAAGCTGCAGTGTAGGAATCAATTTCAATGTAATTTAAGGCCCCTGGCTGTTAGTCAGGGCCTCCATACGGCGTAATAAGAGGTTATCACAGTCATCTGTACAAACTGCAAACGTATTAGAAGTTTCTCAGCCATTTATTATTTCTGTCCAAGTTGTGCATGCAGATCTGTTAGCCATTGTCCTTCTTCTGGCATCTGAACTGTCATGACTCCTGTCTGCGGAAATCTGGTGAAACTTTACTTTCATTCAGTTGAAAACAATCACCTGGGCAGTAGACTTGGTTAGTATCAACAAACAGAGAAGACCCCAAAAAGTGTTGTAAATGAAGAACTTGTTAAATAGTAATTGTAGTAGGAAACAATCATAGTTCCCTTTTTTGCAGTGCTTTTCTGTAGACAGACTCCAAAGACTTTTTAAAGAAAGGTAAGTTTTGACATAGCCTTTTTAATGGATAAACGACAAAGGACTGAAGTAATTTGTACTGGCCACCTTGAACCATGGGCCTCGCAAGCCTCTTGGGATTAGGTTCAGTGCCCTACTAAATGTGCCGTGAGGACTTGGTTCTGTTCTTTTTTTATCTCATTTGGCCCTTGAATGCTTTGTATGACAACCTCTTCCAACCCTCATGACCCTGGCTCCTTCCCCTAACAGGATTCACAAAAAAATAATAAATATGTGGTTCTTCAAAGCAGAAGTGAAAGTTACTGTTAAGATCAGGTATAAGAATGTGATCCAGGACATTAAATGATAATTAAAATGGCATTAGTTCTGTTTAGAGGACTAATTGACTGGAATAAAGCGTATTGCCACATCCCTGTTCTTTCTATAAATGGTTTCATATTTTTATGTACCAATGTGATTATTTTAGAAATTTTTACCTATTATGTTTATATCTACTAAGGTTATATAATTGAATGTAAATAATCAGTTCTGATGTCTAACAAAATAACATTACTAGTCCACAGGTAGACTTCTTTCTCTCAAGAGAGAGACAAAATTTGGCCATAAGTACTTTTCTGATAACGTTTGGGTTTTATTTGTAAATTTTGAAAATTTAGCATCCGTTAAGAGAAACCTTGTAAAATGTTATTTTACATTAGTGACCAACAAGTTTCAGATTCACTCATCCTTTTAAGTAAACAGCACAATAATTGATTTCTGTAGGAACTTTCTTGTCTTACAACCACATTATAATATCATGTTTTTTGTGTTATGAAAGTGTGCTCCGAAACCATATGAAGCAATGAACATGGCAAATATCTATAAAAGTGGTTTAGTATTTAGGCATAGATTCTCATCCTTAGTGTTACCATGAATATATAGACACCGTATATGTTACTTATGTTTGCTTATGGATTGCAGGGTTTTGAGAAATATGCCTATTCTGAATGCTTACCACATTATTTGCCAAGAAAGTCACATGCACAGCTGAGAAAATACTGAAATGGGCATTTTCCCAAATTAAAAATTTATCTTGAAAAGTGCCCTTAGAAAAATTTTATGCAATCACCACAGAAATGCACTTAAGAGAGTAAAAACTACCACAGGAGAAAAAAAAGCCCTAGTTTGGAATTACAACACATTGTAAATAATTTTGTATATGTATTTTTATAATTCTCACGTATATACCTATTCATTGGAACTGTGGAAATTAAATGCACAATTTTTTAGTTCATAAGCTGTACTAAGTACAGCACAGAGCTGTTACTTTTCTAATTTTAGCATATTTGCGTAAGACATTTGATTCTGATGACAATATTATGAAGAGTTCTCAGGACTCCTTTTATATAGAATATTTCTGCAAGAAAGAAGTAAAGATTCTTCTAAGGAAGCAAAGGACCTCATCTAAAGCCTATAGATGGCAATGGAAAGATTACGATTGATTTCACAGGGATTTGGATTTAGCCCAAAGTACACACAAAAGTTCATACAAATCAGTGAACAGTCCAGGATTAAGACATTAGCCAATAATTTCCAAAGTGACTGTTGACTTTGTGCCTCCGTTATGACACACAGTATCCTGATTTCAATGAAGTTTTGAGTACACAGTGAAAATTAGGACCACTTTATGGAAATGTGAGTTGAAGACCCCATATTACTAGCCAGTTAAGAAAATTTTGCTCTTGGTTCTAACAAGAGTCTTATAATACGGCATTTCTGTAGTTGGCAAATCATCACATTATGTTATTAAATTGTAGGTTTCATAACCAATAGAAAAGAAACTTGCTATGCTGCTTTCCTTCTCCTGTAATATGTGGCATTAGTAGATAAGAAAAATAAAGCCCATTATATATAGAGGTAGGTTTGAACAGATGTTCCCGAATGGTTGCAGGGGAGTAGGGGTGTCGAGGAAGGTAAAACTTTCCTTCCACTCAGATGTCTGTCTTGAATTTCTCACAGTTTTTGCAGACAGTTTGGCTTGCTTCCAACATACATCGTTGCCTGTCTGGTATGAAAAATGCCATCTGTGGTGTATGGAAGTTCTTTCTTTAAAAGTGGCCTGCTAATTATTCTTCAGGCAGGTGTTACTAAAGTGAAGTCAGGTGTCAAGCATGGTATAACCTTCGAGTTGCCTAAAATTGCCCTGTTCTTTTATGCTGTTCCTTCCCAAAAGAATAGAACAGAATATTACAGAGAATTGAGACGTTGGTTGGTACAGGATTGGGATGACTCACGCAGCCGAATATATTGTGGTGACACTTAAAAACTGAAATTTAAAGTCTGTGGGTTGAATGAAAGGTATAAATTTTCCAAAACAAATATCCTTCTGATTCTTATAAACTGACTTTCTCTTCCTTTACATTTGCACGGCCATCTTGCAAAATGTTAAAAATCCTGATGCTCTCAGAAATTTCAGTCAGGGTAAAAGGTGGTGGAAAGAATTTCCTTCTGTGCTTTGATAGACTGGGAGAGCTGTTTGTTGAAAAGAGCATGGAAGATAGCTGTATTGTGTGAATGACACCTGCAAATTCTCACTTATATTCACTCTCCAAAACACTTGTGCTTTAAAGCTTTTTGAAGATTAATAGGATGGTTAATGGGCCAGAATCAACACATGGGGGCTGCAGGCAGCCATTCAACTGATCCATGAGCCCCAGCTCCCAGGATAAGCACTGCTGCTGCCTCTCATTTACAATAGTTAGCCGGCTCCTCTGTTCCTTACATGACATCAGCCCTCCCAACAGAAGATGAAAACTCACCACACTGAGCCAGATGTTACAACACTTCTCTCTCCCTTGCAGACGAGTGTTGTTAGGAGGTGAGGGATTACCAGTATAAATGCAAGGCTTCCTATTTCCTATGCCATTTTCAGAAGGTCTTTTGAATAAACAGTCCTTTTACTCTGTGTAATCTTGGCATTCAGAATGAATGACATTGTTAGTGGTTTAAAAACTGAGGATGAGGAAAGCACGGGCACGTTTACTCCTTTTGACAGTAAGACTTTGCATTGTTTGCTTTATCAGTGATGAAAGTAATCCAACTTTCTCCCCAGCCTTATGCAGACCCTTGACAAAATATTTACAATAGATTGATATGACACTGAGATAAAGCTGTTACATTTTTGATCAACCCTGAGACATCTGGATGATTTTGAACTACCAGTCTTCTAGGAAGAACAGTTTTACTTTCAAAAGGACTTCCTCTTGTGTTTTCAATATTGTGCTTAGCCTCTGACTGACTTAGCATATTGTGATAATGAGATGTACACAAAGCACTGGCATGCAGCATGATTGAGATGATTTCCTTTTTGGCTCAGCCAGATTCCTGTTAAAAGTTATACGGACTCTTAAGAGACTAACAAAAGAAGAATTAAAGATCCAGCAATGGCACGAAGATAAGCCTGATGAAGCTGGAGTTAGGATCTCGTGAAATTAAAAGCAGACTTTGTATGAATACATTTATTGAAACATACCATTGACATTTCATTACACAACTAAACCAAACCCCCTAAAATCCTTTCTTGGCCTAGGTTGAACACCTATCAAAATCCCAATATTTACTTGTTAGAGTGGGTTCTTCATTAAATTTGCAAATAGAGGCTTAGATAAACACATTTTGATTAGAAAGAAAGGAAAACAAAGCTGAAAATTGCACTGAAATTGTTCCTGTGCTGTAGTGCATTAATGGCTAAAACCATCCCATACCTACTCACATTAAGGATTAAATGAGGATGAAGCCATAACTCTGTGACTGACTCCGTCCCACAATGGCCTTTTGAATGACTTTATGAACACAGCATTTGACAGTTCAATACAGTGCCTTCTTTTAATACTAGCAGGAGACTACAGTCTCCTAACACGTTTGCAAGATATGTGCAAACACCTTCCACTGCCTTAGAATAGCAGAAAATCACAACAGTATAAAAAAAGGCTTTTTCACTGAACAGTCCTTTTGGAATCATCTGTGATGAGTCTGATAAAGCTATGGGGGCCAAGGCAGATATAGGTTTCTTAGAAATTTTGACAGCAAAAGATCATGTTATCATCCAGGTATTTAAACCGGCATCTGAAGAATCATGCTGAAAGGTATATGCAGCTTTATGCAAATCATGAGCACCTACTACCCCTATTTTTGCCTATCACTGCTGTGCAGCTCTAAGGTGACACTTCACAGCTGTATAACAATTCAGAGAATGACAATGGAAGAAGTGAATGTGAACAATGATGTCTCTAACAGCAACTGCAGTTTGCTTACTTAGCACTACTTTGATTACTGCAATTACACAAATTGGATTTTAACTGGGACACTGGATTTCACTCCTCTGTTTTTTAATTTCTCCTGTCTAGAAAGAAAACATCGTGTGGATCTTTTTTTTTTTTTTTTTAAGATGAATTGGGAAAGCCAAATATGGTTGCAACAATTCCTTATACAAAATATAATTTGTGATTTTTAGTAACTATGAATTGGCAGATATGTCTCACATATCAACTGAGTAATGGCAAATTCCCCAGACTAGCATCAATAAAATCATGCCTGGGCATTGTATCTCTCAAATGCAAAGAAAGAATGACAATGTAGGGAAGAAAATTCATCAGCTCAGTTCCCACACTGATCTTCAATTCCAGTACAAGCATGTCCTAACTTGACATAAACATGAGATTTCATTTTACAAGTGTAATGGGTTTACGTGGCAAGGTTTTGGTAGTGGGGGGGCCACAGGGGTGGCTTCTTTAAAAGTTGCTAGAAG
>JAVKLA010000073.1:13114853-13136449 GCA_034782735.1 Sagittarius serpentarius
GATTCCGGCCGGCCATGGGCAGCGAGGGGGGCGGCCCGCGGGCGACCGCGCCGGGCCAGCAGCTCCGCGCCCTCTTCTACGCGCTGCCGCCCGGCGAGAGCTCCTTCCGCACGGTGGAGGAGGTGCCCGACTACGTGGAGAAGGTGAGAGCCCCTCGCCTCCGCCCCCCCCGGCAGCGGCCGTCGCCGTCCCCCTCCGCGCACCCTGCGCGGGGCTGCCGCCTGCCTTGTTTCACAAGCCCCAGGCGGCCCGAGGAAACAATGTCCGCGAAAGGGCACCTAAATTAAGATTCGATACCTTGTCTTTCTCTGACCGCTTTCGCTCCTGGGCTCTCTGCAGGCTGCCTGTGTAACCCTGCACTCTATTTTAATGCGTTTTAAATGAAGGCTCAGATGCTTTCTCCTGATACTAGGAGCTAAAGTTTTCAGAGAAGCACCCCAAAATATCCGAGGGTTGATGCTAATGTTGTTCAGACCATCGATGCTGCTGGATATAGTGACAGCAAGCTGAACAGAGTAAACCAGAAAGCATGATACTGTGTTTGGCTATTATGGTTCTTAGAGCAAGCAGAAAGTCAGGTGTCTTTGTGCCCTTAAGACAAATGCTACAAGGTCAAAGAAAGAAAAATAGAATTTTCTGTTTAAGAGAAAAAATAAAGATTGTTTAAGAGACTTGAGAACAAATATTTGTGTTGGGACAGTGCTGTCTCCTAAAGCTCCAAGGCAAGAGTACAGAGGTCAGGAGTGAGAACACCCTTGGCAGCAGCTCCCCTCCCCGCCTGCCCTGCCAGCTTATCCACTTCCATGAAGGTACCTTTGCTCCCTTCTCTCCTGCCTATTGCGTGTATCTTGGTGCCCAGCTCCTGCTCAACCTGCATGGAACCCATGTGAGCTTTTCATGGAGAGGGCAGATAAAACCTATTTTGCCCTTGTCAGAAGTAAATTCAGTCCAGCTTCACTGAAGATCCACGCTTTTTATATGGGTCCTGGTAGGCTCCTCTGCCAGGTAAACCTTGGAGAGCTGTGCAGCAGCGGCTAGTGGGCTGCAACAGGGGTGTCATGGGTTGCGCAGAGCAGTGCAGCAATGTCAGCAGCTTTCTGGGAATCGTAGTATGCAACAGCCCCTTGCTGATGGCTGTTATCAGCAAACATTGCCCTTTTGGATAGGGTGTGCAGACAGCTGCTGCAAACCCAGCCTGTGCGTGCAGTGTCTGGTCGATGGACTGCTTTCCTCAGAGGCATTTTGCAGCTAAGCTATAGCATCGTGATCGAAGATGACTGTCTAGAGCTTGACAGTTTTGCCTAGTCAGCTGATTTCTCCCTCCAGCTCTATCTATTGCCTGTCTCAGTCCCTTTTACTGTTCCCACATATCCAACCGAGTATCATTCACTTTCTTGCTGGCAGCATTCCTTAACATCCCTGGGCTTTCTTCTTCCATTCAGACCTGTGCAATATTCAGCTCAGACCTTGGCCAAACCTAGAATTTCTTTTACTGGGCACGCAGCTGTAAAAGTTTGTGGAAGGATTCTTCATACTTCTTTGCATTACAGAAGCGCTTGCAGGCTTCTGCCGTTGCAGAGCACCATTGTGAGAAGTTTGTAAGGGAGTATATAGGTGACAAAAAACCTACCCTTAAAAAAGGTTTCCCAGTACAGTTATACTTTCCTATAATTGCTATCTTGGGTTAGTTGTACTAGAATCCCCCCCCAGTGCCTTTGTTGCCAGAAGAGATCTTTTGGTGCTTGGTTAGGTTGGTGAGTAAAAGTCTTTTAGTGGTATAACTGTCTTAACTCCATGGCTTTGGTCTGAGCTTAGGCGGTGTTCACACCTCTTCTTCTGGCCATGTGTTTGTGGGCAGAAGGTAACTATCTGCAGTCCCTCTTCAGCTGCTTGTCACTGTTGTTCATTTGACCTACGACTCTGGCAGCTTCTCTTGGACTGTTTAGGGAACAATTGCAAGAGCAGCAGATCCATTGGATTCAGCAGAGCTAGATTTAATAGTGACCCGATGAGCCATTCAAGGGGGGCTCAGAGTGGTAACCCCTTGAACTGGTACAAATACAGACGTGGATGTTTGAGCTCAGCCCAACACAGAACAAAAAAATTTCTAGTGTAGACCTGGTAATAAATGAAGGCCTCAGCTCAAATAATTTACTCAAAAAGAGTTACAATGATGCGGGTGTGAAACAAACTACTGATGACATTAGTGTCTCCTAAACAGTTTTTGGTTTTTTTTCTGAGACACCATATAGAAGTGGGATTTAGATCTTGTCTCTGTGATTTATCGCATATATCAGACGCATGAGGGTATTTCTGGTACGTTAGATCACGTAGCTACAGCTGAGGGGATCTGCACCTTCCAACATCAGGCAAGTGGCAGAACCTCCTAATTCACTTAAATATTCATGTTTTTAGTGATCTGCTAAACTGAGCACTTCGGTGACTGACAAAATATATGCATTTCATAGGAGTAGCTCCTTTGAGCTAGAGTCATCTGTGCTGTTATATCTGGGCAGCAAATGACAGCAGTGGGTGAAGCAGCTCTGATTTTGAGAACAGAATAACTTAGCTTAACTTGTATCATGTACGTTCCGGCCGTGGTTATATTACTTCCATTTTCAGAGGCAGGACAGCTCCTGGTCCCTGCATTGTGCTCTGTATGTTGGTAGAGCTGTACATGAAGGCCCCAAGTCCTGTTTAAATCATGAGCTGATCAGCTACCAGTGACTAGTAGCAAAGCTCTGCAGCAATGCCCAGGGAAACGTCACTCTTCCAACTAATGTCCAAAATTCTGGGAAAAGGGGTCCAAATCCTGGACCATAATCGTAGAATTTATTTTTATGTGAGCTTTTGTCATGTAGAATTTGAAACCCTTGATTTTCCCTTATTTCTAGGAAGAGAAGAGAAAGTATAAGTCAATTTTCTTTCTCCAGGGCAGAACATCCTGACTCTTACAATGTATACTGATGCTTGCCCTGTCCTTTCATGAGCATCCTCTTTGCTACGGATGCAAGATTGTGCTGGTTTTTTTGATTCTCTCATAATCTACAGATGGGCAAATGGACTGCTGGTTTTTGCTTGCTGAATCTAGTTTTCATGAAGAGCAACAACTTCACTTTGCTCCTTGCTATGTTCTGAAATTGTCGCTTGTGCTCAGTAAAGACTTTAATGAGTCAGACTCAAGAAGAGAGCACACTGTTCCTTCTGCTGAGAGCCCCAAAATGAAAGCTTTAAATTTAATAGTCACTGTTTTTCTTTTCTATTTACTCTCTTCTTTTGAGAGCCTAAAGATTAAGTTCACGTTCACACTCAATTCACATTGTAGGCTTTGCTTCTAAATAATGAGGCACAGAACCTTTGTATTTAGTTTTACATGAAAGTTGAGATTCTTATGTTATTAGGACCTGGGACTTTAAGAAAACAGAAACTGTTTCAAGACTTGCAATAAAACCATGAATTTATGCTGAGTTTCAACTTAGAATATTATTTTTTGCAACTGTATAAAGCAGAAACTGATTCTTAAACGGTTCTTTGGTTCTGTAAGGGTTGGTTACTTACAAGGGAACACCTTTTACTCTGTGCTCAGAGTAAGACTTTCAAGTTATGGATTAGTTATTCAAGTAAACCACAAGCTAATGCAAATCTCCATTAAGTATTTCCAGTGATGGAAACTAGAAACAGAGAGAGAATAAAACATTTATAGACCAGAAGATATCAAAAGGATCCAGCTTCTGCCTCTGACCTGTGATGCCAACGGTGACTATATCTTAACTTTGTGCCGTTTTGTTTGTAGGGGCAATCCTTGAAAACTTTTGCAGAGCTACCTGTCGTCAACAGGTTCCTTAAATGTCTTCACTGTCACTTTAACTTAAACAAAAAAGGAAAAAACAAAGAAGTAATGGTTAGGCTAGCAAGGCTGTTGTCTGCCTTACTGACTGTCTCCTTTTTTCCTGAATTAGTCATGTTATCCTTCTGCTGTCTTACATCTCATCCTTAGACTGTAGGCTGTCTGGAACAGGGAGCGCCTTTTCCTTCTGTTTGTACGGCATTTAACATGGTCTGATCCTGCTTCATGACAATAGCTGTTAGGTGTTACAGTCACATAAATAATACATACTAGTCTTGATCCCTTTGATCTGCTTTGGACACAGCTTAATGTGGATGTGTGGGAGAGATATAATAATTTCTTAGACACTAAGAGGTATGCCATAAATCTTTCCTTTTGCAAGCTCCTTGATGGGCAGGACGTTAAGGCTGTCTGAATGTTTCTCTGTCCTCCTTGCTATGGCACTCCCTGCTAGTGAGTCAAAAAGTGCTGTCAAATGCTTGGCTGTCTCACAGCTTCACAGTGGGAAGAAAATATTTAATGAAGTCAATGGGAAAAAAGTTGTATTAGTGCGTATTAGTATGAAGTCAAGTATTTTAACCATTTCAGAGATTGCTAGGTAAAGTGAATCGCCACATAGAATACAGGCATCGTATATTTCCTATTCACTATTTTTATTTCATGAATAGAGCATCCCACGTTTTCTGTCCTGAGCCCATTCAGTTTGCTGTGCAGCTTCTGCTGTTCCATAACTGCAAACTGCCTGTTTGCTAGACCTGGCTCATAATATTGTGGTCAAGTGTTTCTTAGTTGTTCTTGGTAAGACCTTTTATCTCTGCTGGAATGCACAGCTGTGGTCATCAACCTTTGTTTGATAAGTTAGGAATCTGTTCTTTAATTAAATCAATTAAGAAAAGTACATTAAAAGTCTTGCCTACTTAGAAATGAAGAAACTAGAAGAAAACAAGGAGTATTTATATTTTCCTAGAATGTTTCAGTGATTTCAAATGGAAGCTTATGGGGTTTGGTTTTTATTTCTTTATTTATTATTGATTTCAAATATCCAAAGATATACCACGTTGCTTTTCTTGGGTGCTGTTTAGGCCTTATCCATAGGTCTTCCTTTGCTTTCAGAGTTTTTTATATCATCGGTTAGTGTGTATCCCGAACAGACTTTTAGATACCTCTTAAAGAGCAAGCTAGGCATGTAAATTAAAAAGTGCCATGTTGATATTAATCTCTGTTCATCTGTTATTGTAACCCAACCCTAAGCTGCTGAAGTTTATGAACTTTCACATTTCCTAGACGCTATAAATCTCTTACTGCTTGCATGGTTTGAATCATCCAATTCTTCTTTGACTGAGCAATCTGGTCTATATCCATCTTAGTCTCTTTAGTGTCCAGCCCTGGTAGGAATTCCCGGATCATATCTCACTTGGCAACAAAAATGAGCACCCTCCAAAATGCAATGGCATTTGCAGAGGCAACGTGCTTCTTTCATTAAAATGTTGTATAGGCAGGAGCAGCCCCTCTTCTGCAGCAGTGCAGTTTGAAGGATTTCAGTCTGTGAATCTATATGTGTTTGCAGGTCATTTGAAGGGAGCAGCAGCAGAAGCCTAACAGGGCAAGTCTGGCAGTGTGTTGCCCCACATAATGGTGCAGAAAGTCTCACTGGTCTTGCATTTCTCTTGCCCTGCAAAACATGGTGGGAATTTTATGCCTTAATACCACTGAGAAGGAGCTGTCTGAATGTCTCCAAGGTCACCTGAAAGTTTTCTACAGATTGAGGGATGCAGTTGAAGGAACATTCATGTGCATAGAGCTCTGATTCAAGTAAAATAGCTCCTTCCTATTTTCCTTGCCACAGGCCTTCTATATTTTGGTGGTGGTGGCTGATATGCTGCTACTGCCTCATCATTCCTTCCACCCATGAAGTGCAGGGACTGTTAGGACTCCAGTGTCAGTAAAAAAGCATATGCTCCACCAGTTACTGGTACTCAATCCTTTTTCTTGCTTATGCTGATGAAAACTTGAGAACAGCTGTAACAATCTTTCCCCACTGATGAAAAATGGTGTTGTCACAATGATGTTACCAGTCTTGCCACTGGTCACAGCCATACTTTTCTCTATTGGGTGCTGCTATTGTGCATTTTCAACTTGCCAGTTGATCTGGGATGCAAGATGGACAGTGTGAATTGAATCCTAGACTGAAGCAGTGTAGTGAGTGAGAAATGTTTCAGTCTTGCTCATCACGATGCTTTTCTTCAGAAAGGCAGAAAATTATTTTATGGTTAGTACAACCCAAAAGAAAAAAGGGAATATTGTATCATTCCTGCTTGGTCTGGAAAGAGGACATGTTGTATGGCCCAAATCGGAATGGGCAGCATAGTTACTGGGTTCTCTGATGAAAATGCACACAGAAGAGCTGTTGTTATCTGCAGCAAAAAGCAAGGCAACAGAAATGCCAAGTAGAAAGAAACTCGCTTTACTATGTCTTTCAGATAATATTGTTGGATGCCAACTTCAGTGGCTGAACACATGCAAAAACCGCTTACATATCAAATCAAAAGCAGATTCTGTTTTATCTTGTGGTTAGAGGAGTCCACAAATGTTTCTGCTCTCAGTGACTTACTTGAATATGAGAAATATGAGTTTGGAAAGACTTCTGTGTTTTGTTTTGATGCCATTTAACAATATGGGAGGAGGCTAGTGCATTGGATTTATGTTGCTGTGGATTAAATGGTAGCCTTGGTTGTTCTCATGTGTAAGATCCGTGTGGAGCTTTATCATAGTAGCAGCTAGTAAGGTGCCAGACAACCCGAGAAGTATCCGGCTGTATAAACTGCTGTTGGGAAAGGTGGATCTAATACTATTTGTGTTGTGACTTCTTTTCTTCAAACTATTTTTCAGAGTATTCCATTCTTCATTGCTTTTATTGGGCTGGAGTTTGCTGTCAGCTGGGTTCAGAAGCGTAAACTGTCAGGTCGGATCAATGATGGCATAAGTTCTCTGTCTTTAGGTATCCTGTCTCGACTGCCAGAGTAAGTATACGTGTTATATTAGCTTAAGATTGTTTTTTAATCACTAAGAAGGAAGAAAAGATAATTAGATATTGAAGTTGTTATTGCTAACCCAAAATGATTAAGCAAGGCATCTGGAGCTTACTTTGCTAAAATGAAGTTGCGTGAAGAGTGTAAATGTCTTTCTAATCTGTAAGGCTAAATATGATACTTGCAGGGTATTTTCCAGCTTCAGTTATATTAATCTATATTTGATTTTGGCTCTCACCTTTTGCTGATTCTGGGACTTCAGCTGACTTGGCCATATATTATGTTACAGTGTATGTTAAAATCTGAGTTTTCTTTCATTAAACGTCAGAAAGAAGAAAACTAAACAAAACCAACAAAACAAAACAAGTCCACTATATTCATTAGCCTTTAAAAATAAAATTGTGTGCATATAACCAGATTGATGGAATTGTGAGCATGTACGTCATCCAAAGTTCTTTGCACTCAGTCGTAATCTTGTGTTTGACTTCAGTGGATTTTAATGCCTGAGCGAATTGTTACAAACATGATCGTCTAATCCACCCTCCAATGTAAAGGCCATAAGATTTACCTCAATTAGTTCATGGTTAACAGAGTTGTGTTTTAAAGAAATATCCACTGTGGATTACTAAATACCCAGTAACAGGGAATCCAGCGAATTCTTTAGGTAAGTTGCTCTAAGTGTTTTTCAGAAGCTCTAATTACTTCTAAGGAATACTGTGTTTTAGATTTGCCTTTGCATGATATGAGCTTCCAGATGATGGATTTTATTACATCTTTTCTGTTAGAATGGGATTACATTTCTATTCCCCATGTATAAATTTAACACTACCATCAAATTACATATAATCTGTTCATTACATGAAGAAAAGTTTCTATTATTTGAATTTGACTATATGGTGTATTTTCAAGTCTTTCAGTTATTCCCACAGTCCTTTTTCTGAATCCTCTGCAGTTTTTCAGCCTTCTTAGTGTTGATGTCTCAAGTGCACTCCATATTTCACAAATTACTACATCAGTGCCAAATAATGAAGTCATTTGTTCTCTATTTCTACTTGTTGTTCCTCCCTTTACATATCCCAGGTCCTTTGAGCCATCCTTCATCCTCAAATATTTTTTAGATTCTGTGGCTTACATTCCTCCTTCATAGGCAATATGTTCTTATACTTGGCCACATAGAAATATATGGATTATACATTTGGTCATCCTGAAATACTTTGAATCCATGAAATGTTCTCTTTGTTAATTAGACATCCCTGTTTTTTGTCATTGCAAGTTTTACTAGAAATCTTCTCTTTCAATCCAGGTTATTGATAAAATACATTCAAAGAGCACAGCAACAAAACCATTATTGCTTCTGGCGAGTAGCACCCATTTTCTGAGATGTGTAAATCATCCACTTTGTAATCTATGGAACATTTGATATTTACTTCATTTTTTAAAAAAAAAAACTTTCTAATCAAGAAAAGTTTTGACAAGGTCTGTGTCTGTGCCTTCAAATCAGGTACAAAGACAACTTGCGATGGATTATGTTAGTTATCAATAGTAAATATCGTGGATGAAGCCTTTTAGGGAGTTTGGTAGATAAATAATGTCACTTAGAGACACTCTCCAAAACTCTTCCTATATCTGCAAATAAGAGGCATGAGCTTTCAGCATGAGAAATATTCAAACATAAAGTAATGTCTAAGTTATTTGAGAATTTTGTGAAGCTATGTTTGCACCTAGTGTAGAACCTGTATTCAAGCCATTTTGTTGCTTTTGATGTGACTTGTGAGCATGATCTTGAAGGACAAACATTTAATTTTTCATTATATTTTAGGCTGTAATAAATTAAATATTTATCAGTACATTAGACTTGTGTGCACCAACACACAACCCTGATAAAGGCTTACTCTAGTTTGCACACAGCGAATACTGAAATAGTTCAAACGTCGCTTCTGCAACTTACCCCAAATTTTCTAGCCAGTCATACACTTCACAGGTTTACCATGCTAAATACTTATTTTTCATCTGAAATATTCAGGTCTGATGAAGTTAAACAAGGGGACTGAGATACATGTGAAGTAAGTTTGAATGGTTTTGCAAGGCCTTTATTTTAAGAATACTGAAATGCTTCAGATGCATTTATTCCTGGAAGAAATGATTGTTAAGAAAACTAGCGTGGCGTGTATGGAATGCAGCTTTGCAAGGTGCTGAGTACTTTTATTATTTTGGCACTCAGTACTTTGCTGCACAATTTGGCTTGTGGGCTATGCAGTTTTCTTTCGGATAAGAATTATTTTGCAAGGTTGTTTCAACTGAGTGAACCAAGTGATCCTTGAGGATACAAACTTAGCAAGATCAGGCAAATTTGCAGGACCCGTACACTTACCCATTGCTACACCAGCACAAGAAGTCTATTCCAGGTCGCTTGTGTGGCTCTTGTGGCTGGAAATACAAGAACCTCCTCAGTAGTTCTTTCCAAAAAAGAGTTCTGTAAAGTTTTTAACTTTCTGGCTGAATGTGAAAGAAGCAGGCAAAATACAGGCTTCCTAAATTAATTAATTGCATGTTAATATCACAGTTCTAATGGTGGCTGCTTAGTGTAACACCTCTTTTGTAAGTAAGAGAAGTTGTGAATAATAGTCTGGCTAAAAAGGCTTGAACTGAAAAAACAGAGCAGTTTACCCTTCTGTCTTCTGCTTCCATGGTGTGAAAGAACTGGGTCAGAAAAAAAAGCTGGGGGGGCAGGGAGGAAAGCACACGCAAAATCTGTTGCTAAGACTTTCACTTCAGTCTTTCCCGTTCAGGCAGAAAAAAGGTAGGGAAAGCTGACAGAAACTGCTAAAACAATATTTCAGCAAAACCCACAGCATCAGGGGAAATAGTAGTGCAAATCATTAACAGCTGAAGGTTAGATTAACACACCATTGATTGTATCCTCTCCCAGGGACTAATTTTCATTTTCTCAACTAGCAGCAATGGTTTGCCACTTCCTTAAAAAAATCTGTGGTTGAATCTAAAATGGTGGGCTTCAGTCTATTAGTTAGAATGAAGCTTCAGATGCATCATTGCAAAGAGGTTTTTACATTTAATGAAAAAATTGGGAGTCACAGACCATATTCAGCCTCTAAGTATGTGTTTCCATTTCACAGCCTGTATAACAGAAGTAATGTTTATCTTGAAGGAAAACAGTATTTATTCAGTGTTTCTTACTTCATTGTTAGAGAAAATGCAAATCATAAATTGTTGATATTCGTATGCCAAATATTAAAAATGTAGGTGTAAGTGGAAAAGTCTAATCGGACAAGGCAATGTGTTCTGTTTTTAGGCTCACTAGACTTAACAGCATGTAGTAAGTTGAATTGCTTTGTGCGTACATATTGTCTCTTGTAAAATAGCCCATACATTTCTTAAATATAATTTTCTCTGCCTTAATGCATACTATGCATTCCTCTGCATGTAGGAATACTAAATGTTATATGCAATGAAAAGTAATTTGGGGGAAAGGGAGAAACTTGAATTTCTAAGCTTACTCCCAGCATCCTAAATGTTAGTGGTTAAAAAATTTCTGAGAACTTTTATTCTAAATAAATAAATAACTTTTCTAACTAACCATTGCCAGGAGACTTGAAATGCTGCTTTAAAAATATTCTCCCAAGAGAAAGTTTATTTTGGGTATAAATATCCACTATACAAGTATGTGCATTATTTCATATTGGCCCATTTCTTCTTTTAAAGCAGCAGAACATAAATCAAATCAAAAAGTGTTTGGGGGATAACTGAGGTAGGTGCGTTTTCAAACTAGTTGGGAAAGTCTCCGTTCTTTATGGTCATGCTCAATTGCCAATTTTTAGTGTTCAACTCTGCAACACAGTCATACAGTGTGTGAGTATATATATATATGTGTCTAACAGTTTTGTTGGTCAAGTCTGCAGTAAAATTCTCCATTTCTAGAGAACATTACCATTTGTATACATTATTTACTTTGGTTTTTGAAACAGAGCAGATAAGAGTTCTCAAGTGTTGAACATCAGAAAGGAATGAGAAAATGCTTTTTGATTGATTCATGCTATTATGCATCTTAAGATATCTGCACATCAGCAATAATTGAATCAAAGGAGTACAAATCCTCTTTCTGCTGTAGACCAGCGTATTCAGTTTTGTATGTTGTCTAGATTTTAAATAATCTTCTTCCAGAAGTTAAATTGAAGAGGCAGTTTCATGTACATTTTAGACCAGCGCTGCTGCCAAACGAAGAACCTTTGACTGACTTGTACTTTTGATTGCTTATTCCTGCCTCTGCACCTTCTCTTCCCTTTTGCCAGCATCAGCATTTGTGTTGCCCTGTGGTGAAGTGGCCCAGAAAGCAGGTCCAGCCCCCTCCCCCCCCCGGCCCCGTCGTATTAACATGCATCAGTTCTTACTACGGCTGTACGAAATCTTGTGCTAGCACAAGAAATGGGCTTGGAAGAAAGCAGTCAGTTGCGGGACAAGAAATACTCAATCCTTTTGTAGCATTACTGGGTTATCTGCTTTAAAACGTGTAAAATTTCAATCTGAAACCAGAAGTTTTCAATTCTTAATAGTAGCAATGTGCAGAGCTGATTAGAATACACTTGAAGTTGGTGCAAGCAGTTCACAACCTGTGGAGCTGGCAGTGTACTGACAGAACACAAAATATTTGCCTGCGTGGATTTATCTATCTAAAGTGTGTCCTCGTTTCCTGAAATATCTACTGGATACTTCATGTACGACTAGAGAAAATTATAATCTCATAAATTAATGACTGCATCTTTTAGAAGAAAATTTGATACTTGTGGTTTCTCGTAAATTATATTTTCACTTCAAGACTTATTAGGTACATTTTTTCTTCGCATCTGTTTGACTAAGGCTTTGGACAGATGTTTATTTAGAGCATGGTCAGATGTGTTGCTTCTGATCCAGCTGCCCCCTTAGATCTGCCAACATAGCTGCACATTTAATTGCTCCCTAACCTGATCCTGACAAAGTGATCCAGCTAAAAGCAGAAACAAAAGCCCCCAAGAACTATAAAAGAGGTGTTTAAGCTCAGCTGCATTCATTTTGACAGAGCCAGGTCAGGGAGCAGCTATGCATGCAATTACGCTGGCAGGTCTGAGGGCTGGTAACCACCACACTTAGGGTAGTGATGAGCAGATGGGGCCAAACTGGAAAGGTAATCACTTAACCTGGTTAAATGGCAAGTAGAGCTGCTGTGCCATACCTTGCCCCTAAACCAGCCTAACTTCTGGCTACTGCACTTCTGTCCTTCCTGTACTTATTTACGTAGTCCTCCCTTTCTCTTGTGTTGGTTCAGGTGCTCATCTGATGCTGTGAGGAGTTATTTCAGTTCACTGTGGGAGCAAAAAGGTATTCGCTTAAGGCAGAAAGACAAGCAAGCGAGTAGGAATGGGGCAGCCAAGAGCTGTCAGTCCCTAGGCTCAGGCTCTACTGAGCCTGCAGTCACAACCATGCCTGCAGCAGCTAGCTATGGCAATTTAAGACACTAACTGTCAATAAATGTTTCCAAAAAAATAGGATATTAATGGGTAACAAGATTGAAGAGAGGGAATCTACTCACCTCCCCATTCCTCCTGTTCTCCAAGTAGCGCTCGGTAGTTATATGTTTCATAAGAGCACCCTTCTGGCTGCACTGTCCCATCTACACCACTAATCGTTCCCATATTTTGCCAAAGGTCACAGCCCTCACAGCTCTGTCAGAAGAATAACTCACTAATCTTCTGTAGGTAAAGCAGTCAGAGTAGGATAAACAGTTTCAATACCGGGGTAGTACTGTGCAACAGGAACTGGTAGCATTTTTAGCAGGCAAACCTGACTCTGGAAGGGGATTTTCAAAATCAGTTCAGTTAAGCTCATGGCAGTGACTACATGAACGGTCTTTGTTTGGTCTAATTATTTTTTTTTTTAATCTGATTTGTCATTGATGAATTGAGTGGAACTACATCAGTAAAAGCTAGGATAATTAATCCACACGAGTTACTATCACTGCATCAGTTTAACACAGTTTTGTAAATTTGGTGTAAATCACGCTGTGTCCTTGGGCAAGTCCAAATCCAGCTGTGCCCAGTAAAGATGCTGGTGCTTCCTGCCTGCTGTCAGGTGCTCATCACCACCTCCCCAGTCCCCCGTTACTGTCCCCACTTCTCTCAGTGGTGAGTCCTTCCCAGGCTTATCAGCAGCATTACCGTGGTTTAAACTGTCAAATTTTGTTAACACGGTTCGTTTTGTTTGAAGCAGGCTGGAGAGCACCGGAGTACCAATGAGCAGCTCTAGACAGCCTGGCATGCAGGGAGTGCTGCTTTTTGGTGATGACCAAGGAAAGCTCTGAGCCAGAGTTTAAAACTCTGGAGTTTCTAATGAAAAGACATGTAACCTACTAGACATTAAAAGGAAGGATTTTGGAGAGAGACTTGGGACAGTCGGGATGTTCTCAAACTAACTGACTGAAACAACTGATAGTCCCTACTTACCATAATGTTCTAGAGATTGTTGTATTTCACACAAGCCTGTCAGGGAGCCAATTACTCTTTCAGGTTGTAACCTCTTATACAGACACAGCTGTTTACAGAATGCATATTTGTCTACATCCTTAGTATTGCATCATTGCCTTTTTCTATACGGTGGGGCCAGTGAATGGCTCGGTGATTGCCCGTTCGTGGATCCCAGAGCCCAGCTTTGCACCTGCCATGTCTTCAGAAACAAAGACAAGCTGTCAGTGTTTGTTCTCAAATATACTTGGGCTCTTCTCTGAAAGTACAGACTGTGAACGGAGTTTACCCTTACTGGAAATCTGTTATTAATTAAGTTCAGTAGTCTCTGTAGTTCACAAAAGACACCAATTTCTCAAGCCCATTAAATGTTGTGTAGATTTTTATTCCATGTTTCTGTATTTTTCTTTAAGATAAATTGTGGCAGTTTGCACGCGTTTTGAAAAAACTCTAAGGAACTGCTTCTGTGTAGAGTGCCCTTCTGACTGAAGCCCTTCTCTGCTAAAAGATGCATTAAGCTTAAATCAAGATTCCACTAGATGGAGCACAGGGGTAGCATTTTCAGAGCTGGCCAACCTAGTTTCCTGGGTCAACACCTACAAGTTATGGAAATGGGGGAAAAATGTCTCTTAACGATTCTGTAAATGAGTGTTACAGATCTGAAAAGAATAGACTTTCACCTCTGTGTATATCACCAACAAAAACAAACTATCATCAGAAGTATGACCAAAGCAGTTCAATAGAAATTCTCCTGTAAATATTTTCCTTTATTTCATTGTTAGATGTGCTATGATGTCTCAGTGAAGTTATTTCACTATATTTTTATAGACCATAGGAACAGTTGTCTGTTACCAGTTCCTTTGTTCTAGATAAATTCAGAAGAACTAATCTGAGTTGAATAGAATACCCTTTTCTCTTTCCTCATTACTTCTGTTTATATGTGACCTTTGAGAATATTATTGGCTTGTTCCTAATCTAACTTAAACTGTAATGCAAATTTGCTGACTTCAGTGGAACAACCAAGTAGGAGAGATCAAGATCAGATCCCCTATTGGAAAAAGGTACTAACTAAGCATTTGTATTACACTTATGTGGTGCTCTTTATACAAATACTGAAAAGTCAGGTCCATTGCCTCACAGAAGATGACGTTCTAGAGTCTCTCCATATCGTGTCCTGAAGTTACTGGAACAGACTTTACTGCCTAGTGTGCTCGGCAGGTATAGATAGGTCTAAAGAAATACAACTTCCATTTTCATAAAGGAAGAAGAGTAAGCTACAATGCCAGAAGTTCAGCTATACTGAAGTTTTTAAATTAGGATTTGTCATCTCTTAAAGATCCCATGTAGTTAAATTTACCAGAAGACTTTGCATAAACTTAGAGCAGAATGTGTTACTACTATGGATTGTATTGCTAAAGGCAGTGGAACTTCCCATGAAAATATTTAAGTTGTGCTGGATTTTTACTTGATTGCTTATTTATGTATGAAAGTGCAAAGATAAACAACAAGTGACTTGAATTATATAGACAGGACTTGGACTTAATAACAAAAAAGTGTAACACTGACTTTTGTTCTTTTCCTTCCAAAACCTGTTGTTTCATGTTTTATTTCACCCACTACTGTAAATTAATATTAGTGCCTTAAATTAGAGGATAAAAAGTGAAATGCAACAGGAAGAGGTTTGGTGAAGAAAAGGTCAGCTCTGTCAGACAAAACATTATGCAATACTTCATACAATACAACTAGTACGGATACCAAATTCACCTCCATTTTACTTCATTTTGCATTTGATAGGTTTTTTTCTCCTTGAGGAAAACTGGGGATTTGCATTATTTAGGCTAAAATGCTAGACAAGAAAGCCATACTGAGGAAGAGGAGAGGCTTTGATTCAGCTTTTGTGTCTGGTGGGAACATTTTCTCAAAATGTAGGTGCTATTTCCTGTAATCAAGGGCTTTCCAGAGCCTGATAATCATTTCCCAGCTGTATCATTTTGGTGAATTATTTTTTAGCCTTGGGTTATTTCATGACTGGTTTTGCATATTAAGAATGGGAGAGGATCATATTCATCTTGATGATAGAAAACAGGGAATAGAACTCCCACAGCTCCCTCTCCCTTTCCCTCCACCTTGTGGAAAGTTTGGCTTTGTGCTAAAGCGTGAAAAAAGCCTTGACTGCAGTATGTCAGGCATATTTCAGCTCGATTTGTGTCAACCCTAATAAGTCAGCTGACAAGGTAATAAATTGGGTGTCTGTTCAAGACCTGGCACCTGTACAGGAAATAAAAGGGGATTTCAGTTGCAGGAGGTTTGCTTTGTTTTGCAAATGGACCTTTTCTCAAGGCTCCTCTACCTCCTCCCCCCTTCTCCTCTTTACTGAAATCATGTTATCAAAATGTTTATTTCAATTGTGACTGGAGCCAGTTTTTCATCTGGAAAATAAAGCTCTATGAGTATCCTTGGAAATGGAAATCCTTATGCTTTCCACTCTGAAACAAAGGCTTACAGAGCATTTAATTATTCATGTATCCTGCTGTTACATATGTGGTCGGAATAATTTCAAATTATTGAGGAGAAACTGCCTTTGTTCAACATTTTGAAACTTTACATTCATGTAGTTTGAATCAGACTAGGAAAACTGAATTTATTTAAGCCAGGGAAACTGTATTAGTAATATCTCACTATTTTTAATGATAATATAACCTTGTGACCAGGGTGTCTTAACGTGTATCCCTCTGTGTCTGACCTCCAAGGATGCAAGGCTGTTAGAGCCCTTGAGAGCCGAGCTTTTGTAGGTCCAGCTGTAGAGTTGTGTTTTTAGCTCAGGGGCCCCAGGTCAGTTCCCAGTGTGACGCGAGGTGGTGACTGCAATAGGGGCGAGAGCCGAGGCGGTTTCCTTTGGGTCTTCACTTTCGATACATGGATCTTTCTCTGTGCTTGGAAGAGAGACAACAGCTACTGTCTCTGACCCTTTTCCCTTTTGGTGACTTTCCTGGGCACCATGGAGGAGGTGTCTTAAAACTTTGGTTTCGGGCTCCAAGGCTGATCTGTAAGGCGGAGGAAGCAAAATGGGACCTTGTGTTCTTTGAAATGGGCAGCTGCCTTTTTTTTCCAATTGAATTTTCTCCACCTTTTCCCTCCTTCATTATCCCATAGGGATCTACCATAAGTAGATCTTCATTTCCACATGGAGAGTTCATCTCCCAGAATTTCCTTCTTGGACTTTTTTAATTAGAGGAAGTGATAATCTGACCCAGTGGAAGGAGAAGGGGGGAAATGGTTTATTAAAACAAATATTATCACCTTTGTGTAAAGTATGTATGAACTTTAGAAACAAGGAGGTGAAAACTCTCTCAAAGTCAAAACAGTTGCCTAAGTGCATACTTTGCACATAATAAGAAAATTATCAGCAGAAATGTTCAAAATCCAAGAAGATAAATCTGTGCAATGTATATAATAAGGTTTTCTATACAGTCTGTCTGTTCTAGGCTTTATTACTCCTTAAGCAGAGGACTGGACTCGATGACAAAAGTCTTACCTATCTGCTTCTGTCATATTTATGGTTAAAACCTAACATTTAAATGAGGAAAAAGTTTTCTTAAGTTCTCTTCAGTATTTTCAAGAAGTGAAAATGGAACTTGAGGGAGAAAAAAGGGGCAATATAAACCTTTAAAACTCCAAGTGAACTTTCAGAATCGTAATTGAATGCAAGCTGTGGACTTTCCTATCTATCACACTGTAAATTTAAAAAAAATACTTAGCTAAGCAACTCTTCTTTCTCCAGCATTGCATAGTGATATGATGGATTACTCTAAATTAATTACAGTAATCAGCTAGTGTTATGTGCTGTAGAGTTGTGATTCAAGCATGAAGGAAAGAATGTATAGCAAATTACATATATAAAAAATGTGTTGCAGGGTTAGCTCAAGTTTTACACCTTGGCCTCAGCCTGTGGAAAAAAAAAAAAGGACTCAAGGGTGAAATACTGAAAGCTGACCAAAAATGGAGGAAATGTACCAGTTCACATATCTTTGGATGTACTGCAAAGGCATTATATGTTAATAAAAGCAAAAGAATAAAGTAAGAAAACAGTACCTAATAATAACTGATACTCTATGTTGCAAGAGGTGTTTTAAATTTCCTGGTCATTGAAAAGATGTTAAGAAATGCCCAGCTCTTTGTGTTTGAATAATATCAGCTCCCTTCTGACCTGTTGTGAAAGGGATTGAGAATTTATACTGAACTTTACAGATGCCTCATGAGGTGAATTGCAAAAATCTGGTTGGACACATATAATCTTCTTTAAAAATATTTATAGAACACAGCTTTTATGAAAATTAAACATGTTCCAGGTGTGTATGGTCCAACTTCTGGGCATAGCTAAGTTGTCTTTGAAGTGGTAGATACACCTGTCATTGCTAGTCAAGAGAAATTCTTGATCTGCCAGCTGCTGAAATGAAACTTCGTGGGTTTTGTTGTGTTTTGGTTTTGTCCAAGAGAAAAACTGGGACGATTGTAGTAAAGGTAGGAAGAAGTTGCAGGTAGGATGTGGCAGCTGGCTGTGGAAAAGATATTAGTTCTCTTCTTCCTGAGCAACAACTCCTTGTAATGCTTCAGCTTCTCGGGATAAAATGGTGGATGTGATGCTATTCTGCTCGCAGGCTAGTATTGGGATTTTCAGCTGATTTTTTTCCTCGTTAATAGGGAGACTAGCAGCACAGAAGCTCAAGATGTTTCCTTCTAGCCTTTTCAAAACACTGTTATGGGAAGAGGTGCTAATGCCAGACGTATAAAAGCTCTGAATGGATGTCTCTGCAAAAATACGGAGGCGACCACAAAATTCAGTCATAGCATGGGGGATGGTTTGTAAGCTGAAACAGCCATGTTTGCTGAGGTTCCCCCATTTCTCAGTGCAGTTACCCAAAAGGACAGGGCATGGCCAGACTGTTTTCAGGGATGTTTTCCAGGTGTGTGAAACAAGGCTTTGGAAGAGAAGTATAATATGTCCTTTTTTAGTTTTGCACATTCAAGTATTTTTGGGGCCATGCTGTAAACTGTGTAAAAAATAATCTGGCTGAAAAAAAGGGAGGAAAAAAAAAAAGGCAAGGTTTGGGAAGAAGTGCCATTGAGAAGTGGCACTGAGACAAGAATGAGCAGACATGGATAGAGATATGCATGGAGACTCTTCTAGCTGATTTCATTGTAAGGTGAAGTTCCAGGTGAGACTAAAGTGAGAGAGAGATCTTGGTCTGTGACAGTGTTTCAGCTGAGGTTTTGCAAGGCTGTGACACCTAATGTGCAGTTTGTTACCACCTCTGCTCAAGTAGTGTCTTGGAGGTATGCCATTTGCAATCTCCATTTGAAGTTCCCTGAATTTGAATCCCTCAGTCTTCCTTCAACTATGAATATGATTTATAGATTTCTAAAATCTTGCACAACTTTGCACAAAGGTGGTGTTCTGCTGATAATTCCACCACGCCCCCCTCCCCAAAAATATATAGGCAGGAAAACATCTGAGACCTAGGTCATTTTTTTTCAGTGTGCAGATGACGGTGCTAATAATAATCTTATTTCTGACTCTTAGGCCCTAAACTGAGATGCACTTAATCCATTCATATCTAAAAAAAGATATGTGTGACTTTCCTACAATTAGTATCTTTTCTCTACTTTTTTCCTGCTTGCTTTTTTTCAGAGGCTGCCCCAGTTCAGTTCACCACAGTCCCACGAACATTTTCAGCAACACAGCAAAGGAGAGTAGCAGGAGGGGGTGTGAGGAAGCTGCTGTGGATCACGCTGTGGACTCCTCTCTTCTACAAAAAATGCCAGTTTAAATAGACATCAATCTGCAGCTGAGGCACCATTTCACAGCTACCTAAGCCATTGTCGCCTGGGCCACCCCAGTGCCCACAACCTCTCATCTCTCTCATGCTGGGGTTAACACTTCCCGATCTGTCCAAAAACTCACCCAGCAAAACCAAAGCAATTTGTTTGGAGCTCAGCCTCTGAATCAGTGAAATGAGCTGGGAGGAGGTGGGGCACTGAGGGGAGGGGTGTGACTGTGGCAACCCAAATTTTTATTAACCTTAACCGTGGAGGGTTACTGCCGTATCTGCCCTGCCCATCCCAGAGCTACTTCCTTCTTCCCCTGGTCTCAGCACTGACCTGAGTTAGGTCAGAGGTAGCTGTTCATTCCCTGTAGTCCAGGAGCTCGGCAGCAATAAAAGTTGCTGTCTGTTGGCTTTCCTGCCTTTGCAAATTTGTGGTTTTTTCTCCCCCTTTCTGGCAGTCCTGCCATTTTTCTCTACCAATTGCCCTTTCCCTTCTTTTCAAAGGCACTGGGCTTTGTCTCCTCCTGCTGCATTAATCCTCTTTTAAAGTGAGGTGATATGCTGAGCAGATTGAATATCTCACTGCTCCCGAAAGTCCTGTCACCTTCCATGCCCTTCCTTACAATGGAAATAGTCAAGGTATTTTAATGTCATACACCAGTGTTTGAGTATAGTTGCTGCTATACTTCAGACACTTCTGACCTGTGAGTTAGCAAGGATGGGTTTCTTCCACATTTGGGAGAACGGGAACATCATAGCACCTGCAGAGCACAGGAGTGCTTCAGCCTTTGAGTGTGCCTAATGCCACAACAGGGGTGGTGAGTGGGTGAGGGCTGGTCTTAAAAACCTGGTAGGCCTTAAGCAAAGGTTCTGCTGAAGTCAGTAGTAGCATTACTTGACAGAGGTCGCAGAACTTGGAGGCTGGTTTTATGTTTTACAAAAAGACTCCCATCTGATAAGTGGTAAATATATAGTAAAAAGGTTCTGTAATTCAAGTTTACAAAATTATTGATAAAACTTTTTGGATCTCTATTTCAGCATTTTATTCAGAAGTGTTGACTTAATTAGTTATATCTACGTATGGAATAACTACAGACTGTTTGAACTGCCCTGGGACTCGCCATGGACATGGTATTTGACACTCCTGGGAGTGGATTTTGCATACTACTGCTTTCATCGCATAAGCCATGGTAAGAGTTAACGAGTTTTTCATGGATTAAAATACAAAATATATTAATTATTTAATAAAATGAGGTATTTGGTTTTTTTTTTCCTATACTTAATCTATTCTAAGCATATATAGCTGCTCTTCTTCCCAAGGATTAGCAAAGACTCACTTGAGCATGGAAAACAGTTTATACATCATACTCTGTATAATAAACATGATTTTGTAAAAAGAAGGAGTATCATTTTGAAAGCGGTACCACAGTGAAAGTGAAGTATGATAGGAAAAAAATAGGAAGTACATAAAAATTTAGGGTTAGTATTCCTGTACGCCTGTATGAAAAGTACAGCACAGTACAGATAAATATTTCAAAAGAACCGTGGATGTACCAAATGGAGAGCAGTAAAAAGCAAGGTGGCTGAAATCATGACAGGACAGCTGGCTAACTTCATCCGTTTCTGTGTGTTTTTAAAAATCTTTTAAAACATTCAGTCATAGTTTAATTGGTAAATGAATAGAAATGTTTCCATACTTTTTGTATATATGGACATAGATATAAGTGTATGAATAAGGTATTTTAGAAATCTGCATTTAACACTTGACTACATAAATGCGAGCCTTGCCTTGTTTTTTTAGAAGTATGTTTTTAACCCTATTTGCTTTTATACATGAAAAAGGAAAAGCACAGTTTAGAAAGGATTCAACTCTTATTTATTGTAACAATGGAACCCGTGTAAATCATGCCACCCATTTCTGTGCGTACGTACTGTGAAGAAATAATAATATCGGTCTGTATGTATTTGTCTCATTACATATTTCTGTTCTATAGTGACAACACGTTTTTGCTCTACCCTTGTATATCCTATCTGAAAATGCAGTAACACCTTCTGTCAATCCTAATTTTGGGCCTGATCTAATGTCCATAGCAATGAAATAAGAATCTTCTTGTTGTTTAAGAGACTTTGGACTGGGCTTCTCAAGGCAGAGCGCCCACAGCTCGCAAAAGCTGTGGGATCTGGTAATGATAGCTTATGTAATGCGCTTTCAGAAAGGGAAAATGTTTTGATGCCAATAGGTCAGCGGAATATATGGAAGTAGGTAAGAAAGGAGCCTGCGCTGCTGCGGGGAGTGGGAGGGAGGAAGGGTCCCTCCCGGGTGGGGATGGGAGGCGGGTGTGAGAACAATGCAGGGTGGGTGCAGGGGGACAACAATGGTGGGGGG
>JAVKLA010000073.1:13136549-13147532 GCA_034782735.1 Sagittarius serpentarius
CACGGCGGGGGGGTGGCTGGGGGACAACATGGGTGGGGGGAGGGGGTGGGAGGCAAGGAAGCAGGGGGAGCTGAAACAATGCAGTGGGGGGGACATCGCAGCCCGGAGCTGGGAGCCCTGCGTGGGTGTACGCGAGACTGGGAATACGCTTCGCAAACAATGACATTAACAGTGCTGGCAGGACTACAGCCTCAGGCTGAGAACTGGACCAGAGCAGGAGGCTATTCCTGCAATTTAAAATAAAAATAATTGCCTTCAAGTGTTAGAAAATCACTAGCCTGGATGTGCTTTCACTGGAGTTAGTGGTAAAATTCCCACTGGCAGAGAAGGGAGTAGGGTCAGCTCCGTGCTCTCTAAAGCAACTGCACGTATTTCTGTTCCTGCAGCAACGTTGCATTTACTCTCGTGTGTTTTTCTGTATTTTGAGGGGATTGCACACTTTGACATTAATCTTGCTAGCAGCTTTAGAATTAAAATCCAAACCAATTCTGTCTATATGTAATGGAACTGAGGAAACTGCATAACAAAATGCTGCTCTTGTCTTAAGATCAGAGCTGAGATATTCTATAAATGTTAATTTACTCATCTTCAGGTTACAGAAATACTGTTCATTATTAGGTCTGTGCTACTTAGCAGTGAACTGATCCTACGTTGTAGGAAATCACTCTAAATGGAGATTTTAGCTTAACCAACACTCTTTTCTCTGGTCAAGCAGTGATGAAATCCATAGCATGGCAACAGCTGTGAAGGTCGGCTGCTTTGGAAGTTGCTAAGGAAATTTAAGTGTAGGAGATGGTTTTAAAAAGTAAACCGTAAACTCCTGAAAAATACCTTTGCACTTTGAGAAGCCAGGGCACTGGTACAAGGGGACAAAACACACCCTTGCGCTAGAAAGTAACAGGGCCTGGTGATTCAGGCTTGGATCCTAGAGCAAAGTTAAAAATTAATAGCACATGTATATCCCAGGAAATTCAAGCTGTGTGGGCTTATGTGTGGGGATGTAAATAATAGCACTAATTGTTTCAGACTGGAAAACTAAAATTCAGATACATTTTGCAGTTGCTTCTTAATACTTGATGTAATTTTGATGCAAAGAATCATCATCATCATCACACAGCTTTTCCTGTCTCCAAGCAATAATTTGATAACTCATACCCCTGGCTTTTTACTACCTTATTTCATGCAGTCCGTGGACTAATTGGATTGTCCATTCTGATATTTGAACAACTAGCCTGAATCATTACAGATTTTAAAGTTTCTTCTGTAGCAGAAACTCCACTATACAATATCAAGTTTTTACCCAGCACTTGGGAAGCTATTTTTTCCTCTTCGCTATATGTGTGTAATAGCTATTATCATAAACTGAAGTTATACAGCAACAAGAGGAAGTATTTTTAGGTGTGATCTCATTTTGCAAAGGATAGAGTTATTCTAAGTATGTGCTTGTATTTTCCATTGTTTGCAGTAGCCACTAAAAAGTTAGAAAATAAAATGTTTCACCACTTATTCCAGCATTCTTCTGGGCCTGATCCAAAAGCCATGGCGGTCAATGGGAGTACGTAGTTAGCCACTGCTTTTTCTCCTAGCATTTTAATGAATTTATAAATCAATGTAACTTTTCCCTTTGTTTCAGTAAAAACACCCGTTATGGCTGTACTACTAAGAAAAGTAGGCTGTAAAATCACAGGTTTTACTTTAATTTTTTTCAAGGAAGGATATGTGTGGGTTTGAGGGATTTTTACCAGATATTTTAATCTAGCATATATGGATTACTCCTCAAGTTTCCTCTCCAGGTGCAGAGTCCTTGCAGAGTTACTGCTGCTAGAAAGGGGGATTCGGCGGTCCCAGAGCAGTGCCGAGCCCTAGCCGTGGTGCAGCATACCCCTCCCTACACCCTGGCCTCGCCGATACTCCTGTTGCAGACAGATGACAACGGCAGTAAGGAATTTGGAGGCTCTGTAAACTAATTTCTTCAGCAGCCACACCTTTTAATCAGGGGAGGAAATCTAGAGACTTCCAGATCCACGTAAATACAAGAGAGACGCGCTTGTGTGCAGCCCATGTCCCGGCTGTGGGGCAGCAGGGGATTTCACGGCCAGCTCTGGTGTGGGGGGCTCTGCCGGGCCCAGAGGCACCCCCAGTTCGAGCTGGGCCCTCCGCAGTGGCTGCACTCTCAACCCTGTGCCCTAGTGTGGCAAAAACTCTGGTCCTGTGTGTAAGGGAGTAGTTTTTAATCTATGCTTCCCGGGGGATTGCTTCCTGCAGAGCGGTGTGGTTTTCTGTCAGCCAGGGGACCCTCCTCTCCTCTTTCAGGCCCTGGAAGAAGCTGTCCCAAGTCTGGCAGCCAGCAGGTTTAGAGAGCCTGTCTCTTTTTAACGGCAGCTTCCAACACCTCTTCTTTTGTTCTCCTTTACTGCTGGGGAATTTCCATTGCTTCAGTGTCCCTCCCCTCAGACAACCTGGGAGAAGCGAGTTTCCTTCAGCAGGGCCAACCTCCGCAGCAGCTGCATTGTTCTGCCAGGGCCACGGCGGCCCGTGTCAGCCGCTCGCCCCCATTGTCCGCTGGCGGCTTCCAGCTGCCCTGTGGGATACGTGACATGGTCCCTGTCAGCGAAAGGCCGAGCCAACATGAGCTGATGGTTTGAGTTATGTGCAGAGGTCGTAAAATAGGCCTCAGCTGATAGTATATCCTCGGCAGATTCCCCAGCTGCTACATAAAACTTTGAGTTAATGGTGTGTCTCTTAATAATTCTGAGTTTATTTATGGTGGATGAGAAATAAGCCTTCTACTATACCAGGCGTGTTCTGGAGAAATAGACTCCAAGCTTCTCAGACTCTTCCCACCCCACAGGAGTGACCTTTTGGACAAGGCCAGCTTCTGAAGGGTCAGAGGACAAAGAACAAACCCTGAAAACTCACTTCAGCTTTGTCCCTCAAAATGCCATGCCTCAGATCTGCGGCAAAATGTCTCAACGGAGGATGCTGAGGAGGTTTTCTTTCTAAGATTTCCAAGAATTGGAAGCTTTGTGAACTTTTCATCTCCTGTTTTGTAGAATTTTTAAAAAAGAGGGTTTCTCTTTGCCACGACTTACATTACTTCTGCCTCTTCTCCCAGTAAGCATCTTTTGTTACACTTTGATGGAACAACTTCTTCAGCAGCAGAGTTGACTTCAGAAGTTTCTGGCCGCTCTTTCCTGCACCGTGCTGCAGTTCACCACCCACTCAGTTCTGGAAAAAAACCTCCTGCATGGAGACTATGTGCATAAGACCACTGAAACAGTCCATGTTAAAAAACAGGGTTCTGTTGGATTTCTTTCTTAAACAGTTCAACTCAGTTCAGTAGTCATAGGGTCAACTTAGCCATGGGGCAGGACAAATGGTCCTGCGCAGTGGTCAAGTGCATAAACAACATAACCCAGACTTGCTAGCACAGAATCTAGAGGGTAACTGGAGACTTCAGAGAGAGCAGAAAGGATTTTCTGCATCAGTAGTGCACAGGCAGGTAATTCATTCTTTTATAAGGAGCCAGAGTGGGTAAATTGGGGCAGGTAGTGTCTGAAGATTCATGCCACTAAAATGACTGGAATGGGCAACAGTAAAACCCAGTCCTATTCCTTCTGCTAATTATATACGTAGTGTGCAATAGTAATCCTAATATGTTATCCCTTTGGCCACTAGTGTAATGCTATTTTCACTGTTGAATGAGGAGGTGAGTTTGAACTTGCAAGCTTGTTAAAGACAGCAGGGCTCAAAGTCTCTTCAACATCTACATTTACTGCTTCTTTTTGGAGGGTGTATTGGAATCGTATGATTGTACTATCTTTATTTATCTGACCCATTCCTGCCTTTGAAGTGCTCCTTTCATCTGCAATTTATAATGTACTTGTCTGAAGTCAGTATATTAGAATGGACTTTGTTAGTAGATTTTATATTAAGAATTGATAGTATATTGAAATAATTTTGGATTTAAAGGATTTCAGATTTATGGGAGATTCATTATAATAAAATGATGTCTGACTTTTGTTATTGGGAACATGGTCAGAGACACAAGGTTTTATTTTCAGGAAAATCTGTATCCCCCTAGAAATACAGTAAATGGCAATGTACTTTTACATGCCAGAGGTTCTGTCCAGAGGGCAGGGGGAGAGGGTTGGGTGGTGTGATTTTTTAGGCTTGTCCTTGCATGTGGGAAAATGCCATTGTTTACCTGACTAGAAATTCAGTACCATATTGATTATCCAGCATGAAACAAATTTAATTCCACCCCAGTGAAAGACAGAAAACTTTGGGAACTGTCAAGTCACTGAATGAGGCTCTGCTCTTTTTCTTGTCACAGCTTGTGTTGATTGCAAAGGGAATTGATACCTGGTGATTAAGAGAAAAATATTCTCGTGAATTTTAGAGAAAACATTTTTTGCCATTCTGTCAGGTTTTTTTTCTTATTTTTTAAACAGGCTTGGGAGAGCAGGATATTAAAATGCTGACTCTGCTTGCCTTGCAAAAATAGCAAAAGCAATAGCTGGTTGTCATATTTTCTGTTCTATCTTCTGATTGATTCTAGTCTAATACCTGCAGACAGCATAACATGAATTGAAAATAAATAGAGAGTTCATGTGATTATGATTCATTCCCTGCCTTCCAAGTCTACTGTAAATAAACTACATCATTTGGTATTCCTATACACTTGTTTTTATAACTATATCTTTTACCTTTCACTTACTTTTCAGAAATAAGAGGTGCTCCATTATCACGTCGTTTTATTTTCTGAGTGGACACTGAATTTGTAAAAGACCACCGTCAATCTTAGCAAACCAAAATGTTGCCATTCCTTCTGACATTTAAATATGTATTTTGGTTGAGAATGTTCACCTGAAAACTAACTCGGTTGCAACGAGGCTTCCTGACATGGAGTGGTCTAGGGTCCCATAAAATTATAGGACCTGCTTGTATTGTTTTCGGGTTGTTATTGTTCATAATAAGTTCCTGTTGTTTGAAAGACTGATTTCTTGTATACTGGCAAGAATAAGGTCCTGATATGAGGTGAGGCTGACTCATTTAGTCTGCTAAATTTATTGTGGCACATGCAAATATCACAAGCCCCTTTCTGTTCTACTTTAGAAGCTGTGAGATAAGTGACTTTCTGAAAAATCTCTGTAACCTGAAGAGCTCAGAAGATGGAAATAAGAGGAAATCCACTAGAGAGTTTTAACTTCATTTTCATTTCTGAATGTCCAAAAGATGTTTACAGGTGAATAGATATGAAATGCCAGAGGTTATTAAGAATGACGGCAGTAACAAATCCGCCAACAGTTTGGACGGCAAACAAAGTGATCGGCCATGGATTTTTGGCTCTTTAGAACTGCTGTAGGATGTGCTCATGAGTGGGAATATGATGTAGCTGGGGGTAGGATGTGGCTCATTGCTACAGGTGAGGAATTAAACTCCATGGTCTTGGTTCAACATCTATCCAAGAAGACATAAGCGGCTTATTTTTGGATGATGGAAGGGTATCAGGAGAAAAGTCATTATACACTTGCCATGATTCTTGTAGGTTTTCCGTAAATGTCTGGTAATTGCTTTTCTTTGCCACAGGATACTGGGAGAGATGGATCTATGATTGTTACAAATTAGGCCTTGATATGAGTATAAAAGCAATCTTAAAAAATTTTTGGATGATGCCAGAGACAATGTATCTTTTAAATATCATGAAATATGTATTCATGAAAGCGTGAGCTGACACTAGTATGACACAATTTTTATACCAAAAATTCAGGTGGTAATTCCATCTCCTCTCAGCACTGTTTATCCTTTCTCAAGCTCCCAACATGAAGAGATCTAGCAAACTCCCCAGTACAAAATGAAAAAGAAACCATATTCCTCCATTTTCCTTGTTAGTTGTCTTTTCTTATGGTTGGGAAAGGGGCCAGCACAAGGTTAATACTCCTCTTAAGTATCACTCAAGTCCTGCTTTGAGGGTTTATGTAATACCTTGTTGTTCTTGAGGCTCTCTATTAGACCTGCGTTAGCTAGAGGTACCTATGGGTGTCCGGAGGGTAGACTCTCATCTTTTTCCTACCTGCAGTGCCTGAGTTGTTCCTGAGTGCGCAGGCTGGGTCTGCTTGCACGAAAGCAAGTTTGTAATATGCTTTTACAGTAAAACATTAGAAAATGGAAAATAAATATTCTCAAATATTCAAAGCCATGAGGAAAATCTCTGCTCTTTTTCATCTAAATTTTTCTTTAAGGTGGTAAAACCTAAACTTTCTGAGGCTTGAAGTGAATTCCAAAAGTCATTTGTGAAATGACTGTCTTCTGAGATCCCCAGGAAATGTGCAAGGTGTGTGAATTAAACAGGTGGTTGTAATGAAGAAACTGATACATTGCACACATGACTGTTGTGATTAGAGTCATGCTCCTGACTATTAAACTAATCTGATAGAAGTGTCATTGCACATGAACATCTTAAAACAGTATCTTACGGGATGAAGCAGGAGAAGAAAGTTTGCAATAAATTAGCATGGGTTGACCATTCAAAAAGTCAGTTGTCTTCACACATTCGTATCCTTGCCTAGTGCTGCCCTCTAGTCTGTGCCTGTGCATTTTAAACAGGGAAAAAATATAATCCCTTATTAGCCTGAGTGGAGACAGGAGTATGAAAGCATCTAACTCACTGTGCAAAGAAACAGTTCATTTGACATACTTTTCCAAGTGTGCTGCTGAAAAACAATGAAATGGTGCATAACACTTGTACTTTGTAAGGTGTTATAGAGCATAAAGTAAAATTTGAATTACTCGAGTTTTGAAGTGGAGCTTTCTGCAGTTAGTGAGTGTGGGACAGGAGAAACTAGTTCTTCTGCAATAGTCTGAAGATTTTATTTTTATGGGGTTTTACCTGAAAAAAGATTTGAAATAGTTCTATTGCCCACTATTTGACCTCTTAAATATCATAGAACCACCTTCAATCAGGTGACTTCAGAAGTTGAAGAGAGAGGCTGTATGTTTGGAAGTTCAACTGCTTGTTCAAGGAGAGCAGTCCAGTTATGTCTGTCTTCTCTTTCCTTTTTGTTTCTGTCTTAAACTTTGAATATGTATCTTATGCTAGAAACTTAGAGTAAGTGAAAACCCACCTGAGAATATATATTCTTTTTTCCCTTGACCTTATTTTCAGCCATGTTACTTACTTCAGATAAAGGCTTCTCACTAAATTAGAGAGAAACATAAAAATGCTCACTAATATCTATTTTCTGAATAAGTTGCACAGAAATCGGTTAATCCAGGCTCATTTTAAACACATTTGTTTCCTAAACCAATTGCAGTGACTTCGGAGATGCTAGCTCCGATTTCTGATACAGCAGCTTTGCACACTGTCTTGCTAGAGGGCTTTGTCGTGGGCTGGAGGGATGTTCAAAGAGGGACAAGGTGCATTTTTATGTCCCTTCCATGTTTTGCCAACCTATTGAAATCAGCAGATCAGCAATAAAAGGTACCAAATGTAACAACCATTTTTAATTTGTGATATGAAAATGTGATTGTAAGGAATTAGATTTAGAGTAAAAGCACATGTCATATAATTCATCAAACAGCAGCAGCGATAACTATTTTTTGTCACTAAGTTTTAAAGTAGAAGCAGAGGCCTAGAGAAATAAAAGGCATTGTTAAAACAGATGGCCCATTGAGATGCTTGTGCTTTTTCTGTTACAAAAAGAAGTTGTTTTTCTCCTGCTGTGCTAGTAAAAATTGCCTGGTCATTATTACTCTGTTTGTCAGTCTGTATAGTTTTAGCACGGAGAAAAAAAATGCACAGAACGCTCGCTCTCTGCATCCCTGCTCTGAAGCAGCACTTTAGCAAATAGGCACTATGAAGACTTGTAGTACTTTGCAATTTCAAATAGTTCTTTGAAATTTCTTTTCAAACACTTTTCAAACTGTGCAGAATTTAGCTTTGGAGCACCTTCACAGCCTACCTGCAGGGAAAGGTAAGGTGGCTCCTGGAGTGCGCGTGTGCGGTTCCGTGGCTGGGGGATGTGGGGCAGGGACAGGGACGTAGCTCTCCTCCTGGGGAGATGGGCAGCTCTGAAGGGCTTGGGCTCGCACTTCTGTTCCTCAGTGGGACATTGCTAAAAATTGCCATTTCTGGAGTATTAGGACGTATCAGAAATATCATTGCAATTTCCATTTCTTCCATGCTTTTAATGCAAATTTTTATGTAATTTAAATACAGTTTTCCAGTGTGTATCCATCAATACATGTGTATTCTATGCATGTACACATAGAATTTTTTTTTTAATTATATTTGGTATCAGGTTATGTGACTGAAATATTTCCAAGTGTGTACAGTCGATCCTTTCAGAATTAGCTAAAATTAAAAAAAAAGAAAGAAAAAAAGATTGTTCATTGCTAATCGCACCCTCAGTTTTACTGACTAATGTGCACTCCTTGCAAAGAATAGGTGCTTGATTATTTGCAAATTTGAGAAGGGTATTGTTTTTTAGCTATAAGAAATTCAAAATGATGTTTTAAAGCAGACTAAAAGTGCATTCCACCCCCACCCCAAATGGCAAGCTGTTCCTTTCAGGATATTACTCAGATTTCTAGAAGCTGGATGTCTGTAGTAGTTTTCCTTGCTTGCTAAAAATCTAGTGAGGCCATTACCATTTCAAATACTTTATTATACATTTCAAGATTGGCAATTAACATTTAGAGTGTGTTTGGAGCAGACAAAACATAATTGTATCTGGACAATGTTCTTTGCATGTATGTTTCCTTCAATGCATCTTTATAGCCTTAAATAAAGTATTTAAACTGCCAAAAATGCTTTTTGAGTATAAGAATGGCAATCTTTTCCACATCACGCTCTGTCTAAATTGATAGCATGCGGGTGGAAGATGTAACTTAATAAAAATTACTAACCAGATTTTTTGCCCTTTTTCTCTTTTTAATAGCTAGAATTATCAGTAAGTCCTTTTTTTGGCATAACTTTTCTTTTTTTTCGACCAAAGATATTTAAATAACCTACAGTATTTCTCAATTAGTTTTTCTCAAGAATCAGTAATTGTCAAACCTGAATAAAGTCAGCAAGGTTAAATATTTTAAAAGTGAAATTACTTTTTTAATCTTAATGAAGAAATGCTCTAAATAGAATGTAAACATTCTGTGGCAAGAAGATGTCTACAATGTTCTCATGTATAAAGCTGTATGAAAGACACATATCCTAAATCGGAGTGACTCAGCTGTTGTTATGGTATTCATAGTCGGATTCTGTAAAGCACTTGGATTTGAGCACTGCATGTTGGCCTCTGGGCTACTTATTTTGAGGGCTAAATGGGAACTGAGGTATTCTGAAAATTGCTTTCTGTTGCTGGCAAACAAAAATTGTGACTAATCAAATCATGCTGCTATGTATGCATGGGGAAGTGCAAGGTTTTGTAGGGTCCAGGAGGAGGAGTCTTGATTCTATCTAATCATTAACTTCCCAGAAACTCTTACAAACTTTTCTTCTGAAAAAACCATGACCATGCTCAGCTTTTCTGATGAGGACAAGTATGTGGCAGTCATTACGCAGACTGTCAGTAAAACGGAGGGGGCATTGCTTCAGACAGTGCAGAGGAACCTGGGCACGTGACCTTGTAGAACACGGGTGCGGTTTTCCCTCGCTACTTTTAACTCTAATAAAATTAGGAGAATTCCTTTCTATTTAATACACATACATCACAAATATCACTGTCATTCTTATGACATACCCTGCCATTTTGTAGTTGTAAATTGAGCAGTGGCAAAGCTATTGCTAAGTATAAAAAGGGAAGTGCAGACTCTGAGACTGTAGTAACGCTATGGCATGCGACATGTTTTCACAAGGAACCATTTCAGAAGCCTTCCATCAACTGGAGACTGGCCTATTAAATTGAAACAGAAAAAGGTATGGGTTTTTTATTTTATAGCACAGTGGTATAAGGAAAGTATATGCTTTATTTGTGCATCATGTATTTTACATGCTTTCATGTTTTCTTTTATTTTCTTTTAAATTGCAGTCACTATTAACATATACGGATGCTGCGATCCTAAAAAGTTTGTAGTCATAAAAATAAAATCTTACCTTTTTTTCAGTAAGGTAACCTATAATGTATTACAGAAATAAAAATAAAAGGAGTTTTTCATCCCAAACTGTCTTTTAATTTAAGATACTTTTGACTAGAAATTACCTTCTATTTAAAAAAAAAGAAATAATTTTTTTTTAAAGGAAGTGTTCCAGAGTTGTTTGTTGCCTAGAAATGATGTGAGGCAGGAATGAGCAAACCTGTGAAAGCCAGCTCTCAAGTCTTTCCCACTATTTGCGGCTTTGCTCTTCTGCTGATCGCTGTTATCCACTCATTCTAACATGAAATTTTAAATTTTTTTATTATAAAAGTTGTTTTGGTACTTAAACATGTTTTTTATTTGTTGATTTAAAGTTGAAAAATAAATCTAAAAGTATTATGGAGAAATGCAGAGTTAAGTATGTAAGCTTGTTGTACCATTAGGAGCTTCCCTTGTACCCTATGGTTAAAATAAATCTGAGTCATGAATGCTTTGCAGCATTCCTATGGGAGAAATGGCAGTGTGCAAAGTGCCCACAGTACACCCATAAAATAAATTCATACTTTCGTGGTTTAACCCCAGCCAGCAACTAAGGACGACACTGCTGCTCTCTCACTCCCCTGCCCCCCCCTCCAGTGGGTTGGGGGAGAGAATCAAAAAAAAGTAAAACTCATGGGTTGAGATAGAGTTTAATAGGACAGAAAGGAAGAAAATAATAATGATGGTTATTACAATAATAAAAAATAACAATAATAATAATAATACAAGAACTGCAATATACAAAAGAAGTGATGCACAATGCTGTTGCTCACCACTTGGTGACTGATGCCCAGTTAGTTCTTGAGCAGTGATCCGCCCCCCTGCCCCAGACAACTCCCCCCAGTTTATATACTGGGCATGACGTCCCAT
>JAVKLA010000073.1:13147581-13161858 GCA_034782735.1 Sagittarius serpentarius
GTGCCCCTCCAGCCTCCTTGCTGGCTGGGCAGGAGAAGCTGAAAAGTCCTTGACTTGGTCTAAACATGACTTAGCAATAACGGAAACCATCAGGGTGTTATCAGCCGCCTTCTCATACTTACCCAAAACACAGCACTGTACCAGCTACTAGGAAGACAATTAACTCTATCCCAGAAGAAACCAGGACACATACTAAATGATAGAATTTTAAGAAGCTATAATATAAATTTTTGCTCTTTTGTCTTTAAATACAGGTATGATTTTTAAGTTAACCTTTCTTCTAAGAGCACTTCAACTTCACCTAGCAGAGTTATGTTGGAAAGCAGGAAGCTGGTTCAAAGAAATAACAAAGGATATGTGAATGCAACCTCAGCTAAACAACAGGCTTCAAAAAAACTCATTGCATGGTTTGAATTCTTTATTTCTTGTCCAAAACATTTTGCTAAGCAATTTCATATTGGATACCAGGATGGTGATTTGGAAAATTTAAAGTCAGCAGTAGCTTTAAATTACTGAATAGTAAGAAAAACTAAACTCATAATTAGATAGATTCAGAAATTATTGACCTTTTTTTTGCTAAATATGTATCTTTGGTAATAACATTTGAGCCTTTTGGAGTGGTTTTTTCATAGTTAAACTGCAAAGTGTTTTGCAAAGGAGATGAGTTTCATTATGCCCCTCTGTAAAATAAGGGAAGGATGGCACAGGCAGATGAAGAGACTTTCCTAGAACACGGGCAGAGCAAGGGACAAACTCAGGGGTGAACTCCTCAGGCTGGTGCCTCCAGTCCAGAGACAGTGCTTCCATTACAACAATTCTGCAAGTGAAGTGTTTTTTGGTTTTTTTTGTTTGTTTTTTTTTTTTTAAATTTATTATTTTTTTAAATGAATAGATACATTTCCTGTTTTGTGACTATCCCAAATCTGAAGTTTAACTGGCAGAAGTTGTGCTATATAGTTTATTCGCAAATCAATCTGCATTCTTACTTGTGATTTGAGTGGTTTCTTCTGGATGTATGTAACGCTTAAAATAAAAAAAGCCTGTTTAAAGATGTAGGATATTTTACATGCCTTGCAGATATGACTGTGTAATAAATACAATTGTATATGTATGCTCCCTGTGGCTACAGAAGTACATATTCACAGAATAAAAACCACAGTCAAAAGAATCCAGACTGCTTATTTTTATACTTACTGATATCCCAGGGAAAAAGGTAAAAAGCAGTTTATAAAACCTGGACAAAAGAAGGATGTAACTTTTTTTTTTGCTCCCTTGGGCTGAATCTCAGCTGAAATAACTGACAGTTTTTGGACTTACAGAAGGAAATGATGAGTGAAGATAAATATCCAGATGTTTGCTGGCCAGATGTGTAAGGTTACATTTTGGAAGGCATGAATGTTCTACCTGTGTCTTCTAAGAAGGAAGCTGCAAATAGTAAACATGCTAAATTTTTATTTCTATAGTTTGGGGGGAGAAAAAGGGGTTCAAAGTAAAACTCTGTTTTGCCTTCAATCTAGTGTCTGAAGAACAGATGCAGGTTGCACATGCAAATTTGCACAGCATACAAGTGGGATTTTTTTTAATGGCCATTATGTCTGCGTGGCTAACATAGCACCCTTTGTGCATTGTTTTTAATTTAGGGGAGATGCAGCTCATGGAACTGTCTTAATTTTCCAGCAGTAGGAAATAGGTGTGTCGAGTCTTTGAAAGTTTCCTATTTTCTGTTCCCATGTTTCAAGCCACTTATTTACGACAACAAAAAATTTAAACCTTGACTTTTTCCCCTCTTTCTCCCGCCTACGCTAAGTCTCTCCCTTTCCCCCCTAACATACAGATCTGCTTCTTTTCAAATAAATTGTTGGAAGCGGCTGCCTGCTTATACAGCAGCACAGCTCATCTCAGCTTGTGCTTGCTCTCAAACTTGGGAAGAGGAAAGAACAGTCTTGTTAAAGTCAAGTAAATAACTTAGCTGCTAGGCAGTAGGAAAAATATTGGATTTGATTGTGTATTATTCCCATATGGGTGAGATATATTTAAAATTGAAAAGGAAACCAGCTCCCTTAAAACTTAAAGGGACAGATTTTCAAAAATTGGCAGCCAATTTTCGCCTATAATTGTACTTAATGTGGAAGGGATTTTCCTCTGTTGATGAGGGATAAGAGGGTCTTGCCACCAGACTAGCAGTGAGGCAGAGGAGGCCCCTTCCAGCACGTAGATGTTGTTACTGGCCAGATCTTTCTCTCCTTCCTTGGGCTAAGGATCTCCCATGGCCTGCAGGGCCCCGGAGCAGCGGGCAAGGGCTGGAGCCTGCCCCAGTGCATGGGAGGTGATGAACTCATTTATGTGAACTCCCTGCTCTTTTAGGAGCTCCAAAACAAGCATGTAAAGAGTGAAACTTTTTTTTTTTTTAAATATTAAAAAGCCCACTTTTAAATGGGGTTATCCTTCTCCTGGACAGGCAGTGTTGCAGCACGTTCCAGCACTGCAAACTCCCTTAAATGGCATGGCCTGTAATTTTAAATGGAAACAGCCTTGAAGGGTTTTTTTGTTTATTGTGCTTATGTAGACTTGGTTTTGTGTTCCCATTCTGGCAGTGTGTAAACATTAGAAAACATAATAACCATATAATTACAGAAGTCCAGTCTCTTCCTCCTTAGAAAAAATAAAGAGCTTCCAGAAATCCTTGTCTCAAAGACACAGGCTGTCCAACCCCAAATTTCTTCAATGGATTACTCATTTCTTCCCAGTCGTGTATGAGAACAAATAGGCTCTGGAGCATGATCTGAGTATCGGCCATTGCAAGCATGTAGAAACGGCTTGTTTCAATTTCAGTTTAATCCTCAGAACGTTACTTGGAAGTGTCATGTGCTCAGGACAAGGGAAGATGTTAAAAGGTGCAAAGAGAGTGTGGAGGTATCACCAGATGCAATACTGGCCGTCACGAGTGTTTGCATATAGAGAGGGAAGGGGAACAGTTAGGAAGAGAGAATGACTAAGAGGGATGGAGAGTGACCACGAAGAAGTGATTCTAGAATTGGTTTAATCCTGGTCCTGGGAGTTCATCCCTTCTCCTGGAGCAGCTGCTGCTAGCCGTGAGAAGAGAATAAATCGCCAGGCCCTGAGAAAAACCCCTTCAGCTAAAGGTTGAGTAACCAGGGGGCACTTGGAAGCTGCCCTGGTCCATCGCTGTGGTTATGGTGGGCACCGCAAGCCCCCTGGGAAGGCAGGGGTTCGGGACCCTGCCACCCACCTCCTCTTCCCACTCGTGGCTGCGGTTTCCTCGTGCAGGTGGGTGGACCGGAGAGTGGAGTGACAAAACATGTAGTTCAGATTTGCTAGTCAAACTAGTAGGTTTTCAGGCATGTCGTGGTGGCTTATCTGCACGTGTTGCCGGTGCTGCCAAGTCTTGCAATATTATCACCTGTCTCAGGAACTTTATTTGCGGTGTTGGTTTTGAAATAATTCTGAGATTATTTTTCTTTGGCTTTGATTTTTGTGCCTATAGGACACATTTACTTTGGTTTTTTTTCTGTGTCTTGGAGGAGTGAAATAATTTTTATAATAGTGGAAAAGGTCTAGACTACAGCAGTTGAAGGACTAAGAGAAATCTTAGATATTGCCACAATAACTGTATAGAAGGAGGAGACTGGGTCAGGCAAAGTGGGGTACATTCAGATAGGAAAATTGTATGGATCTGCCTGTGTGAGTGGGATAAGAAAGCACGGCTGGATGTGAGGGAGAGCGTGGGGAGGGCTGGATAGAGCAGAGGAGTGTGACAGAAAACAGTAGGCTTTGGGGTGGTATGGAGGAACGTATGCGGAGCGAGGACAAGTTTAGGAGGAGTGGTCTGAGGCTAAGGGAGGAAATTTATGATGGATAAATTTATGGCTACTGCATGATAAAGTTGAGGGATAAAACCCTGTCCAATAGAAGCCCGCAGAAGTATTGCTGTTAATTACAAAATCAGAGTTTTCACCAAAAATGAAGGAAAGTCCTCTTTTTATATCAGGCACTAAGAAATCCTCTATTTTGCTATACAGCTAAAATGAAATTTAGCAGTAAAGTTTGGGCAGTCCTCTCTAGTCTGCTGAAAATACTGTAGTAATTTCCCAGTTAGTTATACTTCAAAAGCTTACGATTGTCAAGCAAATATAATGATTTTTCAATGTGTAGACTGGCAACAGAAACTTTTAGTGGATGAGTTGTGTAAAATTGTCCTCTACTCCCTGTTATAAAGGAAAAGTCAATGGCAAGCGCTAGAGGACTATATTTTTATTATCTATTTTTTTTGGTATGTTTTTTATCTTTTTAGCGATATCTAAGATTTTTAATTTGCTTATGTTCAAGAAAAGACTGTATTAATATTTTTTAGTTACATATAGATTTATATCTATTAGTTGAGTAATACGAGCATCCCTTGAGAGGTGCGCTACTGAGTGTTAATATAATTGCTGAAAAGTTTCACACATTTTTTCAGTTGGGAGTAATATCCATATGTAGTGTCTTTTGCGTGAGGTGATAGCACAACATTTTACACATTAATCAAAATAATTCACAGAGCTTACTTCATCTTCCACTCTAGTAGGATATGGTTACTACACAAATAACTTTAGGACAGGAAGTAAGAATAATACTGTAATTAACTGAAATTGCAGGGGAACTTAGGTAGTCAGAATGTAATTATGCAAGGCAGAACTCAGTCAGGAAACAGGATTGACTTTCCTGTTCTTTTGAAAAATGCCAGAGGATTGCTAATATTTATAAATGGTTTTTACACATCAACTGAATGATGATGCCTGTGACAGAGGAGCTGCCTTTAAAATTACGCTAAGCAGTTGGTTCCTCTTTGACTCAGTGATAAAGATGCTTCCTCCAGAAGCAGCTGTTAAATTTCCTTCTTGCAAGATAGATTTCCTTAACGGTGTCACATTGGCCCAATCTTTATTAGTTTGTCAGGATTAATTTGGTTGCAGTATATCCAAAGTAAAGTCAAATTGAAAATGACTGACTAAAACTGGTTTATTTTAGAAAAAAGAAAAAAACCCAAAGTGCGTATTCTATGGTATGTACGTCAGACACTGATACAGGAAAGTTCAGCATGGTAGATACCGGCTCAATAGTGAAATGCAAAGTTATCTCTAACTTTCAAACGATTACAAGACCTTGCCTAACTTTAGTAGAAATTGTTTATATAACCTGTATCACTGCTGAAAGTATTTGCCATGTGGTTCAGAAGTAGCACAATACAGGTAAAGTTAGAATTAAACTCTGTCAGATGAAGTAGAAAACAGGAGTAGCTACTAAGTATTGTCAATTAAAATCCAAATGCAGGGAAAAATATCTAGTTCAGGAAGAAATTCACTGTATCTGTGATTTGCTCTGAAGAGAGCTTTGGAATGCTAATTGAAACCAAAGTATTGCAGCCCCCAAGCCTGACTCAGGTGAATGCTGTGTTGACAGCGGCTTTGAATGCTAAATACTGACAGGGACAAATGAGCCACAGTGTAGTCCTGCTGTACACTATCGATTCCCATACACGAGCCACGGCAACTTTAATTGTAAGCCTGGGGTTATTCTCCAGGCAAGTCTTGAATTTCACCTTTGATTATTTTATTTGTTATTTATTTATTATTTAATTTATTTATTATTTATTTTAAAATTTATGTTTTCAGTACTTTTAAGGATTTTAAGATTAAATCATTGACTACTGTGTTAAACTTTGAAACAGATTACAGTTGTTAGCTATTTTGAGATTGGTATTTATTTTAAAGTAAAAATTCAATTTTTTCTTCTAAATTTCTTTTCTATCCATAACTGTGAATAACTCTGTGAATTCTCTGTAATCTACTAGGTTGATACACTACATTTACAGTATGGTGACCATTAAATACGTTATTTTGTAGAAGAGAGCATGATGTTATACTGATTACAATTTAGTGTAAAATATTTATAATACTGTAATCTGACACTTCAAGAATATTAGTGCAAACTAAAATTGTTAATTGTACACCTAATTTTACCACATTGACTGAGTTAATCTAAACGGTAAAATCACAGTAAATCCACTGCCCTCTTAATGATCTTGAGAGATTTGTTCTGATTTTGACACGTATATTTGTATGGAAATAAGAGATCAGTAAGCAGTATTGTTTACATTAGGTGCGACAGTTCTGTATCCTGCTTTAAGGAAAGCTAACCGAAAGCTTACTTCTGCCATTTTGGATTCCCATAGTGGTGAGCAGATCAGCAGAGAGATACAAAACGTTAATCCTTCATACTCACTAAAGTATGTCTGACATCATGAGCACGATTCTGCGGTATTTCTTAGGGCAAGACTTGCCAAGGCTGTAAAGAAAATGTTTTTGCAGGGAGCCTTACTTTGTCCTGACATTTATGTGAGGACACAATTCGCCGTGAACCTTTTAGTCTTCCTCTTCCTTCAGAGAATAATGAAAGGAGCCTATTCATCCTGATCTCCTGGCGTTTTCGTGGAAAAATAATAGTTCAACTGCACAGGCCCACTCCTCATCTGAAATATGAGTAAGCCCTGGAGCCGGAGCAATCTGTGCCCACTGCATATTTCTACCAGGATGCTGGACTGTTGCCATTGTTAATAATGTTGAACCTAAAACCAGCATCCACAAATGAAAGAAACAGATAAAAATACTTATAAAAGATCAATGCTTATAGTATAAATATACCAAAGATCACATTAGAAAAAACATGTAGGATAACTGTTTATTATTACATTAGGTTTTAAAATATTTACACTTAGAAATGGCCTTCGCTCATTTTGTAGTTGGGGAATATTCCTTTGGGAGCAATGGCAGGATGTTTTCTGTTAACCTCATTTTTTTTTAACTAGAAAAGGAAAACCTTTTCTAGCCAATTCTTCTTTTTTTTCTCCTTGTAACTAGGTAATAAACTTGTATCTAAAAAAACACTTGCTAGAAAGTGCTGTTATCTGTTTAAAATTTACGGAAACACCGTAGTTTAGTGGTACAATAACTAATGCTCAATTATAGAGGAATTCCTCCGGAAGAACAAGTCATGGCTGCAAATGCCAAATAAATCTGGTGGTGTGACACGAATAGTAAAATTTCATAACAATAGTAATCTGAGGGTTATGTTTCCAAAGAAGATTGCACTGATAGTACAATAGCTGACCTGGCCATGTTTGATTTGGTGTGTATGTGAGGCATAATGCTACTAAAATATTGAGGATTGAACAGGGTGACTCACTGTATATGAGGTGAAGACTCATGAAATTATAATCCAGATTAAGTACTTAAAAAAAACCCCAAACCGGTATTGTGGCTGTGGAGTTCTCCAAAACCGGAGTCTTTCCTCTGACTGGTACCGCTGACTGCAGTGTTGTAATCCAAATGCATGACTATCAAAGCAATACAGTTTTGTAATGCCCTATGAGAAGAAAAATATTTAAAAATTAAAGGGGAGATAGAAATGAGGAGAACCCTTTTCAGACTTGGAATGTTATCACATAGAATGAATTTAAAAACCGAATCACCACAGACAGTCTCCAGCTATAATATATAAAAGAGTTGCAACTTCCCTGCTACTGTGAGTTGCAAGACTGCTGCTGTGCCTAATATTGGAGTTAGCAGGAAACAGGTAAATTTTTTAGATTCAAAATGCCCTCAGCCTTGCTGTCCTTGTGGCATTCTGTTTATTAATGCTACTTTTTTTCCCCCCAAAGATTCTTAAATCTTAAAAAGTGAACCTTGTTGTTCTCAGATAAGGTGTCTATGTTTAAGTGCTTATATTTTTAGTAACACATTAAACAGAACAAAGTATTACTCAATTTATTCTTTTAGGTAATTTAAAAAGACTTTCTGTTGCTGAAAGTTCTAAATAAAAACCTTCAACAAAGTTTAATGCTCTTATTTTATTGCTTATTAATCTATTTGCTTTTAAGATTTGAGAAAAAATATTCTATACCTCTGTTACTGTTCTGATTTAATTTTTTTTCAGAGCGTCTGGTAAAAATGCACAGCTGACTTCTTAAAGAGGTCCATTCCTCATTTATATTCTGGAAATACGATAGAGTAAATAAGAGAAGTTTTCTTACATTTTCACATTTGCAATTAAATGAGACAGTCATGGCAATTGAAGACTTTTTTTAATGAAATAAGATGAATTGCTTTTAGGACTAAAAGTGGTTTTTTTTCAGATGAGAGTGTTTTCATTGTTTTAATAAGGGAATCAGAAACTTTAATTTTCTAGTTGACTGAAGCGATATGCTAAGATTTTGTTTGAGCATGAATTGCAACGGTATAAATTCCATACAGGGTCCACAAAATAAGATTATTTTTCATCTTTAAGAAGCTGAAGAAATGAAGGACTGGGGAATTTGCTTAATACTTTTAAAGTGAATATAGGTGACATAAGAAGCATAAATAAAAACAGTATCTCAGAAGTCACTCATCATTTGGTTACTGGAAACATTAATTCCCTAGCACAGGGCCGGGAGAAATTACTACAGCAAATGGTTATTTTGCAGTGTCCTGAATATGGTGATGGCACTGATGTTTTAAAAGAACATGTGTAGGATTCAAATTCGATTAATATATACCATTTATAAATATTTATAGAAGACATAAAAATTATAAAATATACAATTTCTATAATGTTCAATCATATATTAATTTTAAATTTAAAAGTAATTGCCCTATAGCAATACAGTAGCAAGTACCAAACCCTAGATTTTAAAATTCTAGGTGTCAGAATTAATTATCAAGGTATGTAAGTCTATGGAAATGGCTTTGTTTTGAGAGGTAACTCCACAAAGCCGATATTTAAACATTTCTGTTCTAGGGGTGTGGTGCGGTGTGTGTGTTGGCAAGGGCTGCAATTCGTGTCTGCTTGAGAGCCTGGTACATTAGGACCTTAGTGGAGTAACTCTCCACTAGCTCTATGGCTAAAGTGAAAAGCATTTCCGTTGTTCAGAGCTCCCATGACTTTGGAAAAGTGGGTGACCTGAGGAGAACGTACAAACATAACTGACCTTGTGGTGGAGAAAGAAACAGGCATGGCAAAGAAAGGGCTGAATTTCTTAAGAAGATTCTAGTTTGCCTTACTTCTTTGGGCAAGAGACTGCGAACTGTTGCAAGGTAAGGACTGAGGACAGTTGCTGCTGTTGCCTGAGGAATTAGGGGGTCATTTGAGTTGGAGCCTCCTTTACATGTGGAAAAGGTCAACGGAAATGTTACTGGGGATGTGCTGAGGCTCTAGCACTTCCCTGCTGGCTTAGGAGGGAAGGCCTTTCCCTTACTGCGCTGTGACTTGTAATGTACTTTACATCCAACCGTAGCGGAGGAAGTATGGAAAAGTCATCTTTGCAGGAAGAAATGTTTTTGAACCTGTGCACATTTAATGGATGGCTATTTTTATATGTTCATAACATTATAAATATATGGAGTGTTTCCTATTCTAAAATGTTTACCTGACATAAATGAAAAACTTTAGACACTATGAGGGGTGAGGCTGGTCGGGTAACAAAATGTATTGCTGCTTAAAAATATATCTTTAAAATTGAGTCATACAACTGTTGAATGACAAACAACTTCTGATAGTCAATGTCCTACAAACTTGAGAGTATCTCTGGGATCCCCATGTGTATGTTAACCTCAACTGTTAGTAAATTGTACAACTGTTGAGTTGCACATATAAAAATATAACCATAAATAATGCCTATGGATGCTAGTAGATAATATTCTTGCCATAGTTTTTAATGCCGTGTTCAATATATTTTAATTCTATTTAATTATAAAATACAAAACTTTTTTTAATATTATGTTGGTGATATCCTCAATATGAAGCTATCTAGAACCAGAACCAGAACTTTCAGTTTGCCAGCCCAAACCGACTTGTCAGTCACATTTTCAGGTCGTATTTTGGACAGTCGTGGACTTCTGAATCACTAGGCTTTACTTTTTGGTACAATAACTTGTAAGGTGAGACAGATCAGTTCACTCAGATAAGCCAAAATATGATCAATATAATTTTCTAATTCATTGGATTGATCCCATGCTGTGATCCTGAGTCGGCATGAGAATTAAAGGAAAATTTATAGATCTGTGTTTGACTTGAGCACCAATTTCTCATATTTTTTTAAAAAGCTTGAAGTTAAGGGAGAACATTGTACTACTTTGTCATGTCTGAAGGGAACTTTTTCCCCTGAGAGACTGAAGAACATTGTCTCTTCCGGAATAGCTGTGTTCTGTACTAATTGCTCTTATGGAATTAACTGCTGCTCACGGGGATGTCCTTAATCTAGCTGATTTATTTTTATAGCCATGGAAAAACAGAGCTCATTGCAAGCTCTAAGACTGTTCTGACAAAGCAGGATTAGTTTGTGTTACATTTTGCTGCCTTTGTTTGCAATATGCAGAAGAACTAGCTGCAAATTAGCTTGGGTAATTCCACCCAACGTGTAGTCACCTAGGAAAGTCTTCACACTTGGTGGCTTTTATCTCATATTGCTTTAAGCAGGAATTAGTCTGTCCACCAAGGACACATAGAACATACACACCCTCTGAAAGCTTATCGTGCTGGCTGCTGTTTCACTGCCTATGGAAGAGTTTAACTGTGGATTAGGAGAAGGACGTACCTTTAAGCGACTTTCAAAATTTTCATTGCACCGGATGGTGATTAAGTTTTTTGGAATGGTTTTAATTAAGGAAGGCAGATACATAATTGCTAATATTCTCTTTAAAGGTAAAATTTATGATTTTATCAAACCATTTTTGTATGTGTGAAATGGCTCAAAAGAGAGAAGAATATGGGTTTGTACAGCATTAATGTTATTTTACTACTACCAGGTTCTGATTCAATAGCAACATGTGCATATATTTTTGAATGAAAGACTTTTTTCAGTTGCTCAGTGTTCAGGATGAATTTATTATGAAATATTTAAGTGCCACTACTGTTCTCTTTGAGCAAAATAAAAGCTTTTGTGGGGGGGTCAATGTTCATTCAACTTGTTTCCTTACTCTTAAAATTGTCCGTCATGTGAAGGATTTGTTTCATTGATCTACTCTCCTACTGACCAAAAAAAAAAAAAAGCACCAAATTCTAATTTAAGACAAGTTAACCACCACTTCTCTACACAGTAAACGAACGTGACAGGGACAAAACCTTCATTCCCTCTGTGTGTCTTACTAGACTTCGGAAGCAGTAGTCTTCAGTTTAATAAAGGCCCTGTCCTCCAGCTGGATTTGTAAAGGGAAATGCTCCCACACATAGCTGATTGAAACTAATGCTTCTTTTATGTGAACACGTTATACCTATCTAGACCTTGTGGCACTTGATACAGTGCATGCAATCTACTAGTCATCAGTTTTTTATAAAAGTGAACAATTTAGTCTGTGAAGTCTCAATACCCTGTCATATTACAAGCTTCTATTTATCATTTAAATAATTTGCATTGTATCGTGCTCGTGGTTTCTTTATGTTGTTGATTTCTGTATTCACTTTAAAACTTGATTTAAATTCCTTATGCCTTTTGCAGTACATTACCAATAAATGCTTCTTGCACATTGTTCAGTTTATAGCAAAGAATATTACTTTTTTATTGGTAATTGCACAGCAGATTATTATGTGGTGAAAAAAAATCCATTCTTTTCCTAAGGCATAAAACCAAGTTCCTGTCTGTTTTGCGGATGTTAAAAATCCCTTGACACTCAAAGAAGAAGAGTGGGAGTATTAACTCTCAGGAACCCTTGGCTGAGTATTCATGAAAAGAGTCTTTCTGCTCCCAGCACAGGGGACTAAGCTTGTTAGGAATGCTTACTGTGAAAGAAACACTTTATGTAATCTTAATAAATAAAATAAATTCAAGAGCATTTTCTTAAGCAGGATGGGAGGAATGGGAACAAGTTCAACTTTATATGTTATTAAGAAATATACAGAGTAGGACAGATTATCTGAGGATTTGTCCAAGCTTCTAAGCATGAGCTGCTTTGGGGAAAATGACTGTAAAAATAATTTTCCCTACCTATTTTTAATATTTGATAACTTCACTGGAAAAAAAAAAAGTAATTTTTCTCCCTCTTCCAAAAGATATATGCAATAAATAGCCAAACCACTTGCACTGTAAAGGTCATAAGGGCCTTGGAAGTAACTTACAACGTGGTAGCAAAGAATCTCTTCATTATTACAAATAACAGGATTTTTTCAGTCAGTGTGACTGCTCCACATAAATAATATTAGTGACTGGCACATAAAAATAAAGGGTATTGCCCTGTAATTCAGTATAATCAGAGCCTCTCTAACGCTTTTATTAGTTCACCTTGCAAACTTCTTACAGATTTTGCAGATTTGCAAACTTTTCCGAATATGTAAAGGTATAACCCCACTCGTTACAAGAGTCAAGTCTTTCGAAATCCGGAGAGGTTCTTGAGGTGTGGGTTATCTCGGCTGACACAGGTCTGGCAGATAGCAGGAGACGGGGCTACCGTGCCTAGGGGAATTGCTAGCCGCCCTTGCTAGAGCCGAGGGCTTTGTGTGCGCTGGTTGTTAAGACAAACACGGAAAGCAAGTGCCAAGAGAGACCGCCCTGCAGAGCTGCGGATTGATGTTATTATTTTTAAGAAGAAGCCCTCTGGTGATATAACAGGGCTGACCTTGTTAGCAGAAGCTTCATAAATCTTTCTCAAGTGAAAGTTCCTGGCCGCGCAGGTTGGAGGGCAGACAAAAGAATCAAAAGAGCCAGGATGTGAAGTCTCTGTACTGTACATGTGAGGGCTGCCTATGGGACTCTGCAATAATACAACAATAGCCAAGATTGCAAGGCACAGCTTCAGTTCACTGCCTGCTTTCAACTGCTTCTAATAACAGTTTTAATTTTAGATTCCTCACGACCTTCTGCATAAGATCTTCAGAACATAACAATTCTTTAACAAAAAAAAAGAAAAAAAGAAATACCATTGAAATCCCAGCTTAGAAACTCTCTCTCTTAGTCCTCTCTTAGGAGTATAGTAATAATTAAAGATGGTGATTAGAATAGAACAGAAAACATAAAAAGATAAAGTGGCTAGAATATAAATATGTTTGATTCACTTTGACTTTCCACATATTTGCCATGCTGTGATGAAAAGAACTTTATATAATGTATTGTCTGTCAACCTGCAGGAGACCTTTTTATCTTGTTATCATCTGCTAATCATTTGAGTTAGGTGCTTTGCAGTACAGGACCTTCCCAAAGCTGACTGAAGAAGCCTCCTTGGAGCGAACTGATGACATGCCAGTCTCCCAGTCCAGAATGAAACTGAGAAACTTTCTTTGTGGTTAATACTTGCACCTGTTCAAACATGATATATGTATATGGAATATACATAGCCTCTCTTACTCCATCGGTACTGAAGCCGCAGGCCTTGGTGTTTGCCAGCTGTGTACCGGTGACCCTGCAAATGGAATAGACACTTTTCAGGTCCAAAAATCACAAGGCTTCTGCCATTTGAGCTAACTGGGCTTACAGAAGCAGTTAGATGGTTTTGCGTTGCAGCAGGTATTACAGATGACCTAATCCCTGATTCTGGGCTGTACCTGAAGCTTTTCTTTTATCCCTCTGTGTGGTTATGCATAAACAGTTGGAAATTAGTTGTGTTACCCTGGAATCCATATTTCTTGTGCAAGAAGAAAGGGAAGGGTGGAGAAGTGAAAGTATAATATTTAGACGAGTATGCAGGGCCAGATTTAAGGCCATTTGAATTGAATAGGGAGACTTTTAGCTTTTTCTGCTTGGAGCTGGGACAGGAGCAGAATGTATGTTGGTAGAGTTTATATGCTGTAGTATTTCTAGGGCAACTTTTCCTTTCTTTATTTGCTATTTTAACATTTCAGCATACCATCATTCCCCCAAGTGGAAAATTTACATGAGGTGAAACATAATGAAAACAAACGAGCAAGTCTTGATTGGCTTTGCAATTTACGTAAAATATTGGCAAGAGCTTTGATTAAGAGTTTAAATTCACACAGGCTTAATCAAAAAGAAATTAAAATCCTATAAAAAGGCTGTTCAGGATTCCCTTACAGAAACCAGAATTGTCAGCAAGAGCTAATTTTGTGTGTTTATATCAAGACTGGGAGAAAGGAATGGAAAACAGAGCATAATGGGCAGTTGAAGAATAATTAATACATGAACATCAGTGTACTCCCAGAAAATATGATAAATGATACATTGTCCTGGTTTTGGCTGGGATAGAGTTAATTGTCTTCCTAGCAGCTGGTACAGCGCTGTGTTTTCAGTTCAGTATG